>JAWWTY010000077.1:17871835-18016338 GCA_035222235.1 Margarornis squamiger
TCTGATCCCCTTGTCCTGCACATGCTGTGTGATGGCAGTCAAGGCGATCTGCTCCATGAACTTCCCTGGCACCGAGGTCAGACTGAGAGTCCTGTAGTTCCCTGGATCTTCCTTTCAGCTCTTCTTGTAGAGGAGCAACACATTTTGCAACCTCCTGTCCACTGGGACCTCCTCAGTGAGCCAGGGCTGCTGGTAAAATGGTTGAAAGGGGCTCAGTGAGCACTTCCTCCCACTCCCTCAGTACCCTCAGGTGAACACCATCTAGCCCCATGGACTCGTGTGTATCTTAGTGGTGCAGCAGGTCACTGACCATTTTCACTTGGATTATGGGGGCTTCACTGCTCTCTGTGTTTCTGTCTTTCAGCTCAGGGGCTGGTACATGGAGACCAACTGGTCTTACCATTAAAGACTAAGGCAAAAGAGGCAGTGAGTACCTCCGCCTTTTCCTCATCCTATGTCACTGTGTTTCTGCCTCCGTCCAGTAAAGGATGGGGATCTTCCTTAGGCCTCCTTTTGTTGCTACTATATTTGTAGAAACCATTTTTTGTTGTCTTTTATGACAGTAGTCAGATTAAGTTCTTGTTGGGCTTTGGCCTTTCTCATTTTTTCCTTCTATAACCCTATAATATTTAATAAAAGTATTGCTGTTTGTTATCTTTACTGCATTTTATAGTGTTATGTACATTGTATTAACATTAGTAGGAATTAAATGTGTTAGTCTACATAATACACAGAATGCATTTTGTGGTTTGTTGTTTTAAGTGTTTTCAGCCACAGCACGGGGAAGAAGGTACCCAGTTTTTTTACTTTTTTTTTTTTTTTTTTACAATGTTAGAATAATTTGTTTGAAGATCCTTTTTTCAGTATATTACCTTGCAAATATTTGTCCAATATCCCAGTGTAATGAATGTTTTACAAATGTTTTTCAGGCACCTGAATGGACAGAGGAGGACCTGAGCCAGCTGACAAGAAGTATGGTTAAGTTCCCAGGGGGGACCCCCGGTCGATGGGAAAAGATTGCTCACGAATTGGGTCGATCAGTGGCAGATGTGAGTTCGCTCAGATTTGCATTGTGTAGAGGATGACAAACCAGAACAAGACAGGCAGTGTAGAAGGCAGACATATATGGGGGCCGACATTGTCTTTTGAGAGAAGCTACAATCCTTTTAGGACCTGGAAGTGAACCATTAACTGACTATGCAAGAAGCAGATGTCAGCCAGTCTCTCCCTCCACAATTAACAGCTGTAACTGATCAGCTGGATGGGGGATTCTGGTGCTTACAAACTTCAGCTACTGCAACCCAATAACAGAAAAACAATGCACTGCAGGTTTTGTAGCAACCTCCTTTCACTGCAAGTGAATGTTTGTGTGACTTGGTTAAAGATTACATTTCTGTTTCAAGCCAGTCCTTAAAAAAATGCATGTGAGCTCATGGTGTTTAGACAGGTGGTTTCCATTAATTAAACAGAAATATCTTTACAAATTTTAAAACAAGAACTACATATGATACTATTTCAGTGCATTTTTCAGGATTATAGCATGCTTAATAATTCTATAATGTAAAATGATTAATGTCCTTGTTAATTCATATTTTATAGTATTGTACCAGATATCAAAGCGAGCTTGTACTTACAGATTTTAAGTGTTATGATCTTAAAACCCTTAGGGGCTAGGCTGTAAAAGACTTTTCCTTTTCAAGCAATAGATCACTAGAACATGATGTAGTGTCTGCTGAGGACCATTTGAAAGCCCTTTCAGCTGACCCTATTTTATAGGCTCTGTAGGGGTTAATGAGAATAAAGTTTAAATCTCTTGATGTACATTTTGAGATTAGATGTTCTTTATTTATTATATTTCAGAAACTGTCTTAAATAATGGAAAACAAAGCCACTGGCTAGAGTGACATGTAACCTCTTATAGCCTTCTGGGAAATTTGTGTACTGAAATTTTTTTCCCCTCATTGATATAATTACAAAAAGATATTTTTAGAAGTTCCTTTTAAAATTTTAATGCATCTATACAGTTCTGTTCTATATCCTAGAAAATAAGCCATTTGCATTCTAATTTTAGAAAAACACATTTTTACAAGAAAGTGTATGTAAGCAAGAAGTTACTAACCAGCTAATCAAAAGAAATTAAGGTTTTTAAGGTTTATTCTGTTCAGTATCATTTATTATATTTCTTGAGGTAGTCATACTACTGAACTGGAGTGATTTTATTAAAAAGATGCAACATTTTACTGAGTGGATCTTAACAGCAAAAATATTTTACATGAGTTGGTAGTGTGCATGGGAAAGATCTTTTGAGATTGCTTTGGAAAATCTGATTAATTATCTTGATACAGATAATACAGACATGTAGAACGGTTCCATATATACCCATCACAAAATTAACACTATCTTAGAATTGCCTTTTGCACCCATTGTCTGCTTTATTCCTTGACTTGGGTGTAAAAACATTCTTTATTAAGAATCTTTTGCATAATATGTTTGGCCACCGCACTTGTGAACATCCAGTACTGGAAAGAAAAAACAAAGCTCACTTGCTTCTTCCATTAGGTGAGAGGCCAACAACATGTTCTTTTGTTTCAGTGAGTTTGAAAGAGAAACATGATTGTTCTAAGAGCTGTCATTTTCTTGTATGAAAAAAGGAATTTTCAAGGATATTTGGGTGGAGAAAGGTCTGAGTGTAATCCTTTTTACTTCCAGTGACCTCCAACTATATGATTAATATGTTCTCCACACAAGTTTTTTCTTCTCTAAAAATTTCTGACTGCTGGTAATACAAGGTCAGCTTTCCAATACAAACTAATTAGAGTTTCTGTTGCTTTTGTCACTGCAATGCACAGAGTTGCAGCCATTAGATATTGAGGAAACACTTAAAATCTTCATGGAAACTTCTTTGGCTCTCAGACTATAATTGCATCAATACTAGAATTGTTGAAACTGCAAACCACTTCAGCTATATCCATTCAGCTATTGAACAGGATATACAACTTATCCTTTTATTTGTTAATGATGACATGGAATAGTATCTACGTTTACAGCAAGGATTCTTACTTTGTTTGGGCATCACCATAGTTGAATAAGAAATGTTATGTTAAAGCTGCAGGAAAAACTTCTGCATTTGTTAAACTGTGCACAGTAAAAGAGGTGTTTGCATGTGCAGGCAGCATTTGCTGCCCGAACAACTGTTTGATGTTTCCTTTGAGAGCAGTGCAAGGAGGTAAGTTTTGGTGGACAAGGTGCTGTATTGAAATTGCCTGTGTAGCAGAGTTTGGGAATCCCTTGCTTACAGCTGATTTAACAGGAGTCAAACCAGAGAGAGTCTGAAGTATGTATTATCTAGAAAATACACTAGATCTTAAAAAAGAAAATCATCCAAGGCCAAATTTGAATTTGTTTTTTCCAACATTTTATGATACAGGAAATGCTTTTTAAAAACTTGAGATCACTTTCTGCTTGTTTGTTCTCCTGTAAAGCATAAAGAGCAGTAAGGTTTGGGTTTCCTTTCACAGCTAGATCACTATAATAGAAAGGACTAAGAATGTAGTGTGCTTGTTTCCATGTGATTTTAAGCATTCAAACCCTTTTTAATAGCAGATTAGCTAAATAGGTGTCAGTGAAAATAGCTCAAAGTAATCCAGTCCAAAATGATGTCTCCATTGTTGCTTCTATCTCAAAGTTTTCTTCTTCAGCAAAAGAAAGGTTAGAAAAATATCTCAATACTTTCTAAAGAATAAGCTGAAACCATTCATATATACCAGAACATCAGTAAAATTCACTTCCTCTAACCATTCCAAAGAAATCCTTAAGTTGTATTAAATTCCTTCTTTTTATAAAGAAATAAATTCTTATACCCAGCTACATTCACTTCCACTGGCAATTTTAAGCAGTGTGAAGCAACTTGAGGAGAGTGTTCTTAGCTTTTTTGAACTTTCCAACTTTATGGTGTTGTTTTAACTTACTACATCCTTAGTTTGTGTCTACTATTGTGCTTAAACATGTAGTTTGATAGAAAGAGTCTGGATGAGAATAAAGAGAATAATAGATTCCTAAAACGCTACCTACAAGGAAAGATTGTGAAGGAATTCATCTTGTTGAACTGAAAAAATATGAAGTGAGGATGTAAGTATTCAACTACATAAAAAGAAAACTAACAAGGAAGGGGCTCATGCACTGTATTGGTTTTAGAGGGCAAGAATTACCTCTAATTTTATCATAGGCTGCAGGGTTAGACACTGAGGAGTAAAGATTTACAGTGGAGATGATCAGTCAGTGGAATACGCTGCTGTGGAGTCTCCATATTTACAGGTCTTTAAGAACAGGTTACACAAACATCTGCAAGAAACAACATCAGTGTAGTGGTTCTGCCTGAGGTAAGGTCCTTCTCTTCATATGGTCTCTGATTACACTAGCAAGTGCAAGCTATCTGGGAGGAAAGGGGGAGGAAACAAAACCTTCCCTACAATTGGAAGCATGTGTGAACTCATTTTTAAAAATGTAAAATTAAAGCCAGATAGTTACCATAGTTGGTTAGGAGTGGCCACAAATAACAGCTTGACTTCTTAAATTCAGTAATTCCTAAGAAACTGTTCCTCCAGGATTTTTTTCTTTTCTACTACTATTCAACTTGGCATTTTGTAGACATTTAAGATTGTTAATTGTTATTTCCCAAAACACAGCCCAAATAAGGATTACTGTAAGGGCCATTATATGGGTTTGTCTGCCAGATTCCCTATCCAAACAAGTACATCCACACGGTATGATACAAGCTGCTGGAAAAGTGCCAGCCAAAATCCAGTAATAAACAAATGTCCATGCTACAGTGCCCCTGAGCTCATTCAGCTCGGCTGTTTCTATTTATGCTGCCCCATGTGATACCAGCATAAATATCTTTGCAGCATATTCCTGTGCCTCTCAACTCAGAGAGGTTAAGCTTGCAGACATACTGTAAGAAGGGTTATTACTTTAACTTCTGTCATGTTAAATATAAGATGTGTTTATCTTGTCTCTCTTCAGGAAGACATCTTTTAACAGCCAATGAATAATCAACTGAAAATAGATGAAGTTAAGTTTCGCTCATTTTATCAGTATGTTTCATTATTTAAATTATTTAAATTGCTAATTGTCCTTTTAATATGTGCATATTGGAAATTTAGCCATCTTTTCCCATCTAGTTTTCGGCTGTCTTAGTACAATGAAATCTTATTGCTTTCATAACTGAAAGCTTCTACAGCTTTTTAAGTAATTTTTACTGCAATTGGCTGGTGCTATAAATTAGGTTTTCAAGTATTTTGATTATGAAAGGGAAACGGAGTTCAGTTAACTCTAATCAGGATTCCTGCCTGCTGACCTGGTTACCTGTACCACTGCTCTCTGTCATCCTACAAACATCTGTTCTTTGACCCATTTTCCTTGCTGAATTTGTTGCTCCAGGGTTAGTTCTCATTCCTGTTGGCCAGTACTTAAGGAAATAATTGACCTTTTAAAGGAAAATAAAAAAGTTATGTTTGAATTTCCTAAGCACTGTGAACACTCTACAACATAGTATAAATAATGAATGGAGTGGAGTTGCAATACTACTATTTCTGCAAAAATTATATTGTTTGATTTGACAAATGCCAAGCCTTATGAAGATTTATAATAATGATTGTCAGCTTTTACTGAATTCAAAATTGAGAAAAAGCACTTAGATGTAAAATACAGAAGTACATTGTATTTGACAATACCAACCTTTATAGATAAAAAGTTTTAAAAAAAATATTTGCTGAAAGGCATAAATTAATTTCAGTAACTACAAAGGACGTTCAAATTGTAAAAATAACAGAGGAAGTAAAAGCTGTCTGGCATGCCAAACAGACTTTAATGTGATTATTAGGTACAGGTTTTTTAAATTAAAGGCAAAGAGATCTCAGATTTCATACTTGTGAAGTAATATCATTCACTTGTCTTACAGGATTTAAACTGATTCTGTTTGCTCCTGCAGCCACTAATCTCATGCATTTGTGTTGCAAAAAAAGACTGATTGGGATTTGCTGCTTGTATAGAAGAACACTAAAGTAGACAGCAAAACAATAGCCAGGTGGCAGACATTCTGAATTATCATGAAACCTGAAAGCATAAGGTTTGGGGGAGTGGGTGCTTACTTTGTGTATCTCTTGTATGCCCAAGCAACAGTTTCAACCACGAAATCTGAATGTGTGAGTTCATACTCATTATACTTTATATGCCATTGTAAAATAGATTTCTTATTTTGAACAAATGCAAGCTCATTACTTTGGCAACAAGAAAACATCTATATAAGAAATGGTCCATATGTAAAAGCTCATGAATTTATTGCTTCTGGAGATTAACTGTTTTCCTAAGGCAGTTTTACATTTCATTTTGTATACTATGTTTGTGTTAGCTCAGTTATGGTGCAATCCAGTTGTGGATATTCTGAAACATTCATCCTTTGCAGTTTGCATATATTTATGTAATCAATAGTTCTTCCAGTTGCTTATTGAAGTATAAAGACCCAGCTCTGGATTGAGGTCCAAGAGAGGTTATGAATATCTCAGAGGGGATTTAGATCATATGCAGGTCATGTAGATCCCTCAAATCTGAGAGTGAAGTCTTTGAAACACCTGTGTGATCCCACAGACACACCTGAATGTCTCTGTTGATACTTCAGGGAGGAAAATGTGGGTGCTATTCACAATATTCTCCTTGTACAGTTTTGATCTGTGTACTCCTACAGTTGCCCCTGCTGTTTTTACAGAATTGAGCAGCAAATGGATGGCCTGTGGGGCATTGAGCCACTGATGCTGCAGCTTTCTAGAGTGGCTGGAATAAATGTAATGTCCCACATAGCTCCTGGTGAGCTGGGTTTGAATTCTGTTGCAGAATCTTCTGACTCTCGGGAAAGGCAATGCATTTTGTATCATCAGCAACAAAGTAAGATGTCCAAGTAGTTGTTGCAGTGGGCATTTGAGCCAAACTCTCTTACGTGAGTGCCCACAGTATTGAGCTAAAGACTCTCATGGATTTTAACTGGCAGAATCCAAGCACACCATGAAGTTTCCAGCATCACCACAATTCTAATTGCCAAGTTCTTCCTCTTGTGGCCTGACGAAGGAGCAACGCTTCTGCTGCTTTAAATTAACTATTTGGGCACTTAAACTGGAGAAAGTTCTACATCTGGTGATTTAGGCCAAGTTTGCCTTTTTTTTCAGGCCACATCTTAAACTGCCTCTTAATTAAACTTGCAGTTGTTTGGGGGATTTCTATGGAGGTAGCTGCCTCTTCTCCATCTGCTGTGGCAAAGTTCAGAATCACACATGGCTTCAAAGTCCATAACCAAAAGAAAAGTATTGTTTCTGGCTGCAACTGGTGCTTCTAAGCAAATTCAGTTAAATTCATAACATGTTTCTTAGTTCTTTCAAGAGCACATTGTCCTTAAAATACTCACTTGCTGTGTTAGCATCAAATTCAAGCTGTAATTTAGACAATGGATAAAGACTAGTTATGTTACCTACTTTTGGAAAAGTTGGTACCAATCTGCTAAACAAACTATTACAAGCAGTGCCAAGCAAAGGCACATCTGATTTGAAATACTCCATTTCAAGGGGTCTAGCAAGTTGCAAATGAGGGTCCTTGCCAAAATGGAGAAGATTTGGCTTGATGCGTCAGTATTTGAAGTTTCACCAATCTGTTAAAACTGGAAGACAGTTTTAGCAGCTCTTTTAGTGTCTCTAAGGGAAGGCAGTTTATAAAGCAACAAATTTTGAGTCACGTGGAAATAAAGGAATGGATCATTATTATTGTCTGACTTGTGTCAAATATTGCTTGATACAGTTGCGGCTGCTATGAAAAAAGCTGTTTAGATCTAGATTGGAAGAACAATTCAGTGCAGCAAGTAGTATTTTGGTTATAAGGGGAGAACTTTAAATTTGACAATTTAGTCTGTGAAGTTCTGGAAGGTTAGATCTGTAAAAACCCACTACTTTGACAAAGCCAGGAAGGTATTAACATTCTTCTGTATCTGGTTTTCCTTGATGAGAAAAATGTGATTATAACTCAAACTAGGCTCAAAGACTCAGGAAATTCCTCATTGCTTCATAGTAGCCTCAACTACTCACAGGCTGTCTCCACATTATCTTTTTAATAATTCCACAGATCCCGGCATTTTTGCATGGTATAAATAGATGAAGAGATGCAGGAAGATAATTCGATGAACAGGACACTGCTATTGGGACAGCAAATTTCTGATAGTTGATGCTGAGAAACCATGGCTGCTTTAGTAAATAGAGAACTCGTGCTCAGGAAGATGCTAAGGATAACAAAAAGTGTTCTCAGAACCTCCAGTTTTCAGTAGCACAATAACGTGTCTTCCTTCTTTGCAAGAAGTTTATACACCTTTGGGAAACGAAGTGACAGGGATTATTTCTTCTTCTGCAAATCCCACATTATTTTCTCAAAATACTGTCAGAACCCAAGAGGTTTGTACTTTCATGATTATCTGCTGCAATTCTAATCAAAATACGATCCTAGAGAAGGAAGGCAGATTATTGCCCACAGAAAATTCGCAAGAAACCACAAAGTGGCAAAGGCTTCAATGCCACATTGGCATGTGCCCTGTGAAGTTGGGCTGGTCGTGGTGCTGGAGGGGTCAGCTGAAGTGATGGGCTGGTGGCTGCTACTATGAGATGGGCAATTGCTCTTCATCTTCTGCCAAAGGTCTCTTTCTCTCTCTGTGGCATCAGTGGGATCACTGTACCTGACTTACAGGGTTTTCCCTCTGGGTCTATCACATTTCTGTGCTTTTTTTATGCCTGCCTTCCCTGCAGGGTGAAAAGTACCCTCTCATTCATGTGATAGCAAAATTCGTTTTTGCTTGTGCATCTGAGAGCCTTTTAAGCTGATTCTGAATTTTTATTTTTTTCTCCTGTGTATCTCTAAAACATCAATTGTTCCCTCTGAAAGAGGTGGCAGGTGCTCAGGGTAATAAGAGATTTAACATCTGGATGGTCATGATGAGGAGTGTTTTTACTGCTAGGTGTCTTGTTGAGTAGCAACTACTCTTTGTGATCTGGACTAATTGTCAGCAGTACAGGAGAAAACCAGCTCTGTCTGGCTTTCATCACATAAAATCATTTCACTAATCCCACTTGCTTTTGATAGAATCTTTTTATAGCTGAAGAGCTATTGAAACTGAGTTCAGACGGGAGTTCTCAGAAGCAAACCATTCCTGTGGCTTCTTTCTGTAAGTCCCATAGTAAGATGGTTTGATTTCTACTTCAGGAATTTAATTGCTTACATCCAGGGTTTTTTTTGTCATCTTTATCTGTCTAAGGAAATCTGTTTCACTGTGCATGCGATTACCTGACTTTATTTGTGACTCCTGTTATCCCTGGTGGACTACAATATTTAAAGTTGATTCCTATAAAATAATGCAGTGTGTCTGTTCAGCAGTACAAATACTTGCAGGAATATGGAATCTGCTCTCTTCGGTTTTGAATCAATTTCAGAGTCTTGATCCTTATGATTTAACATGTCCCCAGACCCACAATTTCTTAAGGGGGGATAGCTAATACTCTGGTAAAAGTGTTGTCAATAACAGTAGGCTGTTAGCACATCTTACCACAGTCAGGATAGAACTCAAATTGTAAAGCATTATGCAGGAACAAACTGCAATAATAACTAGAAGAGTAATTCTATAACTGCTTCATACTTTGAGTAAGTATGTCCAAGTGTGTTATCTGTTAACTAAAGAAAAAGTAATAATATCATATAAGCAAGTTATAATAAGTAATTGAGTAGAGAAGGCAGTGGAACAACTTCTGTTGCATAACTTGGTGAATTTTTTATGAATCAGTTAAGAACTAGCTAGTAAATAATGCTGCTCGTCCCTGAAGAGGAAATTTATCTTGATATTAAGGATGTCAGAAACCATGGAGGAACTGGCAACAGAACAGTCTGCAGATTTGAGTGGCAAGAACAATGATTAAACTCAAACAGATCAAAATGAAATACAATTTCATATGTTCCATAGGTTGGATTCCTAATAATCCTCAGTAGTTTAATACTGACATGTTAACAGTTCTTGCCCTTTGTCAGAGTCTTTAACAACAGTGACAGTTGAAGCTGATGGACAAATAAATCTGAAGTTGAAATAAGTGATACCTGAACTCTCAGTGAAAAGAGCTGGAGTAAACATGAACTGTACACAGCACCTGGAAAAGGACTTGCAATCATCTGTGTGAAGAAGAAAACTGACAAAAAAAAATAATAATAGACAAATAATCTTCTCCTGTAACCTGTGAATGATGATAGTAAAGCTGTAAGAAACCTGATGAGTTGTCAAACTTATGTCAACTGAAGGTGCCTGTTCAGTGTTTGAAATTGTAGATTTTCAGTATCTAAACCATACACACAGTTGTTATTTCCAGCTTACCTGGTGAATGCTCAAATGGAAAGTCTATCAAAATGTGAACAGATATCATAAAGCCTTCAAAAGATAAAGTCTTGGAAATATTAGATGTGATAAATGGAGTAACTTGCTACATATGTTACGTCTGGGTTCACCAAGTTACAGGGACTGAAGCTGGCCAATGCAAGATAACCTATGGCAAGACCGCTACTCCTGGACTTTTTGTGTGTAGGGGGAAATAGGACATGCAGTTACGATCTAGGAATAAGCCAAAATGTTTCTCTGATCAAATGGAGGGGGCTGGTTTAGATTCTAGTCCAATTAGATGTAATATGCAGCAAAATCTGTATCTACTGTGGGGTACCTACACTAACCTAATTTGGGAACAGAAGTCTTGTAAAGGAAACTGAAATCCAGCATATTGACTTTGCATCACTTCCAATGCAAAGTTTGTGTTGCCTGTGTAGTCTTAGTTTGAAAGATAATAGTGCCTGACCTCTGAAAACCTCAGAGGTTCAACACAGAGAAAACTGAACATTAGCACTGTACCTGTTTTTATCCTTTTTGGCAGTTTATTCTGCTCTATTTTATTCAGGACATCTTTTCTGCTCTCTTTTTCCTGCCTTCATGCCCTTATGAACAGGCTGTAAATCTTTGAAAGGCATACTTTAAAAATGGCAAAATAGTTTAGAAACAGTTTTCTGGAATATATGAACATCAATAGGGCAATGAATCCACTGCATCATTGCAGGAAGCTCTAAAGGAGCAGCTACTTGTTTGCAGGGCAAGTTCATCTCGCTCTTCTCAAAATAATCTATTATAATCCAGTTTATATAACATAATTTCTATTTAAGAGATGCAAGGAGGACACCACTGAGGATCCATTCTGTTCAGCAGTCAGGAATGGTTTCCGCTCCCTTCAGTCTTTTAAATCATTGGCCTTATAGAAACACTCTGATAGTAATGAAGATAGAACAAGAACATTTCAATTTGGATTATTTTATATTATCAATTATTCAAGGAAGGCAATTTCTATTAGTGAATCACTTGTTTCAAGGAGGATCCTTCCTGTTGTTTCAAAATTGGGATCATGCAGGTCCCAGAACTGTTAGTGCCACTTAAAATTATCTGTTCATGTTGCAGTATTCTGAGATTTTTCTTTCAACAATTTAAACTTCATCATACTGCAGCAATAGAAGCCGGAGTTTTCTGTGCCAGATGTCTACCTCTGGATAAAGGTTTTGGTTAATTAGAGTTGGGATTTCATTGTTCAGAGTTTTCATTTGAACTTAATCACCCCAGAAAATGAGGCTTAATTTTTAGGGAAAATAGACCACTTTGCCTTGTTAAGTCTTGCTGTCATTTCCTTAAGGAGATCCAGCACCAGCCTATTTTTACAGCAAACTGCTGCAATTTCATGGGCAGAAAGATGAGTGGGAGGAACCAAACAGACAAGACTCGAGGCAGATGGTACCAATGTATTTTAACTATTGAAGTACTCACTTTGAATCGTGTCATAGAACAAGAATCCTGAATCTTTCCATTTAATTCTTTTTCCAGCAAATGGCTGTACAGGGTCCTGGCAGGTTTGCTCTCTGGTGCTGCTCTGCATAGGGGAGAATTGTTGCTGTTAACATGAAGCACCTAAGACAGCAGAGGTCTGTGCTGTGGCTCGGAGGCCTAAGTTATTCATATTGTGGGTCAGTCCCATGTGGAGGAATTCCTGACTTTGCAAATGATGTACTTTGTATTTTTGCTCTGGGCAGCACACACATTACCCTGAATGGGCATTAGCATCCCAAGTCCCAGGTTCAGACAGCAGGAAACACAGGGAACCCATCCCATGTAGCATCAGTTTTGGTTGTCTGCTGCCTGTTCATGTTTTAAATTGATTTGGGTGACTCAGGCTACGTGATTTCAATTTCTAGCTTTTTCACAAAGACCTCATTCAAAAAAAACACAAAAAGAATTCGAAATCTAGTATTCATGAAATATTTTCAGTACGTAGAAAGATATATAGTTCTTTGAAGACTAACTTTTAAGGTGCTTTTTAGTGGTACTTGAATTTGGGACTCTAAATCAGGACCTAGAAGGAGCTGCAAGAATGCTGGAGAGGGACTTTTTACAAGGGCACATCATGACAGGACAGAGGGGAATGTCTTTAAACGGAGAGTAGGTTTACATTGGATATTATGAACAAATTCTTTTCTGTGAGGGTGGTGGGGCACTGGAACAGGCTGTCCAGAGAGGCTGGGGATGCCCCAGCCCTGGCAGTGTCCAAGGCCAGGTTGGATGGGGCTTTGAGCAACCTGGTCTAGTGGAAGGTGTCCCTGCCCACGGCCAGGTGGTTGGGACAGGATGATCCTTAAGGTTCCTTTCAACCCAAACCACTCTAAAAGTCTATGATCATTTGATATAACAAAGATGCTAAGTAATTAAAAGGATCTTAATTTTAAATTAAGCTCATCTTCTTTGTTACCTATAGTGTGGTCTAGAAATTTGGGATAGGGAAGCTTCTTGTTCTGGATGGGGAGAGAAAGCTTGTTTCCTTACAAACAGAACAATCTGACAGTCAATCATTTTTTTACTTTAAAAAACCAAAAGTGCAAATCTGATGTTACTCTTCTCCCAGGACAGAGGTTTCAGTATACATGGAGAGTTTGAAGCAGGCAGCTCTCCATCCTTTGGATTACCAGTGCTAAACTTTTTTTTCCTGAAGTAGCAGGACTTAGGAGGTGTCTTTGCTGACCTTTGGCAGTCAAACTGTTAACATTTTATTTTGGGACTGAATGTCTGTCCATCTTTTGGACCTGTGTGGGTTATTTTGATCTTTTGTTCGGTATTGAAAAATTAATTTATAGAAGATAAAAAATTTAATTTTTCTCCTTGTGGTATTTTTATGTTGGAAAATCAGATTTCATAAAGGAAAGAAAATAAAATTTGAGAATGTGTATGATGGTGATAGAAATGTGTAGAATTGCTTATATTATTTTAATCATCCAGGAACACTTTAGAAAGTACAAAGTCTAGAGAGTAACTTTTAGCCAGTTTGGGCTCCACATACGAGCAAAGCCAGACAAAGAACATCAGCCTCGCTGTGTTTATTGTATCTTCAGCATAGGTATGTTGCAGTAAGCTGATGATCAAGTCTTCAATAGCCCAAATAATGTAATTTTTTTAATAGTCCTTTATTTTTGTTGTTTGCATGCAGGTTACCATGAAAGCCAAACAGCTGAAGGATTCTGTTACACATACACCAGGTGTGTGCTACTCCATCCTCACTGATGCTTTTGAAAATCACTGTATTTGGGTGGTAGCTGTGTTCTCCAGGGTCGGCTTTGCAGGGGGACTTTTGCAACCTTGCCTTTCTTCGAGCAAAGAGAACTGATGGGTATTCTGAGGGAACATTTCTCTTTAGTTACATCCTCCCAGGCTTTCTTGTTCATTTTATTGTGGATTTTGTTTGCTTGTTCAGGCTGTTCTGTTTGTTTTTATCAGTGTGGAAATTTAGTAGCACTTCCCATATATCAGATAAGCTCCTAATTGGCAAAGTTCATTGCTTCATCACCCTGAATGCCTTGATTTCTCAGTAAGAATTTTCTTTAAGCTCTCAGTCAGTCAAAAGAGATTTTTTTCTCCACTCTGCACTATTCTGTGTGCCTTTAATTTGTGGGGAGTTCCCTGCCTGCTTGCAGGATGTTTCACTTTTTCAGAACTGTAACAGCAATACTTCTAACAGGTGTCATCAGGCTTTCTGAGCTTAAAACGCTGGCCCATTCCAAAAATGTCAAAGTCAACATGAATTTGCCAGATCACATAATCACCCAGCGAGAAAGGGAGGAGGAAGAGGAGGAGGAGGGGAACTATGATCCTATACGAGAGCAGATGGATGTCCAGACAGATCCAAAGGAGACCATTGCAAGTGAAACCAGACACCGCAAACGAAGACTCGTCAAAGCACCTGAAATGGCTGTGCTGGCAGCAGAGGAGAAGGGCAGAGGAAGACGTCAGAGAGATTTCGATAACACCGAGCAAGAGGAAGAGAGTGATGATGAGAGCAGAAGAAGAGAGAAAAGCCGTGCCCCAGAAGAACTGTGGACTCAAAACCAACAGAAACTTCTTGAAATGGCCTTGCAGCAGTATCCAAAGGGAACATCGGATCGCTGGGATAAAATAGCAAAATGTGTTCCTGGAAAAAGCAAGGTATGCCTAGTTTTGTTTGAACTATAATTTTATTAATTTATGATTACCCTAAGAATGAGGGTCCACACACAAAGGTGAGGTCTTTACTCAGCCCGTCAGTCCGGACACAGGCAAACTAAGGAGCATTGCTGTCATGTTTGTTGCTTTATCTAAAATATTTTGTCATTTATTTCAGTTTGTTTCATCTATAACAGAAGATGTTGAAGATGTCCTGTTTCATTTAAAATACTTACCTCTCCTCTGCCTTTCAGATCTTCAAATGCAGGACAAATTAGATTTTAAACCAAATTTTGATTCAAAGTTAGTAACCAAACGTTGGTGAGCTGCTTTGCTTACACTTTCACAATACCTTTCTCAACCCATCTCAATGAACAAACAAAATAAGTAATCCATCTGCAAATATTAAATGCTCAATAATCTAATGTTCTAAGTACAATCTTTTTAAAATAGTGTTGTCATTGATATAGTTGGTCTGTGCTAGATTTCCTAGTAGTTGTGATAGCTTAGTTTGCTTGCTTCAGTCATTGTAGCTGCAGAAAATCCTTGTTTTATTTGTGCTAAACAGTGTGTGAGAGAGCAGGAAACATGGTGGGGAGGGAACTATGTGTTTCTCTGGCTCTGAAGCTGTTCTGCAGCTACTGCTGGTGTTAGTAGGTGCTCATTACTGACCTTGAGGGCTTGTCCCAACCAATGTGAAGTGTGGCTCATACCAGAGAACTATTTTAAATAGCTGTGACAATACAGCTGTTTAGTAATTGCTCCTGCAGTCATTGTCAAGAAGTACCAGGCAACTGTTTCTTGGGTTCATGTGCTCTTCAAACAGATAAATTATCCATTATAAATGTAAATTGCAAGTTCATTTTTCTAATCCACTCTTCACTAAATGTAGATTCTCCTTCTGAAACTCAGTGTGCAACCTCAAAACAACAACAAAATCCAGCCAAGGAAAAAAACACAAATCCCAAACAAAAAACTCACAAACATAAGAAAACCCAAACCACCCAACCCCCCTGCCCCAGACCTCAGAATCCAGCTGTTCTTCTAGAATAAGGTAGCATGTATAGAGTTAAAGCAATATGAAAATACCAACCTTTAAATAACACTTTTGTGTTTCCTTTCAGGAGGAGTGTATAGCAAGATACAAGTTGCTTGTTGAACTCGTACAAAAGAAAAAAATGGCTAAAAGCTGAATGTTGTGAGATGTAGCTCATCTTTGTCAAAATGAGGTTTTAAATCTCATATGCAGGAAACTGCATTTTTGTACCTCAGTATTTCTATACGTCATGTGCCTTAGTAAAAGAAAACATTAATAAATCTTATACCATCTTACCTGCTTTGTGTGTTGAAGAATGAAGGTGTGTTTGCATTGGAAGAGCTGCTTATGCAGATGTGTGATAACAGTGTCTTAAAAAGGAGTGGATCTTCAGGAAAACCCCTCTGATAATCACATACTGAAGCTGGTAGGTTTACAGCTGATGGATATACAGCATGTAAATAACTTATATTTGTTTTGAAAGAGAGAACTGACCTGTAACTGTTAAGCAAGCGAGTAATGAAACTCTGCACTCAAACTATATTTTTCTTTCTTGCAGCTCTAAAGCCATGACCATATGTTTATAAATATCTAATTCTATTAAATACCTGGTCATATATTGAAGTAACCAGTATTTCTAATCTTACCTTTCATGTACATTTCTGTGCACCTCCAATATAGTACCTTTTTTGCCAGCCCTGCAGTGATATACAGTGATATTTGATAGCATTGTTAATTTGGTAAAGCTGAAATGGGTAAAAACACTAAAGGCCTTAATTTTTTAATTCAAAATTAATTAAGGCACTTCATGACCACTTTTGAAGTACAGAATTGGCAAACATTTTTGGGCTAAGAGTTCTCATATTTGGGGATGGTTGTATACCCTGGATTCAGTGTAGTTTGGTTTTATATTTAAAGAATAGATAATAAGGGTTATTATTCCATACTTGTTATTTTGTTTTGTGTAACTTTTCCAAAATTATGAAAAGCTCAAAATGCTGGAAGGGTACTTAATGGGCTGTAAAGGACAGCAGTAAATCTGAGCAGTGATCACAGCCACATCAAGGACTTGCGTTTTTTAAAGCATTACTTACCACTCAAATTCTGATTCAACACCAGGATTCTAAGAAGTTTTGAGCTTTAATTCAAAATCAGAATGAAAACCCAGAGGATCACGTATCTGAACTCAAAATCAGAACTTGGTGGCTGAAGGTCTCCATTAACTTTCTGCCATTTCCACTGCTGATTTCCCCAGTAACTGCCAGTTGTGCTGACAGAACAGCATTTCACAACATTTCATCCCACTCCTCTAAAACTTTAAGGGTGAAGTATGTGGTGAATGTAACAGTGTTCCATATGCATTCCTTTACCAATTGCAACTTTTTTTGGTCATATATAAAAAAATAACCTTAGTTGGTAGATATGATGGTGTTACAGAAACTCAGCTGGACACAAAACGCCTCTAAATTTTGTTTTCACAGAGAATGTTGGTTAACTGCATGGAAATTAAACATACTTAGAAGCTGTACTGTGGACTAACAGTAATTCTGTGCTAGTAATTCACCTATGAAGGAAGAATCTTAGTGAGATTTGCTGAAAGAGAAGCTCCTGCTAACACAGCTTGAATAGCTAAAGTTGATAAAACCAGGATTTGAGATGTCATAGGCTGTCCAGAATTAGTTGCCTTCTGTAAGGCATAAGGGATGTTATTGTTGTCAATAAAGTGGGATTTTGGTGAAAAACCTTCTGAAATGCAGCACATTTTGTCTGTGCTGCTCCTGACACTGAGCCCAGAGCAGTTCCCACCACGGGAGGGGAGCTCAGTAACCAGCAGCTTGGCTGCCAGGGACCTTGGCTTAGGCTGCTTTGGCATCTGAGGCATTCCACAGGGACAGCGGTATTGGCTGTACTGAACCTGTGCCAAATCAGCCACAGACCATCATCTTTGATGTCAGGATCTGCAAAATCATTGAAACAAGGTTGGTTTTGACTGCATCTGGCCCTCATGTGAACTTGGCTTTGATGTGGTCTCTTTTTTAAAGGGCTGGTGAACTGCATTTTTGTTTGGATGTCAGAACTGTTCTTTTCATTCTTTCCTTGTTGTTGCTTGTTGGTTCACCAGGACTGTGGTACTGTAAAACACCCCCTGCTATCCTGGGCTGCTGGCACCAGTCTCTTCTGACAATTTCACTTCTATCTTTGCCCCTTTCGTGCTTCTCTACCTCTTGGCCGAAGACAGGTACCAGGCTTTAGTAACACAGAAGGAAATGCAGGACTTACCACTTTTACTGGTACTGCTCCAACAGGAGCAGGGTGATTTACTGATACTTGTCTGGCATACAAAGATTCTGGCTTTGGCTTAGGTCCATGAATAAAGCAGCAGACGATGGCTCCACGCGAAGGGTCACTCAAGCAGTGCCTGGAATTCCTGTGCTGGGGCAGAGGTATACTGGGCTTTTCTTCCCCTTCCTCTCCATATCCGGCAGTACAAAGTATAACTCCGGGGTCTGGCCTATAAATTTTCTATGGTCTCCCTTGTCAGCACTAACCACCAGTCAATGCTCAGCACAGCCCCAGTACTGACAGCACACAGGTCTAGAGCTCATCTAGATGTTTAAGCAGTAGAAATGGTTACGTCTTCTTTCAGGACTCCAGTTCTCCTGATTGGAAAATAAACCAAAAATTTTCAGTACTCAGGACTTAAGCAGATGGAACAACACACAAATGGCAACACCATCTTCCTGCTGCTTGTCCCACAAGCTGCTCTCAGCCTGAGGCTCCTGCTCACCAGCAAGGGGCTAAAAATGGTGAGGAAGCCATAATACATCTCTTGTCTGCCAAAACCTGGACTGCCACCAGCCTCACGTTTTATCTTCAAGTGCCAGCATGGGAGGGGTCAAGTTCTCTTTGCTGCCTGGGAAATAAAAGACCAGAGGTTCAGCTGTGTGTTGACCAACCTTACAATAAGCAAAATTCATGGAAAACCCACTAAGCTGGTTTTACAGAAAGTACAGTGCAAAGGTTACTGCAACAACCTTGGCCTCGCTCCCCTCAGCCCAGGCACGGTGCAGATAAAGAACCCACCCCATCCCCACAGAGCTCTCGCAGAGTCACTTCAAAACAAACTGGGCCGGCTGGACAAAAGCCACTGCAGTTCCAGTCATTGCTCTTTGAAGGGTGAAAACAAAAAACTGACATCAGACCCAGGGCTGCAACTGGCAATTCCTGTCCAGTAAGCAGAGACATCCATGGACAGTTTTGCAGCTGCATCAGTGTCTGCTGAAAGCACAAATTTACATGAGCAACATTTTTAAAAACTTGTTGTAATAAAATTTAGTGGCCACATGCAACTGAAACCCTTCTTTTCTTGGTTGTTAATAGAAATACTCTGTTCTTCTACAAGACTCACATTCACACAAACCATATACAATGATAAACATTATTAAAGTTTATTAACAAAAGCTTTGTACATATCTTTTCATACACTTGGAATTTTACATCTAGTCAAAATAACAGCACATTTCCATCTTACCTTTTGTACAAATTGTTACAGAATATCCACCAGTGGGGTGAGTAAGTAAAATAAACCACTGGTTTACTTTTGTAAAGTATCTACAAAAGTGATTTGTGACATTTTTAAAAAATTCCCCAGAACATATAAAAATAAATTATTTTTACTTTTTCAATTAAATCTACTAATTAGAAATATTACAAATCAAAATATCAATGTTTTCTTATGAATTCTTCACAATACAAAACAGATTCACAAAACTGTATTTACAGAAATGAGGTAAGAACTGTGCAATGTTTAACTAAGAAACATATTGCAGAATTAACATGTTCTTCCAAATAAGTACACAGTGGAGGTCTAATTACAGCTGGGTCTTTCCCTCTAATAATTCCCACCTTAATATTGATTAGTGGTCATTACCCCCATTTAAACTGTCCTTCACTGCATAGACTCAAGCCACGAAATCAGCAACTGCCAGAAGTGTTGTAACACAAGTTCACCCGTTTCAACCACTGGTACATTTTAGTGGGAAATATTAACTCACTTTTTTGGTAATTCATTAGTGAAAGTGACCCAGGTAACAATCTGCCTGAGCTCTCTACAGTGGTATAAACACCTCTAGGAAAGGCAGAACAAGGCTGCTGGTGCAAGACAGAATATTCCCGCTGCTAACAAGGACACATCTAGTGCATGATCAGCTGTTTGCAGCCATTTCAACAACGTGGAGGTAGCAACAGGCACTTGGTTTAGGCCAAACACTACACGAACTTCTTCCTGTGTGGCCTTCTCATCTGGTAAGAAAACTTTGTCACTGGAACCAAAGTGGTTCCTTTAAAAACCTCAGAACTCTAAAACCTACACCAAAATTAATAAACTTTGGATTCCATACTCAAGAAAAACTCCCACTATATAACAATAGGAATTTAAAGGAGTAAAAAGTTCAGAAGTCAATTCCCTTATGAGTCAGGTTTCAAAATAGGTGTGTAAAAAAAGAAAGGACAAACAGCAAGTCCCAGCTGCCATTACAAGCTCAGTCTAAAAGGATCTATTGCAACTGCAGCAGCAGATCAGATAGGCTGGGGTCGGGGCTGTTAAAACTACTGCTCTGAAACCAAAGCAATGCTTGACTGCAGACAGTGTATAGCCTTTAAATTTGTAAGATTAGGACTCAAGAGCCAAGTATATGTTCTGTGGTTGAATTAGTACTTAGTACCATCATATTGATAAAATAATTACAATTGCAGAGTTTTATCCACTTCACAGTCTGAAACATTAAAAAGTACATCCATTTTAGTGCAACAAGAAAGCAAATGAAAGCCTACCAAAAATACCCCTATGAAAATTATTAACCTTTTGCTGTGCAGTAAGAGTTCCTTGTTGCATTGTTTCAATCTGCAGAAAGGAAAAGCATGATTTGCAGCCAGATGAAGTGCTATAACAGCAGGATGTGCAGGTCTCAAGTGTCATTCAAATGTCAACTCTTCTCTGATGCAACTGGTCCAGTTTTATCACTGAGCCTCTGTGTAAGAGAAAATACTTCTAAAAATCAGATTATAACATACAGAGCTAAGAAAAATTAAGTTCATACAAATGACAAAACAGATGAGGTACATTCACTAGAGCCATCTAAATAGTAACTTTTGCATTGTAAAGAATAACCACATACTGTAGAATAAAATGTGGAAAAGAATAATTAAAGGAGTAGTCCTGTGTTGAAGCAACTGATGCTCAGGTCACCACAGCTGCCATCAGGAAACAACAATTTTGCTTCTACTTTCATAAGACTGGCTGTTCCTGGGTCTCTCTAGAACCACAAGATGGTCCAGACAAATACCAGGTGACCTCTACTACATTTTGCCCACTGGAGAGAGCTGAAATCTACACTTCCTCATCAGATCAAAAATACAATTTTTCTACAGAGACGTTTCCTGCAAGTGTTGAACAGGACTGAGCAAAAACCTCATCTCATTGACAGAGCATTCAGAAATACCTAAAAAACCTGTTCCAACTCCAGATGAGATTAAAACATTCAAACTTTGGCAAGTACAGACTATATTAAAAAGAGTTCAACAATCCAATGCAATCTGTCTCAATTCTAACCTTAAAAATATAAACCATTTCAAAAGAAATTTGTTTCTAAGGTTTTTGTTTGAAAGATGATCCAAGATTTCTTGGAATTATTTATAGCTCACTGTTACAGGAACATAAACTAGTAATGGCCATGTCAAAAAAATCAAGGTCACACAGAATAGTTTGTTTGGGTGCAAACCAAATATAAGGTCTCAATTCCATTGACTACTAATTTTTGGAAAATGAGGGGGGATAAATTTTAACGGTGAACACTTCTAATGAAGGCAGGGCGTGGAGCCAACCCCTGTGACAGAACACTGGTGCTTTGGCAGGGACTGGGACAGGCCCCCACCACAGCCCTGCCGTTCGCGGTGCGGCCGCAGCACCACGACTGACCCAACCACGTGTGACAACAACCCTGCACAAAGCCCAGTGAACACTCACACACCTGAACGGGAGGGAGCTGTTTCTGGGAAACACTCTCTTGAAAATTGAGCATTTGTGTTTTGTGATCACCTACTCTTTGGGAAGCACCACAGAAGCCCAGCCCGAGTCCTCCACTATGGCACTCCTGAAGTAGCTGGAGGCCTTAGGAGTGGGGAGCAGAGAAGGGACTGATAAGTAGCCCAAACTCTCCCCGCCTGCTTTTGTGGACAAGCTTCCCTTTTTTTCTTTACCACTGCCATTTGATGTCTTCTCCAAGGAATACTGGAACTTTATGTCTTCCTGCTCTTTTCATCTATTCATCCTTTGTTTTTCCACGTTCCCTTCATCCTCTCTTAATTGTATGACCCTTAGAGAATGAATTCTATTCTCTGACTTCTTGAAGAAAGAATTCCCATCTTGGGGGTGGAGATTATGGGCAAATACTCAAGATAATGGAATATCTTGCCAGAAAAAAAATGTATCTTGTTTCTTTATCTGTCTAGGAAAGGTTTTATTACTCTATCAAGCAAAAGAGCCACTCAGCGTCCCAGTGTACAGCCTCATTTTCCCAGGCCAGAGCCAAGAAGCATGAAGCCCATTCTCCTAACACACATTCCACCTTCCTGGCTGTGGGCTCCTCACCTCTCAAGTCAACAGCTAATCTCTGCAGGTCCACAGGGCAATGGCCAGGGCAAACTCGCCAAGTGAGGTGGTAAAAGGAATGATCCACAAAACAGCGGGCCCAGGGCTGGGGAGGAAGTGGGGTGAGGAGGACTAGGGCTGCAATTGTAACTAGAGGGGGAAGGCAACAGTCAGTGGATTGGTGTTCTGATCCAGGGAAGCAGGAGTGGGCAGCAGGCAGGTTTGGTGTCACTACAACTTCACAGAGTTCTGAGTCTCATTAAGTGCAGCCCAAGGCACAAGAAAACGTAAAGGAAGGAAAAAATCCACCATCCTTAATTTGTGAATACAGGCACATAACCTGCTTCTTTTAGTTACCTCCTGGAGGTACTGCATTGAAAGTGAGGTGAGAAGTATACTTACTGTCACCTTCTGAGCTGTGTTATCTCCATGAATTGTAAGGAATGGGTTGGTAGCAGCTGCATTAAGTGGTGAGGCCTGTGTGCCTGAAAGTAAGTTGTTTATGGGTATCTGTGCTCCTCCAGTAATCTGCAATTGCTGTACTTCAGACTGATGATGTTGGTGATGGTGATGTTGTTGCTGTACTAATTGATACAAAAGGGCCTGATGTTGTTCCTTGAGTTATATGGGGAGAGGGAGGAGGGAGAAAAAGAAAATCAATAATTAGTTACTGAAAAATAGCTCCTCCCTGGGTTCCTGCTTTTCCAGAGCTTATCCAGATCTTCAGTGAGTGCAGCCTTTAACCTAATCCCAGTTAATTTAGGTTACACTAATAAAGCTCCATGAGACTGTAGGAAAAGGAAGAAAGTTCCTGTAAAATTTCCTGAAATCAGTAGCTCAGCAGAGGTTCAGCTAAGCCTGCCGGCTGCATCAGGCCTGTCAGAACAAGCATACCATGCACTAAAACTACACGATTAACATTACAAGTAGTTAAACCAGTTACTTAACAGCATATATGAATACTGCAAGCAGAGCAAAAACAGCTCAGGAGATGATACCCAAAAATCTTTTGCTGGCATTCTAGTGGAATCAGAGAATAGTTCTCAGGATACTGTTAGAATCCATACATGGTCCCAAACTCTGCTGCCCACAGCCGATGCTGAGAGAGACAAGCCTCCATGTCCACTCTAGACAAAATGAAACTGAAGGCTCTAGGGAATAATGCTTCTAGCCATACACACAGCCTAATAACATCCTGTCATTTAACACAACTATAATCCAAAAAAACATTGAAACAACTGAAAAACTAAAATATTTTCAAAGCCTTTAATATGAAATTAAACACATTTCTAGTATTTATATTAGGCTGAGCACTTTATCCATGTCTTAGAATACAATAGAGGAATAAAGCATAATTAACTGGAAAACTTACTGATGTGAGTTGCTGGGTACTTAGTAATTGCTGAAACTGCTGGTGCTGCTGATGGAGTAAAAGTTGTCTCTGTTGGTCAGAAAGCAATCCTAGTCCCGAGGCACTGTAGGGTTTGACAGGGTAATACTGTAGTTTATATGAAAGTATGGGAACTTCTTACTTCAGCTTTCCATTAAAGGAAAGATGTATACAGACAGTCCCTGTTGAGCATTTTGATTGCATACTGCAAATATTGTCTGTCCAGTTGCATTTTTGACACATGCCTACACATTACCACCCCCAAGTCTCATTTATGTTGAGCAACAGCAACATCTTGTTGTAACATCTGTCTACACCATGCACGTTATTTGAAACTCAGATGATTACCACTTCTACGTTTTTTCCAAATACTTTATACAGAAAAGCCGTATTTTATATTACAAGACAGCTCTTGCCAACCTTTAGCACTCAGTTACTAAGCATTTACTTTGCCTTGCTTTCCTTCTAATTCCCAGCTTTTGTGACATTCAAATCACTCACTATTGCCCACACCTCGGCTGTAATTTAGCAAACCCATTCAGCCTTGCAGGGGGCTAGTGGATGCTGCCATAGAATGAAGCTGCCTCTGCACTTGTCAACTACTTCACTCCCAGTCCCTATTTTCGTGCCTGCATATAATTCTCTGCAGTTATTTAGGAAACTGGGCAGGATCCAGCTGACAACGACTCTGGAAATAAAGGGTTTCTTCAGCTAAGCCAGTTTACTGCAAGACTAACAGATGAAAAAGGGTGCGTCAGGAGTAGAAGACCAGGAAGACTGCTGGATTTACTCTTTCAGTACTAGTGTTAGCTTTTACTAGTTTAAAACACCCATTAAAATATTAAGGTGTAGTTTCATGATAGGTTTATCTTGCTATTGAAGCATTAAGTATTCCCCTTTCAGCTGTACATTTCTGTCCCCTCCCCTCATAGTGGCTCTTGCACAATGAGCTGCATCTCAGGGGAGCTGAGCTGAAATTTAAGCCAATACAAAACACACTGAAAGATTATCTTTTAAAGTAGATGAGGTCATTGTGTGATGCACAGTCCTTGTACCAGCAATAAGGTGTGCATAGGATGATCAAGTGGATGACAGGATTGCTTGTTGTGATTGGTAGTAAGGAATTGACTTAAATTATTATTAACTTAAATCAGCCACAAATCTACATCATTAGGCTACAATCCTTTAACTCCTCAGCACACAGTATTTATCTTGCATTTTTACAGTAGCCACCAGACTGTAGCCCAACTCCACCATAATCTGACTCCTGCTGGGACAGGGCAAACCACGTAAGAATTTTGTTTTATATTTTGCTGGACGGCCTCAGCGCTACAGAAAACACCTGGTGGGCTACACCTAATTCCTGTGGGGAATGTAAAACATTTATCAGTGAGAGGTTTGTGGAACGGGATGGGATCTCCCCAAAGGTACTGAGGATGCTGGAGGAAGTGCTCACAGAGACACTTTCAACCATTTACCATCAGCCCTCGCTGACTGGGGAGGTCCCAGTTGACTGGAGGCTGTCAAATGTGATGCTTGTCTACAAGAAGGGCTGGAAGGAGGATCTGGGGATCAGGCCTGTCAGCCTGACCTCAGTGCCAGGGAAGGTCATGGAGCACATCAACTTGAGTGCCATCACACAGCATGTGCAGGACAACCAAGGGATCAGGCCCAGCCAGCTTGGGTTTGTGAAAGGCAGGTCCTGCTTGACCAACCTGATCTCCTTCTGTGACAAGGTGACCTCCTTGGTGGATGAGGGAAAAGCTGTGGCTGTGTCTACCTGGGCTTAGGTAAAGCCATTGACACCATTTCCCACAGTATTCTGACTAAAATTACCACTGTCTCCTTATCTTTTTACCTCACTTCTGTATTCTTCTATACTGGAATGAATCTTCTCAGCTGGGTTTTTTTTCTTTCTTTTATCCCATTCTTTCTTTTTTTTCAGATCATGTTTGCACTTCTTTTTTCTGCTGTTGTTCTCCCTTCTCTTTACTCACTCTGCCTGCCTCTCTTGCTCTGCATTGGTACTTGAAAGAAAACACCCTCAGTCAGCAGCTGAGATCTCAGTGTCTAGAAATTAAACCGAACTGCAGAAGACAAAACGGTGCAGCTCCCAAGCTTCCCAGAAGAGACAGTTCACAGGATTTCACCGCATGAACTTTCTCTAAACCAGATCAACTTGGAATGTAAATTTAATCCTTTTTAGCTTCTCATTAAAAGGTACATGATCAGTCTGAAACTCTCCATTCTAGAGTCTTCTCTGGTTGCGAGAATGTAAAGAAACAATCCTATCTCTTTCCTCAAATCACTTAATCTCCCAGTTGCTAGCAATCTGTGTTAAGCCATCTTTTTCCCAGAAAAGGATCAAGTATTTTTCTCTGCTGAATGAATGTGGGCTTTTACCTACAACTTGAAACTCTCGAACAGCAGTGTGCAAATCAGTGTTTTCTCACCTCTCAGTCTCCCACAGTTACAGAGTTTACATGAATAAGGACAATATGCATAAAGAAGTCTTCATATATTGGTGAAAACTCTGGCTATTTTTCTACATGAAAATGTTGGAACAGATTCTGAAGTTTGGGAAGTAACCGTAAGAAGCAACTTACAGGAACAACTGGCAAGCCTTTTAATTACAGAGCTGTACCCCAAAGTTAGAAAGTAAGGCTGAGTTCTCATGTGGCTTTCCAACATTTTGCCCATACTGATTTAAACCGCCTCCAAACCTGACCATGACCACACAATCTAGCCAGGCTCAGAGAGCTCACACCACCATGGCACCAAACCTTTGTGCCTGCCTGTGCCTCTTTAACCTTCCAACCAGGGCAGTTCAAAGAGCAGTGATACCGTGGGGAATTTAACATTAAAGAACTAGTCGACCAGTTGCCCCTGAAGCAGCATCGAACTCAAGAGTGTCAGGTGTCCCACAGAGTCCCAGAACCAGTAATTTCAACCAGTGGAAAACATTTTTTTAGTATTTTTTCCTTTCTTTCAAAGTCATCCCAGAGCCTCTTTGCAACTTAGTTCCTTAGTAACAGAAAAGTTTTCTCAGATGTTTCACCGAAACATTTGTAATGGAAGAAACAGGAATGTATATGTCATTACCAAAACCATATTAGCACTAATTACCATTAGTGCTTGCTTGGCCTGAACTTTTTTCTCCTAAGTATACAACTAGAAATACTGAAAACTCACTGGTAATGGGAGTAATTGTGAAATACCTCAAAAGGAAGGGAGCCCAGGAAATAATCTGGATGAACTCAAAGCAGAGAATGGTGTGAAAAAAGTGCACTTTTAAATTTAATATAAACATTAATTTTAAATTAGTATTATTGAGGGAGCAGTGCAGAAAGAACATGCAAGAAAAGAAAAAGGGAAGTGGAAGTGCTGGCAGAGTTGTAGATCATAAATTCGTTGTTGCATAAAAGAAGGAAACATTGGGAGTATTCCAGACTCTACTAAAAGTTAGAATAAGAGCTTATGAACAGATAGTAGCTGCAGTATTTTGTGCGAATTGGAGCATTCTACCACTAGGCTACACACTGAAGAGTTACAGTGGTTAGGATGGATATTAAAAAAGAAAGAGAACTTGTGCAACATAAAGAATGAAAGTAAATCATCTGTGTATAAAATCACTGGTATTTAGCATAACCAATACATTCTGGCAGTACCTGAATTTGGAAAAGTATTACGCAGCTGGTTAACATTATTGATTTTGTATAGTATTTCTCACTCCTCCTCATACTTTTGGGGAGAGTAACGCAAAAATTCTTTTTTTTTTTTTTTTTTCCCACAAACCTCTGATACTCAAGAAAGAAAGCTTTTCACTAACGAAAATGTCTTTTGTTTAATCTACAGAACCTCATGTTCCTGTATGATAAAAAACATGAAAAATACAGGCTCCTCAGTAAAAATGACACATCCAGACAATGGGATACACTTGAAAATATCAGATTTTATGAGCCTACTGAAGCAATACCACACAATGATATGGTACACGAATATTCAGGAGCTGCCAAACCAACAGCAATGAAAGAAACTGAAAAAAAAAAGAAGCCAGTAAACTAGGGATCCCTTGCATCATTTCAGTCACATGTGCCCTTTTTTTGGTGGGTAATCCACCATAATCTCCAAAAATAAACTCTACTTAAAGATGAGTAATCCACTCCCTATTTGCAGGCACTTCTTTCTACACAGAACTGTAGTTCTCCTGCCTAAGTGAAGGACAGTACAAAGAGGTGGGTGGTTCAGGGAGGGAGTGGGCAGAATGAGTTGGCCCATGCTCTGCTCTATCCCAAAATACTTCCAGACCAAGAAGTCCATTCCCCCTCCTGGAAAGCAGCTGTCTCCTTTTGTTACCCATTTGCCTTGCAGCTCAAGCAGCAGCAGTTTATGCTACCGATGGTACCTGGTTTTGGGAAAGAGCTGTTATGAATACTCACACATGAATCTTTTTATACATTTAGAAATCCTTCACACCACTTGAAAAACTAATTTTGTTGGTTTTGGACTCAGTGCAGGCAACTGAAAACACCATGCAACTGTATTACAACTCTGGTTAGTTATGCCTATTACATCTTGAATTACATGACCATATATCCTTCTTCTTCTCCTCCCCCTCCCCCCTTCCTACTGCAACAAATGGTAGCTTTTCCAGTGCTCCTTTAATCCTGGAAGAACAATTGGCAGGATAAAGAGTATTCTTTTCTGAACTGAAAATATTAGCTGAAGCACATTTACATAATTACATTTGTTTGAGAATGTGACTTGGTAAAAAAAAAGGGGAATAAATGGACACCAGGATTCCCAAAAGCTAAAGAGAAAACATCTTTTCTTTAACTTGACTATTTGTGCTTCCATTAAATCTTTACTTTCCTTCGCAGATCAGAAGCAGAACTTAAGTTTGACAATTACAGGCTAAGAAAGAAACAGTACCTCCAGAGTAAGACAAAAATACACCTAACCTGAAGAACAGCAGGCACTCTCAGAAAAAACATAAAACCAGCAAATTCTTACCTGTTATTTAGCGTGGTTGGCAGAGGATGCGTTGCACTGGGTGGCACGGTTGCATGAGTGAGAGAAGGGTTCTGTGATATTGTTGCTGGGGTCTGAATTACCCCATTTAAAGCCCCTACAATTCCATTGATTGCCAGCTGGCTGGCTGGCAGTGCTCCAATTATTCCACCCACACCAGGCACTGCAGGAATGGTGGAGGTTACAGTCTGCATACCACTAGCCAGTGCCCCCACTGTCACACCATTGACCTGCTGAACTCCGGTGACTCCTGAGCCTTGCTGGGCCGGACTCTGCCCAGCAGGTGGTGGAGTGGAAAGCGCTGATGAACTGCTGGTGCTTTGTCCGCTGGAGGTTATCTCCTGGTGTCAAAACAAACAACAAAACCCCCTCAGCTGCTTAAAATTTTACCTAACAGCACAGTGCAAGGACTATGATGAGTTAACTTGCAACAAGTTTAGGGTTAGAAGGAAGAAATAAAAATTACCTGATTTAATACTGGAAGAGAATTGTCCGGTAAAAAACTGTTTCCCAGATGAGGACTTTTACTGCTGTTCAAGGAATCAGTGCTAGGTGCTAAAGTAATTATTTCAAAAAACAGTGGTTACATTTCTGTAACATGTAAAAAGATTCAGAATAATTATGTCAAAATAATGTCAAAGGTAAACACAGAAAATGTAAATTCAACCTTAAAATTGCAAAATAGTAAAATATTAACTAAGTAATTGGGGAATCAATAGATTCAAACAGATGTGCTCCAGACTGAAGTAACAGATAAACTCCACTGAAACAAGTAGTAAAGGTTCAGATAAGTAAACCAAGTGACTTTTAAACATTTAAACACATCAGCAAATACTTGGTCTATATTCATCCTACATGTATATGCATCTCCCATCAATGGCATGTGTGGGTGAAATAGATATTTCATCTAAATACACGCTCAAACTCTGACACTTTAATAATCTCCTCTACTTACGTGCTTGTACTGGAAAGGCATGTACTTGATGAGAAGGGCTGGGGTTTGAAGTTATTGTTGGAAAGGGCACTGAAAGCTGTGCATTGAGAAGCTGAAGTCGCTCCTTCTTAGCGGTCAGATTCTTTATCTGTTCTTCTAACCGTCTATTTTCAACCTGAAGTTGGTGTAATGATTTTAGCATTCCTAAAACTAAGACAAAAAGGCATATATTTCACAACGACATTCAATGAATAACATTTTCATTTGGTTTTAGTTTGTGTATTACAGTAAGACTAACATTAAGTCATATGTGAAAATATAAATAAAATTATTACAGAAGTTTGACTTTTACTGGGAAGATTTAGGATCAATTTTGTGCAATTTAAAGTACTTTAAAGGAAAAAAGCATATAGCGTGTGATAGTAATGGAATGCATCTACACCCTGGCTTAAATATTGATGAAATAGTATCGACAGGGGTAGCATTCATTTTAATTAATTTAAAACAGCAGTTTGATAACTCATCCCCAAACTAGAATATAGGAATAGTACTATTTTAGCAGCACAGATTAACTGCATAGTTGGGAAAAAAACAGCTCAGCTGCAGTATTAGGCATTTTCAGCATTATAAACCAGAGGTGTTTCACAAGTATGCATTCAGCTAATAAATACAGGCAACCAATAACATTTATTTAAAAACAATCAAGTTTGTGAAAAGGGAGTTTTTCTGCTTTCATGCCTTGTACAGTGAATCATAAACACACAGAAACAAAGAAAGTGACCCGATGTGAAGGTCTCCGTGCCCACCTTGCGGGATGCTGTGAGCAGCGATCTCGGAATCCCCCAGCAGGGAGCACTCTGTGAGCACCGCACTTACCCCCCGCGTTTTGCATAACAAGGGCATCACCTCCTGAAATAACCTGATTTTTACCAAGCAGTTTGTCAAACTCCGATATGGTTTCAGAACTTGGGTTTCCCAGCTAGTCCTAAAGTATGACTGTAAAGCCACAGGGATAGCCTTTTTTTTTTTTTTTAAATTCTAAATTGTATTTGTTTAACATGACCTCTGGGCCTACTACAGACATAAGTCTACTGGTATAGGCACATCTGGTCATTTCCCAAGGATTTAGCTTTTATCCCTCCTCTTCAAGAACATACAAAGGAACCCTCAGTGAGCCCAAATGAGATGCAATAAGACTTAGCTAAACCTGTCCTCCAGCTATCATGTTTAAAGGATTATCCCTGCATGAATTTCCTCACAATTAGCATTTTTGTCAGGATACCATTCATAAAAATACTAACTAGATACCGCTTCACATTACCAATGAGAAGAATAATATGTTCAATAAAATATAACAAACCCCAACCTGGAATCAAATAAATTTTTTAACATATTCAATGATTGTCTTTGATACTGATATATTGTTGAATAGGGAGATCCATGTGATCTACTGATCATTTACGCTTTTAACATATTCATTCTTGAACATTCCACTCTATTAAACATAACTTGAGAAAATCATATTTGCTTGCTTTGAGAACTTCACAAGAAAGGCAGAACATTGTAACGACATGAAAGCTCAGTAGGATACCTGCCTAACATTTGTAAACATTTCCTTTTCAAGCAGCAACAGAACTAGGCAGTTTACAGTAAAAATGAAAAACAGAACAATAAAAAATTATTATGCCAATTCATTATCACACAATATAAAGAAAAGTGGGGAACTGTACTACAATATTTACAGTAGTGGATCTAAGAGTTCAGAATTCTTTGCCAAACTCTGCACCTGACCAACTGGATCTGCAAGTTACTTTCTCTTGCTTGACACAATTTCTCCATCCACAAAAATGTAGACAGTCATAGAGAAGTCTTTTGTAAACTACTGATGCCATGTGTCACATTAAGAACTATGTTAGAATGATACACTACAGCTATGTTTTTATTCACAGCAGAAAATAAATTTTGTTAAAATTCTTGGACAAGCACAGAATAGCAGCTCTGAGTAACAGTTAACAAAAACTATAATAAACAGACCGTGAGTACTTACTGTCACTGGGGGTGCCTTGCTCTAATAAAAACTGTTGTCCTTCACTCCATTGCCTCTCCAGAAGCTGTTCTATGCTGGCTGCTACTGGGGGCACATTTTCCCCACAACCGTTCCCTGATTGATCATAGCGAATCTGCAAGCTGCTCACAGGGGATCTGTTGAAAATATTGCAATTTATTGTTTAAAGAAAAGGATGAAAGAAAATGTATTGGGAAAAGGCTGTTGAAATTTCTTATATCAGCCTTTGGCACCTACATATCTTATGCTTCCAAGACTAAGATCATGCATCAACATCACTACGAACAACTCGTTCTCACTGCCAGAGCTTTAATATAAGAAAGACTTATTATTACAGTGTGACAATTTATACTGAACAAGCACATAACCTCTTCTTGCATACAAACTCACAAAATCCTAACTGAGAGCATTGAATTAAATTATACAACACATACTTCTACAGCAGAAAACCATTATATATGGATACATAGGGCACCTGTCTTTGGGGTGTGTGAGGGAAAACCAAACTTCAAACCTTTCCCAGAGAAAACTGGGAAAAATAAAACCAATTTATTAAAAACAATACATGGAATTGCTGTATATAATTCCACTAACATATTCTAAAACCAATTCTATAAACTCAGATTTTTGAGGGCCTACGTGAAAATATTATTTCACAAGGGATGCAATGAAAGTTAAAACTTATCCTCTGCCTGTCCTGTGCACACTTAATATACCTCCTTTTTTTACTTGTACTCACACATAGTTCAAAGAATAATGCCCTTGCCACAGTCTTTTCTCATTCATCTAAATACTCAGCACACAGCCACTGAGAAAGATAGGTACCTTGCTCAGGTCCTGTGACAAGGCTCCTTTAGCATTGGATTGGGCAAAATTTAACCTGTGAGCCAAACCAAAAGTTTGGAGTATTTCTGACTTAGGCTTCTGGTCTCGTGTATGCATGGTCCCATTCTTCATATAGGACCAACACCAGAGCCCACTAAAGGTTGGTTGGTGGTTGGTTGGGGTTTTTTTAATCAACTCCAGTGTGCTCATATTCTCATATATAAGTTATTACTTTGAGCGATTGGTCCCATAAGGGGATCACAGCCGTACTGTTCTACCTGCAGTGCAAACTTACCAACAAGACCACCACAGTACCCATACAGGACAACACAGAGAGCTCAGGAAATCAGTGTGTTAATTATGATTACCGTAATAAGCAGTGGTCACAGGACATTAGCTACCTAATGACTGTCAAGCATTTTGTAGGCACCAGAGCAAAGTGATTTTTACGAGAAAAGGTTGTAAGTAGGTGACTTGAGAGCCCTGTAAGTATTTATAAATAATTCCTCTTTTCCATACAGGATGAAAGAAAAGCACTTGTTAAAACAAAAAGCCCTGATGAATGAGTAACCAAGGCAGTGTTTTTTGACAAGAGATGACAACTCAACAGCATTTAACAGTTCACCACAGAAATGGCAAAAACAGCCTTAAAACTGGCTGTTTACAGGATGTGCTGAAGCGATAAGAAGGAAGGCTTATGCAGAAACATTCTAAACAGAGGTACTACACTTACACTCCACACAAACAAACCACTTTAAAAAAAATCAAAACAACAAAACCAAAACCAAATACAGAAAACCACCAATCAATGCCCCAGCAACTTCTCTCTGTCTGCATGCTTCTGAAGGGTGCATAATGCTACTCTAACAGATTGTGCCATTTGAATTATAAATCACCAACAAAATACTTGTTGGGCTTTGGACTGTTTCCTATCAATTTCAAAACCATAGAAACATAACAATACATGACTGTATAACCTCTGCAATCCTTCACTGGAAGCCTGTACAGGAGAAGAATTAAAAAGAACGAAAAAAAAAATCCAGATTTCCATGTATTGCAACGTTAGTCAATCCATTGTCTTCCAACAGAACCCCTACTTCACCCTTTAGACATGATATTGTTCGTGCACACTAGGGCTGAATCCTTATTCCAAACAGTATTTGATCATAGTTTTCACCAGAATTATAAACATGCTGTCTGCCCTGCTCCGATGCTGTCAGAGAGATGGGAATCCCATGTCTTATGCCTTGCTTGCTTTCACAACTGTGTTTTGTTTAAATTCAGGGTACAGTTATTCATACTATTAGAGTATTAATTAGAAGCAATACTGCATTTAGATATAAGCATACAGATTTCAATGCAGGTATTACATAGCACATTTTTAAATCTAAGGTCAAGTATGGGGTAAAAAAATTTTAAGTGCTACCCTGGGAAATGCAGCAATTCCTTTCCAAAATGGAAACAGCACACATATTCCAAGTATATTTGTATTTCTCATATATATATATATGTACATATATATATATATATTAAAAGTTAAAATAGACAGTTTAAACATCAAACGCTGTGGTTATATTGAGGTACAACGATATAACAATATGAATTGGAAATGACCATACAGGCTCATGAGTCACATATGTCTTCTCCGAAGAGCTGCAATCGACTGCATCATCAACAGCAAACAAATGTTTCTGCAAGTGTTTTTGTTTTAAGCAACTTGCTGAAAATCACATGGTTCTTTTGGAGAAGTGCGTTATTTATGTATCTCATAAGCTTCAAAGGAAGCAGAGTCAGAACTTGCAGCAAAATAATTTTAATAGATAAAGCAGGTAACATTCAGAGTTGCAACGTTTTCAGACAGCATATTTTTTAAGTTAGCTTTTTTCTCACTATGAACCGTATTTTAAGTAATCAATTACTTATTTATTGAAGTGGGGAAGGTGGGGAGTTACCTACACACTTTAGAAATGTTGACATATGTGTAATCTTTTTTATCACACAAACCAGGGGTGAAATTTGTGACTACTGAACTTAATTGACTGAGTAGGTTTTCTAAATTTTTTCCATGCTACGTATTTTGGACTAAGTTTTTCCATCTTTGAATTCTATAACAGGAGCAATTTCTCCCCCTTCCTCTCTCACACAGCAGCCCCCATCCCCCTCTCCTTTTTGGCTTGTTTTTGAACAACCCTACTGCCAAGCAAAATCTATCTGCTCTTCGCGAAGTGTTGCAGCTCCCACACACTGCAGGAAGCTTTCCAGTTGTGGATTGAGGTGGTCTTTGTATCAACCAGTTCTCCTTTACCATCCCCACCTAAACCAGATGGAATTTTACCATGTTGCAAGTACTGGACTGTATATACCCTGAACATACACTCTGTAGAAGCATCATATTTAACAAGTTTACCTTCCCAAATATTTTACCGAAAGACAGACTGAACACAACTGTGACCTATGCAAATCGTGCTAAGACCAGGTCTTTGCATATTAACTAAGAAGGCATTAAAGCTCCTAATTACCAAAACGTTTATGCATGAGGACTTCTTAATATATAATCCAAAGTTCTTGAATTTCCTAATTGTTGAGCATTTCAGAGTATTTCTGAACTTCCTTGTCTGTATATATAAATTTATAAGCTCAGGTAAGTATTTATAATGAGAAAACAACCTAAACTCATTTGTAAATTCTCTATTTATTATTTTAGAAGCAACACGTGTTGGAAAGCTTAAAAGCAAGTTCATGACTAGGTAATAACATCTAAGTATGATGATGGATAATCTCACCTCATCCAACAAGATGTCTTTGGTTAATTAAGAAATATATTACTAAATCAACAACACCAGGCATGTATGTTAAATTATCTAATTTGGAGATATTTGTTATAAATTACCGTAATAAACACAGGCTATAACAACAAAATTCATTATTGCAATGCTATTTCTGTGTAACTACCATTTTTTAGCTATCCTAAAATCCTTTTCAGGATAAAATTCCCATTGTCAGCCCCTAAGTAAAAAAAATACAGGAATACCACTATAAAATAATTCATATGGGATGTTGTATGGAAAACAAAGCCCTTTAAAAATACTCACTTAAAATATACAGAAAATATTACTGAAGTATTTAAAACACAATATTGAAATTTTAACAGCAAATATTTTAAGCCAAAATAATGTGATACAGTTCTAGCAGATATCTCAAACTTTTCTAATTAATGTGAATTTCAGCAGCACAAAAAAAATATTTTTTTCTACAGAGAATTGTTGCATATTTTGAAGTTGTGAGGGAAAAGGAAGGAAGTATTCACTTGAAATTTTTACTGATATTTCATGTCTCACACCACCTTACTTATGTGATGATTGTGAAGTCTTTGGGACTAAAATATGATTGTGGTAAGAAATCTGAGGAGATAAGTAGCATACGTGGATTAAATGATAGATAAATCCCTCTAAAGCAAGTCTCCATTTTTTAAGTAAGGGAGAAAACTAACTTACTTACAAATCTTCATTTCTAAACCTAATTTCAGTTGATACATAATGTAAATTTCAGCAAAATTTTAGCTCTCGGAACATATTAGGGATTTTTTAGAAGGACATATCTCTATAAAAATCAAGGTATTTATACACGTGTGTATATACATTTATGCATATAGGCTTTTAAAACACTTCAGTATTACTAGCAAAAAGACAGTGAAGTTTCCAAATCTTAAAACATTTCCTCTGCCTGCACTCTCCAATGTAAATAATGCTTACCGTGGTGAGAGACTTCCTCTGGGTGATCCTCCTCTGCCAACAAGGCTTCGGCTATTATCTCCGAGATCTTGATCTGCAGTGTAAATATTTCACAGCTGATAAATAGCCTTTTCTTAGATAAGAGTTTTAATATCTGATGTAGGTAATTTAAAAATACCTTAAATCTCAACTTCTATCTGTAGTTACTGCTGAAGAGTGAATAAGTAACTAGTTTAAGACTGCTGAACTGTAGCATGTAAGGTGTTGTCCTTACACATTTCTGAGGCTGCACCAGGCCATGGATTATGTTCACTTCTTTCATTCCTTTCAGTTTTACAGCACAGAAGCGTGGTTTGCATTTGCAGTACCCTCCCCTCAGCCACTTTTAATTTGTACGGTGAAAGTAATGAATCACAGCTGTGGACAGCTAATCTGTATGCTTATCACAGCAAATCCTGATGCGCTGTATTTTTTTAACACTTTGCATCCCAAAACAACTCATAAAATATATAATGTATTAAACTTACCGCTGCCATCTAACAAGCACACATTATTCTGCAAATTTACTGAAAACTTTATGAAAGCATATAATTCACTAATTCCTATTTATAAGCAGAAGCATAGGAAAGCCCCTTGCTAAAAAGGTAGTAAAACAAACAAAAAAGGCCTCATTAAATATACGAAAACGTTTTGCTTGGAAGGACTCAAAAGGGTTATTTTCCCTATGGCCTCTCAATAAAATAACCCTATCTGCCCCCTTCAAGGTTGCCCTCCCCCTATTCTGAGTCAAGCGACCTCCGACCCCTTGGAGGGCAAAGACATGACTGATCCATTCTTGGTAAACTGCTAAACTCATTCCCTTCCCCCAAACAGGCATGACTACTACGACATGTCAACAAATCCTTACGGAGGGAATGAAACAAAGCAAAGCCAGCGGCTCATTAAAACCGCAGCGGAGAGCCCGCGGTACCAAATGCCAACCGGTAAATATTCACAAGATTATTAAATGCTGCACAAGTTCTCTAACGGGATCTCTTTCACACAAACTTGTATGTAATGCAATTTCATGAATTATGCAAATAAAGGTTTCAACTATTCACGACAAAACCCAGAGCTGTGTTACTCCAGTTGCAAAGAGCTGGGAACTGAGCACATCAATCACAGGAGTCACAGGAGACACTGGTGCATTCCTGCCTGCTGATGGCTCTGCTTAAACATTTACATTTCACACACCAAGGGGAAAAAAGGGGGGAAGAAAACATGCGCTGTTCCACAGAACAACTAAGAATTTACTTCCGACACAGAACAACTTCGTACAGTCATTTAATAACCAAATGCTGAGCAGAGCTCACAAATAAACTCGAACAATCTTTTTAAAAACACTGAGGTCTGTGAAGCTGCACATTTGCACCGGCAGCAGAAGCTTACCTGCTTGGCTGTTTTCAGACTGAGCTATAAGTGCTGCCATGGCTGAACTTGGATTCAGCCTATTGCCGTACATGTGGGATGGAGGCAGACTGAGAGAAGATCCAGGTAGGGTGTTTGCCTGCAAGAAACCAATTAAAACTTAAATCCTCTTTTTAAAGGGGGAAAACGCTCAATGTATTTTAAAGAAGCCTTCTTACTGCACAGTTACTATTTTTGTAAGTTGAATGTATTTTAAAAACAATGTATTTAAAGGAAAAAAATATTTTTCATTTGTAATCACAGAAACCGAATTGCAGTACTTTGAAATCGTATCATGTTTTAAAGTGTGTTGTACTTGTTGTTGGCAAGATCTGTTAATGTTAAAAAACCCAACACTTCTAATGAAAAAGTAGCAAATATTAAAAATACCTAAGTCGCATTTTAAAACAACCACAATGTAGGAGGACGGGCAGACTTCCTTGTGATCCTGAAGTATGCGCTCAATGCTAGGACTTAGTAGCATGGCGACCATGTGGTTATCCTACTAATTATTTAATCTTATTAAACCATTTACAAAATAAGGGCAGGTAGACAACAGATGTCTCACAAATGCTTGGGTTCCTTACATCACAAGCCGGCTGTGGAGGTCAAAAGGTCCAACTTTCAGCTCTACAGTTTAACTACACAGACCCATATTTCCTTTGCTTGACTCCGTCATTAGTAAAACATGCACACTATTTTGTTACTTCCTATTTTGATAGACTTGGAAGCCTGGTGTTTTTTTGTTTTGTTTTGTTTTTATTTTAAAGAACGCAAACAGCCATTACAAGTATGTTTTCTATACAATAGGGGGCTCGGGGAATCACAGCTTTGCCCTGACCCCATATAAGGAACTGTATTTTTGGCAGTTGGCCAGCTCTACTTATTGAAGAGCTCCCAAAGTTTGTGTTCATTCATGTTGCTAACCACAATTCTGAAGGTCTCTGCTGGGACTTGTGCCAAACAAGCGAAAATGAACCCTTAAACAGATGAAGCTAAGGAGGCTGGCCAAAATCTTGCATAATCCAACGCAATAAAAATACCTTCTTCCTTGGCTGCTTATGCTTTTTCCCTTTCGAAGAAAAGATTTGTGTCAAATGCTGAGTTGCAGAGACAGGCAATCAAAGAAATAAAGGCATGGCTGCTTATTTAAAAGGCATTTTCCTACCTGATAAAAAAAATTATTTCAGAACAAAGAAAATACTGCAAGGGGCATGGGGTGGGGGGTGGAATCAAAGATACACAAACCTGTGTGATCATTGGTTTTAAAATTAATCTTCTAAGAAAATGTAAACAACCTGTACAAATGAAACTTTTTTTGAAAAACAAAAAAAGAAGGCGAACAGTAAGGAACTCAATTTGTGGGACACTTTGACATGCATAACTGCACACAAGAGACAGGAGAAACATACTGGTTATTACAGCAAAATATTACAGAGTATAAACTATGTCTCTGGAAAGAATCACACACTACCATTAAGTTTTGGCTTTCAGCCAACGTATTAAACTTGATGAATGGACTTTTATGAATTCACACAACTGTTTTCAATGATGCTTTATTTACTATATACTGGTGAGAAATTGCGCCTGATACTCACATTCTTCTACTGTCACGAAGTTAGCAAAAGCCAAAAATAATTGCTTACAATGATCACTTTTCGGTTTATAGGTATGTGCAAGATTTGCTAGACATGGAACCAGTGTCACTTCACATCTGGCTGTTATTTCTGGTTGTTTGGTTGGGTTTTTTTAAGAATTGTGTATCTTCAGTAGAAGCTATCAGCATTATTTCTAAGTCTTAAAAACAATGCAGGCCTTTCCACCTATATATGCCAGAGTCCAAAATACAATACATATTAGTACTGTGACATTGACTGACAAAGGCACCAACTTTGCACAGCTCCTCCTACTATCCTTAAGAAATGCCTATAGCACAATTGCAACTTAACTGTTTTTGTTCACTGGCAACCTTTAACTGTTTTCCCCTCAAAACCAAACGAACTTCAAAAACAATGTAGTTTTTTCTTTCACTGAAGAAACCTTAGAGAATGGAATATTAAGAGATTCAACCAGTATTACCATTCAACCATATCTAAAAGGTCAGACTAGCAAAATAAGAGTCTGTATATACACTTGATTTAAATAATTGGTTGAGGTTATGAATTCTACTAATATAGTTTGTGCCTTTTTTTTTTTAATCTCCAAACACCAGGTCTTATTTCTGTTTCATTTTAGAATATTTCTCTAAAAGATTTATTTAATTCTAGTAAATATTGCTCACATTTTACACAGAAGCTGCTATACTTACTCTCAGTCTGTGTAATTCTCTCCAAGGCTCCTTAAATGTGCAATAGCAACTATATATTAGCTTATGATGGCAGGGTAGCTATAATCAGCAAGGAGAATACATGTTAATTTGACTAAAACATGCACAAATAGCTTTAAGAACTTTCTAAAAATACCTAAGTATCTTGAAGGTGGTTGCTAAACTTTGTTAAGTAACCATCACATCACAAAACAAGAGAGACATCAAAGGAATTGAACAATGTTTGCTAAGTGGGTTGATAGATCAAAAGACTTAGCAGGATTTAAACAATATCTAAGAACGTGAGTTTTTTCACAAGTGGTGGTTTCACCCTAAAGTTAACCCCTTTTTATACTTCAAAATAATAGTAAACATGCCCTACAAGTTGGAACTACCAAAGTTCTAGTGCCGTCCTGCATCGTATGAAACTCTCAAAGAAAAAAAGACAGTAAGATTGTTCAATAAGTTGGAGACAAATAAAAAACTTTGAAAATACTTTTTAAAAATGGCAATGTAAAATGACAAGAATGATGATTTGCAAAGCTTTCTTATGAATGTGACGACTTCATCTGACAGGGAAGTAGAAGAGGTGGAGGAGTGCTACATTATTTAAAGGTGAAATAGGAGCTTCATGTTTCACTCACAGTCGAAACAAGCTGTAGCAAGCATTTATTAAAAATGCACAATCATCCTGTCAATACATATTAAGGTTACAGGACTGAAACATGTTCTAAAATGAAGAACTTTTAAAGCTGTATTATTCTTTATTTCAACTGATTCCATTTAAACACTCAACACAATACATGAATAAAAATATAAAAATATATGAACTAATAAAAAAACAAAGACTGCTAAGTATTAATTTTGAAAAGGCAGCAAATTTTCCTGAAAATATTTTAGCAGAAGGATTTAAGCCCATCCAAAGGTATATAACACACTGCTTTCCTTTATGGCACGTTCAATAAATCAGTAAAGCCATAAGCAGCAGAGCAGCACAGAAGGACGATGCATTGTAATTCACAGAATGTGCACGTGCAATAAGAATAAATGATTGATATTTGATTGATGCTTAAAAACACTTCCTCTGTAGCAAGAGAAAGTGCAAGTCTATTCTTCTAATTAAAGAACAAGACTTGCAAGTTAACTAAATTTAACTCGTATATATAAATATCCTCTGAAATATTTAAAATAATTTTATATTTGCTTGCATGACTCCACAATCATATTTTACTCTAATAGTATGACTACAGTTTCCCAAGTAACTGAATATTTACTTAAATTTTCAGGGAAAGCAGTCTCTTCATTTCAAAAGTTACATATTCTTTAAACAGAAGAAAAAAAAAAACCAAAGGGGAGAAAAATTACACAATACTTAGCTGTATGCAATTAGATTGGGTCTCAAAACTTTGAGATCCTTTGAACATGCCTTTTCCCTTTTTCCTTTCAAGTTTTATGCTATGAAATATTTTCTGATAACGGGCCTCATTTCTGTCTCAGCTCCACACCAGTAAGGTTTTAATACTCAGCGTGTGATGAGAGATGAAACCAAGTGTGAACAACTTTTGGGTCCCATGAGTAGGCTGACTGTTGAAGCTGTCAGGTTCAATTGCATCATTCCACATTATTCAATGCCCCAAACTGCTCCCTAATTGTTAGGGGCTTAACATATTCAAAACCATTGTTTAGACTAATGCTGAAATGCCTACAGTTGAGTTTCCATAAAGAAAGGGGAGGGATTTAATTGTAGTTAAACCATTACTGAACTCTCCTCCGTTCATGATAGGACAACATGGATGGCTGGAACAACCAATTCCAAGATGGCTTCTTAATCAGTTTATATCCAATCAACATCCCTTTCCGCCTCTGCTTTAAAAACAGTCATTGCTATATTGTAGCTTTGTCTTATATCATCATGATGCTTTACAATTGGTGACAGATCACCTAATTACCTATTTCTGCCAGTATCTATTTGTCAAAAATAATTTCAAAGGTTACTTTTATTTCTTGTTTAAAATAAAAACATATCATTGTTCCTATGCTTGGGGTCATACCATTAAGCAATCATAATAGGTTCTTCATCACAGCACAACGCTGTGATATAAAGCACAAAACTCCCCCTTGTTCTTATTAACACGAAGTACAGAAATAAAGAGCATTAGATATCATAAACTACTCACGGCCAACTACTACTGAAAGCAGTATAAAAGATTTTGATGTGATGAAGTTTAAAGCTAAATTTTCTGCAAGCTTTTCTGCTGCACTTCTGAGAAGATGTTACTAATGCTCCCCATGCAGTTGTTGAGCTTCATGAAACACGAAAGGAAATTCAAGCACTAGACCAAGTATTAACATCAGCTTACTTCATCTAGAGTCATCTTAAGCTCATGTATTTTGGTCTATGACAAGCAACATTTACCTGAACAATGTATTAATTGATTCAAACTTGCATTGCAATTAAATGAGCTTAGATATGAACACATATTAATGCTAGGCACATCATTATAATAACAAATTGATAGTATGCATATATATAAATTAATTGCTTTTCTTGAGAAGTGAAAAGAGCCGCCTATCAAGTGACAGCAGCAAAAGCAGCTTGGTCTTATGCTTCCTAGCTGAACTCAGACAGATGAAGAAGTATTCTTTTTATCCCTAGAATTTTTAAGGCCTTTGCTTGGGTACTGAAGGCAATGGAAAGAACACGCTATTGCTTCCTTTTATTCTTTCAGTACTTACGGTACCACCTTTAACTTCATTTAGGAGATGAGAGGGAACCACCGACACATCACCAAGAGGGAACCACCGACACATCACCACTTGCTTTCTCTGACCTGTTGGCTGTTCCTCTGGGATGGCCACATACACAGACCACAGGTCACTGCAATACAACCAAGTATCTGGGAGAAGCCCAAGAGGAAGTTCTGCCACAACAACTTCTCACGTATCACTTGCTGCAACACAGTCCTTGAAAATTTCTACCGTAAATACAGATTTGCTTAGAAATCTTATCCAGACCTTGTTTCTAATGAAAAAAAGTTTCCAAATTCCTGTTTATTTTACTATATGCCAAGAAATACAGATGGAATGGAGGACAACATAGAAGATCCTTAATAAAATACTGTTTCCACATTTCTTCTGAAAATTATCATCTGACTTTTCAAAACAACAAGTACAACACAAAATAACATTAATCTGCAGCATGATAATTACTATTTGTGTATTTTAACTGATACTTTCATTTACATCTTCTTAATACACATTTTGGCTGTCCTAAGTTGAACATAATTAATTTTCAAGCCAGCCATATCAACCACTTGACTAAAACAGCCTACAGGATCTACTGATGACTGAAATCAGAGAGCAAATTTTTACAGCTAATCTCATCTCACCTCCTATCACACATCATCAGTGTGAGTCAACCCCCAACAGCCACTGCAGTGTTTTATTCATTCTACAAAAGCAATACTGAGACTAAAACATAACCCTCCCACACTGTCACTGTTACCATCCAAGCACTCTGAACCCCTTCAAGTTTGAGGGGTTTTTTAAAACAGATAATCAAGGTCCAATTACACAGTAAATGTTTTCACTACCTCGCTAAAATAAAAGAATTAACTGTTTAAAAGTTTAATTAGGAGGTTGAAAAAGTTAAAATTAACCCACGAAAAAAGTTTACAATATCTTAGAAGAGTAATTTTTCATTCAAAAAGAAAAAGCACTAATTACAAATGTAGAAATTATTATAATTTAAATCTGTCAGGAAAACTGTATGTGTGAAATGTAGAATCATTGTATGTGTACAATATTCACATCATTAGTACTTTTTCTGTTACTAGAAAAATAAATACTTTGAACTCCTACCTGAAATGAAGATTCTCGCTTATGAACAAAACAAATAATCAAATACTGTCTTTGAGAATCAACTGTTTTGATTAAATGTACAAATAAATCCTTCAATTAAATGAAACCATCTAACCTTCAAACAGCAGCACTCAAATATTTTCCAAGAAAGGCATGAATGAATGCAACTGGGAAACACAGTGGGATTTGAAAGGCAAAATGAAAAATTAATGGCACACCTACAGAAACTAATTTATACTTCTGCCCAGTGTACAACAAGGGCACATCAAGTCATTAAAAACCACATGGATAGAAGGCCTATCTTCCAGTAATGTGAAAACACTATGATCTCAACTATACTACCAGTTAACTCCTCTCCTCCATGTTAACTAAGCTGGATATTATATAAAATTTTAACCAGTTAAAATCTATTTATTATATACCAGACATAAAAAAAAGAGACTCGTAAAAAACTTACTAGAATGCTACCTCATTAAGAGGTCTTTTTTGGTTGGTTGGTTTTGTTGTTTAAGCTTTTTTGTTTGTTTGTTTTGTTGTGGGTTTGGGGTTTTGTTTTGCTTTGTTTTTTTCAACGGAGGCTTTACAGAGATAAGACCCTCAGACTCCTCCAACTCCCCCACAGACATAACTGAAAACAGCTTTCATTTCAACACAATTTCCTTTTACCTCAAGTTTATTCCTCCATCCTTTCCATCCACCTCTGTCTTCACAGTACTTAACCTGTATGTGCTCTACATAGACAATTTGAAGCACTATCTTGTCCAACAATCTGTTTTTCATAAAAACTTTAACCTATATATGAGGAATCATAATTTTACTCTCATACTGACTAGCAGAAAAAATCCCTTTATTAGGAAACAAACTCAGTATACCCATACAGTAATCTATTTTCTTCGTATGTGAATCCCAAAGAAAGCCAGACACCGTAATATGGCTAATAATGGATCTGAGAGAAAAGTAACTATTTTCAAAATCATCTATAATTTCAGAGTAATAATAAAGAATCAGCTACTTGTTCACAAACATTAAGAAAAAGTGGCTAAATAAACCTCAACAATCTTTGCTATTTAAGTGCTAAACAGCTATGGTAGCAGAATTGCTGCTGTGCAAAAATGCTTGCAAGCTCCTCAACATTTATACAAGGCCTGTAAGGACACTGACTCAGCAACCGACTTTGCAGCTTATAACAAAGCACATACCATGTAAACTTGAAATCTTTTCCGAGTCAGACCTAAACATTCAGTTCCATCTAAATAGTTTTATTATTTCCATTGCATACAAACGAGAAAATTTCACATTTTTCACATTCAACACCCTTACAATTGTCTCAGGCAGCTAAATGGAAGTAGTGGTACACTCAGTTCAACGAAGAGGTCAATGTGCCTCAGTTGCCTGGAGACTGATGGTTGCTACAGCAGCACCAGATAAGGCAAGCTAAATAAGCTTCAGCTAGAAGGCAGAAAACATTTATTGCTGGACTGAAACATTGATGCAGTTGTCTCAGCATGCAGCCTGTGCAAAATCATGCAGCTCCCTTGCAGACTACCTCTATACTGCGAAGTCTACACGAAGACAATCTTACTGAAGCAAGAGGAAAACACAAAAAGTAAAGATTTTCATTGGGGTAAATACTAGATTACTTGCACTATGATTCCTTTGTTCTTCTAGTTGAGTCACATGTTAGAAGGAATTTCCCCTCTGGCTGTAAATTCTTGGTCTTTGCTACTCTCGTCCACCCTCATTCCAAAAAACCTCAAGTTAGATTGCATGAGAAGAAAATTAGATTTTTACACATTTTGCCTAGAAGTAACAAGGAATTAAAACCTCTTTTAAGTGAGAAACAAGAAAAGTTTGACGGAAAAACCTTTACTAGCACAGTTCTACGTTTTTAATTTTGCAAGACTCGAGTGGCTGTGACACAAATGTTTTGGAAGGAAAGTCACTGTTTAGCATTGACAACCTACACCACTGTATCAAACCTTTTTGTCTACAACATACTGTGGGATGTATTTAGCACACTTTCTAAATCTACCAGCGCTGGCAATCTCCTCTGGCAGTGAGTCCCAAAGGTGAGCAACATATTCTATTAAAAACTTTTTCTTTTTATTCTAGATGTGCTAACTTTTCCTTTTTTATCTTGTTGTTAAGTTATGAGATAAGGAGGACCAAGTAATTTCAGCATCCAAACTGTCTGTGATCCATATTGGTATTTTTTACCTTTGGCCAGGGAGTAGAAACCTCTTTCAAGAGACCTTATCATCAACAGGTGTTTTGATAGTAACATAAAGTATCTTAATTGGTTTTCATGTATCCACCATTTCCATTGATTAAGAGAATTTAGTATCACAGTAACAACACAATTTCCTTCTACTGGAAGCATGCTGCTTAAACCATGCAACATCATTATCTCCAGATGTCTTAGTATGCTCTTTTTAATTATCACTCATATTAAAGGTCATACATATCATCTTTAGAAAGAAAAATGCAGAAATATACCCAAACTGATCACAAATTGGTAAGGCAGCGTGCTGTTTTCCATTTTTTTAAAAAACACCACCAAAAAATGCCAAACAAACAAAAAAACCCTCAAACTACCACCACCACACTGTGTGACCATGTATAAACTGAACTTAAAAAATGAACAGGTAGAATTTATTTATTTTGGAGAAATTTAGCAACACATTAACATATTGTCATAATAGCTGTCTGTCTATGCTTTACCTCAATGACTAATTATTAAGGGCTGAGAATTTCAGCACAAGGCACCCACCTGTTACAACCTCTGCAGATATTCAGTACAAATCTATACTACCTGCACCCAGGACTTCCTAAGAGCTCTTGTGGCATTCAGTATCAAAATGATTTCTATATTAAGAAACAGACTTCACAAAGTGTCTTGAAAAAACTGTAAAAACAAAGTGAAGTTCTTCCTGAGTTCTGGAAATCATCTCTGATTACATGTCTAATGCAATTTAATATAATTAGGATAAGTTCCTTTGCATTGTAAACTCTAACTCTTGACTTACATGTGGTTGTGATGTGAACTTTCGGGAGTGAAGCAGGAAACTCACTTAAGCAGCCAACCTTTTAGTCTGAAGTTGTCACATCTGTCTCATCCCAAAGCCCTAGAACTAAGGGCAACTTGTCTTTTTTCATGTGTTCATTCTACTCTTGTAAGAAAAGTTCATTACACACTGACAGCTGTTAAACCTGTCATTTTCTAGCATTTCCACAGGGAGGATGGCCCAGAAACTTCCCTTAAAACACTGCAGCCTCCCCAGCACTAGCAAACTTCAGAAGCTTAACCTGAAACTTTCCTTTCTTCCTCATGTTTACTTTGAGCTAACTAGTAAAAAATAAAAAATAAAAAAAAAAGAAAAAAACAAAACAAAACCAACCAAAAAAAAAAACCCACCACCAAAAACCCAAACTAACAAAAACAAAACAACACACAAAAATCCCCCAAACTAGCAGGAAACTGATCATGTTTCTTTGAGCAAGACTGGGTAACAGAAATGAACAAAAGATTATCTTCCTTGGCCATACTGAATTTAAGAATGTGACATTCATAATTTGAGGCTACAACTGTAAACTTGGAAGCAGTAATAGTCAATTAGGTACATTTTACTGTCCTATGAAAATGCCCAAATCCCACTCTTGAAGACCTGCAAAAACCCCTCTCAACTTGAATTTTCAGCAAACATCTACTTGTTTAAGATGTACTCTTAAGTTCCCTCATAATTCCACCCCTGTCATGGGAGGTATAAATAAGATTACTCCCAAAAGTGCTCCTAACTTCTCTGTTGAGGGACAAGAACTAAAAATAGAGATCCTATTTCCTGTATTTTCATTTATTTTCCCATGAGTGCCAGAATATAAAATAAAAAGGACAAGAAAGTTCCCTTGATAGCAGGCAAAATGATGAGCAGACTTAAACTATGAGAAGGAAAAAACCCACTAGAACGGGAAGCCAAAAATAGTGTAGATTAGCGATGTGGAGAAAGAGCAGGGGACCACAGAGATCCAAAATTAGGGACTAGACTAATTCAGAAAGTGAGAAAATATAAACCACATGGCAGATGCATCTGAAACATCATGTGCCCTACATTCAGAACCTGAAAAAATCTCGGGATTCCTGAGCTTTCACATTCTTCTGTTGTTAACAAACAACTTCAAACTTACTTGAAAAAAGTAAGCCTTATCTCCCTCTAAAAGCTGGATCAGACAAAGGAGGATAACCACCACTATATGAATGCTAAAAAAAACCCTGCTGTTTTTCTACTCTTCCTAAGGTAAGTAAAGCCAAATGAACTTCAGAAGGGACAATGGAAGTGATAAAAAGAAACTTATTTCACTCAGAATTGCAACTGAGCAGCAGCACCTACCTTCCCAACTACCACATCTCCACCTTGGAGTCAGTAGTGCATTACACTATGTGGAAATGGACCTATCCTGTCATCACAAATAAATCCTGAAGGTAAAAAAATAACAAACACCAACTATTCAGTTTCTCCACCTCTGTGCAAGGACTGCTGTTACAGGTACTTCTTGTGCTTTTCCTTCTTCATTATCTGCCTCTGTGGCAAAGGAAGCACAGTGCATAAAATAAGAGGTGGAAATTTAGGAAGAAAATACAACAGAAGCTGCAGAGATTAAAGAAAACAAAATAAGAATCCAGCAGCAGGATCAGCAGAAAAAGAAATCCACTGTTAAGAAAGAGAAAATCTTTTGGATAGGATCTATAGAAGTTAGTGGCAAGCATATGCAAGATTGCTTGAAATTGCCTCACAGATGTGCTCATTACAATCACTAAGAGCAGAGATACCATCACGTGATCGAATGAAAAAAATCATCTACCATGTAAAAATTTGATATTGAATTTTCAAAATAAGAACAAAACTTGAAAATTACTGAATAAACTGAGATTACTATAATGTAAAGATCATATATTACTGAATCATACAAAACCATTTCCTAAGACTTGATGAGTTACAAATTTTTAAAGTAAAAGGCTGTATATTTAAGCAAACTACTGTGTACCATTTCCATTCCCACTAAAAATACTACTGAAATGAGATGAAAAAATACTTAGATTCATTTTTTTCTTAAAAGCAATACAGTCAGAGACACTAAACGGCTTCAGTAATCAGTGACTGAAGAAAACCCAGTCAAAAACCTTTCCTTCCAATCCCGCAGTTTGATCCTGCATTCAGAACATGGAGACCCCAGAAACAACCACAGAGCACTAGTAGGGTAATTTCATTCATTTAAATCATGAAAAAGAACAGACGACTCAAATTATTTCAATCTCAACCAAAGTAGCAAACATTCAGTTATACAATACTAAATCTATTAAATAAAAATTGTGTGAAAAAAGTTTTCAATCTAACAATCATTTCCTGATGAATAAAAACAAATCTTGCTGTGCAGCAGCAGAAGACACTGAGGCACTCAAGTCACTGCTTTTTTTATGAACATGTTAATTCTAAGAATAACTTACCAGAAAGAGCAATACAGCAAAATGTTACAGCACACTGTAACAGGCTGACAACAGTGTTGTTATAATTATGAAACACAGGGAAATCTTTGAGATAAAAGCTGAGCATAGGACCTTAAGAGTGGTGTAATTTTCCCTTAGAAAGAAAAATTAAGACAATATTCAAAACCCAAATGCAAGAAAGTGTTTTTTTTCAACAGAGAGGATACATAAAAATTTTACATAATCATGTAAAAGTTAAAGATACACTTCTGAGAGAAAAGACAGAGGTTTGGGATACAGTAATTTGCTGTTACACACAAACCAGGCAGCACCCACAAACATGTCAAGAGGACCAATTCACTGGAAAACCAGATGCAAATATTTGTGTGGACTGTTCTCTTTCTCTCCTGTATCCCTTTTTCCCTACATTCTTGCAATTACTAAATGCATTTATGCTAATAAAGCCTCACTGAATTAAGCAGTGTAACCTATGCGAGGCTATGCCCAAGACATATGAAAAACAGGATGAAAAAAAATTTGCACTTCCAGCAATTGGCATTTTTACTAGGCCAGTGATTTCCACTTGGTGAGAAACACCAGCACTTAAATTCAGTTATGGCACAGCATGGAACACAAGTTAATTATGTCTTTTGGATTTATTAGATTGGAATAAAAATTATGAGTGGCATGAGAGAAAAGAAAATGAGACAGAAAAGGGGGATTATAACAAGGCCCATACTGTATTTTTCTCTTAAAAACAAACAAACAAAAACTACAGTATGAGAACTATCATACTGGTCAACAGAATGAAAAAATCAAAATCCAGGATTTTTAAGTTGTGGGTTTTTTTAAGCTTTAAAATAAGTCTTGTTTACTTGTTGAAGGAAAAAGCAGCACTTCAAAGTTTTGATCACTGAAGTTTTATATAGGCATGTAAGTTATTAAAAATAACAAAAGTCATTTTGTTATTTTGAGAAGCATTAATTTAACAGAAGTATTATTTAATAATATTATTACCTAAACTAGAGCAGTTGCTTTCAATTGCTTGCAAGTTTTTTAACACTATGAACAAAATCTTCTGTATTAGGTGCCTATTATACCATCCTAATCAAAACAGATCAGTGAATTCTGAGATTAATTCTATGGAAACATATTTTTTCCCCCAAGACCTTCCCTTTAGAATGTCTTAAAACCCTTTCTTTAAAAAAAGAACAGGCGGGGCGGGGGGGAGGGGAATCCATTAAAAATTGACAAATTTATGATGTCCCCAAAATCACAATTACGAACATCCAATAGAGAGATATAAGAAAACAGCTGAAATTTTACAGGATACACCTTAGCAGTACATCTTTGAGGCTATTCCAATTTTTAGTACTATTCCAATTGCACATCTGCCACCCTGACCAAGTAACTGAGCAGCCAAGGTTTGGTCATACATGCTCTCTTAACTAATAGTAGTTTAAGTAAAACCTAATTTTTAACTACTTTTTACCTGCTACAAAGGTGCAAGTTTACTTTAGCTTATAACCTAGACGATAGTTTTCTTTTAATCAGAACAGTACACAAAAATATATTAGCACACTCTTACCTGAAGATTTCCATAGTCAAGAGGTGGGTAAACACTTGGAATATATCCACAAGAGCCCAGTAAGCAGACACTGCACTCTGATGAAACTTTGCAGAACCTAAGTAGGTAAACCCCAACCCTTGACTCATTTTACCCTAAAACTGCAGGGGGTTGGGGGGTAAGAGGACCAAAAAAAAAAAAAGTTTGCTTCAATTGGAGAACAATTGCCTGGTAAATTAGGCTCTCTTGACTCTTCAAACTAGTAACGACCTTATGCACTGAAAAAAGACTCACTGAAGCAGTGGAGGACTTTGTCAATTCTCTGTTCAAAGACAGGAGCTCACCTTTAAGGCTGTCAGCCAAGAAGTCTCACCATTTGAATCTCCCTGTATAGTTCAGAACCTAAAGTCTCTTTAAATGACAGTACCTGTGAATAAGATCCTGACAAATAAATCTATGACCACTTCAAAACAAGTTTGGTAGTGAGATAAGATACGTAACTCCTTTGCTTCTTTGGGGAGGAAAGAAATAAAAGTCCCCAGGGTAACTCCCAAACAACAAAGCTAAAGAAAGGACAGGAATTTTAAGCACTTAACCTATGGAGGGCTCTCTAGTTCAGCTAAACAGTAAGAGAAAGTCTATCTCCTAGGGTATCTCCTTCTCTTTTCTTATGACAACATGAGGAAAAAAAAACAACGCTATGGTATTTCTGTTCCCGACTGCTAAATATGGGTTTTGTCCTATTGCTTTTTGAATCTGTTTATCCTTTGACAGAGGTTAACCAATAGAAGTGATGGTGTACCACTCTTGCTCATTTAACTTTTGCATGTCAATTGATTTTACAGACCTTTGTCTTATCCCATCTCAGTGTCTCTTTTTGAGGCCAAGAATCCTTCACTATTTACTCACTCCTTATAAAGATGTTCTTTGCCATTGTTCACTGCCACAGCTCTTGTACCTCTTTTGGCATGTACCATATCTATTTTGAATAAAACTGTCCTTTCCCTTTAACATTGATTTTATTTGCCCTCTTACCACCTTGTCAACACAGGCTGGTGAGGTCTTTCAGCAGCTTGTGACAGCTGATCTTCCTAATGGCTCATTTTGTAACCCAGCATAATCAGCAGACTTTGGCGTCTGTTCCTCCTCCTTTCCCTAGATCATTTATGAATAAGTTGAGCTGTACAAAAGGCCAAGTTTTTCCAAAGACTCTGATGGCAAACCTTTCCACTGTGAAAACTGAGCATCGACTTTTTGGGTTTTTTTAAATCTTTTCATCTGTTACTAAACTATGACACAACCTCTCCGCTTATCAGTCTCCAGACTGTTCAATTTAAGAGTCTTCAGTGAGTTACAGTGTGTAATGATCTTTGGAAATGAAAAAAAAAATAGAACTTGCCAAAGCACCATATTTTTAATTCATTTCTTTAAAGTAGTTTCTATCAATTTGTGCAACAGAAATGTCACTCGATTTTGGGTGAAACCACCTTTTTTCTTTAGGAAACCAGTCCAGAAGAATGATGTAAAAATATGAACTGCCAACTATAACAACAAATTGTTATTTGACATTGAAATGTATTCTGTGTTGGTTTCCACATAGTATTGCTCCTATACATGTACTATAGACACCCCCATATGCACATACACACATTAAGCTTGATTTTAATTCTTGTTTGTATCCACTATCTTAAATCACTGTAGACTCTATGAAGTTGATTGTTTATATGCACACAAAAAGATATATTCGATACATTCATTGTAAGAGAGATTCCCATCAGAAAATGAGAAGCAAGAAGAAGTATAAAATCATCGTATCTAGTGTAGTATTCCTTCATACTTGCACACTAATGATGCTGGCTTTCTACAACTACCACTTTGTTCTCTCTGGTCTTGATAAATGTAATCTTGTCCAACTTAAATTCATACAAAATACTATCATAAACATATTTTCTCTGGCTCATTACTTCAACTATGCCATCTTTCTGCACTTCTGCCATGCTTCCCTTATTCCTTCACCATCAAACACGAACTACATATCTTCATTTGCATGACCTTTCAAATACACAACTATAATATATATGTCAACATTCATTTGTTATCAAGATGTCACCTTTGGCCATATCTTTGCCAGGGCTAGCCTTAGTTGTCCATTTGTCAAATCTCCCAAACAAACCCTATGTTCTTTAATTGATACCAGCATTTTTGCATAAAACATGGAAAAATTTACATCTCTTCCTCTTTTAAACCCTTTCTTAAAACACTGTTCTGATAAAAGACATTGGTTAGAGCACTGATGAACTGCAACCAGAAGTTATGCTACTAGTCATAATACAGTCATTATTACTAAACACTTCCTCAGACTATTTTTTAAAAAATCTATGTGCCCTACAAAGATGAGACCATGTAATATTATGGGGAACTTCTAGCCACTGTAATGTTTTCACAACAAATACAATGTTTATTAATCTATTTTCCGAACAAATTATGGTTTCTTTTAACACTGAAAACAAGCAGGTCAATAACATGGTTTGCTATCTTAAACTCTTGTGATAGTTTACCTGAGTTGCAGCAACAACAGTAGTTATAGAAGGCGCAGTTGAAGGTGATAGAGCTCCCACTTGCTGCAAGTGCCCTGAAGCCTGCTGAGGTAAATGAGAACTGGAAACGGGAGTGCTAGATCCTGAGCCAGATACTGCATTTGGAAATGATACTGCTACATCATTGCTGCTAAAAATACCTGAAAAAAATTACAAAAACGATTACATGCATCTCTCTCTCTCCCCCCCCTTTGTTTTCTAGTAACCATGTAAATATGCAGTAGAAAAATTAATCAAGACAAACAAGATCACTTAATACATATAGCAGAAAGCTCCTGTGTTGAAATTCTAACCATGCTGATTGATAAAAGTGCTCTCATCATTTGACATTCTACAGTTCAGGGAACACAGATTGATTCAGTTTAAAGTTTTTGTAAAACACGTGTGATAAATCAAATATTTATGTGCGTTACAAACTGCTCAAATATTAACAGTAGCAGAATTTTTGGCTAAAATGTCTGCCTTCAACTGAGTCTGCTATCAGAGTTTGTTCTTTAAACGAATTACTGTTAAGTAAGGAATGAAGTATTGGGCTATATAACTGAACATACACCATACAAATGGAAAAAATACTTTTTAACTTTGAAGTAAATGTTTCTAAACAACATACATTTGTCCAAAACTGTAATTTTGGCAATTAAGGATTGCTTGTGCTTTTTCAGAAAAATATTGACAGCAAGTCTGAGGACAAAGTTCTCAGATTTGCCGGTAGAACTGGTGGTATTTCACTTATTCACAAACTAAAATTCCATCCATGATCTATATGAATGCTTGACTAACATTTCTGCTAGAACAGCCAACAAACAAATGACTAAACATGTTAACATTAGTCAGACTTGTACATTAGCAATTTAAATAGGAAGAGTTCATACCACTCTGTGAAGCCATTACTTCTGTTCATCTACATGCAGGGTAAAGTTCATTATAGAGGTTGGGAAAAAAAACCCTACTGACCAGAAGCCCAGGACAAGAAGTAGTACCTGTCTATGAAACCGTTAGGCTCCACGTGCATTAGATAAGTGAGCTGTCAGCTGGCCAAGGAATATCAAGCATGGTAGCACTGAACTGCAGTTAGAGGAAGAGTGCCACAGGGAGTAAACAGAAGTAGAATGAACATGGTTAGATCAAAAAAAGCAACAGAACTGAAATGCCAGTTAGAAGGCAAAGGGTGGAGCTAGTTTGTCACTCATACAAATAATGATTTGAAGAAGGCAGTGACAATAAGAAGATAGGCAATGTTAAAAACACCACTCGCCACCCAGATATCCCTCTGAGCACAGGCAGTCAAGGGAGACTAACATCATCCAAACCCACACATAATACGCAAACACTGATGCATCTTAAATTCCCTGCCTCTATTAACTGTCAAGAAAAAAGGAAGAGAAAATCAGCCAGCCCCAGCAGAGAAAGAAGATATGAAAAAACAGCTGAAGACACATCCCGACATTTTTTCCTGCCTAACCAAGGTTAGTGACTTGTCATCTTCTCCCCAACCTCCTCATCATAGAGCAATTCCATACCTGCTCTGCTTTTCTTCTGACTTCCGTATATTTTTCCATTTAGCACATCTCTCCCTCCTTGTTTGTTTTTTTTTTTTGTTCACCATCCCCAAAACCTAAAGTTACAGCACTATTAGCAGTTAAGATCCTTAAAGTGTTCACTTTGCAATGACCTTTCTCCACTTTTATCTGCCTCATCTAACTAGACAGTACATTTTATGGATCCTGCTCTAATTTGTCCCTACACACCACCAAAATGAACACAAATAACAAACAGCCCTGCTACTGAGTCTACTCTTAAATGTGATATAATTACAGTTACAAAAACTGAAATATACCCCAGGTTCTCAAAAGGGTTTTTTTTAATCTGCTTTTAATCAGCAATTTCAAATAAGAAGGATGAGATTTACCCCTTTGGGTTTTTTATGCATTAAAACAATTAAACATACAAACATTCTTGAAAAATATTAAAATACTCATGCAATTATCAGGCTTCAGGAACCATAAATTTTGAGAGTAAAAATAATGAAATATCACAACACCTATGATTAAATCATAAGAGCTCATCACCACCAATACTATCACTCTCATAAAATACCAAGAGTAATGAGAGGAGAAAACAAAATTTTTGGTGAGAGTCAAGTACTAAAAAAGAAGGACATTTTGCCAGAAAGGGAAAACAACTCCAAAATTTTAAATCTATTGCAGATTTGTTTTCTTAATTTTTAAAAATCTTACATATTTAATAACTGCAGACATTCTGCTGCTTCTATTTTAATGATAAGGTTTATTCTTCCTCTTAAAAATAAAATTCTGGAATACAAGCAGATTGTTATGAAATCACAGGCATAAAAATATTTAAAAAAAAGACAAGCAGTAAACTAGTTTGCCAGTGGAATGAGGTAAGGTAATATTTGATGTTAATCGTTGCAGTAGTATTAAAACCACTATTTGTTACTGTTGCAAAATGCAGGATAAATATGACCTATCTGCACACTCTGTTTGGGGTAAGTATTTTCATTTAGCAATGCCCTACATAACACATAAAGTACATGCACCTTCTGGAACTAGTCATGCAACCAAGGTATTACTCCATGCGAGCATTCTAATAAGAACTGTATGCTAAAAATACAAGTAAATCCTTGATTTTCACACCGTTTCAAAAGAAATCTGTGTAAAAACTATGTGCATATCGTATTAGAAAGTCAACACATTTGAAATGTCTCAAACATACTAAGTTGTCCTTTGGGGAGAGATAAATCACTTTCTGGATCAAGAAGGAATAGTAACGAAAGCCTGAACAAATCACTGTAAACCACATTAATGTTTAAAACAAACAAATGACCTTGAAGTCCTTCCCATATTACTGAAAAACCAAGTAGCTATAACTTGTGATGAATTGCATTGTGTAATTTGTCAGAGGTATAGATAGAATGGTCAAATAAATTCTTCAGCGTTTTAAAGAGAACACAGTTCTTCAGCTCCAGGTGGAAATGGACATTTAACACTCTCTAGGTGAAGTCTGTGTGTTAACACCACTAGCACAGCCGAAGAACATTGATTTCAGGTCCTAACTGCACATATAGCCTGCACTGCTAGAGTGAAAACAAAACAAACAAACAAACAAAATACCTACAATGAACCAACCAACCAAAACCCAAAATCAAAACAAAAAACCCCAGCATCTCTGGACAACCAATAACTGCCTGCTTAGCACAGAAGGGCAGTACTGTAGAGCAGGGAACACACCAGATAATGCAGATTGGGAAAAAAACTGCACTCTTTTTGCTGACAATCAATGACAATATAGCTAGTAGAGGAAGTAAAAGAATTTCAAGAACACTGAAAAACAAAATAGTCTCAAGTTAGAACTAGTTGTGCAGCAACATACATCAGGTGGCACACAGAATAATTTTAGTGATTTTATTAAGAATCTCAAAAATAAGCAGTTCCAAGAGCAGAAGAATTAACAAAAGAGACTAAATTCTTGCTTTCAACAGTGTTGCATCTCAGAGATGACAATCAATACAATAAGCTTTCCCACCACAATTTCTGTATCTAGCTATGAAATCCTCAGTTCTTGTTTTCTAGTACTACAGCCCTCTCCATTATCCAGCTCCCTTACATTCCCTTCCCAGGTTGGTGACTGCCTAGTTCAGCAAGAGACAAAATAGGCAGTGTTACTTTTGTAGCCAATACACATCCATGCCTATTACAGAAACTCAGATCTTTTACACTCCTGGGGTTTTTATCTGAAAACTGGACAACAAATGCAAAGCTCAAAGCTTACTGTGGTCCAAAATCAAGAGAGACAATGTGTAGACTGCTTTCCTAGAAAGCTTGGAAATTGTTCTCCCTAAAGCTGTTATTTTCTTTTGCAGGTCACTAATCTGAACCTCTTGCAACAATTGTGAAAAGAGGAAGTTATCTGACGTATCTGTCATAGGTTGCCCATCTTAGCATTCTGACAAAACTTCAGTAATAAGCAGTATATAGCCAAGGAGGTTATTTTAAAAATGTAAATTTGCAAGTCCACAAAAACCGCACAGAACTACAGAACCTTCCTACCTCAAGGAAGACAGATGGACATGAGGCAGGCACAACCGCGTCAAGAAGACTTATAATAGAACTCACAGAAATAAAAGGGAATTTTGAATTACAAGAACAGTAACTTCTTTACAAACACTAAAGCTATATACACATTTTTAGTACCTTCACTTCCTGTGGTAATCTCAAAAAGTCTCCCCTAAATCCACTGACAACTACCTATACAAAGCAAAATGAAAAAGTGCCTTTGCATGAAGCAGTCCATTAATTAGTAACTAAAAAAGGAAAAAAAAAATTATTTAAGTTTCGTTACACAAGAAGGCACATGTTCTAATCCAGTACAATGTTAACAGTGGAAGAAGTATCCCACTAGGTTATTTTGTAATATAGACATAAACTAAAGTGAATCTAATGCAAAACACAAGCAAATAAAACCAGGTTATTTTGACAGTTGTCTAAAAGGAGAAGAAAGTTCCATATGAAACTGTTGAGCTAGCAACAGTATTTCATTTCTATTTATGAGATAATGAACTTGGATGCTAAGAGTCAATCTGTTTCCTTCATGAAGAAACCTGAAATCTAAGAATCAAACAATCAAGCAGTTTTCCTGCGGCTGATGAACAAAGCGGTCAGAGTTCACTTTTGGATGGGTTTCTACAAGATTCTGAGTAACAGTTCTAGGAGTGCATGGCAACGGAAGTTACTGATCTGCAGCTGGGTGACAAGCTACCATTTCCTTTCCTTTCTGTGACTGGGCACCCATTTTTGATGAAGGCACATCAGTCTGTCATCACAGATCAACAGTCAATGCCCTCCATTCACCAAGGGCATTCTGAGTACTCTCCATGATGAGGCAGAAGTAAAAACGCTCCCAGACTTGAAGTACCCAAAGAGTACACATTGCTGGGAGTAGGGGGGAGGAGGGAAGATACAAGTGTACACGTTTTCAGACTGGAACAACTATTCTAGTTTCATACCTATTGACAGAAGGCAGACTACCACAATTACCCACTTCGAGAATATTCTATAAATTGGATTTATAGTCAAAGACCAAAATCTTTGACAAGAACCTTGACACAACTGAGGAAGACAATTCAGCACAGCCATATCACACATATGATGAATCCATGAGTGGATCATCTATGTCTACAGCAAATACCTCAAGTCTGCTACCAAACTCCACGAAAATTATCCCCAAATCCCCATGTTCAAACCCCTGTACAGCTATCTACCGTCAGTCAGAAGTGTATTAAATAATGGGGTGGGGATGAAGGATCAGAACTGATCTGTGTAGCTACCAAAATGGTCTACTCTTGCGTTCAGATAGTCCCACCTTCCATAGTGAACAATGGTATTTTATACTTGATTCCAGTTCATTAATGACCATTAATGACCACACATGTCAGCAGTGATACACAACTCACTCTTCAGTAAATAGCAACAGTAAAGGAATACATACATACACCTGCTAACATGAAATAACACTTATGAACTGCTTAGGCCCAAGCTCAGTCAGTGTGCAACCCTGAAAGTCTTTTATTTCCACATGTAGACTCTTAAGTACAAGATTTCAAAACTGCCTAAACCCCAATCAGAAAGGTTACAGGTTCCTGGTGCAGTGTGTCTTTTCCCACTTCAAATTAATTCAAGCTGCTACAGGTCTTACACTACAGCCCTCCACCGCAGAAGGGCTCAATCCCACATTTTTCATAGCCCGACCAAGATGAATTTGCCCTCTGAAAGAAAAGGTTCAAATGTGACATAAGGAGACAGATGAATGACACGCTGGTCCAGGAATGTGGGGAGAACTGTACCATTTTTCTAGCCCACTATATCCATCTCTAACAGTGAACAATAACAGCTACGTAACTACAAAAAAAAGGGCAAGCAAGTAGTAAAACTTTACTCAAATGTTCTCCTTCTAGAAATCTACAATGTATGGATTTTGAGCTTGAGGAATGGTCTTTGTAATTATCAGCCTTAAAATTGCTTCCAACCTTGTCTCAGTGAATTTCTTCCAATCCTTTCTGAACAGTTGTAGCTTTTCATAACCATGTTTCAGGACAAAGTTGTACCTTAGTTAAACTGTGAAGTCTTTTTTTGATGGTGTGGCAGTGGAAGATGGCCAACACAGGGACAAACCTCCTTTCATCTCCTCCGGATGATCTGATTTCCCACAATAGTTTTTGAAATGCATTATAACTGCCTGTTTACATTTCATAGTTAATTCAGCTTTATGAAATAAGACATGTTAAGAATTTTATGCTTATTCTAGTCTGATTCAAGAAGTTTTGAAGTACTCTCCTAGAACAGAACTCTAAGATAAAGAGCTCTATGATCACATATGCTCAGAACTACAGGAAAGACCTGTAGTTCAAGTGTGTCACAGTACAGAAAGATCTTTGTAAAAGAAAAAGTTAGACAGACATGGAAGAACAATTGATAAAGATCTTAATTTTTACTTAGTTGTTCACTTTTGGCATGGTTAGTCAGTACACACAAGCCTCAGTTACTTGAATATGACAAACTAAAACCAAAGCAGTTTTGGGCTCACTTAGTGAGTATTCCTGTGTAGGGGCATGGCACATGTGATCTACGTTTCTTAATGATTTTCAGATAAAACTTACTGCGTTTGCTTAAGATCTCTGAAAACATACCATAGCTTCAAACCATTCTGACAGCAGTCTACCTCAGTGCTGAAATGGTGAGTCACTGGAAGCACTAGATTTCTCTTCATTGTTAATATAGACTTTTACAGTTGTTTCTACCTCAGAAGTTCTCTCCTTTGGATTCCAGTGGTCTGAAGCTGGAAGGAAGGGAACAGCTGGCGCTCAAATCACTGAGAGACTATATACAGCTGTCATTAGCAACACTTAAGCTTTGAAGTGGCATTCTAGAACCTCATGGACAAATAGTTATACTTAAGGTTGTAATATTTGACAACCAAAAAATAATACTCAAAAAATACTCAATACTAAAAAAAATTTGCATAAAGGAACTATTTCAGGATGAATTTGTAATTTGCCCTTATCTTGTTCTTCCTTTTTTAAAATTTACATAGTTTAGCTAAGCGCTATTGTCCCCATGCCTCAACAGATGCAGATGCCTTTTTATCAACACTGAAAAACTCTGCCCAAGTTGGGCTAGATTAGAAAATCTTAACTCATGCTCAGTACAGATTCTGTTTAATTTAGGTTATTGTAGCATATATACTAAATTTTGCCTGCACTGATGCAGAGGTCATAGGCTACAGAACTGAAGTTTCTTTGGAAATGTGTTGGCTTCTAAAGTCAATCACAGCACTGGGATTTGGCACAATGGGTATCTGTTCTGTGCTATGACTCTCCTCATTGCAACTCAAAAATTAGCATAACACAGAACAATCAAAAACAAAGATCTGAAAAGAGCAACAGGAGTATGAAATAAAAGACAGTAAGCAGAACAAGTAAGACAGCAGTGGCTACAGAAAGGCTACAACAAAACATTACAATTTACAGCTAACTCTGACATAAAATAATCAGGTCACTGTTTCCCATGGTCTTTTTAAAGTATGCGTTAAAATCATCAACAGACATGTATATCTCTTCTCTCTCTTGCTCTTTTTTAGTAGTACGCCCATAAAAGAGATGACACTGCAAGGTCAAGTCAAAAAAGTTTTACTGTAAGGTCCAGAGTAAGACTGAGAAGGACAAAGCACACTGTTACCGCACAGTGATTAGCAGTGAAAACTACATCCCTCAACTGCAATTTTTGTGGGTTTTTTTAAAAGAAGTTTTTGAAAAAGCATAAAAATACAAGAAGTTGACCATAAACCCATGAAACACAGCACTAAGTATATGAAGTCTCTTACTGGCAAAACTGCAGTGTGCCACTGTCTGCCTTGAAGTGTCTTGACTGCTTTAAGACAGGCACCTTAATGAAAAGATACAGCTTGCATGACTCCATTTTCTAGTCCTCTTTTCTAAGACTAGACCCTTTCAAACTGAGTTCAATAGTTCAGCTATTATCTTTCCTCCTTTACAGTTTGTCAGCACCAAATTTCAACTGACAGGCTACACCCATCACCTGTACAGCATAATTATCACAAACAAACCTCTCTGCTTCAAACTTGTATTTGCCTCCACTCAAAATAAAACTGTTTTTCTTTTGGGTCCTTTATTGCTGATGCACAGTCAGCTTAAACCCAGAGCAATGAAAAAACAAGCTCCTGATACAGACTCCATCAAAACTCTTACTGGCAGTGATAAACCTCAGCACTACCTGACTCATAATCTGAATATGCTGTTGGAGTAAACAATCTTCTTTTATTTAAATATTTATCTCAAGCTTGAATACTTTCTTTTCATCCTATATATAGACACGACAGGATCTTTCCTTGCTGTTCATATTTCCAAAATTTCTACCTACCCTCACTGATTTTAGCTATATATATGCTTCTGCCAAAAGAAGAGCCTTGCAATACTGGGGAGGGGGGCAGGGGAGAAAAGCAAAAAAAAAACACCCCTGCAACACTGGGGGGAAAATGTAAGCAACTTAAAGATGGGAAGGTACCATGAAACATCACCACCACTCCCAAGAAAGGTAGATTAAATGATAAACCCTATCCAAAACACCATTCTAAAACAAACATGTTGCTAACATTATGCTTCCCCAGAAAAGTAAGTCATATAAAGCATTATCATTGCTTGGCAATATATATCCTTCTAACATCTATTCCATTTAAAAAACCAAAAAGTGCATGTGGAAAAAGGAGTCACAAATGGTGTTCCATCAATTTCTATTCTGTACTCTGTTGTGAACCTGTACCTCTTCAACATTAAACAGCAAAAAGGCTCTGCTTATAAAACAGCAGAAACTCACCAAGTCCAAATTCAGCACACTTTGTCAGATACCCTTCAGATGTTTTATTTTTGTTCAGAAAAATGGTGAGCTTGCTTTCCTTCATCTCAAAGCTGGTTCAGAGCACTGTATACCTGGGAGAGTGAGAGGGAAACCCTATATCAAAAGGAAAAAAGCTAAACCTATTTTACTAAAGCAAAGCAAATATAGAGAAATGTCAATATTGCTCACCACATGTAGACTATGAAATATAATGTCATATTAATTTATTAAGAGACCCACCACTGTAGACATCTGCCTAACAGATGTAATTCATAGTTCTGACAGTGTGAAAAGCAAAACCTTAATGACTGCTAGCTTAAAATGCAAGAACTTCACCATGCAAAGTTTCAAGCATGTACATTCTTTTCCATATACTGAACTCCAAGTCAATACAATACCGCACTGCTCTTCCAAAATACTTGCACAGCAATAAGAAAATTTCTATTTGGCTGACACCAAAGCATAAAAAATTCAAATTTTTATTAACAGATCACCTGACACCAATTAAATATCACATTGGGAAATAAACTTGATCATCTTCAAACTAGCCTCGTGAGAGGGTTTTTAATCTTTCAGTAACTTTCATAGCTGTAAATACAGCTATGGTTGTTTCCTACAAATGAACAAAAGCCTTGAAAGAGTAAACCAAGTTCTAATTTAATAAGATATATTTCATTTCCACTGGCTATGAGTGAATACAGAAATAGGGGTACAAAGCCAAATGAATACCAAAGAGAATCTGCAATTAGATACATTAAAGATTCAATATTTCTCCCTCTGAAACTGTTCTGTTATCAGTGACACAAATGAGCAGCATCAGGCTGTCAGAACAAAGAATGGACAAAACAAGGCTACCTTCACATGCATTACTTGTAGTAATTTAAGTAGTCAGGAAGGCAAGTGGAAGAATGCCTGAGGTAGACACCACTATAACACACCTATGAATGGAGCACAGAAGAAGAACTAGAAACACTATTCACAAAATTAAAGAAAAGAATCTCAGAACTGGAATAAAACTGTTATCGTTTTACTTCACACATACAAAAAGATCATAAAAAGAGAACTGAGGAACTATTGACCTATCAGGCTCCTGCAGACAATCTACAAAGTTTTCACTCAAGTACCGAACAATTGACGCACTGCAGACCTGTATTTCACCCAATCCATAGAATATGCAGACCTTCAATCAGGCTTTTCCACAAAAGGCTACCCTTTGTGATAAATGAACCTCTGAAAAAGATTCTAATATAACTTACCATTATGTATGGCATTCATCAACTTCGAGAAGGCTTTTGAGTTAGGAGAAAAAGGGCTTCATGTTAAGATCATGTTTAACAGACACACAAAAGAATATATGTATAGACAGGAATTTCAGTGAACAATAATATACCTGAATACATCTTTCTTGTATTAGAGCTCTGATCATTTACAGTAGCTCAAATTGTAAAATGGATTTATTTCTATCCACTATAATTTTTTACTTATATTTCTTTTATCAGTGTTGGTTAGATTTTAAATGTATAAGAACATTCTTGCACACACCAATTAGCTGCATTCTAAAGCTACTGTTACAAATAAAAATTCAAATACTTTCCAGAGGCAATCAATCCTCCAACAAAAGACTGATTTTAATTTTATTGTCTGCAACAAATTTAGAAACTCAAATGGAAGTTGCCTTGATAATTTTGATCACGAGGCATCTGTTTTTCTTCACTGATAAAGACAAACTCAAGTAATCAAGTTTAACAGAAAATGGTTGTGTCTCCTGGACTTCAGAGAGCTCCGTTCAAGAACAACTCAGATACGCAGAGAGAAAGAATGTCCAACTAGTGGTACACCACTCACATGAACTTTCTTTCCTGTGAGGGTGGGGTTTTTAGAGAGTATTGATTTATGATCCTGAATTGCCAGAACAGACTCACATCCTCTGTTGAGTAAGCTGGAAGTCTCTAATGCAGCCTCCACAGCACCAGGACATTTTAATGCCCAGTTGCTGAGTGATGGCAGTCATGCAGATGCTGGCCCTCTTCCACTTACACCACCAGTTTGTTCCTGCTTAGAATAATGACCTCATGACTACAGAATTATTTTTGTTTCAGCTTAGCCGTTCACTCTTTCACAATACTAACGAACACAGCCCTCAGTTTACATATCTGATTTGACAAGTTGATTGAATGCAGGATTTTACAGGTGAGTGTGGCGAGTAGCTCTGTCATACTTCCATGGGTGGATTTTCTACCTGCATCAACCTCTGAGGTCTCCCTCCTCATCATCCCTGGTTCATCCTCCAAAAGGGTGACTGCCTTGAATGCTTTATTTTTCTTCTTTACTCTCTCCACAATTTGAAGCTACTAAAGGTTGCTGTCATAACCCATTTTTTAACTGCCAGGCTACTCTGAGGATCAGGACTTAAAAGAAACAAATTAAAAACAAAGACACCTCAAACTTCTGTCATTGATACTCAAACATTACAAAACCAATTCAGAAGCTACTTTTTTAAAAGCCTTGACTTTCACCTACTGGCTCAACTTGAATAACTAGCCAAAGGTACTTTAATGGAAAAACTTTTAAAATTTGGAAAATTTTAATTAAAGCATTACATACAAAGTCTGTACTGTAAAAAATACAACCACTAATGTTGGGGGTCTTTTTTTTCATTTTCTGGTACAGAAAAAGAACTCACAGTATACAAAATCCTGAATCTTTACAAAAGTGTATTAATCTGATTTAAGTGAAACTGATAATTCTAATTAACTTTCTCAGCAGTTTTCAGAGAACTAACAAAATGTACAAAAATATACTTACAAGGAAAACTACTACTTTAGAAGGAAAAAGAATTACTAAAATGCACAGTTACTATGGCTGGAATCACACACATTATACTGTTTGGACAAGTTCTGTCTCAGGTGCAGACAACAGAATGCAACCGCAGTCTGTCACCATTAAAAGCAGAATCACTGTACCCACACCTACTCCCCACAGCCAATATTTGATTTTATCAGTTTGTTCTGGTTATGATCAATTTTTTGGGCACAGAAAATAGCAGCCATTTTGATCCACTACCACTTTCGATATTAAGGAAAGTCCCTTTCAAATTTAAGGAGTCATCGGGTAGGTTTGGAGGGAGGCTTGCACTGGGGGGAGGGGTAGCTCAGCCCTAGACTGCCTGAAGCTACACCCTTTGCTTTTGTTTCTTTCAAATTGTACCACACAGGAGCTACTATTAACCCAAGCAATCCCAATACAATGAGCATCACTCAAGAGATATGAGACAGTTTTGAAGCAGAATACACTAAATACGCCACAATACAAAATGTACTACTACAAGATACGCACTTCATAGACAAATGAGGAGGAGATGCTGTTAAAGAGCTTACAAAACTGTTCAGTAGACCTAGACAGCAACATGGGGTTAAAACAGCACTTGTCTGGCAGCTCAGTAACACATATAAATACAAAGCAGGAGAAACAAACTGCAGTAGCACCACTTCCAACTGCAGCTACTAAATGTGGGGGGAAAAAGTCTTTTTAACACTCACAGTATACACAGTCCTTAAGACAAGAGTGCCAATTCTAGGAAACATGAACTACACTTTGACAGTCTGCTACTGTGCAGAAGAACTTTTTGCAATGATCATGTGCTACAACTGAAGAAATATGTGAGGAAAGGATTCACAACTTTGATTCTTACTTCAAAGTCCCTTTTTCTGGAATCCTTAAGATTTCCAATAGGGAGTAAAAAAACTATCATGCAATGATAAAAAAAAAAAAAAGCAGATACAGTGTTTCAAATTATCAGAAGTGAACAGAGAACAAAACAAAAAGCATAATTACAAAACTTTAAAAATTCACATTGCACCTGTATTTCAAATACTATCTGCATCTCTTAAAAGAGGATAGAGTAGCCCTAAGTGAGATCTGGAAAAGTCAGGAGGGATACAGTATGAATGACAAAAAAGTACTAAGCTATCTAGGTCTAAAAATGGTAATGGGGGAAATTAAAGACTTTTATCAATTATGAAAACTGTAAAGATGCTGAACACTTTTAATGATTATTGACTGTATTTATAGTATCAAAACATGATCAGCAACAGTTGCAGAAAAAGTACATCCTTTACCAATGCATAAAGATATGAAACTTGTTTCTCATGTTTCAGGTATGATAGCATAAGTAGTTTCAAAAATTCTTACACAAATTCATAGAAGAGACCAATTAATGGAAAAGATCGATAGTTGCAGATATCCAGCCTTGAGAGATATGTAAAGAATCTTAGTAAGAAAACATCCCATTTAACTTAATTCCTTTAAAACAAACTATTCTAACACAGACCTCATCCAGTTACACGAGGGCCAACACTAGATCAGTCCTCCTTGTGACTGATGGAGCTAATTCTAGACTCCCCCCAAGCCTCAGCACAGAACAGAAGGAGAACTGTTCCCCTACCACTATTCCCTTCCACACTCCATAAATTAGTAGAAGGCAAATGAAAAAAGGTGTTTTGTTCTGAAAGGAAAAAAGAGCTGCAGTTTTGGTTCCTGGTATAACTGCCTCTATTGGCAGCTACCTCTTTCCTGACTTTCCTGTGCTGAAGTACCCTCCCAGCCACCTAGTTTTCTCCTACAATGTACAGCCAACCTATTGAACTCCAACATCCTGAGGCATCAAGAAAGGTTAGGGACGGTGAATGGTAACCACATATATACCAAGAAACTACAGGGTGTAATACCTGGACATCACATTCACTGTTTTCCTTTATTTTCTCTCTCTGCTGCTGCATGCATTTTCCTTTCAGTCTTGGCTGAAACCTTCCTTTCTTTATCTAATCCTTACAGTAGTTGCTATTGCTTTATTTATATTGATGCTTACAGCTCATTCATTTCAATTCGTTTCCAAATATGACAACTGACTGTGTAGTAATACCTACATCCAAGTCACCATCCTATGGCTGTTCCTTAGTTGTATTTAAGGCAATTAGTTACGCATACGAAAGTTCAATTCTAAGCTTACCACGACTCCCACAACAGAAGAAAGGCCTAGTGACTTTGTTCCTTGGAAGCATGTCATTTGCTGTAATCAACCACTAAATCCCTCAGATCAGACATTTGTCCATGACAGTTATCACACTTTAAGGAGGGAAGGGGAGTAAACAAACAACAAAACCAAAACAAGCAAAATAAAACAGACCAAAAAACCTCCAACAATTTGAATTTGAGATTCTTATGTGAAAGCTAACTATATTGACAGCTTATAAGCTGCTTTTTCATTTGTTTAGGAGAATGGAGCAATGGGGGCAGGGGGGGTCTGGTTTTTTTGCTGTTTGGGGGCCTTTTTGGTTTTTTGGTGATTTTTTTGTTTTGCTGGGGGGATTGTTTGTTTGGTTGCTTAATTTACTTGGAACCTCTAGTCATTCTTATTAGGAAATCCTTCTCATAAATGTTCCAAACAAATAAACAGTGCAAAACAGAAATAAAATCAAGCCAAGTACAAAGGATCTGACAGGATTACTCAAGAGGCCCCAATTGCACATTCATGTTCTTCAGCTATGTTACCAGCTTCCATCAATCTCTTCTCAACTCAAATTTCTAGAGCTACACAGTTCCAAAGATCATAGATGCTCACTCACCTTTTCTTGACAAAAATTTTCCTTTTTTTTCCAGTTACTTAGTTTAATGAGAACACTCTTCAGAAAGTTTTTAACACTGCATGTAATTCTCCCTCACAAAAACACATGCAGCAAACTAGATCGCTGTCAAAATTAAGTTTTCGTACTGCTATCCTCATGGCCTTCTCACAGACACCTCACCTATCTACCAGATCTGACACCAAAAGATGAAGACTTCTGTTTCAAAGCTCAATAAAAACTATAGAAAGAACAATATGAAGTATGAAGTAAGGAGTTTGCATCTCAACTAGGTGTTAAATCTCAGTTCAAATGAACCAAAAAATTGCTTTAAATCCAGGATCAGATAAGAAGTGGCTTTTTCAACAATATAAAATAGTTTATTTCACTTACTGTTTCCTGCATTACCACCACAAAAGTCCTGATAAGAACTGTCCTGCTAAGTATTTTGACAGCGCATTTAGTATACAGCACACCTGTATATCAAGCTCTTGTAACACTTTTTCAGGTATGCCTAACGCTCCTGAAAGAGAGGTTTATTTGAGTAACCTTCTGGAAATACAGTCTTGGCTTATCTGTGCAAATGCCCTGTGTTTTATTTATGCTGGGGAGATTTATTAAAAATGAGCTCACATTCAGGTGCATCAACATGAAGATCTTGCACGTGCAGGTAATGTTTTTATGGTATGAAGTAATGCAATACAGTGAAAAGGCATTTAGGTATTTAGTCTACCTAAGACACTTCTTTACATCTAGACATAGACTGGATTGCACAGTTTCCCTTTTCTAAGGTGTTTTTAATACAAATGTTAGAAACTGCCGAGGGGCACATGCCACAGCATTATACCAAGTGGTACTACGGTACCACAGCACAGGCTATCTAGAGCTTCAGAAAGCTGCTGTTCTTAGTCCCATCACATCCATCTAACCTATTTAAGGAAGTGAAATAAAGTACTTACATAAGAAGGAAGCATAAGGTAATGAGGACTTGATAATCAGACACTTGGTCTACTGTATGTTTTAAAAAGCAGTATAGCTCCTATACATGAACAAATGATTCTGTCCAATATACGTCTTACTGGATTTGTCCTCAAGGAATATCTTTCAGTGAAAAGCTCAATTATTTTAAGGTAACTAGTCTTTTTTTATATCCCTGCATTATTATGTTAGCGTTTCTATTTAAATCTTTTATTTTCTTTTTAAAACTTTACAAAGAAATCTTAGAAATTACTACAATAACCAACAAAAGCTCTAGACATCACAGCCTCTACCCGAGTGTAATCCTGAAACAATCTTCGGTCAGTTTAACTTCTGGTGCTGCAGCTCCTCACATCAAATAAATGGAAAATTTAAATGCAAAGTACATTTCCTTCTGATTTTAAAAACCTGCCTGTAGTGCTGTCACCTCTGAGTGACAACAACAACAAAAAAAGAATTTCACCATCTGAATTGGACAGTCTTCAGAGGGACAAAAACGCTTCAAGAACTATCAACACATACACATCACTTATTTTTCAGCTATATTTGATTTTTGAAAGACTTGAAAGTCTGTAAGATCTGAAAAGTACAATTTTCAAGGAGGGGTAAAATCCCTACTGCTCCTTTTATAGCCAAGCCTCTTCTCTACCCTCCCCCACAAACACTTTTTTATGTTCCCATGTCACCTTTAACAGATTTTATGGAGTTAAAAGACTGATTGCTATCTCACATTTGACTTACAAAGAATGCCATACTCCGGTAATCGACTCCAGATGCTGAAAAATGTTCACACTCAGGAAGATGAATATTTTAATTTTAAAATCTATATATAAAAACCCTCTTCATTTGATACCATTTTGCAAGTCCTCTTTTAAAGTTAAGTAATTTTAAAAGGAGATCCTGGGAACTAAACAGTTGCAAGTAAGCAAACAAACCTGTATCTCACTTTATTTTCCATGCAGCAATAGAATTCCATCTAAGGAATATTTCCTTGATGTTCAGAAAAGAGATACACCTCTAAATCAAATTTCTTTCTGCAACAAAGACATCTGATAGGACAGAAATCTTAATTGATTCGCAGTGTCTCTTTGTTCCCCTGCTCTATTTTAAATTCTAGTTCTTACTTTTATAATAAGAGTTAAAGAACAAACATAATCTAAGCATAAAATTGGAAGTTTCAGTACATTTTCTCTTTCTGCCTTTTTTATTTTTAATATAATAATAATAATGCCATATACTTTTACTCCATGTATCTGCAAGGACAATCAGCCCCTGGAAAAGCAGGCAATTTATTTTCTTCACTATGCAGACAACAATAAAAGCAAAGCTGTCAGCTAGATCTCATCCATACAGCGTAGTTTAACCAGATTACCCAGGCCTAAAATAAGTGAGTTTTTATTAGGAGTTCAAACCTAACACCATATACATACAAGGCACTTTGTAGGCTTATGGGTCAAATATAACCTCAAAGAAAACAGTTTACAAAAAGTTCATGGACTTCTTTGAAAACCTTCCCTTACCAAACAAGAAATATTTAGAGCTAAATTTGAAATTTGCAGAAATTTAAGTAGCCTTTAAGCCCTTCCCATGTATCTATATGTAGAGAGAATATGTCTATATATACACAGAGAATATGTATCTGTATTCTCTGCCAATATAGATACAACTAACAAGTAGTGTATTCATACAGATATTTATTATGTTTCAAAAAGTTCATATTCACATGGCAATTCTGAACAAAAAGTCTGTATGGGCAAAATCTAGATCTGCAGAATTTCTTGTATTTTTTATTAAATTCATGTTTGGGTAGAAGATTCACAAAGCTTGAATAAAAGCAAAATTTCAAACAGTTTAGAAATATTTACATATTTTTGCTCAGCTGTTTAAAATTATTATGTCTTTCTCCTGAAATTATAACTACCAAAATTTTCTTTATTTTGTGATGAAATGAAAGACCTAAAAGGGAAGTCAAGAAATACACATTCCCTTTCCTGCATTAATTTGCTTTTTGCTTTGTTGTGGTCTTTTAGCATCTGGAATGTATTACAAGTTCATAATTTTAATCATACTATTTGCTGTTGACTGTCAGAGAACAATAAATAAATAAATGATGACATATTTTGAAATTTAAATAGAAACTAATGCCCAGACTCACCATAATTTGGGAATCTAGTTTAAAGATATAATCTTTAAAATTTCCACTTTAACCTGACTGACACATTCTCATAAAACAATTAACTAGTTGGGTAACTTCCACAGCTTCCAGATCTTCTCCAATACCAGCAGGCCCTAGCAGCTTGACACGGAAGCTCTATCCTAGTTAACAGAACTTACCTTCCCTACGACATTTTCTTTCACTTCAGAAAGCCCTCACATCTGTTTTCACTCAAAAAAACACCACTAAACTTTTTTGAGAAAGGAAAACTTTGTTTTGTTTTGCTTTGTTTTAAATCAAGTTGTGTTTCAAAGCAATGCTCCAAGAGTTTCTAGTCTTCCAACATGCATAGGGGGCATGATTTGTATCTCAAGCACAAACCAGTGCTTCCATGGAAAGTCAGGCAGCTTGGAGACTTCAGCAGTGGAAAGGCTGAACATATCTTGCTTTCAGCAGCCCATCCCATTAAGCACTACAGGTCTGTATTTCCCTGCTTTTTTTTTTCTTAAACAGAAAATGGGGCAATTACTCTAGTATGCAGCATGCATTTACCAATAAAAAAATCATGACCAGGACTATTAATTCTTCCTGTGTAACAATTATCATGCTTCTAAACATTTTTGTAAACGGAAGTATTCTCAAAAGATATTCCAGTCTAGCAAACAGCTTTAGACTCTTTGAAAAGGACACTTTCAAAATATCAATCACTGCATGTCTCTTCTCAATTTCCACATTCATAGCTATATTTTAGGACGAAATTAGTATCATAATCAAATATAGTACTCTGCTACCTGCAATATCCATGGAGCAATTTCAAGTAATGTAACTTCACTATCCCTTCTTGAAATGAGTGTCACAGGGATGACAATAGCCTTTTTTTTTCCATAAAGCATCTCAGTATGAGATAATGTTCAGTTCTGCATCATTATTCAGTAGTTCTTCCTAATTGTTTTCAAAACACATCTCTCTTAGAAGGCTCATTGTTCAGTACTTTTTTTCACATAGCCTTCTTAATCAAGGAATTCATGTACATTTTTTACAACATACATTTTTAGAAACCACCCTGAACCCCAAGAGCAAACAGCAAAGACGACTTAGTTTCTCCCCAATCTCTGATAAAAGCATAGAACATACTGTGCTGAGAACCAATTTCTACAGACCCATGCTGCCTGACAATTCACTACTAACTACTGTATTTTGAAAGGCATTGTTTGCCCAGTTACAGACTATTTCATATGCTAAACTGATGCACTATGCTAATTTTTCTTTTAGAAATCCGAGGGGTAATACAGTACAGAATTAGGTTCATAGGTAAGACCCAAAGAAGGATCCCTGCAAGCACATTGATTTCTTAGCTCTGGAATGTCCTGCACCTGCAAATCCAATAAATATGCTCCACTAAACTTTATCTTCTAGAAAATACATTATGACTAAATTTTTCGGAACTGAGAACTGTTCAACTATTACTTTCTGCCCCTTGACCATGTTCTGTCTTTTTTGATAGGTTAAGGATCATTGTAGTACCAGTTTTCAGTTCCTCATATGATATTCACAGTCCAATAGACTGACTCCTTCGCTATTCTCCAATAATGTGCTTCTTACAGTCGTTGAATCCTTCTCATGGCTCTTCTTTTCTTTACACAAAGCAGACAGCAGAACTGGACACAGTATTCAAAGACCAGACACGCTCTGAACACAGAGCTGCCTTTCTCATTAGTTTGCTGTTTATGCATTAAAACCTTTTTAAACACAGCTCAGCACTGGAAACTCAGACATAACTGATTAATTACCTTTATATTTTTTCTTTACAGCCCTTCCTTCCCCAGAAAGCCATCCTTATCCTGCAAGTATACATCTCCTTTTCTAAGACGTAATCTTTTACTTTAGTTCCACCAACTTAACTCTGAAGTTTGTATTGCTGACCAAGACATTCATTTTACCCTGTCCTCATAAGCAGATTTTTTTTAAAAACTGTAGAGCTTTCCAATAGGTTTCACATAATATTCTGACTTGGAAGGGAGCCACAAGGATCATGAATTCCAACCCTTAAGGGAATGGCCCGTACAGGGATGGAACCCAAAACTTTGATTTATGAGCACCATGCTCTAACCAGCCAAGCAAAAGGTTGATGACTGATGCAAGGAGAAGTAACAAAACAAAGTAAACACTGGTTTAATGAGTGTCTCATCAAAATTAAATTGAGACTTACCTATTAACTACAGTTAATGCCAGGGTTTGCTGACTTCCTATCATTACAGGTCTTTATTTGAAATGTCATGCTGTATCAATTGAAATGTAGACATCTACTATACCACTTTTATTAAAAAATAATTAATAAAATTATTTTAAAATAGGAAATAAAACCAGTCCAATATGTCATTTTCCATAACTCACAATAACCACTATTAATCATCACATCTTTGTATCTCTTAACATCTTTCTTTCTTCTGTCAGACACATCCTAATTGCATAACATTAACTACTTGCCCATTTCTTATAACTCCACAAGTTATAAAGACTTACTGAAACTTAACACTGACGGTCTAAAAACATGGAAATACTATGTATTCATCATCAGGAAATGTAATACTTCAAGCTGTAGCTGCTGACAACAACTGTTTTAGTTAAGAATATTGATGAGGGGATCCATTTCATGATAATCCCCTTACTTATAAGCTACTACCTCATGTGATTTCTCCCATTACCTGATTAATGTCTCCAAATTTTCTACACCAACAATCACCAGTTTTAATGTTTTAATCTTATACAGCATTCACCAATCTCAATACCACTTCTGAGACTCAAATACGAAGAATGAAATTCTCTGCACATTAATTTTGCCTTGTGTGTTTTCTACACCATTTGTTTAGTCCTAAAAGGCCATTAATATCTATTAATATCAATTTGTTCTTCGTATTCTATCTCCCCTGAAATACAAACTGGCTTTTAACACAGCAAGACTTCTTCTGCTTTGGTGCACCTAGCAGATGAATGTCATAGCACAGACTGCTTCAGAATATTTTCTTCTAAACTCTTTCTTACAGTAGATGTAGCCAGTAAGTCAAACTTTAAACACAGCATCGTGAAGAGCGAACATAAGTACTGAGGGACTTAGTAGCTCAGTTAAGATTTCAAGTTACTCTGCCACTTCAAAAGTCAAGTGTTCTCTTACATCATCAGCATGATAACGAGCTTAACAGTACAATGATCTTGCACAGCGTAACACCTGTAACACTTGACAAAGGTTTCATCGCTGCTTGAATGAGATGAGAAAGGAGAACAAAATACATGGAACTAAGCTGAAGCATTTAGCAAACTTGTATCTAAAGCGGAAATTTGACAGCACAAGACATAAGACCAACTCAGAGGGACCTGTGCCCAAAAAACATTAATGGTTTCTCAACCAGAAGTTGAAATATTGCTCTATTAAAGTACAATACTGGGTCCAGATGTGTCCTTCATTCCAAAAACTGTCTAGTATTACCAACCAGAGCATACTGAAGACTGGCTAAGGGCAGAATATATATGATGCAGAGACAAAAATGTAGGAAGACAAATGATATTTGCCTCAACTGGGACAGAGGAATTCCAGAAGATGGGCACAGCAACAATGCTGAAATAATGGGCTAACCATTCTGAGGCCCAATTTGTAATTTAAACTTCTCCAGTCTTTGTAAAGAAAAAAGTAATGACTTTATAAGCTTTTTTAGGATTTACAGTAAGGGCATAAAATCAATTATACAAGAATTAAAATATTGAAGGAAATGATCCCTTGAAGTACTTAGCTACTGAAGCTGATACTATACAATTTGTTGTACGCTCAAAAGCAGGAGCAGAACTGGGAAAGGCAGAGAAGTGCTTGAAGCACTGTAGTACTTCCAGCGGCAAGTATCCACGGCTGAACTTGAAGACAACTGCGCAAGAACTTTATCTACCATGAAACAGAAATTTCAGTTGACTTCTGATACTTGATTGCTTTTCATTTTACCTTGCTACATTTTTCCACAAAAGTGAGTTCTTGTGAAGTTTTTCATGCACTGGAGCATACTCCAAATAAAGAGGAGACAGAGCCTACACAAACTGCTTGACAGAAAAATAGAGAACATGAAAATTGTTTATCATAACTGGGGTTTTTTCCCTTCCCAACACCTTATTAGCTTCTGCACTCCTGCTGAAATAAAGTGCAAGTGTGATAAGAGAATATTTGATCCTAGAATCTACTACTGGACAAGGTACTACTCATCTCTTCTAATCCCTGGACTAAGGTTTTCTGTTCTTTAATCAACGCTGTAGTGAAAAGAGTAAAAATTAAAAGCCTTGAGAAGAAGGGATCAATGCTTTACAATACTACAGACTAGAAATCCCTAGAAGGATGCTGAGAACACAACTACTGCAACTTTTTAAAGTTAAATAGCTCTTTAAAATCCTAGAGTTCAGATGAACTCACCCTCCTTCCTCCCCTCCTCTCCCCTCCCTCCACCCCTCCCAGCCCCATTAAAATACTCAGATCCTGAAATCACTCCAAAGACCAGCTCCATCTCAGGTGAACCAGTATCAGCTTTATATAACTCCCACTGACAACTGACTTATGTCTTGAGACAATAACCTTACAGTGCTTGCAAATTCCCAACAGAAAGATAAGTATGGTTTGTAAATCAGCAGTCATTTGCTAAAGCAGATTTTTGTTTTAAACAGGGAGAGATGTACTATTAAAATGTTAATGTACTACAAAAATTCCTTATCACCTTACCAATTAAATCTTATAAAATCTTATTGCAGTGTTTCCTACCAGGTTACAAATACATTTCAGAAAAGATTTTAAGAAGCATAAGACTGAACACTTAAGTGATCAAAATCTGAACACAGACCAGTTGCATGGCAGCTGTAATACAAACTGTGTGTATATGTTGCAGCAGCTTTCAATTATGTGTCTTTATACCATTCATGGTACATCTCTGTTCTCATTCCACAGGAAAGCAGAAGTCCTGTGGACTTAATAAAAGTTTGGAGAGGACAAATATTTTCAAAAAATGAGCTGAATATACTTACTCTGAATAAAACTTTCATGGAAGACAATTATGTATAAATAGCATTACCTTGTAAAATAAGCTTTCCTTTGTATTTCATCTAATTTGAACATTAACTATGAACAAAATTATACATCTGTGAAGTCATGTTTTTCATAATTTTTATCGATCTCAATAAGTACTCTAGAGAAAACTGAAAAAGAATGGTAGGTTCAGATAGCTGCAGTTAGGAAGATTATTAAAAAAAAAAAAAGAGGAGGAGATTCTTGAAAAAGTGCCTCAAAAGCTTTGTTTAGTATGGTTTAGCTCACTCCTGATTCTGCTTCTTTGAAGTAACAAGGCAATTCCAGGTAAGACTCAGTAAAAATGTTTTGGCTTAAGTACTTTGCATTTTCTGTCACTACATTTATGTGCACAAAATCTTATTTGGGGGTTTGGGCCACATAATTTAGAGTCACTTGTCAGATTTTGTTACTGGACAATGTAGACACATTTCAAAGAGAAACATCCGCATATCATACCTGAGAAAATGTATGTTTCTGATAATACTGATAACACTCATATGCCCTTCCTCATTGTAACAAAGTTGTAAATGAACTGCTAAACCCAGAAAATGCTTATGGATGAAGTGAGGAAAGCAGCAATACAATCATAAGAAAAAGGGGAAATGAGTGAGAAGAGTACATTAAAACAATATGTTGTGATTCATGCAGAAGTTTCTGGATGAATATAGAGCTCAAGCTCAAAGACATCCCATTCGGCTTTGTGTCTTTGGGTTTTCTTGTTTTTATTGAGGTGATAGTGTTTGTTTGTTTTTCATTCATATTCTTTGGCAGCTTCAGAAAATATTGTTTTAGAGGACAGGTCTAACACTGGCTACCAAGAATCTAAGTATGCTTAATAGAAGTGAAATTATAGGCTGAATATCACAATAAAAGTAATGAAACCTACCCTGTATTTTCAACCATGTGTTTCGAAACATTTTACAAAGGGAATTTAACATTATCACTGGCATTTTATAGATGGAAGAGTGAGATCTAATAAAGAGGACAGAGGAAGCAAGAATGGATCTGGCCAGGGAAAGGCCTGTTCAAGGAGCTGACAAGACCAAAATATTCAGATAAATACAAGGGGCGAAACACAGGTCATTCACTTCAAACCAAGACCTTGTACTTCTATCTGTTACCCCAACTACAACTATACATAAGCCACCTCAAAGGGATTACAAAGGATTAAGAAATATTACAATAATATATATTACTATAATAATCAGAACACGGATGTAAGTCTTCTAGATGGTCTCTGTTCGTAACAGACACGAAGTGAACTTGTTTTCAAAACTGTATTTTAAACAAAAAGATAAACAGTGAGCTGTAAATTCTCCCATTTCTCCCTGTTGATTCCAACACAGGAAAAATATTTTTAATATAGTTGCCACTGCTATTGCATAATAAAATAACAATTTTTACCCACAATAAAAATCGTCATTTGCCTGTATCTAAGAGATTTAAAACAATGTGGGTTTGAGATCAGGTTTTTAAGTACCTGCCTTGTTCTAAAACAAAGTTTTTTGTTTCTTGACACATGTATACTTTAAAAGTATCTCTTGCTTATACAGTGAAAATACAATATAGAAAGCAGAAAACCCTGATCACAAGTAAATATTTAAGTTCCATCTCTCTTTTCCACCATAATAGACAAATTAAGCAAAAAATCCCGAAACGACAAAAAAAAGGACAAAGTTTCAAAAGCCAGGTAGTTTGTTATTATTATCCAAACACAAAAGCGTTAAAAGAAAGAGCAACAAAGACTTTGGTAGATACAGTGTTCTGCTAGGCCATTCCACACACATGTTTACTGGGAACAGAAAGCCTCTTGCAGCCCCAGATGCACATAACATTTAGAACAGAGGAAGAACAAACCAGCCAACTTCAATTGCTAAAAAGCACACAAGAATATGAGAATGTTATCCAGCTGCACAGGGGTCCAGATTCAGAATATACTTTTGCATGTTTAAACTGGTAATTCTCCATATAGACATTTTGATTTTTCATTAAGCTAAATTGGGAAAAAATAATTGAGGGACATACTCAGCACATGCCTGAGTACCAATTTTGTTTTCTCTGTGTAACAGAACATACAGACAATACAGTCTGCATTAACTATCACTTACTTTTAGACAAACCTGTCACATGTAATTTTCAAAGAACCTATTTTCATGCAACTTACTTTTCCCTCTACAGCTTCAAAACCTGCACTTAAAAAGCCTACAGGCCAACACACGTGTCAATCTACTACAGCCACTTACAGCACAGTGGCACCTATACATGGAACACAACTTACTCTTCCAACAGTCTCATTCTAATTGTTACCTTTTCCCCCTATGTGACTTTCATGATACATTAAATAATACTCTGTTCTTGAAAAGTATATACTCAGAATTACAGATAAAATAATAAAAACTTAATTTGAGGTAAGAAAACAAATCCAATAAATGCCTACCTGAACCCACTGGAGATGAACCAACACTAAGACTTTGTAAACTTCCATTCCTGAGCAAAGTTGGTGATTTTTGAAGACCAGAGCTTGTCACACTTCCTGCAGCAGATGCCACAGATGAAGTAGGGGAAGCAGAAGAAACTGAAAGATGGGAAAGACTTTCTTGACTTTTATTTCCTTTGGGTCTACCAGGCCCATGTTTACTTTGCTTATTTCCTTTCCGTTTCTTCTCTGTTACAGTTTCTTCTTCTATTCCAGAAGTTTGAGCTCGTTTATATGCTGTAGAAGTAAGGCTTGAATTACCTATGTCTCCAGGTGAGCTTTCAAAGTTTTTAGATTGGGAAACAGCTGATGATGATGGGAGACCAATTAAGGAAGTGAAACAATTGACACCTCCCTCTTGGCTCCCAGCCTCTCCTTTATGTACATCTTTGGTTGACGAAGCCTGTTGAGAATGCGTGAAACTGTCACTTCGAAGATCTGTGTCTGTAAAACTCAAAAAATCTTGGGGAGACTGAACTGAACTTCCAGAAGATGACTTTATGCTCCCAGGAGTGCCCAAAAAGCTTCCTAAGGGAGAAAAGGATGATGTGAGGATTTTTTAACCTATGGTTGAGGAAAACTGATGGGAAATATTACTATCTTAGAATACAAAACTTTAATGTGGAAGGGCTTTATGAAACATGTTAACAAAAGCTAAAGAGTTCATTTTTTAAATAACTCATTGGTTCTCCTGCTGTTCTTCACTCTGCTGGAGCTGATTCTCAGATATGTGTCTGAGATTCAGATTTGAATTCGGAACACAAACAAGGTGAAAACAAATAAAAGGAGAGTAGTAACTTTGCTGCCTATGCAACTTTGTCATTCACCGTATTTTGAAGCCACAACAACAAACACACGCTGCAAGTCTGAGAAGGTTTTTTTAAACATGCACATATGCAAAAAGAAGGCTAACAGAAATGTGCTATGATCACATCTACACTATGTCTGCAATCTTCTTACCATTCTACTCAAAATCAAGGGTCTGGCACACATCAAGGGAACAGCAATTGCACTTAGTTTACCCTGGCTGAGGAGGTGTTCCACGGAAGAGGTATTTTTCAAAAGCACAAGAGAGTAAGTGAAAAACAGTGCATAGAATTGGCATTTTAAGAATTCTTTAGCACTGTCACAGAATCATAACTACCTTTTGTGTAATAGAAATACACGGCTTCTGTGATATTTGGAATGCAGTCATTTCATCACTGTATTAGTGCATGCAAGGCAGAAAATAGAGTACTGTTGGGAAATACAAACATCTACTTACGCTGAAATTCAGTAATTTTATATGAGTGGGTGTATGTGGTACTGTTTCACAGAGCGCAGGCTGATGACAACTAACCCATCAAGAAAATATTTCTAAATATGACATAAAATATGTCCTTTAAAATTTAGTGTTTTGTCATTAGCACTCCATTAAAGGTTGTTAAGAATTCAGTTTAAAATACAATTTACATTAAAACAATTTAAGAAAAAATCATAAAAATATCATTGCTTTGTATTTTAAATAAGTTCACTGCATAAATAAACTCAAAAGACAAGCAACATCACAAAGTATAAAGGACAGTCAGCTACTATACACCAAAGTGAAAATTATTGAAAAACAACTACTTTATAGAAGGTCTGGTTTGTTGTGTTTCAAAATAACATATTTTATTAGTTAAGGAATAAAATACCTTTTTTTTTAATCTTTCTTCAACTCTGACAAAGATGTCATAACAAAATTTGCTTTTTAGAAGTGTCAATAGTGCATGTAGTGGCTTTTAGCATGTTCATAAAGTAAAAAATTTTTTATTACCTAAGGCAAATAAACCGTATATAGTTGTCTCATAATCATGTTTTACTTATACATTTCAATAACAAAATAAAAGTTAAGTAAAAAGGTCCTTCACTTTGACAAAAATGGTAGATTTTAAATGTCTGTGTCTTGAAAAATTTTTTAGTGGACCACTGCATCCTGTACATTAGGTAAACCAGTTTCATGCTAATGTGCACTGACTACAAAACATTACTGTTACTCTCCTAAAGAGCTAAGAAAGACCTTTAGATTCAGATTCATGCTAAAGTTTACCCTGGACTAACCTGGTTTTAGCAGATAAAGAAAATATCTTAACAGTCTGAACAAAAGCAGCAGTTTTGCCCTATAAGATGTGTGACCTTCTCTTTCATGTTACAACAACAAATTTTTTGGCCTGAAAAGAGCTGGGGTTTTTTTGCCAAACTGAGATAACATTCTCATTATTAAGGATAAAAGATGAATTACTTTTCAAGTTTTAAATACATAAAATTTCTAGTTCATGCCATTACAGCCCAACAATCAGTACCTTGCTGGAAAGGGCTAGCTGCAGTCACAGTTGTTCCTGGATTTCTTCCAGCAGCAGGCTTTCTTCCCCTCTGACCTGAGCTGTGACCTGCAGATTTCTTGCCTTTGCTCTCTGACCCTCTAGCCTCTGAAGAATCTTTTCCACTTGAAATGTGTGTAGGAACTTCCTGGAAATTTGCATTTGTAAATCGAGCTGTGGTATCTTCCAATCGCTTCAAGGAGCCTGACATGGAGTTGTTGCTAGTGCTTGTGTATGTCTAGCATTTTGATAAGAGAGAAGAAATAAAAGAAACAGGTCACATAAAAAGACTGCAACAAAAGAATTGTTTCAAAGACCTCATTCTTTCACACAAGCTTAGAAGAGTTCAAACACTAACATAACTGGAAACAGCAGGAGTTACCGAAATTGAACCGTGAAGATTCTCAGCAAACAACTGAAGTACATAAAACTTCATTTTGTGGGAAAAAATGCATAAAACTAATGGCTTTGGTTGAAATTTTTACTTCATTGCATTAGTCTCATCTCTATGGTTACAGTCTTTATAGTCTATTTAAATAGGATATTGTTATTTTATGCTTAGAATTAAAAATTAAAAACTAACTTTAAATGCTCTTCTGAACATAAAATTTTTATACAGTTTTTTCTGTCAAACTGGAGATGTTGTTCCATCAACAGTGGAACTATTAAAGGCTTCAGAACCTAAGAACATGCATTTTTATGATTTTATAGCCTCAATGCCAAACAAAAATGAACTCCAACAAGCCCAAATGCCCCTTATGTCTTCCCTTCCCACCATCACACCAGGATTCCCTGCCATCTGAACTGTCCCATTCATCCAGTTTCTTAAGTATTGTGAAGTAAAGAAGACACATGAGATCTACTCAGCCAAGATACACCTACTTCAAGCTCGCTGTACGACAGAAAGGAAAAGGAAAATACACTCTTGAGCTCCCAATGCAAATTTCTTTGACCCCGCACCCAGCCCAAGAATTCTGGCTCTTCTACACTCATACACTCTTCACAGGGCTTTCAAAAATTTTATCTTTAGATCCATTATTTTTCTGCTAAATTTTGTCAAAATTGTACATATTGGTGAGAAACAGTCAAAAGAGGTTCACAGAAAGTAATTAGGTGGGCAGGGAAACTGCTTTCACAACATTAGGAAACCGTACAAAGGAACAGAATTGTTCTTATGACTGAAAAAAAAAGGAGAGTTGTGGTAACAGAATTTTAGTAACATAAGAAAGAAAATGAAAGTAAAATCAGGAAAAAGGAAAAAATGTTCAACTGTTGTTTACACTTAAATCAGCTTGTAAAAGAGCTGTTTAAAGCTTCTTAAAAAATATGGATCAAACCTAGAAGCTACTCATCTGTTCAAAACAAGCTTGTTTGCTTTTCAGTTCCTTATAGAATAGAATTTAAAATAGTATCTAAATTTATCTTCAGTAAAGACCAGAAAAACACATGCCTCTTAATACTGTGCATATATACCCGTTTTCTCTTCCTCAAGCAGGATGCTTGCTGAATTTAGGCCTACAGCAGAACATTTCTTCATCTTTACAAACAGCTTTATATACCAGCTAAACAAAGTTTTTTGTATTTTACTAAAACAGCTAAGACATTTACATAAACCTTACTTTTCAGTTGCACATGACAGAAGACAACTAAATATGCAAGCTTTGAGGAAGGCAAAAATTTCAATCTATTTGCATACCACTCTGTATGAATTATTATGAACCGCTGTAAAAATATATTACAGATTTTCTGAACAGTGAAGAAAAATCACTTTTAGTCTCTTACAGTACAATGTTAAAAATAATTTACCTTACATTCATATAATTATACTGGTGTTCCTAATGAAGATGGAGCCAGCTCTAAGGTAAGTTTAGTAGTCAATTTTTTGAATTATAACAAAGTCCACAAGTATGCTCAATTTTCCGGAAACTGGTATGTCACTGGGTTAAGAAGCAGTAGTTCAACCCTGGGCCATTTGGAACAAAGGGTTTCCAGACATGCAATAACAACCCAAAAGTCAGGCTTTTCTAGGATTCAATATTCCTTCTCTTATCAAAAACCTTCCTAGACTAATTCGTATCTCCTATCAACTCACTTAGATATTATGCAAGCATAATGCCCTATAGGTATCAACATAGTTTAATGCTATCTAGTACTTCTTCCCCATTCCTGCAGGATTTTTAAAATATTTATTTATTTTAAAGGGAAATAAAGAGTTTAACAGAGCTGTCCAGACTGGACAGGGCTTGGCAGTGACAAGCAGCCATTATTTTGCAAATACTGTGTGGAGTTTGGTTTGACTGCAAGCCTGAATCCTGCTCTTGGCAGATTCTGGAGAACATGCGTGCACATCGCAGTTCTGCTTTTTTTGCTCTAACAGTTATTTGTATTTTGAAAGGTGCTGTAAAGTGTACTGAAATGTACACACTTAGAATATCTTGAACACTAATTTGATGCAATATACCATAAGGAAAGCAAAATGAGCATCATTTGGCTGTTTAGGTTGGGTTTTTTCACCCACAAATTGTATTCCTTACTTTAAGGAATTAATTGCAACAAAGTACCCTACACGAGATACACTTGCATCAATAGCTTTGAGAATCCACAAGACATGCAATAGAACCTAAGGTAAAACTGCAGCACAAACTTTAGATTATTAAGCTAATTGGTTCATACAATAACCTTCCCACCACTAAACAATTTGCTTTCTAAAATGCCAAGTTCTAAATGGCAAAGACCTAATAGAAATGTTTCAGAAAAACCTTAATATACCACAGCAAACTTATACTGTTTGTTTGGGTTGGGGTTTTTTTAGGTCAGGAGTGTGAGTGGCAGAGAGCAAGAATCTGAGAATAGACAAGAACACCTTTGGTCATTTACTGAATGGCTTCAGCCTCTCCAGCCCCCTGACCTTACAACGCTGTCCCCTCCCGGCACATGCTTTTTAAATGGAATACACTCAGTGAGGCTGCCCCATTCGCTGCTCACACTGCAGTCACTTTCATTCATTTCAATACAGACATCCCACAAAAACCAGATTCCACAGATGCTGTCATCCAATGCCAATCCTTGGTCTGTCTGGGAGGACTTGACTATTTCATGAATGTTAAACACATTCTCAAAAAACACTCAGTATTTGCTAGTGCAATTACCAAGCTAACTCTGTGTGTATCAGGGTTCCTTTATGCTTCCTGTAAACCAGTCTGCAGGGTTTTTTTCTGGAAAGCACACTTTCACATTGCCCAGTTGGTGCACAGAGCGCTACTGTCATTTTTACAGTCCACATATATCACTCTGTGCGCCTGAAGAGTTATGCCATCCATCTGCAGCAGGTCTTAAAACTTCTGGGGAAAGTCTTAGATTTATGGTAAAGGCATAATAATCATTCTTGCTACACATAGTATGTTCCGAGGCTTGAGGAGCCTTTAGCTCTAATACAGATGTATAAGGCAGTGCTCCTGCACAGAGAAGGGAAGAACCACGGCAGGTAATCCTCCACAAAAATGGCAGATGTAAGAGCAGAGTCCAAAACCAACACTGGGTTTTGCATAGCCAGGTTTTGGTAAGGGGGTGGGGCGGGGGGGAGGGACTACAGGGGTGGCTACTGTGAGAAGCTGCCATAAGCTTCCCCCATATCCAGCAGAGCCAACGCCAGCTGGTTTCAGGACTGATGTGCCACTGGCCAAGTCTGAGCCACTCACAAGTAGTGGTAATGCCTCTGTGACAACAATCAGAGAAGATCAGAGTGAGAACATGCGAGAGGTACAACTCTGCACACCCCCAGGTCAGTGGAGAAGGAGGAGGTGCTGCAGGCTGTGAGGCAGCTGTGCCCCTGCAGCCCATGGAGGACCATCAGGGTGCAAAGATCCACCTGCACCCTGTAAAGGACACCCACAATGGAGCGGGTGGATGCCCAAAAAGGGCTGTGGGAGGCTCATGCTGGAACAGGGTACTGGCAGGGACCTGCTGACCTGTGGAGAGAGGAGTGCATGCTGGACCAGGTTTCCTGGTAGGAGGTGTAGCCCCTCTGGGGGACCGACGCTGGAGCAACCTGTGCCTGAAGGACTGCACCCCGTGGCAGAGTGACCTATGTTGCAGCAGTTCATGGAGAACTGTTGCCCATGGGATGGATTCACACTGGAGAAGTTGGAGGAGAACTGTCTCCCATGGGAGAGACCCCATGCTGGAGCAGAAGGACTCTTCTCCCCAAGCAGCAGCAGGATCAACCTGTGATGAACTGACCATAACCCACACTTTCATCTCCCTGTGCCACTGAGGAGGAGGCGATAGAGCCTGAGAACAAGGGAGGGGTAGGGGGGGAAGGTGCTTTAAATATTTATTTCTCATTATCCTGCTCTGATTTTTTTAGTAATAAATTTTATTAATATTCCCAAGCTGAGTCTGCTTTGCCCATGACGGTAATCGCTGAGTGATCTCTCCTCTTCCTCATATCAACCCACAAACCCTTTGTTGTATTTTCTCTCCCCTGTCCAGTTGCAGAAGGGAGTGACAGAGTGACTTTTGTGGGTATCTGGTGTCCAGCCAGGGTCAACCCACTAAACAGCCCACAACCCACAGCCCACAGACACCAAGCTGCTGTAGGATAACAATGTTCAGTTACATCAAATAGAGATTTCCCTACTCTTTTCATTCTCTTCTGTACCACATTGTGGTAGGATCTGAGCACCCCTCTTGAGAACCAGGTGAGGCTGATAGGGTGAACTGAGGAGGGTTATCATCAACATCATCTCTAGTGTTACAGATGAAATTCCACCAGCTCTACATTCTGTTTGCAGTATCTTTTACCTAATTATTGACTATAGTTTGAATGAAGATACACGTGGGTATCTTCGCATACATCAATGTTTTGGAGGTTTGGTTTTAATTAATAACACACATCAACACACACAAAAAAAAGGGGGGGGGAGGAAACTGTGTTTTTCTGGACCTGTTAAACTACACATATTTTTGAACTCCTGATACAAGCCAACGCTGAAAAACAGACAGAGGTTCTTATCAGGAATAAATACAGGGCTGATGGCTCTTCTCCACCAAGAGAAAGGCTAGAAGAAAAGGCAGCAAGAGAATTCAAATTCCTAAATTATACTAGTCCTTCTTAAAACATTCAATATCTATGTCCCAAAAGCGAAAAAAACTCTAATACATTAATTGAAGAGTAGCCAGGAATTTCTTATTTCAAACTTTTTCAAACTTAATTGATTCAGACTAAACAACATCTGCTGAGACATTACAGGGATGCACAAAAATGCCTCTCAAAATGGCATGGACTGGAACCTCAGTAAATTTTTTTGAAATTAAATCCTGCAGAACAAACAGGAAATCCACATACACTAATTCACCCAATCTAAATCCACAGTTTATTCTGTAGCCTTTCATGATTCTACCTTAAGAAGCCACTCAACCAGATACAAACATGTTTTAAGCCATCACCTGCATAAATGGTCATTACCACTATGTCACAAAGGATTTAACATTATTTAAAAAAAAAAAAAAAAAAAAATCATTTCAAATTTCTGTTCCCCCCATAGGAACACTATGGTAGCAGAAGTGATTATATACCATGACAAGGTAATGCATTCAATGCAAAGAGAGACTGCTGTGAAACAGACATCAGGTCCAAATCAATTCTGACAACTCTATGGAAAAGGACAAATAAAAATAACACATTAATACAATATTCTGAACCAAATATTCAGCTCAGAAGAAAATAAAGCCTGTTTCATTATTAAAATTTCAAAATTTTGAGGAACACATTATGAATTTATAACATAGAAAATCAAATGCATGTAAATGGTGTTGAAAGGACTTAGAAAAAAAATTAACTGAAGGAACCACTCACAAAAAAATCACTTCCAAATATGCAGTAGATACTTTTTAGAAAAACATAACCACACTTAGTAACCTCATTTAAAATGCTGAACACCAATTTTCTTGATGATATGAAGCATTATAAAAAGAAGGCAGTAAAAGAAGCAGATAGTTTAGGTAAAGAAAACCCACAGGATGCAAAAGGTTAAATAAGAAAACTAAAAGGGCATATATTGATATTTAAATTCCACAATGAATATTCTGGCTTAGTTTAATTCAGTTATAACTTAACTTTTATAATTAGAGAGTTTTTGTTCACTTTAGTAACTTGCTCTATCTTACCCTTGTGACTAACCATGGGAGTAAACCTTGTAATTAGGAAAAGCAGGACAAAGAAACTAGAAATAAGCTTAGGAAAAAAAAAATCCAACTGTCTCTTTGGCATTAAAAACCTAATATAATAGGCCGGATGCAAAAAATAATATTTCAATATATTTTAGCTTTTAAAAAAATATACAGGAATATCACTTTTTGTAAAAACTTATTATGATGATAAAGTACAAGAGGGATGCACTTCAAGAAAGATCAGACCGTACATAGCATCAAACTTAAAGTTGTAAAGTTTATAGAAGTTTCCACCCAAGAAGCCTGTTTTACAGGCTATGAATTTTACAAGTTGTCTCAGACTTGAGAAGAATACATTAAGGGCAAATTAATAAAAAGAAGTAACAAATCACATGGACCAATCAATACTACTCAAAGTGTTCTACAACTTAATTTCAATAAAAATTGTCACACTCACTGATTGCAATCTCTAATTGCTCTTAAATCAAAACAGCAATGTGGCAAATTGACTCTATCTTTCCTTCTTTTTTTTTTTCTTTTTAATAGAGTTATTGAGGGTTTCAGAAAACCACTGAATTCTATTTCACTTGCTACAACAGTGTCAAAGAGAATACAGTAGAACAGAAACAAGACTTAACATAAGTGTAAGTCACAGCAGCTTAACAGGTACGCGTTCTTAATAATCTTACTATTGAGAATAAAGAAATATGCAAAGCATACTAAATATCTAACTTTCTTGGAGATTAATCTTGAAATTGATATCACTAGCTGAGTGAATACTTCCAGAGACTCAAGAGAGAAATTTGGTATTTCAATCTCTTCACCCTGACAAGGTCTTGGTGTACCATATGCAGAAACACTTTTGTTGAATGCAATGTCTCATCAACCAAACCATGTACAGTTAACACAAGCATCAACACCTCTGGTAAAACATGATCATCTCTGTACTGATCCCTAATGAATTCAAACCACGATTCCCTGACGCTGATGTCAAACATTTCCACATGAATGGGATAAATGTTTTCCAACTTTGAAGTTGGAAAACCCATTTCTCAATAGTACTGCCCACTCTGTAATGCCAACATTCACATAATTTTCTTAGTGGATAGCAAAAGTGATTCTTGTCAAGTACAATGAGAACTGTCATTATTTAACCCTGTAGGTTGCCCCTGCACTTAGGTATTTGCTAGCACATTCCAGCAAGGAAAGGCCACAGAACCTAATGAAGCAGACTGCGATACAAGCACTGTGATATTACAAGTATATGAAGCATGAGCTGTAAATTTCATAATTACCAGTTTTATATGCTTACAGGTTCAGTGTCAGCTTAGCACACACAAGCAAATTTCAAAGGAAAGACTTTCTAAAACTGCTCAAATTATTAAATATAACTCAAATAAAATTTACTGGAGTATCAGTGGCACCTGACTGGGGTCATTTAACCCCTCATGATTTAAATATGAAACTCTAAGCTTCTCCATATGGTAAGTCTCAAAGTATTTTAGGATTTTACATTATAAAATACCAACTGTGCTTGATAGTTATAGAATATATGCCATTATAAAGCTCCTGTATATACAGTGGAATGACTACACCATGAAATTTCAACCTAAATAACTGAAGTGGAAGAGGAGAAAAAATACATTTACTTACTTTTTCTGTAGTTACAGTAAGAGATGGAACCAAGGACGGTGAGGACTCTGACTGCTTCTTATATTTTTGTTTGTGTTTATCTTTCTCTTTATATTTCTAGAAGTTGCAAAAGAGAATACAAACAAAGTTCAGCTTCATCTTTAACATTTTACATAGCATCAAGTGTTATCAAAATTTAAGAGAGATCATAATAATGCTATTTGGAAACCACATTAATGTTTTCAAATTTGTATAATATAATTTTATAAAAGCAAATCACGTATATTTGCTTTCAGAGTATACAAACAGAAATTCTTCAATTACAACTAGCATTTAGGAATCCACTGGCGTTAATATTATCCATATTTCAAATAATAATTAATCAATAAAAGAAACTGGATTAAGAACAAGAGATATGGCTTCTGCTTCAGAAATCTTCTTCCATTTTTCACCGAAGATTTCTATCTTTCTGCATTTCTGCACCAGTACAGCACTTTTTGTTTGGATATTAATGTAAATTAATGCAAGGTTTTAGCTTTGGCTCCCTTACTGATATCTCCATGCTTCAGAATGTGAAATTTGATTTAGATTTCATTCACAAAAAGTTGCCTACATTTTACAGACTAAGTAAGTATCTTTCATGGTAAACTGAAAAAAATATTAAGAAATATACAAATTAAATGTGATTTCTAAGTGAGATGAGAATTTAACAGGGATTTTCTTAATTTTTTTTTTAGAACACAACATGAAGCATTGGCAGTGTGAATGAAATTGTGCAGAAAGAAAGTAACTTCTTAACCTAGAGCCTTTAAGGTATAAGAGAAGTCTTTCATACTGGTAGAAATCAATTCTTAGAGGATTAGAGAATCAGACCCAAATTGTATTTGTTTAAACAGCTCAAATACTTTTTTAAAAAATACCCAGGCTGACAAAACCAACATTTAAACTTAGAATAAAGGAGTTTAGTATTTTTACCAATTTCATCATAAACAATTTTTTCTTTAGCACTATAATACAGTTTATTTAGACAGTCAGTGTCAGAAGATGTAGAGAAAAGCGCAGGTTTGAGAGAAAGTTACTCATGAGCTACAGGCACGCAAGTATTTTGTTTCTTTAACTATGTATTTGTGGAATTTTTGTGTACTAACACAGAACCCTGCAGAACAGCACAATGTGTGGCTATTTGTTCAGAATCAGTGTTTCAAGGGAAAGCTAGTTAAAAGAGTGAATATATAGGGATTGCCACATGGGCTTTAAAAATCCCATTGAGCAGCTTGAAAACATGAGGAACACAAAACGTGGCAGTCTGAACAGCCATATGAAAACTCAGTAACTGTTTTTAATCTTAAGAATTACCCATGCTGATATTTCTCTATCAAAATGATTATCCAGACTCTCAAAAGAAAACATAAACTGTTCAACAGCGACGACACAACCACTTTCACCAAGCACCAAAGGAAACACGTTCACACCGTATCCAGGTATGACCAAGTATAAGCTTTCTATTTCAGTCACAATGGAAGAAATTTCAGAGACTTATTTCACGGAATCAGCCTGAGAGAATAAGAGAATGGGTGCTCAAATTTGTTAATAAAGTAGAATCAGTTAACTGACAAACTAGATGCAAAGTTCAAAGCAAAACACATTTATCTCTACTTTTATGAACTATAAATACCAGCTAAGAGACCAGCTAATCAGCCCAAATCTATTTCACTAAGCTGACATAACCTAATTTTTTCAGAAAGGAAATACAGTTTAACCAAGAAAGTTCATAAATAAAGTAATTAATAAAGTTATTGGCACCAAAATATCATGTAAAAATATACTTGCTAGAATATAATGTATAAAGTTCTTTTAATTCTTGTGTATTTCTTAAAACTCAGAGGAAAATACAAGAGAACACTTTAAAAAACTGATGAGGATTTTTTCCCCACTGTACCACATAGATATAAATATGGAGTTTTCCCTTTCACAATAAAGTGTGGGGTGACATAATTACAACAACATACACCATAAGGTAGGATTTAAATTTTTGAAACCTAATACAGGATTGTTGAAGGAGTTTTACATCAGGGAGATTGTTTTCGTTTTCTCTTGTGTTTTTCTGTAGGGAAGACTAATTGTTTCTTCTTACCTGGAAAATACACATTTGAAAGAAAAAAATATGGAGAGGAGGCATTCAAATGCACTGCACAGTCTTTTCAATAACATCTTAGATCCAACAGTTCCAAAAGTGCTACCCATACTACCAGAAAAACAAGCAGGGATCAAGAAAAAACAGAAGCATCTACACGCAGACTGCCACACTGTTCACCAAATCTGTTGATTCAAGACTTTCACCAGTGCTAGTTATGTGTCTAGATAAACTCAAGTAACAATTTTACTGAATCTCAGACAAGCCTCAAGAATAAAGCTATGAAATGGCTAAGCCACTGCCTGAGTTTCTTGAGCTTTCATCATTCTGTGAAATTCAAATCACCCTAAATAGTTTTCTATTTATAATCTTGGAGCCAAGGGGCAATGACTTTAATATTCTTTAAGCTGAATCTTCACAACATCAGTAAACAACAGGAAAATTTTTAAATGAACATGTTTTACAATCTTTTCTGTTGACTTTCTAGTGTTCTTTTATTTTCACTTTTAATTTCATTTAAAAGGCAAAGAAACAAAATTCTGATCAAAGGAACAGTTAGGAAAACTTCAAATTAAATTTTGCAATGTGCTGAAAACATTTTGACAGTAGTCTCAACACAAAAGGTGTCAAGAAGAAGGAAAAGGGGATACAAGAACAGCAGGGAGGGGGCAAAAATGACTAAGAGCCTGGAAAGAATATGCTGAATTTCTCCAAAGTGAAGCATCAGCAACCACATCAAATTCCTCTCCCAGATCCAAAGCATCAAGGTAAAGTTTGCCAGGACAGCTTACCAAGGTTATGGCTTAGCACTCAAGGCCACTGGAGTAACCCATCCAAAGGCCTTTTACATAAAAATATCTCATTCACAGGAGATCCACTGTCCTTAACTCTACATTCCCTCCTCCTTTTAAGTTATACCTCCTCTAACAATTTTTCCTCTATTTTTTTCTTTTCACTTTTTTTCTTCCTAAGGAAAGTTAAGAAGTCTTATTTCTGAATGTGAACTGATTCCAGATGCATATAGCATCAAAGAAGCAGAGAACACTTCACTGCAGGAAAACCTTTGAAAGAAATTCTCAGATTTTACACCGGTAAGAACAAAACTTTCCACAACAACCTGCTGAGATGAGCAGGCATAGCTCCCACAATGTGATTCCTTGCAGTTGCACCCTCTTCTCATCATAATGATGCATACAAGGTATAATAAGACTTCTGCAATACCCACTTTGGAATCCAGAAAAGGAGTAACAGAAGGACATGAATTCCCACAATATTTAACAAATATGACAGCTTTTAATCCAGTCTGTCTCAAAGGCCACACAAACTAGCCATCCTCCCTACCACCAGAAAAACAACAAGCCATTAGCCCTTCATGGACAACTCTGCATGCTTCACTTTTGTAACATCTCTGTTCAGTCACAGCTCTAAAAAATCCCCAAAACACAAAGTTAAACATCCATCCAGAAGGCCACATGGGAACACCTCATTCTAAGGAAGGTAATCATATCCAATGTCTGACCTTCTACAAGCTTTACAATAAGGAAAATAAAAGGCAGAAATTATTGTTAACAAGGACTAAAAATAATATTGCCAGTAAGTGAAACCTAGGGGAGCATCAAAGGCAGGCAAAACCCATTCATATATTTAAGCATGACTTCAGGTGTTCCAAACACCTGTGCAGAGCTGATAAATGCAATACTACATTCTGTAAAACCAAGATTTAGCAGAAGACACATTCCAAGGAAGAATATAACAAAAAAATACAGGGCCAACTACAAAACTGACAAAGGAAACTTTAATCCTGGTTCACAAATAAGGTAGTTCAGCAGACCAGATTCAGGCCTGAAACCTTCGTTACGGTAGGAAAAATAAAGTGTGATTGCCATGCAGCCATTAGGTAACCAGGTGTAACATTATTCAGCCCGGAACCTGAAGAGCTCTGATTTATGGTGCAGCTAAATACCAATATAAAATATCTAGTGTTCATATGTCATGATTAACCAGAAAGCTTTATTTATCACCAGAGATCTTATTTTTCACCTTTGTTTCTTATCTAAAAAATTATGTAATATCATCTTAACTCCAAGAGCCACATGCAGCAAGATAAGAAAACAAGTAAGGTGCAAGACTTCTGAAATTCTATACCACCTTCTGTACACCGCCCTCTTGTGGGTCAGGGGGTAGGTGGACAGAGAAGCGGAAAAAAAAGTACATTCTGATATACTTCTATTTCTTCCATAAAGATTCAATCTACAAAATTATTATATAATACCACTTCACAAATACAGTTTGGTTCCAATTCTTCATTTTTTCAGCTCATTTACATGCTGGATCACTCTAAAGATCAGCACTAGCTCATTCACTTTCTTTAACGTACTTTCAGAGGAACATTTATCAGACTACTGAATGAAAATACCACCTCATTGAAGTATCAAATTAAGGATTCATGTATAGCTTCATTGTAGCTCATATCTGTTACCTACATGTCCTAGTTTTGGCCAAGGAGGGAGCCTGAAGCTGTGTGGACATGTCTATGTTCTTATTCTATACCACCCATGTCCCTGTTGGAGGGTGGCAGAAAGGGATTCTCACAACCGCGAAGAAGCCTGGCTTGCAATCGGGAAGAAAAGGTGGCGTGCGGAGGGTCCATCGGCCATTCTGTCCATTTTCTCAGGGGTTGCGCTCTGTCAGGGAGCATTTTGCATGTAAAACACCCTCTCTTTTATACACTATTGTTATTAAGATTGTTGTTGTTACTGTTCGTTTTCTTATCTCGTTGCTGTTTCCAGTAAATTGTATCTCAGCCCACAATCCCTGCCTTTTGTATCGCCCACTGGAGGGCAAAGGGGGGCAATAAATTAGGGAGTGCCATTCCGAAACCATGACACAACTGGAACAGATATTATCAAATCTATCTTTTTGCACTTTGGACTTCAGCGTTTGGGAAAACTGAATAATGCAAGTGAACAATAACTTTTTTGGTACAGATGGAGTGGATGAGGTCAGCTTTTCTCTTAAATGACATTACTAATTCATAACATTTCCACATGGAAGTATCATTTAACTTGCTGAAGGTATTTACACTTAATTGCAATTCATTTTCATCTCTGAAATGCACAGCCTTCTCCAATGAGGTTTCCACAGTACTTCATTTCATTAAAATACATTCTGAAGTGCAGCATTTAACAGTTCACTGTTACAAAGGAGAAAAAAAGGGTTTCTGACCCTGCTCTCACCTTTCCCAGACTGTTCAGCTTGTCAGACCTTCTGTGTGCCCACTCAGTCTGCTAAAACAGCAGCAACAAAAAACAAAGGGGAGAGTTTTCTGCTGTTTTAGTGAGCTATGTTAGCTCTGTGAAGGAACATGAGAGATGGACAATAACAGGCACAAGAACAGGTAAGCACACAGAACAGAGAAGCAAGAGTTCACCTGCCCAGGGAGCAAGACACTAACTTCTACTTTGGAAGAAGTAAAACACATGCACACTATCAGGAAGTACCAGTGCTTAGTCCTTCAAAACAAAACTGCTTGAGTTGAATTATTCCATTTTTATCCCTTCTCTCCTACCAAAATCATAAACCTCTACTATCTTTGGTTGTTCCAAGTTTTCAAACCTTAACAACGTTTTCAGATCTATTTTTCTTATTAATTATTGTAAGCAAAATCATCTGAATGTCTAAATCACTGATTTTTCAGTTGCTGTTTTTGACTCAGATAATTCCAACATAGCAGAATGTTCTGTTAGTACAAAGTATTTAGATTTGTGCTTTTGCCAGTTATAGATCTTCTGCACTACCTTGGTGTTTCAGAAGACTATAAATCCAGAGCTGTCACCACCACAACTAACATCCTGAATGGAAAGCTGCACACAGCTCTTGTTAATCCCCAATACCGGATCTGCTTGACCTCCTACTTGGGACTAGGAGCTACTAGCAATATAAAAATTCCAGAATGAAAGATGCCCACAGTGCAGAAGTTTCAAATTCAAATCCTAATTTATTTTATTTTTACAAGAACAGCACATGCTCAGGCATTCATCTAGCTATCATTATAAATGGTATAACCCAAAAATTCACAGCAGCAGCAGTGTTGCTGCAGTCACAGAAGTAAAGTGAGATAGGCACGGGATAGTTTATAGGGAGAGGTTGAACCCTACTGCCAACATTATTCAAATACACATATATGCAGCAATAAGGATAAAATTCTTCTTAAGTTCCAGCCCCTGATATAATTAAATACTCAAAAGCCTCACTTAAATACAGGAATAATGGTCCAAATGCTAACTGTCAATGGTAAAAAGACTCAAGAATCAACAATAAAAATGCCTCCCAGAGATGCTATGTGGTACAAGACTACCAGCTCTTATCCTGAATGAGCTACTCTTCTTTTGATGTTTAACATCAAAATAGTTTTCTTCTGTTATTTGCACACTTTAATACTGATGGTTAGTAATGGATAGTCAGTGTTAAACATCTGAGTCGCACTTTATAACTTCAAAAATGGTGCAACATTAACTAAATCAATGCAACTATTTATTGTCAGTGCTCACCTTCATTTTTTCCTATAAAATAGCAAGTATAGAATTTTAAAATATGTATTATGTTACATACTGTGAAATGGTCACTGTCAGCAAGGTAACTTAGAGATACCTGTCAAATATATGTTAAAAAATAGGCAAATAGAATGACAAACAAAAGGAATGCATTCAATTTTCCTGGCTCAGTCAGCTTAATATTGCAGATCATCCTTAACCACATATGGTCTAACAGCACACAAAACACTGCACCTAGTGAACAGATACATATGTGTACACAACTTCATAAAAAAGCATCCAAATTACTTTCTACAAATTGTCACAAAGTCAAAGTGCTAATAATCTTCTATTAATCTAAAGCAAAGAAACAGAGTATCTTAAAGCACCTTTTGCTTCTACATCTCTCACAATTATAGCTATAGGATTGAAATTGTGCTGGTTTTGTATGGGATAGAGTTAATTTACTTTACAGTAGTTGGTATGGGGCTATGTTTTGGATTTGTGGTGGAAACAGTGTTGATAACACAAAAATGTTTTCATTTTTGCTGAGCAGAGCTTACATAGAGCCAAGGCCTTTTCCCGCTCCTCACCCCACCCCACCAGAGAGTGGGCTGCAGAGGCACAAGAACCTGGGGGAAGACAAAAGCAGGACAGCTGACCCCAACTGACCAAAGATATCCCATGCCATATGGTGTCATGCCCATTATATAAAACCGGGGAAAGAAGGAAGGGGGGATGTTCGGAGTGATGGCATTTGTCTTCACAAGGAATGGTTACATGTCACGGAGCCCTTCATTCCTGGGCATGTCTGAACTCTTGCCTACCCATGGGAAGTGGTCACTGAATTCCTTGTTTTGCTCGGCTTGTACGCACAACTTCTGCTTTACCTGTTAAACTGTCTTTATCTCAACACCCAGGGGTTTTTTCACTTTTACTCTTCTGATTCTCTCCCCATCCTGCCGGGGGAGAATGAGCGACCGGCTGTGCGGGGCTGAGCTACCCACGGGGGTTAAACCACAGCCAAAATGTAGGAAGATACACTGTGCAAATACAAACAAAAATGAAGCAGTAACCTTGGTGACCTATTTTTAATGCTCACGTGTCACTTAGTTTTCAAACTAAGAGAAACAACTTTGTATACTTTTCTCAAGCAAGAAGTGTTCACTTTTCTTCAAAGGACAGCTTACCCTCTACCTCAGTTATCCAAAAGTTACTCTCTTCTGCCTTTTAATGGGGTGGAGCGCAAACATTGAGGAGCAAATGATGCTACAACACACTCAACTTGTAGAAAGCTCAAAATCAGAATGAGACAAAGTCTTTTCCTAAAATTTTGAGAAGATATTGATGAAACTGAAGTAATATATAATAATAGGATAAAAACAAAATAAGTAAAAGTAACACCTAATAATACTTCAAGTATATTACTGCAATTTTTCAATGAAACAAGTATTTCAGTTGGTCCCTCCACAGGATCTCCAAGGAAGACATCCTGACTAACAATATGATTTTTCTTTTTAAAAAATGCAACTCTTGTTTGATGAGCACAGTAAGAACTTATTTATGGTATAGATCTACTCAAAATTCTGAATCTCCTGGTAGTGCTCTAGATATGTCTAATTTCTTCCAACAAGTCTTTGAGGATTTTGCCACCCATGGATTTTCAGTTTACAATCTGCAGAAACAATTATCACTTACTATTAGTTCATGCAGAGTTTTGAGTTTATTTTCTTTCACAGTGAAAAGTAAAAGACTAAAATGTGTACTTTGAGGGGGAAAAGGACACTTGCAACTTATGCAGCCTTAAAAAAAAATCTACATCTTACAGAGTAGTTTTTAGGTATACCTGAGGCGGTGTGTTTGTCATTTTGATTTTATGATAATTAACTAATCCCATGTGTCAAGCTTAATACTACTGAGGCATTTGGTGTGATAATGTACACTACAAGCATTACTCTTTTTTCAATAATATATATGATGTGTAACTGTAAGGTTAAAAAAATGAGGTAATCAGTAATTTCATTGTAACTCTAAGAATGAAGACAAAAAGTTCCTATTTTTTCTCTTACTAAAATAAAAGCAAATGTAAATAAAAATTATTATTATGCTTATACAGTTCTTCCTGACCTCCATAAGAGATCATTTTGCTGTGCTATCTATATATATATATATCAGCTGGTGCCAGTTCCAGTAAATTACATGCAGTTGATTATCAGGATGACAACTGAATACACAGAAAATAGCAAAAAGTAACAGAATTTTAGCAGGCAACAAAATGTCACCTTTCCTCTTAATCCTGCAGATAAAGATATATATTACTTAATATACTCAGACAGAGTAGCTTTCTACTGAAATTTTGTTTACACAGTCACAGCCTGTCAGTTTTCCCAAAGAGTTAGACTTTCAACAGAATTTGACATAAAGATATCTTATTAAAAAAGAAAAAACCACACCCCTACAAAAGTCAGTACAGAACAGGTGCCCACAAAGAGAAACACTATTCGCTGACAACAAAAGACTGAAGTATGAAGTAATCCTCTTTTCTGAACCCACGGAACCCACACAGAAATTCAGTTTCAGCAAACAGGAACTGGGGTCTGCGTGTTACATACCTATTAAAGACCATCTATATACAGTGAGATACATATGGTACATATTTACTGACCAGCTTTTAGAGGTGTTTTAAAGACATTCTTTTTTCCCCCGACTGAACAGAATTTGAAGTAAGTTAACATGACTAAGCATCACCATTAGCACGGTTCTCATCTGAATAATATTTATCTAATATTACTTCAATTATTAATATTTAAGTAATTTCAAAGTGGTTGCAAACCACTTTTCTTCTAGTTATCTTTAGCATTCTAAAAGTTTTGCTTCATACATCGAGAGCACTTGAAAGGATTAAAGAATCAAATCTACTAAGCTGATTAACAAAAAATTAGTAAAAATGCAATAGGATACGGCATTACTGAGATGAGTCAGGAGCTTTTCTCCCCTAAAAGTTACACAAAATCCCCAGTGCTCAAGTAACATTATTTAGTTTATGAAATGGGGTAATTAATAGAGGAATGACATGATTAGAATCGCCTTTGAAACACTCTATACAGCACTGTAAGTTGACTCTTCAGGACTCAATCAGGTATTTATTGTTTTTAAGAAAAAAAGAAGCCATTGTTTATGCAGCTGAATGGTAACCCAAAAAAACTGAAATCCGTGACTATTTTTGTCACAGAATCTTATGTGATGCATGGCAGGTCAATTTTACCTTTTCACAGTTGGTTATTCAGACAGTGAGGAACGCCTCAAGAACACTTGACCTGAGTGTTCACAACTTGCCTTGCAGCAGCTCACACAGAGCATTACAATACCTTAAAAAGCATCAAGTACTTTTCTCCCAAATGAAATTCATCACCCTGACACATGAACATAGGCTCCTTCACAACATATTGGGAAAGTTTGGGCAGTTCAGAATGCAGTTCCAAACCTCAGCTCTCCTATGGAAACCTCCGGTGCATAGAGATATGTTTTAAAGTTCCTTTCCCATGGGCCTAACAACCCAATTCACAACTTCAGTGGAACACACTGAGTGTGACGCACGGCCTCAAGCTCTTCTTAGCTGTTCAGGTTTCTACCTACAAAATCTGAGAAGCTGTAACATTTCTTTAAGACAAGGACAAGCAGCAAAGAATTAATCAGAAGCTCAGTGTTCAGAACAAGTATACTGGCTCCTCTATTTTAGATTCTCCTCGGACACTCTCCAACTTCTGTAACAGTGGCCTGAGGTTCCTTGTCACTATTTTGTTCTTTTTGCCTCTTCAACCACAATTTCTTAAACATCTTCAGTCTTTAGTCACAATCCCATTTTTAATTTAAATCGTATGAGCCCTCACAGCAAAGAGTTTTAAATTTCCCCTTCCTGTTCAGCCCAGACCAAAGCACTTCTAGTAAAAAAGAAATTTGTGTAATTCAGCTGCTAGAAAGTAGTCCCTTATTATGTAATATATCCACATTTTTCAGAAGTCACAAATATATAATGCTAGTAATCTTGCCTAATTTTCATGCAAGTGGCTAAAAAGACTTCTTTTATACAAAGGTCAATTCCAAATATGTTTCATTCTTTAGTCCTTCCAAATATAAGACTGTCAGGAACATTAAAGCAAGGTGTTCTTCCACAGCCTCATGGTGCCCTAAATTTTTCCTAACAAAGCTTGAGGTAAACACCTGGGCCCTGAAAAAAAGGAATATTATAATGGAACGTCAACTAACATATTACCAATCCTATTTATGAGGAACGCAGCCTCATCACTAATCATTTCTGAATAGGTTCTCTCCCATAGAAACTAACAATACTTAGGCAGCAGTAATCAGAAAATAATGAAGTTATTTATTCTGTAGCTTCAAATTCATCATTAAAATGAAACTGTACCAAAGGTTTGGTTGGATTTGTTCAGGGTTTTTTTTTTTACTATTATACTCTTATATATTTGTTATCAATTTTGTTAGCAAGGTGCCCAGAAGAGACTTAACACACACTATGAAGGAAAACACAGGCGTTCTGCTATGTCTGTTTGTAAAAAGGACAATCCATATCAATGTTTTCAGACCAACCTCTTCTTACTCCAATATAGTATTTGATATGCACAAATGGATAGCTGTTGAGGTCTGAGAAATAAAAATGGTTCCAATCCACAACTCATACAGCTACTGCTTGGCAAAAGGGAAAGCTTTAACGATGCTTGCAGATCAGATTATCCAAATTTCCAAAGGAAAAAAATTAAAGATAAAGAAGAAACTACAGTGGCCATGGGGGGAGAAGGGAGGGGTGTGCCACACACACAGACACTATTGTATCTGTGAAGAAAGATATATGTATTTACTGTAATATGACAACAATCTAGATTATAAACAGATTTACAGAAGAGGAAATAAGGAAAGTCACCCTAAAAAATTACCCTACTCCTCCAAGATATTTCATATAGCATATCACATGCAGAAGGTAAACAAATTTGCCAAGAGAATGAGCCTTCATACCACATACAGTTCACTGAGCGAAGATTAGGATTTTGCAAAGAACAGGTTGTTCAACAGAACATGTAAGATTATGAATGATAAACAAAAAATCTATAGCCACAAAAGGTTAGATGACTAACAGCTTTAGAAAACTACAACTTTTTTCACCACTGGGTGGTTTTAACTAGAATGCTGTTTTGTTATTATACATGTCATGAGAAACACCGAATGTCAAATAATAGGTTAGTGCTTCAAATTGCATTGCTTCACTTGGTATTGCAGATCATGAGATCCCTCGCATTACCAGGATTCAGTTCATGAAAGGCAGAAGAAACTTCAGTATCCTACTTCTTGCAAATTACAAGTCACAGAAAAAGGCCAGGACTTGAAAGGCAAACCACAACATTAACTGTTTCTAGAAGGTCTACATAAAAACACTGCAAGAGCAGGAGAGGCTGAGCAGTTAGCTGAAAAAACAGCTGAGACACTGACTGAACACACTGTTAGGAAGTCTATCCAAGTATACCCTGAAGACTTCACAGGTAATATGACCTGAAGAAGCACAGTATCTTCAGTCAAAGTCATTTTAAAAAAACCCAACTAAACAACAACAAAACCACCCAAAACCATAAACTCACCAGCTTACAAGTTTTGTCAATGTGAGTAAAAATCCATGCATGTATTTTGACAAAACATGACCTGAAATACCATTGTGATCAAAAACTAAGAAAAAAATAGGGCAAACATTAGTAAGGATTTACCTTGCAGCTAATTCTGTAGTCTGTAATTCAAGACTGGGTTTTGTTACCAAGGTGCTACTAAGAAAAAGATCTGCCAAAACTCCAAACTTTTATTATTTTAGCCATAAATTTAGACTTAGAGGTATAACTGCAACACAATGCACACTCCTTTCTGCACTACCAGATGAACATGGAACTATTCACCTACACTGCTAACCAAATCTAAAGATACTTTCAGAAGATTATTCAAGAACAACTGGAGATCAACATCCATCCAAAATGGAAGCGATCTTAAAATACAAGCCAAATATTAAGGACACTAAGAGTCTGAAGACTGGCATTTGTTATTTGATTTCTTGTTACTATAAATATAGCTCCTTTGCATAATACAAATTTGGTCAAAAGATTCTTTGATTTCAATTTCTATGTAATGATTTTTAAAAATGCAAAACTAAGTCTACCCACATCCACACAAAATTCTATTAAGCTATTTGTAAAGAAGTGTGTGTAAGTGAGCAGTTTTGCATGTATTCTTAGAAGGCTAAAAAAGAGCCAAAGCTTATTTGCATTATTGTGCCTCAGTTTGCAATCACACCCTATTGAATTCAGATGACAAATTTCCAACAGACGACTGTTAATTCAGCAGTAATAAAAATGTAAAGTAGTAATCATCATAAATTTAAAATTCTTTTTAAAAATACGGTAAATCAGAATGTTAAATGAATACACCAACATTAGAAATCAGCAGTCAGTTATGTTCTTTTGTATCCTCCCAGGAAGATTCCCAGGTGAAAAACAAAGTCTTTTGCCATCACAATGGGTTTGACCACCAGTACCAGTAAAAAGTGTCAAGAAGAGATGTCAGTTCTTTGATGAGAGAAAAAGATATAGTAGGTTGAAATATAAAAAATTAGATGCACTTGTTTAGCTGCACAGTTGCTACAATGTCTACTGCTGGTTATCTTTCCTACATTGTCACAAAGAACACACAAGAAAAACTCTAATGGAAAACTACAGCAAAGGAAGTTGCATGGAAACAGCTTTCCCAAAGGATGTGTTTCAGTGCGTATCCCAAATGTGATGATAAACAAGAACAGGAAGGTGCATGTACAAATGCACCTGAAAATCTCTCCTCATTGAATGCTAGTACCTCTATTATTATTCTATGCTTAAGGAACAAGATTTCCTTCATGCTTTTCAGAAAAATTTAAATTTATCAGAAAGTGCTACTATTAAGCAGATGTGCCACAGAATTAGCAACGACAAATCCACTTACTTTTTTCTCCTTCTCATGATGTTTATCCTGAGAGTGAGAGGAAGAATCACTTAAACTTTGATCATATGACCTATTAGATCCCCGTTTGCTCTTTTTCTAAAAAGAGAAAACATATTTATGGACAGAGAAAAAGGAACCATTTCAATAAATAAAAAGTATAAAGCATTTCAACTGATAAGATGCCTTATTGCTTGAGAGAAAATAATGCAGTACTTCAGTTACTGAAAAACCGACACTAATGAAATTCACAAGACCACTCAATGCACACCACGAAAAAAGCCTATCCCTATATTGACTTTTACACCTCCCACAAAGGTGCAAGATATGCTTTCCACAGAGAAATGAAATATGCCACTTTTTAAAGGTTAAAAGATGCCAGACACATTTTCAAGTTTTCATAACATACAACAAAAAATATGCTGCTCAAGCGAGCATCACATGAAGAAAGAGTGAAGCCCTGACACATGCCTGAAATGCACTGTGACGTGGCTGTTTTGTGGCTTCATGACTTATTTATCATTCAAGTGATCTGTCTGTAGTATTTTCATTGAAATGGATTAAAAACCAGGATATAGAATGGTGTAGTCATGTATGGGTTTACAAGCAGCAGATGTAATTGCCTGCATTTCTGCAATGTCTGAGGGCCTAGTCCAGGACTGCAAATACTTTACGCTAGACCAGTGTTCTAAATGTTTGTTATTTCATTGTAACTGAGGCAGCATTATAAAGACACTTCAGGTCGGTGTTTTGTCAACCAATTTTCAGTGGAACAGTAGATGCACACCACCCACCACTTTCAGCAGTAAATACTAAGCACCTGTATGTACCAGGCATTACGTCACAAAAATCCTAAATAAACACTGAAACACTGAAAAAGATCTTGCCCGTCTTTACTGCTCTTACCATTATAACTTCATAATGGAAAGCTAACTAATTATATGCCAAATATAGTTATGTCTTTATCATTAAACTTGCTTTTTAAACGAACATAAACGTTCTCAATCATAGCAGCACTGCAACACTCAAATCAAATGCGTAACAGTGTAAGGAGGGCTTGTCTGCGCTGCTAAGTAATAGACCATTTTTGCTCTTTTTGTATATACTTAGCTCAAGATAGTAAAAAAAAAAAAAGTAAGGGCCTAGAAAGCCATGACTTATCTTAATTATGAAGCAAATTCATCAGTATTTGCTAAAGAACAGAGCTAACCTCACCAAGCTTCTCTTCTAGAAAGCTAAAATGGTTGACTAGCCCTGTGTGACTAGCCCTGTGTGACTAGCCATTGGAACCTATTCAGAGCTCACACCAAGTATTCACCTTTTTCAGCAGTGAAAACAAGTAATCTGCAAGTTTAACTATACTTACAGCAGTATCTGAACATAAATCTATAAATTTTAATATTCATAAATAACATTTTTTAAACATCAGTAAGTCCTTTGAGTCCACACACTCACACGTGTTACACAGAAAGAGGCATCTGGACTTGTCAAATGGATAAGAAGTGATAGGAAAGATTCCGGAGATCTGATCCAAAACTTACTGAAATAACTGAGAAATTTCAATGGGTTTGGTTTGTTTGTTTGCTTGTTTGTTTTTTAAAAATCAAACCTCAGGTCACTTCCTTAAGGTTGGTTTAAGAGAACTTATAGGCAGAGAATATCCGTGGGCTACACAATGAGAGAAAAAAACAGAACAGGTGGGCAGAAGAGTAACAGAAGCAGAAAGAAATGGAGGGCTTCTTTATTCTCTACAAGTAGTATTTTCTAGTTTATTCCAAAATTGACTAAATTCCTGGAAGGGACCTAAACAAATAGCAAAAGAAAACATTAAAGGAAACATTACAGGAACTCAATGAAAAAAAAAATCACTAAATGTGTATGCTATTTTTGGCAGAAGGGGAAAACCCACACACCCAGAAAACAACCACTTATAAAAACACTTCCAGCTAGTATTTCTGTAAGTGCAATTAAAACATTGTTTTAATGAATACAATCTACTTTTTAAGCTACGTGAAAATATTATTTCTAGTGTTAATGGCAATTCAGAGTGAAAAAATAAGTCAGTGACATTTATTTATAGAATTTAACAAATACATACCAGTTTATTAAAATGGTATTTACAGTAGCCACAGTATTGGACGTTATCTGCACCATTGCCTTCCTCTTCACAAAGAAGTCCTGCAAACTGTGCACTAAAAATAAACCAAACAACATTCAAGGAAAGCAAATTTATGCCACCTTGTACCACAATATCACAGCCGATAACGTAGAGATGCTTATATCTGCAATTAATAAGACATTTCCACACAGAGTATTTCCAATGGAATGCGAGCACATAAGCCACCTTTGTAGCCCTGGGAAAAGTATGGCTCACACTTTGGCCTGATGCCGAATTCAGAATCTTTAAGCCACTCCCACAAGCTTGTATCTTCCAAATCTAAATTTACTATGCAGCTACTCCCATAAATAAACAAACCAAGCATTTACAATGATTCCCAGCTCAAATTCAAATGAAAAATTATCTACAGAAATAACAGTTTTTAACAAAACCATACTGTAGATCCAAAGATTTTTTTCAGAAGTTGCATATATCCTTCTCTGATTTGCCAGGAAAATAATTTTTTTTTTTTTCTCTAAATAGAACTTGAATTACATAATAAATCAAACCATATTTATTAGTTTAAAATACTATGACAGGTTAATCTCTTTTAAAAAGAACAGGACTAACAAGTTGCCTTGCCTGGGCTAATTATTACCTTATTCTACTACATTTTTTCCAAATCAATTTTGCTTTTCACCATTTGTAATGTTGATTTACTTTCTTTATCAAAACCAACTTAGATATTGAAAAACAAAATATTCTGGTTCATTTTCCAGATCATTTTCATTACCATAATAATCCAATGTTACAGTCAAAATGATGCACGGGAGTATTTAAATGAAAGAACAATATAGAAGGTGGCTTATTTTTAACGCTTTTTCAAAATATGATCTTGGGAAATTCAGAAATACCACTTCCTAAATACGTGCACACCTACAGCAGATACCAACTACAGAAAACATTTAAAAGGATCTCTTTAAGCAAAGATTTATTGTTCTAAGTTTGCCGTATAAAAAACAAATGGACTCAAGCTCATTCTTCATTAGACACTAGTTTTGTGAATCCTAGATTGATACACCCTGCCCTGGATTTCTGCCTTCTGTAGCCTTCACATTTTTTTCCATTTTTTTAAACATTACAGAAGCCTCTCAATATTCCCAGTCATAGTATTCTCCCGTTAGATATCATTTTATAGTAAAGACCAAGCTTCTGAATCAAAACATTCTAAAAATTGGCAAGATAAATGTTTTAATTTTTGAATGTAAGCCTCATGTTCTTCACGGCACTCACTGAAAACAGGGTTTAGGAAGAAAATAAAAAGATGAAAAGGACTTTGTATACATCCAAGTACTTGAAAGGAAAGAAACCTTTCAATACAAGCACTTGGATTTATACATTTTTTCACATCTCTAAGTAATCCCTTTACATGGTATGCATGCTTTGAGGAACACAATCCATTTTCACCATAAAAAGAAACTTGACATTGATCATATCCAATGAAAAATTAATGTTTATAAAAGAAGAAACCCTGCAAAATAGTCAAGTAATTAAAACAAAAAAAAATTAAGAGTTGCCAAGAAATCAGCACCAAAACAATAGAATTAAATCCTTTAAGATCTGCACAAGATGTACAAATTATCACTTGGTTAAAGTGAAGCAAATACCTTTAAGTAATTTAAGTAGATAGGCAAATACCATTTCCCTGACCGAACTGGTCATGAAGCAGCATACTGGGGCAGCTCATGAAACAGACAGGTAAAGCCACAGATTATGTAGCTAGATAGCCTATATAAATCTGCTAGCTATCTACTGCGGAATAACTTCAGCTGAAACTGAAAAAACAAATAATGCCTGTAAATTTTGGGGTGGAACTCTTTTATCTCCTTTTACCTGTTAACATGTCATTTAATCTAATTATCCAGACTTGTTTAGAAATCCATAAAGTGGGACAAGTATCTTCTGAACACAAGCAAACCTAAATATCTCACAGTGGAATGAATCAGATGGTGTTTGTCTCCAACAGTAATACATGAAATCTGAATACTTCAGGATAGATCTGCACCACTTAGATAAAACCAGTGAGGTGAATTACCCCCAAGTCTTTGGATACCTGTATCAGAATAGGTGAATCCAGTGCATTTTTACATAGCTCAGTAATTTTCCCACTGATTTACCAAAACTAAACATCAAAATCAGTTAGCATGTAAACAGTGTCTTCACACTCCCATATCCTAACAAATATCATCTAAGAAAAATAACATAAGACCAAGAAAAAAACTGAAATTCCCTAAACCATACTCACAGGAGCACACACCATTTAATACCACCCAAGGGAGTACTACCAGACAGCTTCTGCAGCTCACAGTAATAGCTATGCTGCCGCTGCCGCATTGCTAGCAAACCCTATATAATAAAAACAAAACACTTTACTATATTTCTTTACTCAAAAATGAACTAAATAAAGAGTTTATTCATTGCACTGTGTGCATTGAATCTGGAACATCAGAGATGTTAAATAATAAAATATACTTACCATGTTACGTGAAAAGCTTGTCGACATCCATGTTTATTACATGTCATACAAGCACCAGTGGCTGCTTTACTTTCTCTGCCTTGTTCATCACAAATATAGCATGTCTATCAAAGAGAAAATACTTAACATGATAAAATGCATACAAATAAGTTCTGTGCTACAGGAGATTCTAGGCTGAGAACTACTGGCTTCTGCAGCTAAGCCTACATAAGAACTTCTTTATGAAAGTCTAATTATGCTTGTTTGCAAAAGGAGATCACCTGGTAGACTCTTGAGATCTGTGTAACACTTCACCAATGTTAAGGCAGTACAAATTCTAATTTACTTACATTCCATGCCACTATTCAACTACCCAAATGGTTAAACACCCAAGGGTTAATAGCATTAGGCTTCAAGACTGTCCTTCCTTTCAAGTTTGTGTTTATGTCCTTTCAGGTCACAATCATTTTCATGTTCATTTAACATAACATGTATTGGTGGCAATCAGAAACATCAAATTAGACTGCGTGCCTAATGGTACAGTATGCCATATGCTATACATGAGTTACATGAGTATGTCTACACAATTACAGACAGAAAGACTTCAAACTTTTTGTTTGTACATTTGGTGCAAAGAATTTTCAGAAGTGTCACAGCATGTTTCAATACACATATGATGCTCAGTTACTTTTAATTACACTGGTGTTTAAAAGAACTCTGCTTGTAATTTCAGCATGACTTGGACAGCTCCATAAGCATCTTGGAAACTAATCAGGCGAGAACCTTTTGCAAACAAAGCTTAAATCAATCTATCAAACTAATTTCAACCTCCAAAACAAGCTAAAATGAAACCAACCTATCTAGTACCTGAAAATCTTTTCAGGGAATTTTTGTCAATTTATTTGTTTTCCTGGGATGCTATGGCAGTTTTTAGTATTTTCAAAACCATACTCAGTAAAACAGAAGAAAAAAATGATGACAAAATTATTCCCTTTTTTTTTTTTTTTAACATATGGCCAGTAAACATGGATTCAGGTTGTATGGATGCTCACTACTATACCAGGCATCACTACAATCTCTCATCACTGTTCAAGGGAGAAACATCAGGCAAAACTAAATCTGTTTTCGATTTTTTCCTGTCTTAATACCAAAATACCATTTAGAGAGATTCTGTATCACATCACATTTATGCACAAAATGTAACAATTAAAGAATAGATTCTTAATGAAAGTATCATCCAGCACTGGAGTGATTAAATGTTTGTTTTTAAATGAGAGAGAACCTTACTGGGTAATGAACACAAACGGTACACTGCTACCTCCGCAGATATCCCTCTATAAGATCTTATATGAGAAAAGAAACTTTTTTATGCCCTCCCCCCCAAAAATTCTCTATATTTTAATTTCTCGCAATTTTATCACAACCTCCCTTCAGTGAGACAGAGAATGAGTAAAATAATAAACAAAAATAACATCAACCATGGATAGCAGAAAACACAGTTGAAGAAAAATGAACCAAGATGCCACTGAAATAAAAAAAAGATATATAATGCAGAACCAGGATTAGTCAGACATTAATATGAGTGAAATTCTGAGTTCAGAACAGCCTTCTACAGAGATTTCTAGAACACTTAACATGAGATTGTCAGCTAAGTAAAGCATTTTTGTTAATATGCAAGGCTTGAAGGTAAACAAATCATTCTTGTACAGTTTCCACAACACTTTAAAAAAGCATTCAACCCAATAGGTAATATATCCTAAAATCATACCCTATATCCTAACATTTGAAAGATCAGAAAGGGAATAATCCTACTTAATTCTTTGCCTTGCTTCTGTTGTACATCAAGGTGGTGTGTACTGATAATTCAGTTGTTTGACAGGGTCTGAGACTGGCTGCTTTTTAGCCTTCTGTACCACGACCTGACATATTAAGATTGTAGGAACAAACAAGGTCATGGTCTATCAACCTCATCTGAGTCACTATATTAATTGTTAGTAACTTCAAAGTAAGATACCTCTATAAACAGAGTTCAACAGACCTCATAAAACTCCATCTCCAGTTACTTTCTGGTTTTTTCAGAATTCTGCCTTAAGTTCTGTATTCTTTTCCACACTGAAGCTCAGAAAGAAAAGCAATATAAGCATTCCACTTAGTAGGGATGTAGACCCCATTTTATTCAACATTTACCCTGCATGTAGGGTCTGTGTTTCAGGACTTAAACCAGTAAAATGACTGAAAAATGACAACAAATGACCAGCTACATTATGAACAGCTTTAAATACAAGCTCAAAGAACTTCTATCTTTGCTACAATGGTCATGAGAAGTATAAAACCTGTTTCCTGGTCTTTCATATGAAACCAGGCCAAAGAAGGTTCATCCTCCTGTTCCAACATAAAGTTCTCTATAGCTGAGCTTCTCATACCTTGTACCTTCTCTTAGATACACAAACCATTCCAGAAGCCTGAGAACCTTTGTCTTTCTTTCACAAAGGAAGACTTTCATACATTTACAAATCGATGCAAATGCTACACCTCTGAAACTTCATTATTAAAACTCTCAGTGTCCCACCACCTACAGTGACACTGCTCTTTGAAGCTCTTAATGGAAGAGAGTACTCTGATTTCTCCCAAATTCAGTGGAAAAGAAGCAAAACGTTACACAAAGCTTTTGGCTCAGCAAGAAAATTTGAGTCAAAAAACCACAGCAAATATCTTAATTTCTTTAAAGGCAAAATACACAGTATGCAAAGCTGCCTTTATGTTTCTGCCAATATTTTCCCTTCAAAGATTCAAAATCAAAGATTGCAAAAACAAAGACAGAAGGGAAGATAAGGCAAAAAACCTTATAAAGCAAGAAGTAATTTGAGAAACCATTTACTCATAACAGCTACCCAATGGCATTCCCTGATCACAGAATCAAACCTAGGAATTGTTTGGAAATTTCGCACTGTTGCAGCAAGTGCTGAAAGAGAAGTCTACCAGTTGCCTTCACTACTAGGCAAATCAAGAAACTCCGAATGCACTTATTTTAAAACTAGTTCTTAGAAGAGACTCCTAAAAGCAGTAATTATATTCAATTATCACACAGTTTCAAATGAACCTGAAAAAGACAAATAAAGCTGACATAAAATAAAAAGATACTATCCATGCAAAACCATTCAATAACAAACATCTACTAAACAGAAGAACAACTAACAGTCCAATTCTTTTTGGAAGTGACTGTGTAAGAAGAGCTTTCCTGATAGATAACCCACTAAGAAGTCACTCAGTGGAATAATTCTGTAATGTGATGTTTTTTATCCCAGAAGCAGGCAAACTTGAGGGAAATAAGAGTCAAATGTCTCTGTACTAACAAGCCTCATGCTTTGATATCTGCTGCTTTTCTTTTTTTTGCATTTAAGATTACTGTCCTTGGTAACACTGCATATTTTGCACTGTTTAATAAAGAAAAAAAGTGCATAGAAAAAACCCCAGTAAATTAAGCACTATCTCCTGGTAAAACTCCAATATAAATATAAAGACTACAATATAAACTCTCCCTCACGGTAATATTCTTTGGCTTCTATTTTCCCTCAGTTCCATATGCTAGTGCTCTATATGTATCCAGCCACACACAGGGAATTATTTAGACCTTCACAGGAAATAACATCTTACTCAAAATCATCCTCTTCCAACCTGAGCTGACAGACATTATTACTAAGCCTCTCTAAAAAGAGAAACAGTTCAAATCATTTTTAACTAATTACATGTTAATATTTGTTCTCAATGTGCAACAAATGTTTTAAGAACTTTGCCATATCAGCTTCTCGAAAAAAACCCCCAGCTTTCCTTTCCCATTTTTTCCCTAAATGGGTAAAGTCAGAGTGAAATGCTTTACAAAATTTCTAATCTAAAAAAACCCACATCATTTAAATAAAACACAATTTATACTGGATAGCAATGGGGGTGGAAGGTGACATTATTGCAGGCTACCTGAAAAGAGAACTAACAGTTTTATTGATTTTAGGGGGTATGGTTCAAAAGTAGCCTACTTGGAAACCAGTGGCAGGTTAGCCACAGCAGTACAAGACTCAGCACCGGCTACAGATATATCAAAAAAGTTGAGAGTCCCAGATCAGCCATTACCTCTTAAATTCTGTGCTGCTAAAACCAGACTACTGTGGGCAGTGAAGTTAAGATTGGTTTCAGGAGGTTTGCTGCAGCAACTGCACTATAAGCATTTCTTGGATTCTCTGAATTCCACAGCCACTATCTCCCTGAACCGAACAGACTAAATAATGACAGCAAAATCTGAGCTCTGTAAAAAAAGAGAACAATAATAATAATAATTTGGAGGCTAGGGGTGTGATCCCAAACCTTGACATTTCTGACAGAGGTCTCATTGTATTTTACAATAAACTGTAGCGCGTTGTAAGAAAGTTTTAGGCTGCCTGTTAACACGGAAAATAGGCCTCAATCAGAACACCTGCCAAAAGTGCAGAAAACTAAGAGCTGTATAACATCAGGAATTCCATCTACATGAACTGTATGGCACTAGTAACTACTTAGTAAGAAAAAAAATCATAGTAACTACAGACCAACAAAATGCAAATTGCAATTTTAGCAGTAAAACACAACTATATGCCATGCATTTGGAACAAAAACACTTCCAGAAAGAAGGAACTTTAGTTAAGACAGAAAGGAATTAAAGACAGAGACCAACAATGAATTTTGTGAACAAGTAATCAAAAAATGTACCCTTCCATCTTTTATTAAGTTAAAAGTATGTTGTCATCCAATATTCGTTACTATCAATGGAAACAGTGTAAGATAAAACAAAATCCAAAGTGTTCCATGAAATTTTTTGCATACATTTTAAGTACATTAGGGAAAAACCGCTACATATAAAAAAAACCAATTATGACTACTCCTCAGGGAAAAATAAGAAAACAGCTGTTCTGTTTACTCAGAGTTGAGGACAGAAAATAAACTCATCTGCTAGAGCAAATCTGTATTGCTTTGAGTCCAAGCACAAAAATTTTATTAGTTCTGCATTCAACCTCACTGTTTCATGTCCTTGCCAACATAGAAGGAAGTCAATAGTGAGGTGCCAGTAGAGATGCTCAGATAGTATGTAATAAGAAAGCCTGAGGAAACCCTAGACTTTAACTGGTTTTTTCAGCTACCCTGGAAAATAAGATGAGCAAAACATACTGACAGCAACTGGAGAATCTGAAACAGACAAGGAAAATACCAAAGAATGAAAAAGAAAGAAGGGCAGAAAAATGGAGGGGGAGGCCATAAATCAGAGATGGAAACTTGGAAGGGGGGTCAGGAGAGTGTGATGAGGTCACAGAGACAACGTGAACAAGACTGGTCTCCCCAATGAATGAACACAAGAGGTGGTGCATGCCTTTTTCTTCTTTCTCTCTTTTATAACACAGTCTATTCCTCCTTTACTCCGGTGTCCACTGACCACCATAAAATAAAGGAGAAGAAAGAAACTGGAAGTGAAAAAACAAAAGCACTAGAAAAATATGTAACATAACTAATCAGAAATTCGGACAGAATGTCTGCCTACAGAAGGGAATATACAAAGACATAGTTAAGTCCAGTGAGGAAAAAGCAACACAACTGAAACAAGTAGAAAAGTGTAACTATCAATAAAGAATACCAATAAGTTACTGTTTCATGGCTTTGCCTTTTGTTTTTTAATTTAAAGTCTCACCACACTTTATAAAACAGTCCATCTCACTGACCCTTATTTAGAAGCAGTTCTATAAGCAAATAATCCCACTAAAGTGAATACTGTTTACAAAGGCAAAAGTCTGCAAACCTTTGTTCCCAAAAAGGCATGTTTATGGACAGTAGGACCTTGTGGTAATTAATAATACTAATTCAAATAAGCTGTAACAGTATTGTAACCTATAGGAAATATTTCACATTTCCTTCAAAATAAACTGTTATTCAAAGATCATGATACTTTTAATTAACAAAATATTCCCTAATCTGTAAAAGACTAATGAGACATGGCAGATAACCTTACAGCTTAATTTAATAATATAGCTTTATTAATTCTTCAATTTACCATAGTATTAGCAGAAAACATAGAGCAGTACCACACACACTTACTAATTTTATATAAAGTGCATTCTAAGAACTGTATTTTTATACTATCAAAGCTCACAAGTTTTAAAATAAACACAATAGATATAAAAAGATATGTAATTATACCTTATTATAACGATCATGAGGAACAGACTGCAACACGATAGGTTCCATTGTAGAAACATTTGCAAACTGCACCTCGGGAATGTACAGAGCACAAACCACATGAGCCCAACCTACAAAAAGTTATAATTGTATTTAATTTTAATGCTTTCTGGAAGCTCAAAGGACATTTCAATTACAGTACAAAGAATCTTTTACAACACTTTTTTTTCCATGGACTATTTTAACTGGTTAGAATATTACAAACATTATGTTTACATTTCATTTTTAATATCTAAAGTTTAGATGAGCTGTAATACATTTTTTAATTTAGTCAGGGGAGAATTTATTCAAGTAATACTCCATGAAATTCAAATACTAATGATTTATACAAACAGTGACACACAAACGGAAAAAAAGATTAGTCTTGAAATTTCTTGGATAAAAACTATGCAAATTCCTGCAAACGGAAATACCATCTGACCAAACTAGTATTCATGCAAGCAATACCATCACAGAAGACTTCCGTTTATAATTTTGACTTAAACAATGTCATTCTGATTTGAATAGACTCCTGTTCTCTTTCTATAGAAGGAAATCCCAACATACGTGCACGCCCCCACACACCCTCCTCTATGAAATCCCTTCTTTTCCTTCTACAAATGTGTGGTCAGCTCATTTTTTCACAGGAATACAAACTCCTATATCCAGTCCTATTCTAATTCATTAATTTGGGGTCATCAACAAATGGTTACTTACCATATTGTGGTTTGACAACATTTTGAGAAGCCAGTGTTTCTGTCTGACATTTGGTTGGGTAGTGGGGGGCAGAAACACCAATACAGAAAGAAACCTACTAATTACAAGGCTTTTTTTCAATACTAAGATCCTGAGAGTTGGTGGTTTCTTTTAGTGGAAGACTGTTTGAGTCATTGTAAATTTACCAGAAGCTGCTACATAGTTAACCCAACATACTGCTATCCTGACACTAATAATTGAATTGTTAGGAGTAATAACACCTCATCTAAAAGTGAATTTGGTGTGGCTAATCATTTCGCATGAATTCTGCTCTTTCCAAAGAGGAAAACTAAAGTCTCTTGTCACAAGACCTTCAGTATGCTTTAAAAATATTCCTCCTACCCAGGCTTACTTGTATGCAAACATTAAGGACATTAAATGACAGACTTACATAACTAGATAATCTAGCATATTATTATATTAGGCAAGCAAATTATCACTGTGCAAATGCATGCTACAATGAAAAAAAAAAAAAAACCAAAACCCACACACATAAAAGCCACCATACTGCCTCACTGCAGATGTAACTAACTGAATACTGCTCCATCACTATCCAAAAAACAAAGAGGAAAAACCAAACCCTACAAGCTTAATATGTTCCTATTTCCAAAATACAAAGCACACATCCAGGATACCTGTGGGCAGTAGCTCGCTTTCATCTTTCAGGAGAACAAACCTATTATCTATATAATGAAAAAAATTAAGTAATACAGCAGTAATACCCTTTTGGAACAAGGGGTCAGTAAGTGCCCAGGGAATTGAGAACAAGGGACATTTTCCATTGGTTTCCATCTGGCACCTTCAGATCCCAAATAACCTGACCTTGCTGCAAATTACAACCTGTCTAACAGAAATTTAACTGTAAGGGTGGTTGCAGCACCCTTATATTACCAGCTCCAAATGCCTCCATCAAATAAGAAGCCTAACTCCAGCACCAACTCCCACTAGAACTCAGACACCCTGTAACAATTTCTTAAAATTTTTATCCGAAGTTTAACTGGTGAAGAAATACAGAATTCTCAGAGAGCAACACCCAGCTCACCTGGAAAAGTCAAAAGAGACTGAGAGAGGGTCAGCACCTGCCTCTGAAGAAAGAGTAAGGAAGGTATCTTTCCATAAGAAGTGTGGTTATGGACTCGTTGCCTAAATGTGCTGGGGAATCTCCATCTTTGGAGAACTCAAGGTCTGTAGACTCCTCCACAAAATTTTTGAACTTAAGGGAGGTCAAGAAGATTCAGTTTTACCATATACATCTACTTTGGTAACAATAATGAAGACCATTTTTTCCAATAACAGAAATTGGAAATTCTTGTTGGAAAGTTTAACCATGCATTCATTCTAGAGCAAAATTTGTTTATGCATTCTCACTAAGTTCCTAAAGAGTCCATTATATCTCATTAAGGAAGTTTTACTTTACTTCTAAATACAGCTCACTCCCAAACCAAGTGAAATATTTATTATTCTGGCATGGAAAAACCTGTTGAAATATTAGTTTCTCATTAGGGTTGCTCCAGGTTGTCATTTGAGGATACGCCTCAACCCATTTCAACCATGGACTGCCAAAGTAGGGTCTCACTTTACTCTTCAGCTGTACAGTCTTGCCCTCTTCCTGCAGTATGAGTTTGCCATGTAGCAGGGGAAATAATTTCTTTTTCATCTAATTACTTAACTTGTAGGAAACTGAAAAGTTTACCTTCCAGGAAGATCAGTAAATAGGTTGATGTAATCGACATTGAGGCCATATGATTACCATACACAAAACCACCAGTAAAGAAGCACCTGGTCATGAGAAAAACACAGCCCACTCCGTTCAGCAGTGGTCAACAGCTGTCCTAGATTACAAGAATATTTCACCCTCCATTTCCACAACTATCAAATCTGTTGACTACACCCAGACTGAGCTCCATCTAACTCTGCTGGATTCACCTTTCAAAGACGTGCTTAAGACCATTACTACTTGCCAAAGGGAAAGATTAAGTACTATTTTAAATCTTAAGTGTCTCTTCATTAAGGCATTCCATATACTTTAATTTTGACCCTTATCTTCCTTTTCTGTAAAAAAAAAGAAAATTTGCAGGAAAAGAAATCTATCAGCTTAAGCTACTGTCTTTTCTTTATTTATTAAATACAGGTTTAGAGTACGCTATTGTTAATATAGCATTATTTACTATATTGTTTGATTCACTCTTTGAAAAGATGAGTAGAAAGAAGGTGTTCACAGTAACCACTAGAGCCCTCACCCCTGTGGTTGGTAGTCAACCTTATCATTGGTATAGAATAAATAATTTCTGTTAAAAAAGTAAAATAAATACTATTCGTCTATAAAGAAGTTTTCATCCTACAGAGTCCTACTATTGAATTTCACCAAACTCTCCATTTAGAAGAATCTGCTTCTCAGCTAAAGAATTGATTCACTTTGAATCATCACACAGCAGCACAACAAATAGTTTGTTTTTAAAATAGCTACAGATGAAATTCCATTGGTCCACTGAGTAAGCTAATAGCTATAGTAATTTTATCTGGCATGCTATGGAATTAATGAATTTCTTCCACCACCCTCAAGAAATCCTTTCCTACAACAAAAGGAAGAAATGTCACACATAAGCACCTAAAACTCTAAAAAAAATTTCTAAATACACATTATGATCATTAGTAATATAAATCATAAATATTGTAATACATGTATTTATATTACTAGTATATTTTAAGTTTGTTATAAATTTTTACTGTCTTTCCCAGTGACTAAAAATAAATACACAAACACCTGCAAGTCTGCTCAAAAGGACCAGAACATTTGTAGCTAATCACTTGTAAAATGCATATGCCTTAGTGTGTACATACAACATTATAACATTCACATTCTTAGACATTAACACCAAGAAAACTCATCAGAACAGTAAACGTGACAGTGAGAGCTGCTGACTCCAAGAACAACAGCAACAGGAAAACCTAGTATATAATTTTTTATAGGCTTGGGAGATCCCAATGCTAACCTAGGGGATGAGAAGAGGGCCTGGGCCATGACATAAAAGCATCACATTGTTAGCTGGCCTTTCCCCAAGCAGCTGCATGAAAGAAGTCTTGGTGTAAAGTCACACAAAGAATGCTGTTACACAGCATTCCTGATCATCATCCACTGGAATCAGATTTCAAAGTAACAACTTGTACAGCAAAATCAAGCCTTTTAGGCTTACAGAAAATTGTGGACAAAGGTTACTGCAAGAAAACTATTTAATCAGGAGATGCACAATATAAGACACAAGTGAACAATTTGCTTAAAAACACACTGCATACTCAGTATTGTAAAAAAAATAAAAGAATTTGGATTCAAAAAACTATCATCAGTTCAAACGGTCATGATTTTATTTCCTTCTCACTGAGTGTCAAAAATCCATTACTGAACATTACTGAACTGAAAGGCCCAAAACTGTCAAACACCAATAGTTCTCAAATATCTTAAAACAAATGCTCACTTGTTACTCTTTCTTTTGCAAAATAACGTGTTCATATTTTATGCAACTACCAATCCACATACAAGAGTACCAAGCTAAATAAAAATTAATCTTTCAACAGCCTTCTTACACTGTCCTAGTTACAGGGGCCCGGACCAGTTTATCACTGTGTCAATATAACCAAAACCATGTATTCTACACCCTCTGTGTCATTTCTGGTGAACTGTTAATAATGGATTATTTGCAGCAGCTGCCCAGGGCACGCCTGACACCTCAGGCTACAGTGTGGGTGTTGAAGAACCCTGTGAGGCAGAGGAGTGTTTCTTTGCCTTCACACCAATGACTCAGCTGTGATAACTCCCCTCCTTCATACCCAGCCTGAGGGGTCATGTCTGCTAATGGACATAATGCTAATGTCTGGTCATAATGGACTTGCAGAATAGGCACCTGCAACGACCTAGACCATCAAAGATTCAAAAAATATCCCATGACTCACAGAGTTAAAACACTCATGATGAAACTCTTCACCCTGGGGAAGGTACCGGGCATTCCCCCCTGAACCTGAGCATATTATAATCTTCAGGTTTGGGACTTCTGGCACTACTCATCGGATCCAGAAGAGGACCAGAACCTCAGCAGGACTGTGACTGCCACTCTCGACAAGACTGCAATCATTATTTTGACAGAACTGTGACCATCATTCTCACAACAGGTTTTCCTTTCCTTTTACTTTGCACTTACGGGGACCATGTGGTGCTCAGCACAGGGGCTAATGAACTCCATTCTGTTTGTGCCCCAGGGTGCCAGGTTATACATCTGGTTTTGTTGGTTAAAAGCAGTTTTTCTCTGTATCATTGTATTTATTGTAATCTTTTTAGTAAATTGTAACTCTGACTTGTAATTTCTCTTGGGTTGGGTTCATTTTTCCCATCGGTTTACCTCTAAACCAGCACATACACATAAGACAGCAAATCAATAAGCAACTCATACATTTCAGGTTTTCTCATTTTAAAAAACTTTTATATTCAGTTGTGTTTAAAATCACAACGGTGCCCCCAAATGAACACGAATACCAAATTTATCACGGAATTCTGTCAATAAATATATTCAAAGAAGAAAGTTCCTTTTTCAATTCAATCTTACTTTCCTACTTTCATTATCAATAAAAAAAGTAATAAATAAAATTTTAAAACAGTATCTTAATAGAATTTATAGAATTCCAATCTCTAAACACTGAAAAGTCCTAATGTTTATGTAAAACAAAGACCACAAAGTCTATATACAGGGAAGATTATATTTGTTCATGAAATCATAGCTCTAAGACTGTAAGTCACAGATATTAGGCAAAGTAATAAAACTTATTCAAAACTTATTCCTAAAATTTCTGACAAATACCCTGCTCGTAATTGTGCAATGTACTACTACTCCTAACAAATTAATTAAATCAAATGTGCAGTTAAATTCAGTTAATTCCTAATAATCCTTAGGATAGATAAACCCATTGGCAGATAAGCCACACCATGGATACTAGTCCAGGCTACACTCTGCTAAATCCAAATGTATTGTTCCTAAGATCTGTGCAAGCGCAGGAGCAGAATGCCCATTTTCACACAGTGTGCAGAGACTGGACAAGCATGTGCAAACAGACCTTTGCTGCTTCTGTTCAGGGTCAATTCAGGTCTCTGACAATGGAAAGCACAGGAGGGACACTGAAGCAGACCAGGACATATTCTGCCCAAATCCGGACAGAATTACTCTTTGGGCTTGCTATGGGATTTGATTACAGTGCCAGCAGACACCATCACCAAGCCGAGAACAGGCAGGTACCCGTGTGTTCTTCAGTGTTCCCAAAGAGGTTACAGGAAGAGGTACTGGAAAGGTGAGCACAGAACAACTGATCTTTGTCACTTCCTATCATTTCACAAGCGCCAAGTGGCATCAAATAAAACCATGAGTTAACAAACCAGTGTACACCTTGACACATCATATAGCTCAAAGGCAAAATGCCTTTCCACACAACATTATGGACACTAAACCTTTATACAGACGTAGACACTCTAGTAGTGTGATGGATTCTTCTTTCATTAAACACAAAAATATCATCTCTGGTTCAAGAAGTCCCAAACCATATACTTGTAGGCTAGGAAAATATTCTGAGAAGGCACACAAGAACTTTCCCAAGAATCTAGTCCATAGTGATAAAGAGAGCAAGCCAAATATTATTTGGACTCCATGATATGCTCTTCTCCTCTTACTATCTCAGGTTGTCACTTTTAAGTCTTCTCTAAGATCACGACACTACTGATCCAAACATGCTGTATTTAAGGTATCACCGAAAACTGTAATTCTGTATTTACCAGAGATGATACTGACAACCCAACACTAACCCTTAGCAACTGTACTAATGAGTGCAACCAAGGCAGAGTAGATGCCTCCAACCAGAAATACAGAACCTAAAAAGCTAATCTATAGAAAAGGTGATCTCCAGAAGGTCAGATAAGCAGCAACAGGCAAGTAAAAGGAGAGGGAGGAGGAAGAAGAATGCACACAAAGGAACCTCACACCATTTGGGGGGCAGGGGGATGGACAAAAGAACTCACAAAATACCAACACAGCCACACCATACACCACAATGTACAGTCAACAATACTTTTAAGTCAGTTTAAAATACTTATAAGGAACACAAGTTTGATTCCCGAACTACTTTGTCATATATTATAGTGCTCCAGAGTCCTTAAAGGCAAGATAACACCATTACAGAAGGGCTATAAGACTAGGCTGCTTTCAGTTACAATTGTGAGACTGACTGAAGACAGCTGATGTACAGGCTGCTGCTGCTGAAAGAACAGTCCTGGTCATTCCCTTATATCGGCAATAGCACGGGCAGCTGGGTCAGGGAAATTATTTCATTTAGCTGAAAAGGAACCCAGGGGGACAAAAAGGAGAAAAGTTTTAAATGCTAGTACCATCACAAAGGAGGAGGAAGCATTGTATAGCAAGGACCCTCCCTGCAGTAACAGCATCTTACTGCAGGTTAATAAAATCATGCAACCCTATAGCAAAAGCTCAGTAGACCATTAAGATTCCTGACAAAAAAAGCAAATACAGTACCTTCAATGCCAAAACCACATTTCTTCACCTTATTAAAAACCAAATATCCAGAAGACTGTTAAAAAAAAAAAAACTACAGGGAGCAGCAGACCATGTATGAGCTCAGCTATCTGACTATTCAATACAAAAACTGCGTTGGTTTTCTGGCTACAAAATGAAGTTGTTGACAGAAGACAGAAGGAAGAATAACTTTGTATCACTGACATAAAATCAGCAATTTCTTCTCTTATTCTAAAAAGCTAAGACCATCTATTTCTATACTTAGAGAAGGACTCCACAATTACAAGTTTATAAAGCTAGATTCTTATAAGGTTTTATCAGAAATGTTTGTTTCAAAGTTTCTTCAGGAATACCTGCATCTTTTTATCATTTCACTTGGCAACAAAAGGTGTAACAGCATTTCCAAAATTTAAGTATTAACCTACTGTAAATGTCATTTTCAACTGGAAAGCCCATTACATGACCTTTAAAAATATTTCCTTAAGTTTGAAAGTCTTCTGGCACAATCTCTGGTTAAGCAACTCTTTGAAAAGAAAGTTTCAGGTTAAGAATGTAAATTTCTAAAATGCAACACCATCCAGAGTTTGTTTTTTCCGAGGTTCACATCCTTCTGTAAAACTGTTATTTAAAGGATATTTGGTCCATAAGGTAGAATTTGCTGTATTCAATACCATGGACAAGATCTGAGGCTGAGGCTGGATGTTTTCAGAAGAAAATATAAATTCTTAAGGCTCTCACCTACGAAATTTTCACTAAGAAGCTCTTACTGATGAAAATACTTGGACATTAAAATTATAGCACAGTTTAATATCCTTGCTATTTAAACTTAGGTAATTTCAATTTTATACAGCAAGTCACTTTCAGACAAGAATTCATAATTACGAAGAGCCATAAGAGAAGTAACTAATAGGATGCTCAGATCTTTGATGCCCATTGTCAAAATAAGTTCTCAAGACTTTATGCAAAGAAAGTTTCAAAACCACCACAGACAATAGCAAAGCATTCCCAAATGCTACTTTAAGTATAAAACCTGCAAACACTTCAGCTACTTCATACTTCACAAATTTTACTGTATATTTCAATTGATTTCAGGCTTTCTCGTTATTTCCTAAATAAGAAAATGTCCACCTGCCATTTCTGAAGAAATTAATTCAACATTGACATGTATCAACCTGTCTGTGAGGAATACTAAGGAAGAGGAATAGTTTCATCGGCACACAATAACACAGCCTCAGTACAATGTCACAAACAATAACACACAGCACCAAGTTCACTAACGTGTTTGAGGAAGCAGACATGAGAACGATAAACCTGGAGCATACACTGAATAGAGCAGTCCAAGGGTAGACAAGAGAAAGGGTAGATCAGTCTAAACATGAGCAGACTCTGTGTTCCTGCAACTCAACTGCAACAGAAATAGCAAAGCTGCACTGACACTAAGCTAAGATATAAATTAGCTAGAATATTATGCATGCAGCAGAAAATATGCAGCACACAATTTACACAGACTGTCCAAATGAAATCCATAATTCAGATCAACACTTCCTCCTATCATAAGAGAAAATGCTCAGTATCAAAATGACCAGGACTACTGAGAGATAAATGATGGATGGGAATTTAGAAGTATCTAGTAAAGAGAGTAGAAGGAATTCCAGAAGTGATTAAAAAATTCATTGAAATTTTTCACTCATATCACCCAGCTATTAGTATAAACATAAGACAGGATATTCAGTGGATACCTTCTCTAGCAGCTCTACTCAGCGGGAGCAGAACTGATGATAACCTGAACGGTGAAATTAGAGAGATGCAAATGAGGAGTAATCACTACTGCAACTTTCCAGTCTAAGTTCTGTTACAGAACCTACCAGTAAATCAGGCATGAAAGCATCATCCTTTGAAAATGCACTGGTGCATTCAGTCTGGGCTATAGACATAAAAATTCCACTTTCCTCCATGAATGGTGCACTTTCAACAGCTTTCTATAAACGATCAGACTCCAACTAAATAGACATAAAATTTATCCATTTTACCCATCAAAATCTTATGTTAAAATGGAGTTGTTCCATTGTAACTTCTTTCCTAAAAATGAAACTAAGAATAATGATAGGTGTTCTCAAGCTAAATTCAACCTAAATTGGACAAATAAAAGTTACTGTAAAATTGTTATCTCTTTCCAAACCAGCTAGTATTTTCATTTATGTTTAGGATCCCTACTTTTTTTTTTTTCCACAGATCTATTTCCCTCATACAAAATAAGAGAGTTCACAAAAAGTAAGAACAAAACTTACCCCCATTATCTGTTCTCTTTAAAGCACCATCCTTATGAGGGCATAATTCACATCTCTAGGAAAAAAAGCAAAAATAAAATAAAAAAATGGAATGATCATAGCAGCATTGAAAAAGAAACCACACACATCAAAACTGTTATCTGACATTAAGGAAGTAACCATTCTTTAAAAGTGAATGGGTGTGTTTTCCCTTAACCTTTACTTGAATATTAATGTTAATTTGTGACAAATAAAGCTTTCTCCTCCAGATCTTGAAACTATGACATATATTAAAGCTACTCGCAGTTCTATTCCCAAGATTTTATTCCTGGATTACACAGCCTGGAATTCTGGAAACAAGCCTCCAAAACCTATAGCACGGGGTAGACTTACATGCTGAGAAACCTGGGCAGAGTCCAAACACTCCCTACCATGGTTCCTTCTCCAAGGATCTCTGTATTGACCACAGTGGTCAATCACAATGTTGTGCCATGGATGTAATCAGCATAGGTGCATGTACTGCTGACTACACAGTCTCTGCTTACTCTCACTGATCCTGAGACCAAAAAAACCCTCACTTTCTGTCTCAGAAAAAGGAGGTCAGAAGTTGACTCATCCTTAAAATTCTTCAAGACAGCATGCCTGGAAATAAGCAGTTTGACATAATATTCTTCTGACACACACCAGGGCCACAACAGACTAGTCTTTCTGCTACCACTGCCTCCTATCAAGTTCCTAATATCAAGTTTATCTCTAAGTGTCCTAGAGCAGTGTGAACCAATTCCAAACCAGAGATGACAGAAATGGAACAGGTTTGACACACGTTCCACTTTAACAGCTCCAAGTGACGTACAAAGGAACATCATTATAGGAGATCCTATACCTGGGAATCACCTTATTGCAACCTTTATGTATTTTCAGACTAGGAACAACTCAAAGCATACCAACCCAACAAGCCTTTTAAGTGAAAGAAGAATAGTCTGATAATCAGACACAAACTTAACACCACATTCTCCAAACACAGAGGGACACCTGGCATCAATACAAGCTTTCCCCATGTTCCCTGAACAGATCTATTCTCCATTACCAGCTAACTGACAAGACAGCAGATATAGGAGTCTGTGATGGTAGAAGTGCCTCAGAAACAGACTGTGCAACTTATTTGAGGAACTAGAAATTCCATTCCTGAATTTCATACAGACTATCTATCTTAACCTTTAAGACTAACTTTCTTATCTGTAAGAAAATTTACATTAACAACAAAGAGGCTTTCAGAAAGGGTAGAAGAGAAAAATTCTTAGATTATTTTTGCTCAGTGTATTGGTATAGAGAGGTGCACACAGAAAGAAGAATCTTTAGGATTGTAGCCTTTCATCTTCTGCTTCACTCATCTCTCCCTCACATGCACTCACTAAAATCATCACCAATCTATTGAAAGGCAGCATTAAGTCTATGGTGAAATTTAGATACAGAAGTGGCTGACAACTTCTTGAATCATTCTGCAAGCTGCCTGCAGACTGGGAGCGTTACATCATTTTTTTAAGTCAAGACACTGAAATGAACTGACCAGTTCATTTTAAACAAAACCCTACATATGCAGTATATATGTGAGCTGAGCTGTATCGTAACACATCAGCTCTCCAAACATTAAATATTAAATGCCGCAAGACACACAGTAGTAGTGGTAGTTTCATTTCAGTGAATTTAACATACACTGAAACAGATTCCCAAAGCAAGAAGCCTGGTATATATTGATGGTAACAGTGCAATAAAGCTTGTTCCCACCCCATAGCTGCAAGATGGCAGCTTAAAGCCAGTGAGAAGAGATGACATATCTGAGACAAGGGAAGCTGCTAGCGCAGTCTACCTTGCCCCACCTGTGCAATCCTGTGGAAGTTTGACATACATTTTCTCTAGTGGCAAAACCAGTTCAGGAGGTTCTCTTCTTCCCTCCGCCACTCCCTCAGCTGCTGACACATCTGTAGGGCTGCCCTTTAAACCAGATCAGTGAATTGGAGTAAAATTAACTTTTTAACGTTTCTAACTCAAGTCATATCACTGATACAATTTAAGCGTAATCCCACAATCAGTTGCCCCAGCAAAACTGAAAGCAGGGAGCCACAGCACTGCAGCATCAGTAATTAAAAAATCAGCAAGCTTCTTGAGCAAACTTTACCACAAAATCAATCAAAATGATCCCAGGACACTAAGCTTCAAGGAACTGAACCAGTCCTTTATGCAGAAGGGTTAAGCATGCTCCATTCAGTCTCATCAGAGCTCAGCTTCACTTGATTTGTCTGTCTCTAAAAGGACTCAGGTCCGTTTGGTCTTCCCTCATTAATTCTCTGCAGTCCTGGCTGCAACCAGTCAGAGACGATGCAAGACAGAAAACTGAAGTGGAGGAGGGAACTTTGACAGCGGAAGAAAACTTGAGCGCAGAGAGTTATGGAGAGTATCCTCTCACTGCCAGGGAGCAGGATGTCTGCCCTCGGACCTTGCTATGCTAGAGACTGGCAACTCCACAGACATTTGCACTCTAATGACCATGAATTCTGGTTACAATCTGCAATAAAGTAGCATCCCTAAATCAATACAACAGACAGGGACCCCGCCTACTCCCTTAGCTAATTAACCACCTAATTCCTTCCCAAATTTCACACTCTCAGATTTTAATCTGTCACCCATTTCTACTCTGCCCTATTTCAAAATACACCACAGAGCAACACCAATAGCTTTGCTAGGTGGGCAAACCTCACCCCTTAGAGAATTACTCTTTTTTTTATTTTGCTTTTTTTTATTTTGCTTTCTTTAAACTAACACTTTATTACTAGTTTTAAAATGGATAAAATAAAGTTTTAGTCTTTTTGTCATGCATGCTGATGATGCAACACAGTACATGGACTAATCCATACAGATGGTCTCTAATATTTGAGCACACATGGAAAGTCTATTTTCTTTACTTGTGTGTTTTAAGTCTTATCTCTGGCAAAGGATTTCTGACAGATTTATTGTCTGAGCATTCAAAAACACTGTGGGGAACTACTAAACTAGCTGTGGGGTGCAGGGAGGGCGGATAGCAGGGGCGGACATGACACCCACAAGACACCACAGCATAAGCAGGCCAAACTGCTACAACTGATCAACAATTCAGATAAACACCATCAGGGTAAGCTGTGCAAATGTGAACAACTAGAGAGGCTGACTGTGATCCAAGAGAATAACCACATCCTTTGCTAAAGGGCACTAATCCTACAGCAGGGAGGTGCAGCAGGTAGAGGCAGCTGAAGTAGGTCTGAATGGGACTCAAAAAGAAACAAATACTGGCTGAAGGAACACTGAATGAAGTTGCAGAACGTGACATCATCCCTTTCCTTCCTATCCTGACAGAGTGTAACATGGACATCCCATTTTTGCAGGTCTTTGGTGGGAGAGCCTAGTTCATGGATCTAGCTTCTGTCCAAGCAGAATTGAGGTGAACTCTCAGCAGGAATTGCTCTGGACTACAAGATCTCCTGTAGAGGACTAAAGTGAAACCAATCTCAAAGCTGTGCAGCTGGAACAGTCTGACAGTGTGACTGTCACAGCTCACTTCTGAGCTACATAAACACCAACTTAATTAAGCAAACGAAGACTGATCCTGTAACCTTAGCATTCAGGCAAACTGAGACTACCCTAGCCTGATGAAAAACCCACTGCTTCCTGAGGAGTCCAGTCTTTAAAACATCACCCAACAGCATGAGAAACCCATGCAAAAGGGGAAAGAAACTTTTCATTATTTTAATAATTTCAGGGGGAAAAAACCACCAGTAAGAAATAAAGAACAGTTGAAAAAAAAAAAAAAGAATGGAGGAATCCACTGAAGATATCCATCAGAAAAAAGGTCCAAGATTGGAAGGCCAAAATGAGAGAAGAACAAGCTAAATAGTTCCAACTTCCTATACTAAATCAATTACAGTCTAACCTGGCTCCACTGCACTGTGGCACAAAGTGTTCTCCCTCTACTTTAGATAAATATACCTTTCCATTTTAATCAGGACTAAGAGCTACCTTAACCAGGAGTAGATAACATTAGACAAATCTAATTACTCAAGTCTTTTTGGTTAACCTAACTCTACCAATATTTCAACTGGGAAGGCGCAGAGAAGCTGATTTAATCCAAGAGATTACCTTATTCATCTTGAATGAAGAGCAAAAGGCACATGATAGATAGGGAAAACAGAGACAGGAACAAGACTACACAAGTAGGAGAGGAAAAAAGGAATATAATATTGTTCTTCCCTCAGGGTTCTGTAAATTTGGAGCACGTTCTTAAAGCATCATCTGCAGACATTCATTATATGCTATCTCTTGTTATAGGAAAACAAAGGTCAAAGAATTCTTGTGCGAGAAATTTACTAAATTCTGGTCCAAGCTAGGCCAATGGAACCATTCACCTGAATAATGACTGTCAACCAGGTCCTGCAGGACTGAATTCCCAGCATTGCAAAGAAGCAATAAAACGTTTCTCTCAATATGACCTGTTAACCTAAATAACACACGAAGATGTACAGCAGGCTAAATAGACCACAGTTCCTTAAAGTCAGACTAGAAATCTCAGGCTGCAGTTTCAGCTGACTTTATTTCATGCTCACTTTAAGGCAACATAATTGCACAGTGCAGCCAGGAGAAGATCACTGGCCATCCCCTGCTGTGTATTTTCCTCTACCCTCCTTGCGCAGGGAAAAGCATTCAACTGACTACATGGAAATCCTAATCAGCAACCTCAAAATAATTTTTTTTTCCCAGCCAGATCACTTCTTTGAGCCACCATTCCATAAGGCTATATGGACAACAATGTCAGATAACAAACATAAGAGGAACACAGATATGGGAATCAGGAACGGATATAAAGGATGTAAGTACGCTGTTCAGGAGGTGGCATCACCTACACTCGTTATAAATGGGGATGAAAGTCCAATCAAAGGCCTTATTTTAAATAATAAATTAATAAATACATTTCAAAAACCACACGCCATACCTGAAACAGATTAATGTTGGTAGTAATAAGATGTATTTCTTGGGCCCATATCCAGACATTTAGTAGGTCAATTTTGTTTAGATATTTCCCTGATATTCATATATACACCAAGATTTTTAACAAGCATCAGCCATATACAGAAACTGTTTAGTTTAGAAGCTTATTTTCCTTGCCAAGGTGTACTATACTCAGAATGACACACTTCCAGAACAGCTTTTATTCTCCAAAGTACATTTTGATCACAGAATTACTGTTTTATATTGCTTGACAACAGGGAAAAAAAAGACAAAACCCCAAATCCCAACAGTATTTAATTGAAACAATTTTAAAAAATTGCAATACACGATCCAAAAAGTTGCAAATAACAAAAGAGTAAGTAACATAAAATCAGCATCACAGTTCTTGAAATCTGACACTCAACCTTTTCCAGTTCTTTCATCAACAGCAGTTAAAATCTGTCAGACGAAACATTTTATTCTGCTGCTCCCGTTATTCATTATTTAAACAGAAGAATGGTTAAATACATTTGTTGTTGCAAATTTTAGTTCACATTTTAGTGAAAACATGAGCTGGAAGACAGAGACGTGAAACAGAATCAAGACCCCATAATCCAGGGGGAAATGGTCAATGAGCTGCCATGCCACTTAAGACACACACAGGTCCAGGGGCTGGATGGGATCCACCTGAGGGTACTGAGGGAGCTGGCAGAAGAGCTTGCACCTTTCAACCATTTACCAGCAGTCCTGGCTAACCAGGGATGTCCCAGTTGACTGGAGATTAGCAAACGTAACACCTATCTACAAGAAAGCATGGAAGGAAGATCCAGGAAATTACAGCCCTATTGGGGCTGACGTCAGTGCTGGGGAGGTCATGAAGCAGACCATCCCCATCAGGAGGTATGTGCAGAACAACCAAAGAAATCAGGCCAGTCAGCATGGGCAGGTCCTGACTGACCAACCTGATCTCCTTCTGTGACAAGGTGACCCTTTTAGTGAATGAGGAAAATGCTGTGGATATGTCTACCTTGACTTTAGTAAAGTCTTTGACACTGTTTCTCACAGCGTCTCCTGAAAAAACTGGCTGTTCATGGCTTGACTGGGTGTGCTTCTGTCCAGTGAGTAAAGAACTGTCCAGATGGCCAGGCCCAGAGTGCTGGTGAATGGAGTTACATCCAGCTGGTTACCACGGGTGTTCCCCAGGGATCAGTGCTGGGACCAGTCCTGTTTAGTATCTTTATTGATGATCTGGATGAGGGGACTGAGTGTACCATTAGCAAATTTGTAGATGACACCAAGCTGACACCAAGTTGGGCACGAGTGTTGATCTGCTGGAGGGCAGGAAGGATCTACAAAGGGATCTGGACAGGCTGGATCAATGGGAAGAGGCCAGTGGTATGAAGTACAACAAGGCCAAGTGTCAGGTCCTGCCCTTGGGTCACAACAACCCCAGGCAGCACTACAGACTGGGCACAGTGGCTGAGAAGCTGCCCAGCAGGAAAGGACCTCAGGGTGCTGGTCCACAGCAGCTGAACATGAGTCAGGGTGTGCCCAGGTGGCCAAGAAGGCCAGTAGCATCCTGGCCTGTGTCAGCCACAGTGTGGTCAGCAGGACCAGGGCAGTGACTGTCCCTTTGTACTGGGCACTGCGGAGGCTGTACCTCAAGTCCTGTGTTCAGTTTTGGGCTCCTCTCTACAAGAAGGACATTGAGGTGCTGGAGTGTGTCCTGAGAAGGGCAACAAAGCTGGTGAAGGGACTGGAGCACAAGTCTGATGAGGCGCAGCTGAGAGAACTGGGGTTGTTTAGCCTGGAGAAACGGAGGCTCAGGGGAGACCTTACTGCTCTCTACAACTACCTGAAAGGAGGATAGAGGGAGATAGGGGTCATTCTCTTCTCCCAGGTAACAAGGAGAAAAGGAAATGAGCTCAAGTTGCACCAGAGGAGGTTTAGATTGGATATCAGGAAAAATTTTTTTACTGAAAGGGTGGTCAGGCATCAGAACAGGCTGCCCAGGGAAGTGTGAAACACCATCCCTGAAAGTGTTAAAAAGGCATGTGGATGTGCTACTTGGGGACATGGTTTAGCAGTGAACATGATGGTGCTGGGTTAACAGTTGGATTCAATGATCTTAGAGGTTTTTTCCAACCTTAACCATTACTTGATTCTATGAATCCATCAAATTCTTATGATTTCTTTTAAATTAACCTAGGAGGAAAGAGTCAACTGCCAAGCAGAAGTCCTTTTATAGCTTTACTTCTGAATTTACTTTCAAATATACCTATTTTACAGCATGGGTATTTCTGTATATATCAAAATGCACTAACTCAATGCACTTCACCAAAGCACATGGACACACTTCCAAAGGCAAGCAAAGCAGCTGATCAGAGGGTTAATCTCTAATCAGTGGCTTTCCAACTTGCAGCCCCTGATGCTCTTAACCCTGACTCCCATTCATCAGTAGCTGCTGAAGCCTTGCAGCACACCTGACTGTGCACAGGTACTCATCTCCCAAGTTCTGTGCCACAGCTTCACCTGCCTTCACCAGTATTCCATACCATTGTGTTACCAGAAAGAAATATACCTCTAGAAGTCACCTTTAATCTTTCCCAATCCTATAGACTTCAAATATGGTAGGTAGTCTTATATAGTACTACTTCAAATAATAATAATTATTATTATTATTATTATATTATTAATATATAATATATAATAATACCTTAATAATATACTAATATGGGCTTACAACTGGTTTAGAAGGGTACCGATCTTGAAATAGGTAGTCATTTTAGTTAATATAAAACAATTTAATGCTTGCAGACATAGGCCCATTGCTGTCAAAAACACACAAGTCCTGAAAGAAAAAGGATACCTAGAAAACAACCCTGGATATGAAGTTTTGTACAAATTCTGTCTAGCGCTTCAGTTATGCCAAAACTGCACATCCATCATCCTACCTATACATTACTATTTGAAGCTCTTCATTCACTTTTTTTGATGAAAAACTATCTTTTAAGTTCAAAATGTTTTTGTTTTCTTCTCCCCTAAAGGATATGAAATTAGTATTCCATTTTCTCCAGAGGAAAGAGTCTTACATTTTCTCATTTCCTTTTATATTTTCCACAGCCCTTTTACCCCAATGTGTTTTCTTTGACAAAAAAAAAAAAACACCAAAAACATGTAAATTGGAATGAGAACACTGAAAATAGGAAAAATTCTGTTTTTCTCCAATAAATCTGGGAAAATTTGGGATAATTTTAGTGATTAACCTGTGTTAGATTCATGCAAATATGGCACTGAAAAACTAATGCAAACATAGCATTGTCTATAAAGAGATACCATATTCTAAAGACACCTGAATAAAAGTGTGGTAATTAAGAACCAGAGAGAACTAGATAATACTTAATAGAAAACCTAACTCAAATTCAGCTAATCAGAGGCTATCTAGAGTAGAACAAATACCTCAAAGCCTACAAAGGAACAGTTTTTGCAAGACCTGACAACAAAAAGAAGAAAAACCCACAGATAATTTGCAGAGCAGTGCAATCCAGTTTACTGGTGCCAAGACATTTTTATCTGGAAATTCAGATCTTGGCATAAATTCTATCAATAGATGAGAACTCACAGGCAGTTAGCACAAGAAAACAGACCCAGCAACAGGATGTGCACCAGACTGACCATGTCTACATCTGCTGGCAATAACTTCCCCGAGCTCTCAGAACACAGTGACATCTCATCTTTCTATTCACCCCTTCAAGCCATCTATGAAGCAAAACCACTACTGCCAATGTACAAAGACTAACCAAAGAAGATCAACCTTTCAGCCGTTCAGGTCTCCAGAAAGTCCAATAAAACTCAGAGCATTCCCAGCAGCAGCTGCAAATTATGGAACCTCAACTCACACCAAACTTAGGCTACCTATTCACACCATATCTTTTTACTCTGATATTTTACTGATCTTTTCTTCGGTGTTTTTTTTTCCTTAGAACCAGTTAGGTACTATGAAAATCCCTATTAGAGTTTAATTCTATTTTAACATCCATGCTTTGTAACACTTGGCAGGGTCAAAAGTTTATTTTTCACTTGCTCAGTATGGCAAAAAGGATGAATCGCATACCCCTTTTCCAAAAGCTTCTTTAGGAATACACAAGCCAGCCAAAGAAGAGACTGCTACCTACAAAACCAAATCCACACTTATTTATCAGTTTCTAAACTACGGTGGGATGGCAATATACCTTATCAATAGTCTCAACCTGCAGTATCTTCAGACCTTACTTACAAACTCACAAAATACCAACCTTCGCTATTGTGATCTAAATGGCTCCATAAATGATAGCTTGCCACCATGCAAAGATTCGAAGCTGAAGTCAGCAAGTAGCTATTTTTCAACAGTGTCCAAAGAGAACCAAAGTTCAAATTATTCCAACCTATGATTCACACCAGACTCCAGTGTTTATAAGCCACAATGAAAAACCAACAGGAATCAGAAGATCATCTGCCATATCCAAGAATCCCCAACTGGCTGACACCACTAATAGAGCAAACGAACGCACGCTGTCAGATCTTCTCTTCCAAAGTGCTATGTTCTGCAACTTGACAACTTAGGAAATTAAGTCATCTACATCTTCAAATAACCATTTCTTGATGCTGACAAATTTGCCAAATCTCTGCCCCATCTCTATTCAGTCATCTGTCCCAGGAGAAGGAAAGAACTTTTTTTTAAAGCAGACAGTTGACAAGTAAAAGAAAAACAGACTGACTACCTGAAGAATTCTGGGTTTTATACTCGGATAAAATAAAGAGACTCGACCTAGTTCTTTTTATCAAGGCATCAGATAAAAATATATGCAGATTCAGTTAGTTCTGTCAAAAACATCTACTATAGATAATAAATTTGCAGACTATGACAAGAAGATTAGAGGCACTCAACATGCAAATCAGCATTCTTCCAAGACCATCCAGTCAGCACACACTACAGTACTACAGGTGCCATTTAGTCATACTTCTACTCAATATACGTAAGGTAACTAGAAGAGAGAGAACATGGAGTACAATGTAACACAATGATGACACACGGCATGCATCAGGATCTGGCTACTCCAACTTTGAAAGTCCAAAACCATAAATCTCCCACTACATATTAAAGCCTAGCAAGCCCTGCTGTATGTTGCAAGAATCCAAATTATGAACATACACAAAGTTTTTAAGATTCACACCTTGATCTCTAATGGAAAGCATCAGGGGGGCTTTGAGAAATGCCTGTCACATTCAGCAGTGTTTCCCATTCAACATCCAGGTTTTTGTTACCAGCCCAAAAGTATGCTGCTGACCCAATTCAATCTACATGAAGAAAATACAGCATGTAATAGTTTCCTTCAGTGTTCTTCTGCAACACACCACAGCTCATCCTAAAAATTCCCAGCTATAAAATGCTAGTATGCATTCTAAGTAAGGTTTCTCACAGTTGAAGAACTCCTTGCTTACTTTAGAAACTACCTCTGCCAGTGAATACATTGAAACAAACAGTCATAGAACATTTCCATATAAGAAATAAGCAATTCCTGTATGGGAAAATGCTTTGTTCTAGTCTCACTTTGGTTAGTAATTTTGCTACAGAGCCTTTAGACCATTTACTGAAATACCCATTATATTGACATCTATGTTAAAAATTTTTTGATCAAGTAGTACTTGAGGGATGGAACACTGCTTTAAAACCTGAATATTCTATGTATCCGTAATTAGCAAAATGTAATTATAAATTACTGCCCAACTTATGTGTACATTTAGGTAAACTGCAGCTAATCAAAACTTGAAAAAAAAATAGTAGACCTTTTATGCTGTAATGAAGTGCTTTAAGTAAGTGTATGAACTCAGCTGTGCATTTAGAAACCAAGTAACAAGTATTCCTGCAAGCAGGGAAAAATGCAGCACAAAAAAAAAAAGCGTGAAGGAAGTACAGTCAGAAATGGCATTTATACACCCACTTTGATACACGAGGGAAAGTGTAAAAAAACTATACTGCACTTCTGCAGTACGTTCTGCACTTCTTGTACACCTAACCTTGATTACCAGACACTATGCAATGCTAAGTAATTCTCTCATGTCTTGAGGTGCAGTACAATAATGTTATGGGTCTGTATTCGCTACATACACCAACAAATACTGCAGAGGAAAAGATATTTTCCTGTACTCATGAAATGCAAAGCAAACAGTACTCACCCATCTATGTAATGGACCAGAAACACAGATCACTCAATCAACAGTATTTCAAAACAGGAATTTTCATCTTCACCACCATCAGAACACCACAAATTCTCCACAATCATTCTGCTTTTCTCTCTCTAGCTCTGTTCAGTCCAAGTTTTGCTCACTACCTCTCCCAATTACTATCCTTATCTTGACTTCCTCACGCCCCATCTGTGGCACCAAGACAGACCATGTTGAGTTGATCCTGGCTGGATGCCAGGTGCCCATCAAAGCTCCTCTGTCATTCCCCTCCTCAGCTGGACAGGGGAGAGAAATTGAACAAAAGTCTCCTGTGTCAACACAGGGACAGATCATTCACCAGTTACAGTCATGGGTAAAGCAGACTCAGGAAAGAATTCATTTAATGTATTACCAAACAAATCAGAATAAGGCAATGAAAAAATAAAAACTAAATCTTAAAACACCTTCTCCCTGCCTTTCACTTCCTCCCAGGCTCAACTTCACTCCCCATTTCGCGATCCTCTCCCCCCCAGCAGCACAGGAGGATGGGTAATGGGGACTGTGGTGAATTCATCACATGCTGATGTCCCTTCCTCCTCAAGAGAACTCCTCACACTCCTCCCCTGCTCCAGCATGGAGTTGCTCCCATGGGAGACAGTCCTCCACCAACTCCTCCAACGTGAGCCCTTCCCACGGTCTGCAGTTCTTCACAAACTGCTCCAGCGTGGGCCCCTTCCATGGAAAGCAGTCCCAACAGAACAGACTGCTCCAGCAAGGGCCTCTCTACATGGGGCCACAATTCCTGCCAGAAGCCTGTTCCAGAGCAGGCTTCCCATGGGGTCACAGCCTTCTTCCAGCACATCTACCTGCTCTGGCGTGGGGTCCTCCATAGGCGACAGGTGGATCTCTGCTCTGCTGTGGGCCTCCATGGGATGCAGGGGAATCTCAGACTGCCTTCCCAGAGTATTCACCTCAGGCTGCAGGGGAATCCCAGTTCCATTGTTTGAAGCACCTCCTCCCCCTCCTTCTCCACTGACCTTGGTGTGTGCAAAGTTGTTTCTCTCACACATTCTCACTCCTCACTCCTGCCGCAGTTTCTATGGCTTAGGGGGGTTTTTATCTGTTCTTAAACATGTTATCTCAGAGGCACTACCACAGCTGCTGATTGGCTCAGTCTTGGCCAGCAGTGGGTCCGTCCTGTAGCCAACTGGCTTTGGCTCTGTCAGACACAGGGGAAGCTTCTGGCAGCCTCTCAGAGAAATCACTCTTGTAGCCCCTCCACTAACAAAACTTTGACATATAAACTCAATACATGCTCTGCCTAAGTATCTTTAGGCAGACTTTTTATTCAAGATAGCCAGCTACAAACTAATATTCACTGCCTTCTAGACTGCACAGTCATTCACAAAAGGTAAGATTGTGTTTCTGTAAAAGCCAGACAAATAACAAAAGCACACAGATCAATTTTTCTGTTGTACACTCAAAACTAAAGCAATTTTTCTAATATTTGTTACAGTGTTCTTAAAAGTAGGTATTCTCATATAATGAGTCCTTCATGGAAAATTATGGACACACATTAAAGAAATATTAACTTCAAATTTTCTTGCAAAATTGAAATAATTCAGAGACTACGTAGTGTATTAGTCCTTATTGGGGGACAGTATTTCAAATCAAAGAAAAAAAGAAAACAGCAGGTATTCTTCCTCTAAAATAAAGTTCAGTTCACCTGTATTGTGACCATATTTATGAACATTTATTCTAGTTTACAGATACAGGCGTAATAACAACAGACATCCCACTCCCCTGCAGCCAGCCTGTTGAGCCTGAGCTGGCAGAGCTCTGATCACAATCCTGTCTGCACATCAAAAGGCTACATTCCTAGTTCCTCCTCCATCGCCTCCTGTTTAGGCACAAGGCAAATAATACTATACCTATACTTGTTTTACACTACATAATGCTGGGGCTGAGGTGTTAAACCATGGATACATCAAACAATTCTTGTGAGCAACCCTATAAAAAAAAATTTGTAGATGCATGTGATGAAAGATTTTTTTTTTAAAAAAGAGGATTTGTAGAGAGCTACAACCGTTGTTATATTAATGATTTTTTTAAAAAAGTTAAAACTCAATCATTCAGAATGTGAGTCATCTGTGCAGCAGATGCAGGAACAGCTCAGGTCTGGCAGGATAACAAGCAGAAACTTATCACTATGAGCACACAATGTACATGAACTGGGTGTGGAGGTAAACAGTGTAAGCTACATTTCTACTGCTCTGATTCCTTAAGTACTGTATGTTCTAAACTTACTCCGTAATGACAGTCTTTCTGTCTCCACACCAAGTTCCAAGAAAGACACGTGCAAGCACAGAGACTCCAGTTATGCCAGACTGTGCTGAGATCCAGATGGATACTATCTCAAGTCTTATGTGGCTAGCTCCACAGGGAGTCACAGCCCTCTCAACACATTACCCAGGACTAAAATCCAGGTGGCTTATTAGACAAGCTGTAGTGTTACACAAATGTGCTGACTCAGTTCTGGGTCAGGACTGCATTCAACTTCATAAGCCACCCCATTAAAAAAAAAAAAACAACAACACAGAAATGCCAAGTGAAAAAAATAAACCAACACGTTTATGACATTAGAGTAATTTGTACCAAGTCCAAATTGATTCTTCCATATGTAATGACAGGTATGTAACATACATATTCCACTGAAACAGATCAACAGCATACAAAATTCACCTGCAATGTAAGCAATCTGACCTCACATGTAGCATCTGAACTGCACTTTGAGGTAGAATTTAAAACTCTGAAGTTTAGTACTGAGATCTCCTGGTCTGTCTGAATCAAGTTGAATTCACAAGGAACAGCACCTACACATAGCTAGAAAGCCTGACCAAGCTAATCTTGCAAACACTGAACACCTCTGTGCTGCCTGGTATCTCTATCACATGGATTACTGCAGCTCCTTCACGAGTATGAACACTAGTAGCTTGTAGTAAACCATAAACATTGTCTATTTATACCCCACCAAATACTATATTTAAATCATTCTTCAAATAAGATCATCAAGAAAGATGTTTGACACATAACAGGATTATGGGGAAAAAAGTCTTTTTGAACAACAGTTGTGCTACAATTCCTAAGCTTAGTCTCTCCAGTCTCTCTTTGGATACCAGAACTATCAGCCTTTGGACAACACATACACACCAACCCATTTCTAAAGTCAGGACCCAAAGTCCCTTATGTACTACTCCATACACATCCTCACACAGACCTCAATATTAACTTTTCCTACATCAACATATATCTGCCCTGCTTTTTGACTCAAAAGTTCAGGTACATCTGAAGACACTAAAAGGACCCACTATCCAGTTCAATAAGAGCTAGTGCTAGCACAGACAAAGCTGGAAGCAGTTGCCACACATCTTGCCGAGATTCACACTTCAAGCTCACCACAGATCAGCTAAGGTAAATTAGCTGATTTATAGAAAACACCAACTTTTCAAGCAATAGTTAAAAACTTACACACTGAGTGTAAAAAGTGCGTTCGGGGATTACAATCTTCTATTTATTATGTACTACGTAAGTATGATTACAGAGTATGTCAAATAATTACCAGTCACCTCAATATGTCCATTATCCAAACAGTTCAGGTTTATGAAAAATCAGTTTTTCTCTCAGCCATACAAAAACATGACCCTGCTGAAGTCAAAACTCAGTAGGACTTGTCCAGCATGGAACAGCACCTTTCAAACTAATGACTGATCATTTGAAACCCAAGACGCAGGCTACCACCTCACCAAGAAAACCACACAAGTCAACCAGCCAGGAGGCTTGTGTGGCTGAAAACAACTCAGCCACCACTTTCACTTACACCCAGTATGTACCAGCTTAGCAGCAGCACACAGAACCCAAAGAATAGAGTATGTATACTTGTGTATAACAGTTGAAAGTACATGGGAACCCAACTGCCCTAATCTGCTGTTAAGTGAACTTCTCTGGAAATCCACCAGCTTGGGTTATGTGCTCCCGATTTAGTCGAGTTCTTTCCATTGTTAAAGCAAGACTAATTCTGGTGTGAGCAATTAACCAGTATTTATTTTCAGAATGCATTTATTTGCCTAGTAAGTGCAGCTTAACAAAATTAAAAAAACAAACAAACAAAAAAACAAACAAAAACTACACACCACAAAAACACACAACACACACAGCATAAGCATGGAAAAATATGCCTTGACTGCAAGACTGAGATCTTTTTAAGATTAAAAGTAAGCAAAAGCATATTAAATGTAATATGGTTAATTTAATTCCAGTTTGCTTAGACTCAAAAACACCAAGAGATAAACTAAGCTTCAGTCTAGTACAACGATGGTAAGGATGTCTGCTTTTGCAAGCAAGTGCATTAAAGCTTCTGCATCTGATAAAGCAGTTACAGTAAAGTTCCAGACTCCACACCGAAGTCAGGGCCTCAGTTTAATTTCTGAATGTTAAGAGCTTCTCCAAGACAACCCAGATACAGCCATGTTTCTCACTCACTAACACACAAGTAGTTGCTAAAACTTCAGCCTTCATTAATCTGTTATACCTCACATGCAGTTTCACCTGAGAATCACTTAAATCTACACTACATTACACATGGGATTTTTTTTTTCTAAAACAAAAATCAGTAATCAACCTGGTGAACTAAACAGACCCTGTTCAGTAAAAACAAGAACAGAATATACCAGGCAGAGAACTGAGTTAAATTCATCATTACTCCTTCTTCACATCAAACAGCAAAGAAACGTAGTATCTCTATCAAAGCAATTCTCATTGGTAAACTCAAGAAATTATCAGAATGCAGTAAGATATTGTTTACTGTAGAACTCTGTACAGTTCTCCTTCGTTCCCTGTGTCATGAGAAGCCCGGAATAACTATATCCTAAACACTGATGAGAATTCCCTATCACACACCTGAAAAATCCTCTTTATAGCCACTAGCTCTCTTTCTCCCTCCTCTGTATTTTTACCTTTGCCATGAATCTATATATATCCAACTCACTAACATTAAAAAAATGCTACTCTTAAAAATTTACACTGCTGATGGTCTTCCCAGGAAAAGAAACAGCCTTTCTTCAGAAAAAAATTCATAGAACATCAAGTCTTCCCACAATTTCTATACTACTTTATATTAGAAAAGGAAATAGGTACAGTCACTGACAGTAAATGAAAATTTGGTATCTGACTCTTCATTTGTCTTTAGATATGAAAGTCAGAAACAGTTTACACATTGCCCTAAGATGCAGCACCACCTTCTCTTCCAATGAATTTTTTTTCAGAAGCAAAGGAACAGCTTAGTCTTTCTAAATTCTCTCACTTCTCACCACTTTATCTTTTGCTGGAAGACAAACTAAAAAGGGACAATTAGGGAGAAATGTGACTCTCTTCTTTTAAAAATTCCTGATATCATGCAGTTTCACCTAACATACAAGTCTGACCAAAACAAAACCTCATATAATCAAGGTTTAGAGAAAAAAAAGGCACTATTCGAATCCCAAATATTTACCATTAAAAAAATTAAAAACCAGAAAAAGAAAACATTTCTTCAGTTACGAGTATCATATTCCAAGTAAGCGTTAGATTTTGAAATTAACACTACTACTTATTGGTTAAGTGTTCCTAAACTGAAGCTTTAAACCAGCAATCTAAAGTTGCTGTAAAAGAAAATTGGACACAGATTTTATTTCCTTCCTGTACCTAAATTAGCCAAAATCTACACCATGGACAAAAAAACCCAAAACACCTAAAAAAATAAAAAAAAACCCCTCACACCCTGAAACTGTAAGAATATTTAAGAGACAATCACATATTTCCATTTTAGAAAATAAGAAGCAAAATAGTCTTTCTGAACAGCATCTAGATGGAATTACAACAGAAAGCTAAGCTCTTTTCTACTATTACTGTAACACTTGAGCAAATATTATCCATACAAGCATTATAACTAGCATTACAAAATACTACTAATAAACAAAACACATACCACTCTGGCTGCTCTTTCCTGAGATTCACACTTCCTGCAAAACCATGGTCCAGTGGGTACTTGAACAATTCCATAGCAAGCTGTTTTGAACAAGACAAAATATTTCAGCAAACATAAGTGGCACTACAATACTACTAATATGAATGCTATTAAAAAAAGCTTAACATAGTTGATCTCAGATAATTTTAACTGTCAAGAAAGTCAAGCTGACATTTATACATCTCACATGAAACCCTATCACAAGGGTACTAGAAATGAAGTACAACAAGCTTCCACTTAAAAAACTACGCAGAATTTGCTAAAAGAAGAAAAAAGCCCAAACAATTAGCTTGAAAAGTACTATAATCATTCAAAAGCAGCAATGTTTCATATGTGATTTGTCTTGCTATTTATTTACCTCCAAAACAGGTGAGACACTTTATTTAAATGATGGATACTTGTTACTGTTAGGTCTTTTTAAAGAGAAAACTAAAAACAAGTAACAGATTTGAGTTTTTGATAAAACGTTCATTCATATGCTTACTTACTATCCAGTTATTTTACTCTTTAGAAGTAAAATACCTTGTCTTAAGTAGGAAATCCATAATAAACTGAAAAGAGATGCAAAGTTTGCTGGTTTTCCCCTGAAAATTCACATAGAGCTGCAAATACAAACTTAACAAAGCATCAGGGCTAGGATTAGTGAAAACTACAGCCAGGATACAACATAAATCCTTAGGAAAGAGATTTTGAGACAATCAGATTTATCTGTAAGACTGTCCTCTATAATTTCATAGTATGTAAAAGCAACCCCAGGAGTTTAGTAAAAAATACCACAGACAAAGAGTTCAGTAATTTGGCAACACTGTTTATGTTTGAAATGCACACACCAAGCAATTTTAAGAACTACTGAGGAAATGAAAATACAAGAACACAAGTGCTGTGAGTATATTCTAATATTTGTATAGATGTAACAAATAACAAAAAAATCAAAAAGCCAAACATTTCCTCAAAAAGATAATCCTGAAATTTTTAAAAATATGATGTCAGACTCCATTCCCAACAGTCATGTTACTTAAATACAAAAATCTGGTTTAAGTGTGTAAGTAGAAAAAAAATGTATATATGATAAATTAATAGTTATGAAGAAAGCTGAGATTAAATTAGTAACTTCTAGTATATATACAAAAATCTTATTGGTTTTGTGCTAGCTTGGAAGAAAAAAAAAAGTAATGCAGTAGTCATATAAATACATATAGTACATATACACCTTTCCCTCTGTGAAGGAAAGCCAATGAAATAGTTTCCTATTATATACATACATGTAATCATATTAAATCAGTTGTCAGATTTTCAAATACTTTATCTAATACTGACAGGACAAACTATTCTGATAAGCCCTTTCTACTGTACAATAAAAAAATCTTGATTTCCTTGCATCTGTATTAGCTCTGATAGGGGGACGTGGAATTCCTCTTCAGAAATGAAGATTTTAAATGTGCAATCACACATGTAGGTTAGCAAGCAACATGCAGAATAAGAGACAATTATGGAACGCAACTCAACAACAGGACTGGCAAGTGGACACAAAGACAACACAAGCTGGGCAAAGACCGAAGTTTAAGTACTTTTATGTCTGCAAAGGTAAGAGAGTACATCTAGAGCCCAGAAGAGTCCATCACTGGTTTGTGCTCTAAGACACCGTGGTACTGTTTACAGAGTTCCAGGGCTTCCTTTGGTTTATACTTCAACTACTGTGCAAAGCTTCTTTAAACACATGAAGCGCTTCTGTCCTCCATAACTTGCCAATGAGTTACCACTTGAAGTTTCGTCTGAACTTAAAATAATTATAATAACAAAAAAAAAAAAGCAGTGAACAGAGCTCATGGGTAATACTGCTCTCTGGACTTGAAATACGGACTATCAGCTTTAACCAAGAGGACACTACATTTACTACAAAAAGGCCACAAAAAGAGTGGGCATGCTTTCCCTACCATCTTCATTCATGTGACATATGTAATGTAAAGTATCCAAAGAGTAAAGCATGAATGATACAGTAAGTCAAAACATGGAGTTCTTCTTTTCTTAGGATCTCTACCACAGCATCTGGATTTAGAGAAACCAGTACTTTGCACACTTTCTGACAGATTCAAATTCAGGTTTGGATATCACTTTTAAAAAAAAAGTTCATATTCTTGTACCAAATCTATTGAAGTGTGCCTCTTTGTATTAATAATACTTCATGTAACTGACAAATTGTTCCCACAATTTTAGCTCCAACTGCTGTTATCATCCAGTTCTTTCACTGAAGATATTGGCAATGCTCTAGATACAAAGGAAGATACCCATGATAATGCAAAAGTATTAGCTGCTTCAGGTATGACTTCTAAAAGTATTTATGTTTTTCTTCTTCATGATCCTAAGATTCCACAAGAGCAGAGTTAACTTACTGGTTAACATTACTCAGCTCTTAAGACAAGAGAAAACCAATTCAAAATCAGGTTAATTTCACAGATCCTGTCAGCTCCCTTCTGCGTTCCATTGAACATTACAGGAGTAACTAAATTCTTTTGCAAAACTCTGCAAATTATGACTATTTCTCATTATTTGTCAGCTTACAAAGGAGCATATACCTGAAATAACCAGTTATTATAACATCTTCCGCACAATTTAAGACCTGAAACAACCAGTTACTATAATAGATCCTCTTCAGCACAATTTAAGACCAAGCATGAGACACTCATTAGTAGCATTTTCACATGCACTAGGCATTCAAACTAATGAATTGGATTTAGGATTTTCTGTCTCCTCCAATTTGTTCACCATCTATGAGTAGTCAAAGAGCCCGTCACGGAGTTCATATGACTGCGTAGGAATTGGTATAGAAAAACTACCATCTTATTCCTTATTTCTGCTACCATAAAGCCAAAGCCACGATGACTTTCTTTCTTACAATGTAAGCAACAGAATCCACTCTCTTCCTCTGCTCTCACACGAAGGGTCAACCCACTGACAGAAACAAAACAATCACACAGAGGGAACATGCCAGCTCCTGAGCTGAGCTGGAAACCAACCAACAAGCCTCCACTAAGCCAAACAAATCCAGCATCGCCCATTCCAACGAGCACCCTCCCCTTGCAGAACACAACAGGAAGTCTCTTCATCTACCAGGAAACATCAGCCAAATGACATTCAAGGAAAGGCAGGCTGAGGTAGAAATCACATGATAGCTAAGTTTTTCCTACACACGCCTCTCTTCCAATCCTAAACCCTCCCTGTCTACTGGCTGCCCCTCAAACAAATTTTTCAAACTTGGGAAAGGCAGGGACAACAGGGATCAAGTACAGAAGAAAGAAATACAGCAAAAACTGCCGGAACAGAGAATAGTAACAAGGTCTGCAAAGAGGGAAAGGAATTTTAGATAGTCTTCGGAATGCTGCAGCTGAGGTTAACAGGGTGAAAAGGCAGACTGAGAAGTATAGACACAGAAAAGGTACAAGTGGAAGAGAAAAAAAAATTGGAAAAGGGGTTCTTCCTTTCTCACAGCCATAATATATGCAGTCATAATACAGTAAGTCTGATGTGAGGGAAAAGACAGGCAGACGGGAAGGAGAGAGGATGACAAGGCAGGCCAGACCAGAAAGCACGTGGCCTTGGAAACAGGGAAGCAGGCTTCATTGGTAACGAGAAGGCGCTGGGAGGGGGAGGGAAAAACGGGGAGAGAACCGGCCGGGGGACGGAGGGGTGGGAAGCAGGCCCGAGGGAAGCGGCCAGGGAGCACCAAGAAGGAAGTGGCGAGGCTGGAGGCCGGGGCGGGTGCGCTGCCCTCGCCTGCCCGCTCACCTTGATGCACTGCGACATTGCAGCCGTGCCCGTCGCAGTAGACGAGCGGGTTCTCGGCCCAGCCCCGCTCGTCGGAGCACACGCAGCAGCCGCCGATCATCTCCTTCATGCTACTGGAGAACTCGCCCTCCAGTGACACCGGCAGCAGCAGCGGCTCGCTGGAGACCATCTAAGGGTTAAAAACACCGTCGTCAACACCGCGCACGCCACACGCGCCTCGCCCTCCGCCTGCCCCCTCCCCCGGCGGGGTCTCCCCTCAGTCACTCAGCCGCCGCCGCCGCCACCACCGCCGCGGCAGCGCTTCGGGGCCCATGACCGCCGGCTGAGCGCCTCGTCTCGCCCCCGCCCGACCAACCGGCCAGGCTGTGTCGGCCGGGCCGCGGCGGCGCCGGCGGCTCCTGA
>JAWWTY010000077.1:18033979-18258582 GCA_035222235.1 Margarornis squamiger
ACTCGGACTGCGGCTCCAGCCTCTCCAGCTCCAGCGAGGGCAGCTCGGAGGAGGAGGACGAGGAGGAGGAGGACGAGGAGGGCAGCGGCGCCTCGGACTCCAGCGAGGGCAGCTCGGAGGAGGAGGAGGAGGAAGAGGAGGAGGAAGAGGAGGAGGAGGACAGCACCTCGGACTCCGACTCCAGCTCGGTCTCCAGCCAGGTTTCGGTGCAGAGCATCCGCTTCAGGCGCACCAGCTTCTGCAGCCCGCCCGCCGTGGTCCACGCCAACTTCTTGTACCATCTGGCGGCCGCCGCCGCCCCCCGGCCCCCGGCCCCGGCCCCGGCCCCGGCGGAGCCCGGCGCGCTGCCCGCCCTCCGCGGCGCTCCCGGCGGAGTCAAGCCGGAGCTGCCGGAGGAGTGGGGCCGCCCCGGCTGGGCTCCCGCCGCCCCGGCGCTGCGCTGCTCCGGCGGCCTGGGGAGCTGCTTCGCGGAGATAAGAGATGATAGGGTATCCGAGATCACATTCCCACACTCTGAATTTTCCAATAATGCCAAGAGTACTGACCTAACAATTAACTGTGTTGCAAAGGGGGCCTCTTCACCTAGCCCAAAGACAAACAATGCATTTCCACAACAAAGAATACTCAGAGAGGCAAGGAAATGCCTTCAAGCAACTACTACACACCGTGCAGATAACAATACAATAGCTGCTAGGTTCTTAAATAATGATTCTTCATCAGCGGCAGCAAATTCAGAGAAAGATTCCAAAATCCCTCATTGTATTGAATTTGCCACGGATTTGCCCTCTTTACAAACTGATCCTGCGGAGGATGCTGCTTCTCCAGGGGCAGCAGCAGCAGCTGAGCTCCAGTGCACTGATACAGGCAATAAGGCATTGCCATTCCTGCACAGCATTAAAATCAAAATAGAGGACAGCAGTGCGAACGACGAGTATGAGCCTGATCTTACAACACATAAGCTAAAGTGTGAGTGCAATGATACTAAGGATGAGTTTTACGGTGTGACTGAGAGTAATAACCAGGACGCTTTATTAACAGCCAAGGAAGATTCTGCATGCACTGAGAAAGAAACCACTTCCTTAAACCCGCTGACTCAGAGTCAGGTCCTCTCATGCACTTTAGGTACTCCAAAACCTGAGGATGGGGAGTATAAATTTGGAGCAAGGGTGAGAAAAAATTACAGGACACTGGTTTTGGGAAAGCGACCTGTACTGCAGACTCCTCCAGTCAAACCAAATTTGAAATCAGCTCGAAGTCCACGTCCTACAGGTAAAATCGAGACACATGAAGGAACACTGGATGATTTTACAGTTAACAATAGACGCAAAAGGGTAGCCAGCAATGTAGCATCAGCAGTGAAAAGGCCATTTAATTTCATGGCAAATTTTCCCTGTCCACCATCACTAATTATTGGCAATGATGGGGATTTGTTGCCAGCTTATTCCTTAAACACCACTAAGGATTCTCAACCACCTCACAAGGCCCATCCTGTATGGAAATGGCAGCTGGGCGGTTCTGCAATACCTCTTCCACCTAGCCACAAGTTCAGGAAATTTAATTAATAAAATAGTTTGGAAAATATTTTCTTGAACCACCTTTAACTTTCTTACCTTTTTTTTTTAAAAAAAAAAAACAAACAAACAACTCTGCAGCATGGTTTGTACAAACCCATTAATGCTATACACACTTTTACACTTTTGGAATCCTGTTTTATTGTGAAGACAGAAACCGGATTACTATTTTATTTACCATTACAACAGTGATGGGGTTTTTTTTGGTTACTTTGGGTTTTTGGTTTTGGTGGTTTGGTTTTTTTAATTTTGTTTTGTTCTGTTGCCTTGGGGGTTTTTTATTTTATTTTGTTACATTCCACAGAGTACTTCAGGCTAAAGACTCAAGTTAAACTCAGTTATTATGGTAAAGCTGGAACACTTTACTGTTTAAATGCTAATAATGCACCAGTACCTCAATTCAACTGCTGCAAATAAATGTCAAAAGGTTGAATAATAAATATTAGAATGAGCCATTAAATTTATGCACTAGATTTCGAAAATGGAAGTCTAACTGTTAATTCAGTTAAAGTTTGTTAAGTTACATGGTTGCACAGTAAGGGTTCACTATAATTCAATGTGGCAGCAGTCTACTTTTCGGGAGCTTTGTTTTCGGGTGCAGGGGTGTCTTTTTTGAAGAGCAGTTGCACTTACTCCTTTTTCTCTGGTTTGGAAAGCCTGGTGTCCGCCTGCGACCCCAGCGCTGGGAAAAGCTGCCTCATTTGAAACCAGTAAATAAATGTGGAATTCTATTTTTGGTAAAAGGGTGTCTTTTTACTTGTACAGCCACTCTTTGCAATTGGGGAGCCTTTTTGTTTCACCCAGAGGTCTTAAATAAGGTTACTGTTACCCACTAATGTCATACTTAAGTTGTGGTCTGAACATGCCCCTTACAAACTTGCAAAGCAACTAAAATATTTACCCGGCCAGCAGTACAATTTATGGTCCAGCCCCTCACGCTGGCTGAAGGAAATAGCAAAGCAGTAAATACAACACAGAAAGTGAAATGAGAGGTCCTAAGTGGAAAGATTACACAAAACGAGAAGATCGTGTTATTCGTAGCTTTTTGGCACCAAAACTCAAACGTTTCAATCGTGTTACACTTCCCGGTTCTATCCTCATCTCTTGAAATTTGCTGTCGTGGGGTTTTTTTGCCATGCCATCCTCTCTATGTAGCAGAAACGTTTCTACTGCACGTGACAATCAGAGGCAATTATCTATATTTGCACTTAATATCGAAATAGTCGAACAGGCAGACTTCTAGAGTCTGGCCCTCGGTAAGTCATGCTGGTATAATATATTGTGATGATGGAAGCAGTAAATCAAAATTATGGAAATTTGCACTGTTGAAAAGCATGCTTTAGCTTTATTTTCAATTAAAAACACTGTTTTAAAAAATCCTGATTCCAAACACTTTGAATTATTGCAGAGTTATCCGTGGTTTCCTCTCTGTTTGTAAGTTCACTGTTTTTATTTGGAGGAAATACGCTTCAAGAGGTTAACTGTTTCCCTCCCTTCCCCCCCGCTCCAACCTCTCGAAAAGAAAGGGAAGGGAAAAAAAAAAAAAAAAGAGAAAGGCTGGAGGCCGAGGTGGAGGCAGAGCCGAGCACGGGGGAAGGTCTCTCTTGCGGGGGGAGGACGGGTACAGCAACTCTGAAAACAGCCTGAAAACTTTGCAGCTTGAGAAAGGCAGTAATAATTGAGTTGCTGAATCAGCAGAGTTTAGGATGAATAATTGCTGGTTTCTTTCTTTGGATTAGCATTTTATTTATACTAGATCATTCACAAATTAAATTTTAAGGATTCCACTCATCGATCAATCCCGGGAGAATAATTTATCATAAATCAAAAAAGGAAAACAAAGCAACAATGTAATGTTTACTGTGTGACTCAAAGTCAACATTTCTGCTGGCAGTCCACTGCCTGGGATTCAATTTTTTAATTCCTGCCTTTTGTGATGCCCTCTCCCAACCCCTCGTGTCTCCAAATATTCCAAGTAATCACTGATTTCAGCTCTGTTTACTATATCCACACCGGAGTTTTCCTCTCATTGTAAAAGGCCTAGTCTAAGAATACCTGCAGCCAAATGTATTTAGAAAGAGTAAACAATTGCCTTTCAGTGGAGTTACCCTTCCCCCCTGCATGCACACGTACACACACACGCACACACATCACTTTAAGCTGCCAATTGCAAAAGGTGCATTGCATACTTAACCGCTCTGCTGAAATTACGATGGTCGTGAAAAATCTGCTTACTGAAGTTGTTCTGAGATGAATGTTTACATTCGTGTGTTTAGAGCTGCACAGATTACAGCCTTATTTCCAGAGAACTGTAAGTATGTACAAAATGTACTGCTCAGGAAAGACCCCTGCTCCATTAGAAACTGTGTCTGCCTGACAAAGGTCTTCCCTTGACCAAAAAAAAAAGAAAAAAAATAAAAGGAAAAAAAAAGGGGGGGGAAAGAGCCAAAAGCTACAAAAGTGCAATATGCAAACTTGAAACCTAAAATTTCGCCTTGTCAATTAAACAACATATCACTTGCAAAGTAACTCTGTCCCCTGACCCTGTTTACTTCCAATTAGAGATATGCTGATTTGGCCTGGAATTGTAAATTACAGAGGTGCTTTTTCAGGTTCCCGAAATAATCCTGTGGGGTTGGGGAGAGGAAAGAATAAGCATAAATTTATACCAAATAGGCTCTGCAGAGTTGAGGACGTGAAATATGGCGCCCAGCCCTGCCAGCGGCCCGGGAGCTCCAGGCACCCCCGGGCATCCCCGGCAGGCTGCTCCGCCGGGCCCTCCTCCGCCCAGGCGGCAGCAAACGGCAAGGAGTTAAACAGCCAAATAATTTTCACACGTGCACACCTCAGTTTAGTGCAAGCCACTAACAGGGACATTCGTGTTTTTACTGCTGTTGGAGAAATTAGCCAGGTACAATAACTAATTTGGTGTAAAAAAAAAAAAAAAAAAAAAAAAAAAAAAGAGAAAAAAAAAGAGGGGATTAAAAAAAGGTATTCTCTCCAATTCTGGTAGTTTGGTAACTGTTTCTGACGACATTGTAATTATTATTGCGATCAGAGTTCATTGTCATTTCAGCCTTAATCATGTAAAGTCTTATCACACAAAGGTAAGTTCTAAAACGAGGAAAACCTAAGGTTTTCCAAGGGAGCCAGGCTACCATTTTCTTACAATGTTTGCAGGAGATAAAACTAAAAATGTATTAGTAATGAATCGCCACCATTTTCCAATTCCTGGTGTACACAAAAATCAACAGAATTTTCTAGAGGAAAAAGCAACTGAAGGAAGTGCATGTATTTTATGGACTATACTCCATAGGTATTTGCCACAAGTAGAGTTCACCAGTAAATTTATTGGGAAGATTTCTGCTGCCAGATGGAAGACAAAGAAAGTTTTGGACTCTGGTTAATTCTCTAGAGCATTAAAAAGGGAACACGTGTAATGCCTTCAGCAACGAGGTATATTGCCTTAAAAGATGTGTCTTGCCGTTTACAGAAATTTACTTTAAGAAGTGATTGTTCTATAAGCTACACTTACTTGACTAGAGTGGGATAATCTCTTTACTGGTTGGTTATTTAAAATGCCACTACTAGCAATAATGCAAAATAGTGGTAGCTGTTTTATGAAGTTTGCTGTTTAATCAATTCACATGGTGATTTTTTACATGGTCTCTGAACCCTTTACCTCTAACAGATTTAGTTGCCAATAAATTAAAGTTTCTGCAGAAATGAGAGCACTGCTATCTTGTTTGTGTTTGACACTGTTCACACGTGCGAGTGGTTGAGACAGAAAGGGGTAAAAAAACCTGGTATTTTTGACACACAGTGGTAATCTGCAGGAAAATATTCCACATATGCAGTATGTTGGAGGACATGAAACACGGGTAACCTCGTTAATTGTGGTTTTTATGGTTAAGAGGATTGATGGGAAGAATATGTAATGGTTCATCCTGGGGTCTATTTGGTCAGCTCGGAGGTACAAAAGGAGGGCGAGTGCCTGAAAATGGAAAGCCCTGGCTAGCAAATTGAGGAGGGAAGCATTGGGATCTCAGTTGCCCAAGTCACGCTGCAGACATTCCCCATTCCGCGGTGCCTGGCCCTGCCAGCCGCGGTCTGTCAGCCCCGGCCTGCCCCAAAACCCTTCGGGAAGGGACAGCCGAAGGAGCCGCGTTTAGGCCTTACACGTTGCATTTTTTCACTGCGCTGATATAATTATTTCCCGTGCCCTAGGCCCCTCTCTCCCCCCCTCTCCCTTTCTCTCCGAGGCGGCCTCACAAGCCCCCGCTTTAAAAGGCCCGAGATGTTTTGCATGAGGCGCTCACAATAGGGGTTGAGGGAATTGACAGTTTCAAAAACAAGGCGCCCTGTCCTTTCCAGATGCCGAGGACCCCTCTCCCGCACCATCTCTCGTTTGCTCCTCGCTGCTGGTGGCTTTACCCTTAGCATTGCAAATACACGGCAACAGCTGTGTTTGTAAACAGGGGGGAGGACGGCGGGAGCGCCGCCGGCCCCGCTCCCTCTCCGCTCGCTGCCGCTGCCTGGAAATCACAATTTAAAAAAAAAAAAAGAAAAAAAAAAGAAAAAAATGAGAGGGAGATCAAAAAAATGCGGGAGCGAAGCCGGGGCCCCCGAGCGGCGGGGCGGCCCCTGCGCGGCGGGTCGGGGCACACCGCGCCTCGGGCCGCCATCTTGCCCGGCTCCCGGCCCGGCTCCCGCGGCCGCCGCTCCCCGGCCGCTCCCGCACTGCAAAGCGGGCCCGGGGCTCCCACCCCGCAGCCCCCTCCGGCTCCTCCGCCGGCGCGCCCATCTTCCCGGGCCGGGCCGTGGCGCGGCCCCGCCGCCTCCCGCCCGGCCCGCTCCGCGCCCAGGAGGAGCCGGCGGGGAGGCCCGCGGAGGTTCCGCGGGGCAGATGCCGGGCGAGGGGCCAGGGCAGCGGCCGGGGGAAGGGCCGGGGCTGCGGGGTCGGCCGTGCGCCCAGCGCCCCCGCGGAGCCGGCCCGGGAGGGGACGGGGAGCGGGGTCAGCGCGGAAGGTCCGAGGGGGCTGTTTGCTCTTGCGTCTAAAACGCAGCCGAGGCTGTAAAGCGTGTGAAATTACGCACCGGTCTCTTAAAGAGTGGCTAATTTATAGTAAATAGCGAGGGCTTTGTAAATGGATTTATTATGTTGTTTCTTGTTAATTGTTGAGAAAATCCCCATTGTTGAGTGTGAATGGCTTTATGGGCTAGCCCGGGCTGCGCGGCAATCGCGGGGCAGTAAATGGCCGCTCCGCTAATGTGCCCGTAGCGAGGAGCGGGACCAGCCGCGGTGACCTTTGGGCGGCGGGGCCGGGCTCGGGCGCCCCGCGGGCAGGCGCTGCCGAAGCCCCGTCCCCCGGCGGGGGGAGCGCCGGGCCCCGGCCCGCGGTGCGCCCTGTCCCGGGAGCGCCCGGACCCTCCCGGGGCACGGCCGGGCCCGCCGCGGCAGCGCCCACGTGCAGGAGCCGCTCCCGCCTTTGTTCGCGGCCGCGCTGCCCCGCCCGGCCCTGCCCGGCCCTGCCCGCCTGCCCCGCACGCTGCCCCTGCCCCTGCCCGCACGGCAGCGCGGCCCTCGGGCCTCCCGCGCCGCCCTTCCCCTCAGGCAGATAAACAGGAGCCAGCACCTCCAGCCCCTTCTCCCCCGGCCCGGAGCGCTGGGGGAGGGCATGGGAATTAGGGGTGCCGCAATGACCTTCCCCAAAGCGCACGCCGTGCCCCCTCTCCCTGGCCGCGGGGACTGCCCCGCCGCTGGCACCCACACCCCTCCAGCCTGCATATTGTAATACACAAATCACGATGAAATGTAAATTCTACTCTAGAAACTTATATTGGGCTATTCCCTTTCCTGAAATCTCTCCCCCTCTGATTTCGCTATTAGGAGAAATCCCCTGGGTTTAGAGCACTTGTTCCACGGATTTCTGCACAGCCCACATCTGTTGCCTTCCCCTCTCCGGCTCGGGGCTCTGCCCCTGCTGCAGGCAGAGGAGGGCGCGGGTATCCCGGCGGGACGAGCCGCGGAGGGGCCGCCGCAGCCCGGCCCTGCCCCTCGGAGCCCAGCAATTTTCCAAACTGCCTTTCAGGATCGGGATTAAATTGCAATCGTGTCAAATGCACGGCTCCCTCTTCTCCGGGACTTGTGCTCGCAGCGTTTTTCCAGGCTGATTAGTAGTGTCGGAGCTGCTAGATAGGGCTGTACAGTCCATTTCCCTCAAAACAGGATGTTTCCATCAACCTGCATTTGGTTTTCCCCAAAGAGCAGCGGAGAGTTTAGTTGGGAAACACGTCCCAGCTAAACCCTCGCCTTCAGCTGCCACTCGGGTCACTTCACATCTCTGTATTATATTTCATCCTGTCATTCTCCTTTCTCTACCTTCCCGGGCAAAAATAAATAAACTAACAAACAAACAGATCCTTGAGAAAGCCTCTGAGGATGGCGAAGCCCGGGGCCGCCGCACCGGCGGAGCGGCTGGGCCGGCCAGTGTCCCATCGCCGGCCGAGGCACTGCTCGGTGCCGGACACATCCTCCCCGACCTCCCGGTTGTTTGTTGTAGGTTGGTGTTGCTCCCGGAGCAAAACCCCCCGCTCCCCTGGACCACCTCCCGCCTGGCTGCCCCGGGAGCAGCTCGTTTGCTGGGATTTCTAGGGTCTTTGTGCGTTTGTGGAGATGCGTGTGAATGGGGCTGCGAGTGTTAAAGATGCCACATAACCTGTGCGAACATATGTTTTATATTTACCCGCGATGCTTTTGTATTCCCGAGATTCGGGGGTAAATTGCCCAAGACAGTAACAAACCTAGAATTATTATCTAGGAAAGTGCCTGGGGAAAATAAATAAGTAAATAAATTTTTAAAAGGAAAGAAAGAAAAGTGTTTGTTCTCTTTTGGAAACGCTCATTTCCTTTTTCATGGACATATTTTGGTAAGGGTAAATAGCGATAACATGCTATTCCGCGTACAGTTTTCCAGACCATTTAAAAAACTTTACTGTGTCTGCTGCGGATTTTTGAAGCAGCACATTATAAGCAGAAGGATTTTCAGGTTGTTTCCCACTATGACATAATCGTCCCCGTCAAAATCTAGCTAAGTTCGCCGGAGGGAAAAAGATGTTCATGCTAAATGATGTGGTAGAAGAAAAGAGCGAATGGCGTTTAATACGCCATATAAAATAATGTCAGATCTCCCCGGCTGTGATCTCGCAGTCTCTCTTACATTTTAGAGGAAGTTTATAAATGGTTACCTGGGGTTTACAAATTTTGCTAGTAAAATCTCATTAATTCCATTATGATTTCTGTATCCTTCTCCCGTAAAGGGGCCTGTAAAATGTAGCCATTCTACACAAGCCCTGCCATTCATCAAGTCCGTGAACATTCGTATTTCCCTATCTAGCAGCGTAGAGGACGATAAATAGAAAAGCTCTCCAGATAATCGCTGATATCTCTTGCCCTCCACCCAGAGCACTTGGCGGTGTTTGTTCCGTCCCGGAAAACCGAACTTCTGAAACAGGCTTAAAAGTAGGTGAACTTTTTAAAACACACCTGAAAGTTGGGAATCTTTATGTACGTGTTTGCATTGCTCGTGGAGCAAGGAGGAGTATACCCAGAAGCAATTCCTCATCATCGGACTTAAAAGAGTCTCCTGCCTTTCCCGAGGCCTTTCTGCCTCCCTTCCCTCTGTAAACACGCGCGCACAGATGCGGTAAGGTTTCCCGGGAATGCCCCAGCCCGGAGCCCGGCTCCTCTGCCAGCTCCCGCCGTGCTGCTGCATTTGTTTCTCCCGTTTTCCTCAGGAGAAGGATGACACTGGGTTTAGGAAAAAGATCCGGAGGGTAACTGAGAATTCAGCAGCTCCCAGCCCCAACGCCGGTGCAAAAGTACGGGTTGGTTTCGCAGCGGCTTCGTGCAAGCTGCTCCGGCTTCACAAAACCTGCGAGCCCGAGCCGCCCTCCATGCAGAATTTACTGCTTGTACTTGGTTTAGCAACGCCAATGGTGTCTGATCATTTAGAAAGACGAACTACATAAACATCTGATAGTTTGTATTAAAATCAAGCACAGTGACAATTGCACAGAACTGGTTTTAATTTTATTCCAAAGTGTTTACACATCTACATGTGGTGAATTTGTCTTCGCTGAGAAAGTTAAGAATCAATAGCTCTAATAGCTTTGCATAGGCATGATAGAGATTAACATTTCTGCATCCCCACCAGTCCAGGGTTTCTGAAGAACACTTGGGTGCTGAAAGAGAAAGGGGTTTCCAATGAGACTAACTGGCTCTGCCTGCAAAGGTGCTCATGTTTTCCTCGCAGGCATCACCGAATTCAGCAGGACGTGGAGAAGCAGCCTGCTTCATGTTTATCTGTTTTGCAATGCCTTCGCTAACCAGTACCTGCAAAGCTCAGCCCGAAAGAGCAACCCGCGAGCTCCCGGCGAAGAGAGCTGGTCTATGATAAAGGGCTAGACCCCGGTTCCCCCGAACTCCAGCTGGGATGACAGCGTTTTCCAGGAACCTCTCTCGCTCCCAGGGAAGCGGGAAAAGCAAAGCTCCCGAACCCATTCCCTATCTCACACTTTCTGTCAAGGTGCCGCAGATCCTCTGGTGCACTCCCTGGTTTTCCCAGGGGCTGTCCAGCGACACCCAGTCATAGCAAACTGAGCTGGCAAAAACTCGGCTATTCCGGGACATTTGCTATAAACGAGGAGGTGCTCCCAAAGAGATCCTTAAACTATATATCTATGTGTATTGAAAAAAAGAAAATCAACTCACACCCAAGAACCATCGACATTTGCAAACGCTGCTAATGCAGCAATTTTCCCCAACTTTAGAAGGACTATTATTTTTAATTTTCAGGTGGTGCTTTACGAAGATCATGAAATCACGTATAAACTCTGAGCCTAACCCAATCCACAGATGTCTATGCACGTCTCTAAGTCAAACAGGTCAAATATTTTTTGAAGACGCATTTACCAAGAGGAAAAAAAAAAAAAAGGCATCTAAGATGGAAACCTGTAGGGGCATAACAAAAGGAAAGAGGCCACAAAGAAATATCCCACAGTGGATTACAAGGTTATGGGACAGGTCACTATAGGAAAGTTAAACAAAAAATGAAGGGTACATTATATAAACCTCACATAATTAAAAAATAGTTAGTTCCAATGTTGTAGTTATACCTTCAGATATTTGTTGAGTTTGTTTTTCAAGTGCCTGCGAATTTATTGGGAGATTATTCTGTTAATATGCCTTTATTTACCCGGCGTTTGCTTTTCCAGATAATTAGAAAACTGACCGTAGCCTTTAATGACTGTGTATTTAATGAAGACTATGATTATTTTACACCCAGACAGATGCACAGAATGAGCTAATATAAGGGGGGACGTAGTCAGACAAGGAATAAACCCAGCCTTACAGAGAGAGGACTCTAAGATAGTAATATATTAAATATTGCAGCGATCGATTCCAATACCCTGAGTGGAGACGGGAATAAAAATTCACCCCCAAGATGAAATGATTAGGAATTCTTTGTTGTGCGAAAAAAAAATGTCGGGTTTTTCTTTTTTTTTCAGATCCTTTTTGTTCAGGTTAGAGGAGGGCCGGGCAAGCATCTTTCAGGCTCTCGGGTCGCGGTTTGGGACATAACTCTAGAGGTTAGCCGCATCTCACTGGCGTTTCTCCGTGGTAAAAAGATGGGTCTTTGTCCGAAGAGAGCCGGATTAAATATCAAGCCGGGCTCCGGTGCGCGGGACAGGAGCGGCCCCCCGGCAGCGGCTGCCACCCGTGGCAGGGCTGCGCACCGGGGCGCCTGGCGGGGGGGGTCCTGCAGCCGGGACCCCGGGACGGGCAGGGATGGGGTGGGCAGCGGGAGGGGAGCCGTACCGGGCCGCCCCCCGGCAGCCCCTCCGTAGCCAGGCCAATTAAAGTGGCACACAAAGCTTGCGCCCCAGCCACTCTCCGCTCCCACCGCTGCCCCCAGCCCTGTCTTCTCTTTCTTTCCCGCGTACCTTCTCTCCCCCCCACCCCCAACACAGCTCTTCTCGGCTTTAATTAATAATTAAAAGGCAGAATGAAAATTAAAGAGGGAGCAGAGGAGGAGCGAGAGCCCGCGGGAGCCCTCCTGGGAATTGGAGTTTGGAGAGAAGGTGGCCGGGCGTCGTGCGGGGCTACCGGGCGGGGGTCCTCCTGCACCCTCCGGGCCACCTCCCTCCCCCTACTCCCCCGGGATACCGGGGTGGCCGCCCGGCACAAGGCTGCTGACGGTAGGCCGGGTCTGAGGCTCATCAGGTCAGCGGCCGGGGTGCTCGGTTTTGCTTCGCTCCAGCTCGGCAGCTGGGAAGAGAAATTACAGCCCAGAAAATGGGAACCTGTTGACTGCCACGTCCCGAGTGAAAGGGCCGGTAGTCTTTTACATTCCCAAACCTATGAAGTTGGGATGCCATCGCTGGGCCCCTGGATTCACCTGTCACTGCAATCACTGCCCCCGAGCACTGACAAATATTCACAATAAAAGAGTGAAAGGGTCTCTTAAGGTTCACTGATTTGTGTGTAGAACTTTGGAAAACTGCAAACAAGCGAGAAAAATTGTCCATTCTTGTGAAGGGAAATACAAGTTTGCACTTAACCGTTCAGCGACAAAACCCAAGGACTGGCCAAAGAGCTGGTGACATACACTGTAATCTCCATAACAATTTCATTTCCTCTCTTCCCTCTCTCCCTCTTTACTGGTTAGCAAAGGGGAAAATCTAAGGGTTTAATCCCGAGAAAGGCTTTCCATTTATTCCCACTGCAGGGAGAAGGGGATATTGAGAAAAGCCAACAGATCCCGAACAAAATGGAGAGGGAAGTCCTCAGGCTCCGCGCTGGGAGAGGCGGGTTGGGAGCATCCAGCCAGAGGACACATGCGAGTCAGAGTGAAATAGAAACTGGCGCTATTAAATTTCCTTTTAAGTGTGCCTTTGGATTAGTTGTACACGGAATCTAGTAATTAAGGCCCTTCTCTTTAGAGAAAACCTTTTCGGTTTCGTGTTCCAGTGTCGGGCGTGATTGCTGCGTGCTCGAGAGAAAAAACATAAAGGACCAGTTTTTCCTTTGAGCTCAAAAAGTTGCGGCCACATAAGTGGTTTTTACTAAAGACGACATTAAACTGTAGGGTATTAGCAGTAATCACCGAGGGATCTGGTTTGTACCGTCTCAGGCCTCAGAATCTGCTGTTACCATCTTGCTGGGACTGGGGAAAAGCGCTTCCCGATTAAATTCTGCATTAATAGAACTTGGCAACCGGCAACAAAAACCTTGCTTAAGTGAAATGAAGAGACAAAAGGCACTTTAAATGGTGAGGTTGGGGGGTGGGGAGCTTATGCCACTAATTTTAAATGAAGACGACGTTCACGCCTTGCAGCCAGCGGCGAACCCGTGCTCGGGCTGGGTGAGGGATAGCACTAATTCTCTGTGGGCTCGCTGCGAGGCTCCGGGCAGGGCTCGCTCGCCGCCCTCCGCGTCCCTCGCCTTCCGGGGACGCACGGTTGGGATCGAGAACTGGGAGATCCGCAAAAGCAGCCCCCTCGGCTCCCTTCTCGGGAGGGACCTCAGCTCGGCCGGCCGCGGGCAGCGCCGGGGGCTGGCGGGATGTGGCGTGGGGGATGTCCCCACGCACTGTCCGGAGCGTCCGAAACGGGACATTTCCACGTCCTGCTCCCGGGAAGGTTGTTTCACCCCCGTTTGGGAGGCGGATGGCGTCCCCCTCGGGGGCACACGCCCTCAGAGGCCCCTTGCTGATGTCCATGAGCTCTGTGCTGCTGTGTGGTGGGTTGCGGGGCAGCTCCCACGCGTGTCCGGCGAGGCGGGACGCCCGGCCCCGCGGCGGGGGGATGCAGTCCTCTCCGGCGGGAGCTGCGAGGAGCGCGGAGCGGGGCCGCAGCCCGTGCCGGGGCCGGCTCTGGGCGCGGAAATAGAAATGTAACATCTCCTCAGACAAATTAATTTTTGACGGATTTATGGCACGGTTTGCTTTCAGGATATTCATTGGCTCCTCCGAGCTGTAATAAAGTCCAGGGTGCAGAAGTATAAACACGCACCGTCTGCTCGGCGGAAACCCTTCAGCAGGATCTGCCAACCAAAGATCAAGACACTTTGTGCATTTTCCACAGATAATGCCCATATTCCGAATGAGTGATCAGAGAACTCCGGTATTGTTAAGTAAAATGAGAGGAAGGCGAGTGACGTGGGAGTCGAACAATGGCATTTCTGAATCAGTTTGGTTGATTGACATTTGGGGGCTTCATGACCCGAGGGAATAGGACTCATTACTGTGAATACACCAAAACATCAACCGAGATTAGAACTCTGGATCTTTTAAAAATCCCATTTCATTCTAAATTATAGTGGGAAAATACCAATTCTAAGAAAAAAGAAAGAGAGAGGGAAGAAATTACTCCTTTATGCCCCTTTAATTGCTCAAAGCCCCCAAATAGAGTAAGAAATAGCGTTAAGATTTTAGGCAACATTTAAGAGGAGAAAATTAACTTTCCAAGCTAAAAATGTTGCCGCTGACAGAACACCGAATACGTGAAAACATATTTCTGGGACCTGCAGATCTTGCACTGAGCCGAGGTGAGAATGGGCGCACGGTGCAGGAATAACTTAATAAGAAGGGTATCTGACAGATTGATATGAATAACTAATTAGATATGATTCCATGTTCCTTTGCGTTTTATGTCTCAAATTATCAGGAAAAGTACAAATAAACTTGAGGAAAAAAAATAAGGGGGCAAGTAAAAGGGTGAGGGAAAATGTGTTCAAACCATCCTGGAGAGTCAGGAGAGGCGATCATGAGGCGTGCTATGGGAATCTGTTTGGAAGACCGGCTGTCTCTGAACAAAGTCCATTTCTCACAAAATTGGGAGGGGGGAAAAAAAAAGGGTAGGAAGGGTACGTGGCAGAGTAGGGTAAAGTCTCTGAGAGCTGGTGAGTGACCTTCCCCGACGGAGCAGCCCCAGCCGGAGTCGGTGGCCCTCACGATTTGACCATCTTCGAACCCATCTCCGTATCAACAAACATAGTCCAACACAGGGCCAGGGTGCCTTACAAGGAGCTGGCTCCTTCCTACCCTTAGGAAAACAAATGTTCACGGTGTTTCAATACAGGATGAGGCGCTTAACCAGTGCCGTTCTGACTGTGGCTGCAAGGGAAGGCTGCCCTGTTATCAAATTTTCGATCACTTATCAAAGCTGAGGATTGCCGAGGAGTCATTGCTTTGCACAATAGGGACAAGGACGGGTTTATTTACTCGGCGACCAGAAATACAAATAATTAGGACCCCGGCAATCCAGCCAAATGAATTTAGTGCTTTCAGGTTAAAACACAGACACACAAGCAAACCCGATGATTATCTAAATGTTCAATTATACATTTACTAATATGGCCAGTGACTCGCAGCAGCCGCATATCCAGATATCATCTTTATACGGAGACATCTTGGCTTTAATTAATGACTACTTTATTCTCATTATTCTCGCGGAAAAAATAGGTGTCACGTCACATTAAAATTAAGATTATTTTAATTTATTTAGGCTCTTAACAAAAACCAGTCTAATTATATTTCAAATTACGACGGAGAGGCGACCGAACCGATCGGGAAGTCCGAACAAAGGCAGGGCGCCGGTAGCGTGCAGCGCCGAGCCGGAGCAGGGGGAGCCTCCGCTTTCTCCCGTGTCATCCTTCGGTCCCAGCGGGAGGGAGGAGCGGGACGGAGCCTGCGGGGGCACCGCGGCCCCGCAGCCGGGCCGGGCCGAGCCCCGCGTGTTGCTGCGGACCGGAGGGAGCAGCGACACCCGCGGCACTCCGGCCCGGCGGGGACACACCGGGGGCCGCGCCCGGCCCGGCCCCGCCACAGCGCCCGGTGCGGCGCGGCGCCCCCGGCCCGGGGGGGACAAAGGCAGGGCCGGGGGCGGCCCGGGGGCCGTGAAGCCCGTGCGGGGCTGTGCGGGGCCGTGAAGCCCGTGCGGGGCCGTGCGAAGCCGTGAAGCCCGTGCGGGGCCGTGCGGGGCCGTGCGGGGCCGTGCGGGGCCTCCCTGCCGCGCCCGGGCCGCGGCCCCGCCAAACGCGGGCCGGCAGCGCCCCCTGCAGGGCGGCGGCGGCGGCACCGCCCCTTAAAGGGCCGGCGCTCTTAAGGTGGACCGGTGCGGGCGGCGCGGGGAGCCCTGCGGGGCCGGCGGGGCGGCGCGGGGCGCGGCCGAAGCACCGCGTGGAGCCGCCGCCAACTCAGGCCCCGGCCCCCCGTCCTCCCGGGAAGACACCGCGGTGTTCGCAGAGCACGGAGCTCCCGCGCTCCGCGGGTTACCGGGACAGCGGGGCCGCGGCGAGCACATCCGAGAGAGAACAGCGCGGGGAGCTGCCCGGCACAGCCGGCCCCGCCGACGGCCGCGGCGCTGCTGACGGACCGGCCCTCGGCCCCCACGACCCCCGGAGCTTCGTGCTTTGCCTCCTGACAGGGACCAGCCCGCACCTCCCGGGGCACGGACGCCACATATCATCCCCGGGACCGGCCGCAGCTCCGGGTGCCTCGCCCGCCTTGGAAGACTGACCCAGAGCGGGGATGAGAGCAAAAAAAAGGGGAAAGAGGGAAAAGAAAAGTAGAGCCCGTTCAAGTTGTCCCGCCCCAGGCACCAAGCTCCTGCCAGCCCCGAGCAGTTTTAGCCGCCGGGGCAAATGCTCTCCCACGGCCCCGCGTTCCCCCCGCGCACACGGGCACGGCGACAGCTCCGTTTCGGAGCGCAGCGGAACCGAGGGGGGCGGCGGGGCCGCGGGCTGAGGTCCGCGGGTGCGAGGTGGGACATTCCCGGCAGGCTCTTGCCGCGGAGCATCCTCTCCCTGCCCTGAGACACTCGTCCCTACAGCAAACAAAAAAAAAAGTTAATTAAGAAAAACAAATCAAACAAAAAAAAAAGGCTGAGGGACGATTCTCCTACATGGTCCTTTGCAGCTCCCCAGAAGGGCCGTGCCATCCCGTCGCGCCATCCCCAGGGCAGCGGGAGACGGAGGCGAAGCCGTACACGCTTCTCCGTGGACCCCTGCCCACCCATCATCCTCACTGAGCAATGATTTTATTCTGCCTCTTGGGGCTACCGAGAAGGCTCCGTGAGAGCGCGGACGGTGCTGCCAGGGAAGCGCGGGCGCTGAGCCCCCGAGGGTCAGCGGTGCCCGCACCGGGACGGGTCGGGACGGACCGCGCAGCTCCGCTCCGGCTTCGCAGGCGCGGCGGCGGGACGAAAGGCACCCCCTTCCGCACCTTTTCTTCCATCCGAAATGGAGCCCAAAAGGCAGGCGCGCTGCCCGGAGACGGGTCTCTGTTGCGCGGGGGCGCGGTCGTTGAGCTGAAAATTCAGCGCTGAATTACTCACGTTTCCAGACGGGGGATGGTGGTTTTTTTTGTTTTTTTTTTTTTTTTGGTGTGGGGGGACTGGTGGTGGTGGAAACTAATGAAGACAAATCTCCATTAGAGCTACTCCACACAGGCCATTAAGCACGAGGAGGTTTTCCTCTCGTGTTTTTAGGCGGTGATTTGTGCGAGCTGCGCACGGCAGTAGCGGCGGGGCGGCTCCAGCGCCCGCGCCCTCACGGTGGCCGGAGAGCCTCAGCCTACACCGAGCCTGCCGGAATGGCAGCGAAATGTTTTCAAAATCAAACCTGTTTCCCGCCCCTCCCGCCACGCTCCCCGCGCAGAGGAGCTGAGGGATGGCGGCTGGCGCTGCGCGGCGCGACCACGACCTGCTGTTCTGGGCGCAATAACCCAACCGAGCTCTGAAACAAGGCGAAGGATGGGGTGCCATGAAGGACGGGGTGCCATATCCTCCACGCTTTGCAGCCTGATTTTTTTTCTTTTTTGTGGGCTTGAAGTTTATGCAGATTAGCCGAGAAATTAGCGCTGGGGTTCGCTCGGACAGAGAAGATCCCCAAAATTTGGCATTTATGTGTTTAGCTTGCTGATATTTATGTGTTTAGCTTGCTGGTAGGCTTTCATGCAGGGTAAAGCTGGAAGCTTAGAAAAATAAACACAAATCTGCACCCCTCGAAATTACCCAAGAGACCCAAATGCCGGAGAGGGGAAGCGATGTTTCACCCCGGGCTTCATACACAAGTGAATCAAAAATAGTACATGGCGATTTATTGATCAATTTAATGTTGGAGCCGGTGGCTGTAAAATCCTGAAGGGGCAAGCTGTGCCATGAGCAAGCAACAATCCCATAGACTTCAGCGGACCGTGTCACAATAAGCCATAATAACCGCGATTAAAGCGGCAGCAGCAAATCAGGTACCTTATCTCCCCTTTTTATCTAACACATCAGAATATTTCGTCTTCCCTTGACAAAAAAGCCCTCATCCAAAGCATTTTGTTCCCCTTGACAGAATGAAACACATTTTCCTCCCCAAAGTAAACATAATGCATGTGACTAACACACTGGCAGGCCCAACAGCAGGGAATTTAACTTTTAAAGAAACCGATCTCTATCCGTGATTGATGCTGTGTCGCTCTGACAACAGAGAGTGTGTAGCTAATTGCCTCTATAAACGAAAAAGATATTGCCCTCATTTTATCAAACACATTCTTTGTCCGGGGCTAAAACAAGTGTCACAGTAAATGGACATGACTGTAGAGATTAATAGTTTCCCAACAGTGAAATCTGAATAAGAACCCCATGTTGGCAAACAGTGTCTGGTTTAAACTGGTAAGGAGACTTACATTAATTTTTCAGGAGCAATTTCCTTTCCTATTGAACCATGATCACTTGGGGGCTTCTGGACAGGTTAACCCACAGGTCCTGTCATCAGGACTCCTGGAGGCCCTTGGGACCCCTCCAGTCCTGGGGACCCCTCTGTTCCTTGGAACTTCTCTGGGCAGAGCTTTGGACATGACTGCCTAAGCACACTGGTCTACAAGCTGCAGCTCTCCCACCCAGCTTCACAAGGCATGATGGAGAAGGGTCTGCAATAGGTTTCTTTCAGGTCTCACTCCTGACTTTCAGGGCACTCCTGACTTTCTTGCAAAGGAACTTCAGATGTTTCCTCTGCTCTTTAAGAACATTTTGTTTTCTTTCCATTTTGAAGGCCAACAGCCAGTATTAGGAAGAAGAAGAGAAAGCTTTACAGTAATATTTATACAAACAAGTAATCGCAAATTTTGTGTGAGCAGCCAACAAAATAAAACATCTTCAGTCCACAGGCTTCTGTGAACTTTCACAACTGCCCAGTTTAAATTTTTTCTTCTATCCTTTCCCTTACAAGCCATTCCCTTAATTTTATAGCCAGGCAAGATAACAATGTCCTGTTGTACTCTCATTCTTTTAAGGGGTATTGAAATTTTGAAGAACATGGAAAAGAGAATCTCCCCTCCTGCCTTTATAGTTTGAAACCCAAAAGTGTTGTACAAGGTACTTCTGGAGCATATTCTTTCTTAACGGACTGGATTACAACAGGAAATACCCCCAAGAGATGGAAACGTGAGGTGTAGAAGCTCTCTTTAGCCTAGTGGGGAAAGGAATAGCCTGAACAAATAGCTGGAAACTGGAGCAAGACAAATTCACGTGTGAGGAAAACACACATTTGTAGGATGCTGCCTCGGGAAGTGGCTAATTCACTGTTATTACTGGTTTTAAACCTTCCTGGAAATTATGCTTTTGCCAGGCACAAGTTATTGGATACAACACTGGGTGTAGTGGGTGAAATCTATTGGCCAATGGCCAATCATAAATAAAATATAATTTTGTAGATTCATAGAATTTAACACTGAATTTCTGAATTTAACAAGAATTTCTTAATTTAATAAGAATTTCTTCTTCTGCTTAGTCCAAACATAGTGACAGGTCAAGAGGCACGTGAAACAAGAAGTGCAGATACCCTGAGGCTGCTGTTGAGTAGCTTTTTTATTTTCCTTCAGCTTATCTGGAGTTGTTGCTGACAAAGTACCTCTGGAGTAAAGCATCTTTGCATAATTATTTATGTTTCAGGTTTAAACTCTCAAATCTCTTCCTTTGTTTGGTTTTGCTTTGGTTTTTTTTTTTGTTTTGGTTTGGTTTTCCTCTAAGAGTTTGCCCCTTACTCCATGGAATAACAAGCACAGTCTTGGTGTTGATATTTTCCCTACTGAACCTGCCTTACAGATAGCATGAACAGTGCAGTTATGCCTATTAGTCACAGTGCTCGGCCCTGGTGTTAGACTAATTTGGAAAGACTTCCTGCATAGCAAGAAACAGCAGGATTTGATCATAGTCAGAGATCCATTACAACATGCAGCAAGGCTCTTTAAGGAGCCCTTATCACCTGGGACATTTAAAAACTACACTCATGAGACATCAGTAAAAAACCCATGAAGAAATATTGCATTCAAAGGAAGACTGATTGCTCGATCTGCTGGATCTTGTCTGTCACTGAATTCTAGGAGAGTGATTAAATAGTAATAATAAAGAAATCTGGCAAAACAGGGAGAGAATGGACAGCAAATATTGACTTTTTAACTGCTCTATTTTGTGGAATATTAAATTAACGTTCCTGCACCACATCCAGGCATCAATCCTCATCTCCCTGGAGTCAATGGTGACATTTCTATTGTCTTCCATAGAAGAGAACTATTTATCTGAGGGCGTCTTGATCAAAATAAACACAATGGAATAGATTGTACTTGAAAATATTTTGAACTTCCTTTTGCTTGATTTGAACAATTGCTTTGGTCCTAGGTTATTAAATCTTGACTTTACCCCAAGAGAGGTTGCTGTTGTATTACTATTCTCTTCCCTTTGCTGCAGGGATAATCAAACATTTCAATAGCTTTCTGTTGACTGTGAGACTATAGTTACTTTTAACCCTTTTTCAGCCTAGCCAAACAAAAATGTTAATGGAAACATCTCCAGACAGTGCTTGGTCAATCTAAATATCAATAAGACTTCAAAAAACCCCTGCTGCTCTATAAACTGTTAAAAACCATGTATTTTACAGACAGAGAAATATACTTATGCACTTTGTACTGAAAAGAAAATCATCTTGTGAAATTTTAGTGCCAGTACCTGGCAAAAACACAGATTTTGATGACATCTTCTGTTTTAAAATGCTACCTCAGAGCTCAGCTCACATCTTTGTCTAACTGCAACTGGAATCTCCTTTTTTTAAGAAAGTGAAACATTCTGATTTTTGAATGAACACTATAGGGAAAAAAAAAGTGCATCTCTTCTGGTTTACATTGGACAGCCTTTTATTTCTGACTTCTTGTAACCCCTTTTTTGGCCCATGAAAGCAGACCCACAGTAAGATTTAGAGATGTTTACATCAATGTCTAAATCTATTAGCTGCAAAGGGGGAGAGCTATACACTTAACCAGTTATTCTTTGGTTTTAACTAACGTAGCTGCCACTGAATTTTTTGCTTCGTTCCCAGGACAAAAGTAAGTAGTATGGGGAATATGCAGCTGTTTTTCAAAATGTCTTTTTGTACGATCCTGTAATAGTAGTCAGAAGCATGCAAGGTGTGAGTCCTATTATATTATGAGACCTCTTAGGTATTAACCATATGCATTTATATAGCTATGTAGTTTATATAGGCAAGTTACCAATAAATACAGACCAATACAACAAACTCAGAGCAAGCATTTACTATCTGCATCTCAGTATAAAACCCCTCCTCAGTGAGTGGATAATTTACTTTCCTTGTTCAGCAGTATAACCCAGGCAGGCAATTAGAGGCAGCAGTATTTTAATAAAGTTTCCAGGGGCGGAGGAGACAGGGAAGGGTTAAGGACCGAGGGGTGAGAAGGGAAAGCCCACAGGCTGTGTCGATTATTTGGTCAGAGGAAAAGCTTTGTTTGGTGTTACTTTGTGTATTAATGAACCATGCCTTAAGGGAAGGGCCTACAAGAGATTTGGGAGTTTCCCGAGCAGGCAGGGGTCTCCCTGGGCTGCGAGGGAGCCCGGCGCTCCGGAGGGATGCTGAGACCACGGTGCCCCGGCTTCCGGGGGTACGCGGGCACAAAGCAGGCAGCGACACCGTCCTCTCTGTGGCCGTCCTTCGGGAGCACAAGTTATCCCATCAAGAGCCCCGTCACACGTGTTCCCTCTCCAGCCCAGGCTCCTCAGGAGCCCGCCTGCCGTGGCCCTCCCGGCCCCTGTTCAGCCTCTCGCGGGGCAGCGGCATCGCCTACCCCTGCCCGGGGGTAGCTCAGTCCCGGCTTTTCCCCCGGCTCTTACAGGAACATCGTGTCTTTGCGGTGGCGGGTACCATTTTCCGAGGACGGAGCCTCCCACGCGTGGGAGCTGGCGGGCAGCGGCGCGAGAGCGCGGGTCTTCTTTCCTGCGGAAAACCGGGCTCGAACCGCAGTCACAGGGTCCAAAGGCCGGAGAGGCTGCGGCCGTTCGGGAGCGCCTCCCGCCTCTGCGGAGACCGCGCCATCGGTCTGACCCAAGTGCTTAAAAACACACAGGAGGGAATTTTCGGCCACATCCACGCCTGCCCTCGAGCAGCCCGGGGTCTCGGAGCCGCTGCTTGGGCGCAGTTCTTTGGCGCTCCCGCAGGAGCCGGTGCGGGTCAGCTGCCCCCCCACTCCCTCTGCCTTTCACACTTCTCTGCGGACCCTCCCCAAACCCACCCTCCGCTCTTCCACACATCCAGTGTCGTGAACGCAGCGAATAAAGCAGTAATACCCGGGTTCTGGTACTTCCCAGGAGTTCAGAAAACTCCTTTAGGGAAACCAATCTAATTCATCACACAAACCTGATTAATACTTTATGTCTGTAGCTGTTTATTGACTACCGATTCAAGCCTTGTGGAAAAAGAAAAAAAATCAACCCAAAACTCCAACAAATCCTATACATGATTGTGCAATGAAAGGCTGTCTTACTGTTTGTGCACAAAAGTAACTAAACGGAAACCACACAAGCGGCCGTATGCTAGCATCCTTAACTCTTCGGTACCTTTCATTGTAGGCTGGGTTTCCTAAACGTGAAAACAATCTCTTTCCACCCCCCTCAATGTGGAATTCCCAGCGACGGCAGCAGTATTCCTCGTTAGCAGGATCTGAAACCTGAACCTTCAGCCGGGCACCACAGCTTGAGCTACAGCACTAACCGCGCGGGTCCCAGCCAGGACAACAGCGCTATCTTGGGTGTGGAGAGGGTTCCCGGAGTACGGCTGGGGCTGCTCCCCCTGTCACCTCCCGGATTGCCTTCTGCCCCCCTGCGGGGGGGTGCTACAGCTGCTCACACAGGAGTGTTTTGGCCCGGCCTTCGCTTCAAATGGGCATGCTCAGTTATTTTTAGTGTGGCACCACCAGTTTTGTTGAGAACGTGACTGACAGGAACGTTTGTAGTTTTGTATCTTGGCCAAATTATAACACAAAGTCAGGGGACTGAGGAAAGGCTCCTTTCTGGTTTTGAGTCTTTCCTTTTGTTAAAATTCAAAAATATTTTGAAAGCAAGCTGAAGATATTATAAATTCCCTAATATTCCAAAAGTATTTTATAAAGGAAAGCATTTTGAAGCACAAGTATTAAGGTATCCACTTACTTAGTTTATTAATATTTTAATTTAATTGTATAAATTCCAAGGCACAATTGAGAAGGTGTTTGCTGCTTGTGGGCTCCATAGCCATTTTAAAATCATTACCACTTCTGTCATGACAAAGGACTGATTTCATCATTGCTGTCTGCATCTACATGTGAAAATATATGACTAGAGTGATTTCTTTTAGAAAAGCAAAGAGAAAAGACCGTTTATATGCTCTTATTGCAAGAGGTCTAATTTTTCCTGTCAGATTTCTGCAGGTCATTGCTGATTTTACTAAAACTGAAACTCTTACTTTGACTTTGCATTGTGCATTATTTTAACAGCAGAAGATGGCACATAAACACCTTTTATCTACTTTCCCTCCTACTGGGCTTGCAACATCAAAGATAGTCCCATTCATCTTTGTTTCAAGGTGGGCTGTAAGTTTTCATCTGGCATGGTTGTTGAAAATCAAACTGACTGTACTTGATCACAGTGGGATCTGCATGAAAACCCATCTACAAGTTGAGCTGTAATGCTTACCTGTCTAGGCCAATTTGAGAACAACAAGGATGATAAGCACATAAAGCTGAAATAGTGTTGTTTCACAGTAGGACTGTTCCACTGCCAGTATAGCAGATAAGGCTGATTTAAGTAACTGTGGAGCTGTGTGCAAAGCCACGTGATTTTATCCCAGAGATTATTAGATGCAATTCCTTGTGATAATCTGTCTCTTCACTTGTCCTGACTTTGTATGCCATATTGCCTGGGAATTATCCTAGGCGAGGAAGGAGGATTAAGGTATGCGAAGGAATGCAGTGAAACTGTCAATAGAGGTTTCCTGTTGAGTAGGGGAAGAGCAAAAGAAATTCATGCATATGCCTGGTGTCACAGGAAGAAAAAATGCTGGTTTCCAGTGGGGCTCAAGCTGTCACCGAAAAGCTGATGGGTGCAGGATAGAGCCACAGTAACCACAAGCTGGACGTTCAGCTTCAGCCTGTTGTGGGGGTGCTCTGTGTGAGTCCATGTCTTATTGCTGGCTGTAGTTTTGGCATTGCTAACCAAAACAGACTCCACAGCAGATCATACAACAATTTATTTACACCTTGTTATTCTAGCAATTATGTAATTTGTATATGCAGAATCATGAAAAAATGAGAAAAATCCCCTCCCCTTTCAAAATGAAATGACGATATGCTATGATGTTCTGCCACTTTTGTGCAGTCTTATATATTAAATAGCCTAACTATATTAAGCAGATAAGGAGGCACAATACTTCCTTTTCCCCTGAGAGTTAGCCTTGCTTTAAGAAAAAATTTCTTTTGACTTAGGTATACTGGCTCTGCATAGGCATGAGTAACACTAAAGAAGCTACTCCCACGAGTAAGTCTCGGACATCATATATTTATTTGGAAATTTAGTCATTAGCTGTGTATCTTCCCATAATTTGAGAAAGTTTGCCAGATATATGTGTCTAAGTGGCTAGTCCTATTGCCTATAACTAAAGCTTTCTGACTCTTTCCATTATGTGGCCATGCTTATACCTCAGCCAAACTTTAACTAATGGGACTGAAACTTTCCAAAGAAATACTGAGCCTGAGGCAGAACTTGCAATGGAAAACTTTAGCTAAAAGACTTCAGATTTCTCTGAAGAGTGAGAAATTTGTTTTTCTGGCTCATGTTAATACACAAACAAATCCCAAACCTTACAGAAAAGGGGTAGTGTTTTCTGTAGCAGTGTCATGATCCAGTGTTTGGGAGAACAACAGTTTGGAAAGACACTTCTAGGTGTTCCTGGGAAAATGTGTGGGAGTTTGGTTGAGCCATGATCCTCAGGGCATTGAGTGTGTTTGGGCTTTTGTGCTCCGGTCTCCCAAGGATTTGGCCTGATTGGAATCCTTGTTCTTCCCAGCCTTAGAGGCTGCCATGCGACTGAGGTCTCTGGAGGGGCTGGGACAGCACCCCAGAGCATCCCATGTTTTTGGGCCAAGTGGGCTGACGGGATAGGGATTATGGGATCCTGCCTATCCGTTTCATGAAGGAAATTTCCATTAGGAAATTATGTACAAAAATAAGTGGAGGTTGTAAAGTCAAGTGCTCAGGAATTAGGAAATACCAGAGTGAAGTTTCCTGTACTGTCTTCCCTCTCTGTCTCCCTTCTGTGTTTCGTTATGATGCAATCTTTGGGCACTCAAACTGTTTTTACAGATTTCTCATTAAAGTTCTGCTTGAATTATTTTTTATGACAATTAAGAATAATTTTTTAATTATCTTTTTTAGCAGCAATAAACTGATGGCTGTGCATATTACTGAGGAAAAACGGATCTTTTTCTTGAGCAAGATTTTTTTATTTTTAAATTAAATTTTGATGCTGTTGAAACTGAGTGTTCTGTGACCCTAATGGAGATAGACATCAGTAAATGAACTGGATCTGTCAGAGCTGATGTCTCTCTTCCTTGTCTTTTGTTTGTTGCTGTCTCGTCATTTTTGATCCGTCTTGGTCCTTATCTTAATGCTGTATCAAGGAGGTCAGTAGTCAGCAAAACAAAAAAATGCTACCTAAAATGGAGCAGTTTATGTTGGCCTAAAGAGGAAGGAAGGATGCCTCTTCCTGCCTAACCGATGGCGTGCTCTGCAAGGCGTTACTTATTGCTCTGCTTTCCCTTGCCTGTTTCCTGGAGGAGGTAGAAAGCAAATGATAAACATCCTTGGCTGAAACTTGTACAAATTATGTTACAGAGACAAATTACTCCCCAGATTTTCTTATTATATAACCTTGTCAGCTTTGTCTAAAATTAAAAATAGGTATTCTGTGTATGCCTGCAAATATATAAATTAAACGTGTCAAAGCAGAATAGACTTTAATTGTCTCAGATACAAGTTGTGCTTTCTTCCAAAAAGAAGTCTGAGTGAGGAAGATACAACAACAGTGGTGAAGTTCCTACTTTCATACGTATCACCACAGATGTGGCACCATGGGCTGAACCACAGCATCACAGGTTTCATCAGCGTGTCTGTAACAGTCTCCAGCTCCTTTTCATACTTCAGCAGCTCTGCTGTTACCTATTTTCAGACATGTCATACACAAAAAAGTGGTGATTTCCAGATTTTTAAGTCCTTGAAATTAATCTTTATGAACTCCAGGCGGTTACTCTCTCCTACTGTATTTGAACTGGGGTTTCCTTTGAGAGACATTGTTGTACATAAGAAGTAAATAGGATCCTCAGGTCAGTCTTGTCTACTCTAGGAAGGCCAGAGGGATCTTGTGCACACTTGTGCCCTGCAAACAGCAGTTGCAGTTTCCTTTTGTTTTCTCTTGGGCTGAGAATGTTTATCTGGCTGGTTTGAGAATCCATCTCCATGGATGTCTTGCTAGGCTGTGCTTGATAAGGAGTTGCTACAGCCTGTTGTGAGCCTGTGTACACTGAATTCCTTATTGAGTAAATGTAAATGAGAGGATTTCAGGACTTCCACAACAATTGAACTCTTCAGTTCTATAGCATTTAATCTGTGTGAAACTCATCAAAGAGCACCTACCAGCCTCATGAGTTCGGGATCTCACCAGGAGATTTTGGGGCATTGCAAACTCCTACAGATTGGGGGGTGGTTTTGAAAATCTGAACAAAACATGGCTCAGAAACTGTTAATTTGTTTTACTGATCAGCTGCTCTTCTTCCTTTGTCCAAAATATTTTTTCTTAAATAACAACATGATACTGTTGGTTCTGATAATGTCCTCCAAGGTTTTGTAGATGTGGTGTCTTCGGCGCAGATAGCCTGTGGTTTTGCTGGTATCTTCTGTGTTTTGTACACTTCCTGGTGGTGCTCCAAAACTTAGCCTGTGCTCACCAATATTATGCTCAGGATGCAGCCCCTTAAAGACTGCTGTTTGTTTCTTGAGGTTTAAGCCTTTAAAAGCTTAAAAATAGTTGCCACACTTAATGTATCTAATAAAGTATGTGAAGACTTCAGTACTGAGAAACAATACTTTGAACTGAACTAAAATCTCTTTACTTTTTTAATTTAAAAAACTTTGTAGATCCTTCAGTATCTCTGAATTGTGCCTGATTCATTCCAGGTTCAGGAGACACTCTGAAGCACTGAAGTGATCCAAAGACACAGTTTATTTCCTTGGTCCTTTGATCTCATCGTTACCTGAGATTGTCCAAATTAAAACTGCTGAAATGTCTTGCTCCTAATATTTTATCAATGTGTTTGACCTGCCTGTGCATTATGTCTCATGTGAAAATGTGACTTCATAAAAATAATAAAAACAACACATGTTTTTACGTCTCTTTTCGGCTTTTGAGGGTAGAGGTGTCCAGGGTTAGGCATGTTGTCCAGTCAGGCTTACCTCCAGAATGTTACTTAGCTTCACTGTTACCTAGTGTTCGGGGAATTGAAACTGAAAACTGCCTGCCAGGAACACTCCTTAGTTTAAGTGCAATCCGATGTTGCACTTGATCATATCTTGACAAGCTCCCCATTATTCCTGGAGGATGCACTGGTGCAGCATTACCGCAGTTGTGCTAATTGCTTCCTTTCACTACCTTCCACCAAGGCTTCTGTTAAGTCAATCCTTAGCTTGTACTGGCCAGGCTGCCTCACCACCTTTCACCTCTGTTGCTGTCAGAGGCTTTGAGATGCTGTCTCTGTCTGATTTTTCACTGGATGCAGCCTCCTGTGCACAGCTCATTCCTCCCTTCAGCCTGTAACATTCTTCTGCTGAACAACAATCTTATTTTGCACATGAAACTACATATTACCATGTTCAGAAAAAGCTGGATTTCCACTGTTGCCTGCAGCAGGTGCTCAGCAACAGCTATTATTTTAATTTGTGTAGTCCACTCGTGTTTTCCTTCCAGCATGTCAGTTTGTCCGAAAACTAGAGTAATTTCAGATGTCTGAGCCATCACTGTGGTGTGCTGGCTACTGGTGTCCTCAAGCCCAAATGTGCTTATGCAGCTCTTTGCATGGATCATATTAGCAGCTGATGCCAGTGGCTCTTTTCTACTAGAAGTTTTTCCTCTGGAGAGCCTGTGCTTAGAACTGTTGCCTGCCTAGCATGGCCTGTGGGCATAACCTGGCCTGGGACCCAGTGGGAGAAAAATTTCTTTTATCCACTTTTATCCACCGAGCTTCTGGCCCATTGCCCTCTCTAATGGGGTAATTGCTCCACTAGCCACTATTTCTTCAAGTGTATAAAGGTTTGACAAAGGAGCCCTCCTCTGGCAGGGAATTAACATAAAATCTCTGTAAAGAAACTGCATTTCTGTTTTCACTCTTCTAATTTCTCAGCAGTAACCTGGACCAAGATCTGCGGCTGTGGAAAGGAGGCAATTGCCTGGGCACTAAACTGATGAAGACTCACAAAATGGCCAGGGATTTGCAGCCTGTTTTGCTTATGCTAAGACACAGAAAGACCAGGCTGGTTTCTTTTCTGAAGGAAAGCACACGGTGCAGGGTGGCAGCCCCCGGCAGCACTCTTGCTGCTCCCTGCTCCTCTCTGCTGTGTGTCAGTGGCAGCAGCCACCCAAGATCGGGCCTCTTCATCTGGCTGGTCTCGCCAGCTCTGTCCCTTGCCAGTAGCCTCTTGTTGCAGCAGGATCCTTGCTGGGCTGAGCTGTGCGCCTCAGAGCGCAGAGGTTGTCATCTCCCCCTTGCCATGCACCAAGCTGGCTGTGACCTGCTCTGGACATTGCCCTGACCCACAGCCCTCCTGTGGCAGGGGTGCTGCAGACCCCTCAGCACGCTGGGCTCTCCTCTGCGGGGCTCTCCTGCCGCCCCGGGGGCTCGGGGCCAAGCCCCCTCCTGCCGGCCCCTCTGTGCCCCGGTGCAGCCCAGGGGCGCTGAGGGCTGCTGTCTTTCAGCCGTGCTTTGTCACCTGGCAGGGGCCGAGCCCCCGTTTATCTCTGGCTGTCCCGGAGGGAGGGACTCCAGCGCCCTGCTAAATCGTCTGAAGGTGATAAAAAGCAGCTGGGTGGATATTTTAAACAGAACATTCGTTACATCTGTAAATCTGTGAAAACAAATGCCAAGACAAATCTTCAATGAGTTTATAGCCCTGTTTTGTGTTTCCAGCCCCTCAGCTCCAGCTCTTCCAGCTCTGCAGAGGGGGTGCTGGCAGCACAGGCACCTGGGCCCTCAGGTACAGCCTTTGGCCAATGGTTCAAATCTTTAAAACTCAATTTCTTTTTCAGTTTGGGTGACTCCTTTTCTTCTTTGTGATTAAGAGAATACATTTATCATCTTTCCTGTGTGAAAAGATATGCAACCTGTGCATTAGTGGATGACTTTTTGGTGCCTTCATTCCACTGCTAACCTCTGGGATATACTGGGACTGTGGCTGTTTTGAGAACCTGCATTACTCCAGAATCCGTCAATGTGTTGAAATGTATGACCCCAGTCTGCTGATCAATAGCAGGGAAATGGAAGGTGTGTCCTCAGCCAGGTTGCAAAAGCTTTCCAATATATTCCTCACAGCTCATGGGTCCGAAAATGCTCTTTTTCCCTTTACCCATTTTTCTTCAGCTTTCCAAAGCTCTTTGACTTAGCTATCACTTCAAGTCTATTCAACAAGAATTATTTACTGTAACATTCTCTTAAGTCCTACAGAGGGATTGTTTCTTTGTTTCACGCCTAGTAAACCTGTTACACTGTGGTTTTGCCCAGTGAGGAAATGAGAAATGTAGTCAGAGCCTTGGTTAGCTGCTGGGCTGTGAACAGCTTGCGGAAGGCAGGACAGGGCAGAAAAAGGATTTCTGCTCCTTTTTCCATTGGCCTTTTCTCCTGCAGGCTGGGCCAGGAGATGGAAGAATCTTGTTCTCCCTCTTTCATTGACACAGTTAACACCTGTGAGGGGGTTGGAGGTAAATGCTGGAAAGGAAAAAGAGCTATTTAAGATAACAGACAGAGCTGGGTCAATGAATAAGTATTAGGTAGAAATTGACAGGTTTCCCTGCATTAGCGAAAGGCAGTTTTGGAGACTAGATGGTGCTTCCTGAGGTTATGTGACATGGTGTGTGCTCCAGTTGGGAATTCTGATTAATTTAAACTGTATCTTCATTCTTGACCTATCGCTGTAATCTAAGAACCATATTTTCAGATTTAATAGGCTGCCTTTTTTGATGTCAAAATAGCATATTTTCCTTTTAGGATCAAACTGAGGAAGGACAGGTGTTTTTATGTCTTATTTGTCTGTTTTTCCACTCATATGTCATTATGGCAATAAATCTGGCACAGGACATAGGTATAAATATTAAGTACCTTTTATACCTTTGTAGTATTTAGTGTAATAGTTACTTGGAAATTTGAAGTTGGTATGCAGCATGAATAGGAGTTCGAAGTATGATCTACCAGAAGTGAAGAGCTGGGCTTTTGCTGGTAGACTGCTGAAAAAGTAGACACAGAGCCTGCAGGGTGTGATTCCCCCCTCCACACTCCTATCTTTTTCTTTAAGGTGAGAAGATGTCAGATATCTGAAACTGGTTTCTGTAGGTAGGCTGAGGACACTCAACCATGAATTATAATTTGTATGGTGGGAGTCCCTTAACTCCTACACTGGATCCACTTAAATGCTTGGATATGTTAAGCTAATAAAGTTGCAGGCTGCCACTGAAATCCATCCCAGAGTCTGTCTTCAATAGCCTCCTTGTAGTGATTAATGACAGCAAGCCCGTTGCTGTTTGCAATGAAGGATTTGCTTGTATCTGTCTGCATTTGCAGATAGTGAAGTTTCAGATAACGGATTATAGTTCCTGTGGTTCTTTGTTGCCTAGAACATGGCACAGATATTTTACACCCCTGTAAATTGTTGTCAAATGCTGCTATTCTGATTTAGTTACCCACGTGTTCACTTTGCATAGCTGTAAGCAAGGAGTTATGGTATAATGCTGGAAGGAGAATTGGGACCTTTGATTTCAGTGGTGTTGCTGTATCAGTAGTTCAGGCAGCTTTTCCCCTTCCATTTCTTGGTAGATGTATCCTGGAATATTTTTATAGATGCTGGCAGCTCAGGGAAGAACAATTAGCATGATGATGACTAGCAATTTGCCATCAGTCACTTGTTTTATTTACGAAACATCTGTTCTCAATAAGTTCTCTTCTTCTTTTCCTTTTTTATCATGCTCATACCCATGACACTAAACTTTTAATTTTTTTTCATTAAAAAATAATGACATGAAAATTGCTCAAGTAAAATAAACTCTAGAAATCATTAAGTTATCAAATATTTTCTATGTAAGTAGCAATAATCATTGTCTAATTGTATTTTACTAGTAGTTTGTGGTCTAAATAGTCTTCAGTTCTTGGTAGGAGGAAGAAAGAGAAAAGCAAAAAGAAAAAATCAAGTTATCAAAAGATCTGACTCTTCAAGACTGTGTCTTGACTGTTGCCAAGGCTCCTGACGCCTTGAGGATGTCTTGTCAAACCTCAAGGAAAGGGACTTGCTGGAGTTCCCTCCTCCTGTCTTCCTGCTAAAACTCATACTGGTTTTAGATTTCTCCAGTGCCTTGTGCAATACCTTCAAGCATTAGTTAGATCTCTCAATTAGAAGCATAGCATAATGTTAAATGTTTTGACTGTCAAAAGCATCCCTGTCATTTACAATAGGGCTGTGAGGTCCAACACACATGTATAGGTGCTTGCAAATCAAAACTATCTTTCTGTTTCGTTTGGTACCCATCACAGTGCATACAAGCATACAGATTTAGTGTGCTTGGTGATAGAGCTTTTTTTGTTTACTTTGTTAAAGAAAATCTCTCCCATTAGGCTCAGGTGAACAATTAAAAAACCCCAAAACCTCGGATATTTGCAACAGATTTCATCCACTTGACTTTGAGTATTCAAATCCCACTTATATTACTAAGATTTTCTTCACTTTATTTCTAATTTTGTGCTACATTTATAGATACTTTTGTACTGTATCCTTCCCTTTGGATGCTTCCAGCATCCTTTCCATAAAAATGAATGTGAATATTTCCTTACTGGGGGAAAGCAGAGCGAGTTGGGAGAGCAATAGTGAAATTCACATTCATTGGTTCAGCAGTTTTGAGGGAACTGAATGAAGTCTTTCCACTCATCTGGTTTCTATGGCCTAATATTCACCACCTTGTGACTCCTTGGCTTGTGCTCATGGCACACTGAATTCCCAGATGGTCTCTGCATGAAATGCTAGCCAGGCCTGGGACTGTTCAGCTTCCAAGACTAGGCAAAACTGGGTGCATTGAGTCTAGCATGGCGAAAGGCCAACCTGCACCTAACCATGTAATAATTTACAGATACATACGAATCCTTCATATTCTGGAAGATATTTTTCATTTGGTGTATATATATATGTCCCATTAAACTGAGTAGCAGTTATGTGTGTTCTCGGAGAGGAGAATAACTTCTGTGTTTTCCTTTTTACAAGGCATATGCTGTTACGATATATATTTTTAATTGATTAAGAGGTGGGAACAGTAACAGTGTATCTGATCCAAGTTTTTAGCAAAAGACTCTTTATTGGCCTCCATACTGTGAAACATTATTCTAGGCATGATCCCAAAGGCGTTTTTAATCATCAAGCTAGATGAAAAGAATATATATTTCTAAGTATCCTGGAAGTACTAATAATTTAAAATACAAGTTTATCTTGTTAACATTTTGTTTGGTGGGCAATAAGCCAACATTCAGAAATGTTAAACAAAATCCTGTCTTTTTTACAAAAAGTAACTTCCAGAGCTTTGGAAGCTTCTCCCTTCTCAGTCCTTTGCCATTTTCATGGCAGAATCTCAAACACTTATCAGAAATAATCTCCTTATCACTAGCAGAAGAATGGACCTTGCACACCGAGATTGGGGTGGCTGCAGCCACACCAGGTTATTGTCCAGTACGCACACATGCTTGTCCATAGGATGAGTATCCTGAGACCTATCAACTTGTCCTAGGGATTATATGATCAAAAATGATGTCTCATATCAAAAGCATACAGAAGATGACCTTTCTGGTATTTTCAAGGCAAGTGAGTGGTTGTGCCTGGAACCTCAGCTCTTGCTCATGCTCGCAGCTAGTTGTGGGGTTGCCTTGTTCATGTGTAATTTATCTGCTTGGGACTCTAGCCCTCACTTTTCCTGTCCTCCACAGCTGCAGCATGCCCTTGGTAGTGATTCCTTGAAAGGTGCTCTCTTGAAATCCCACTATCCTTGTATTTTTATGTTTTAAACAATGCTCAAATATTTTAATACCAAAGGCCAATGTAAATATTTATATATACTTAAATAACCTAAATGAGTATCAAGTCTATAGACTCTTTTCTTAAACCCTCCCACCAAGAATCTTCCTTTCCTTTGCCAATGATTTATAGTATGAGATTCTATCACTATTTTCATAAGCTCATACCATATGAAAGTGTAACATGGACTGTCTCAGAGCTATTGAAACAGGTGATGAAAACCATAAAGTTATGAAAGTATGCAATTTTATGATAACTCTTCATATGTCCTCTTTGAAATAAGAACATGCCATGGAAAAGTTAAGTTTTATGAGCAGACATGTTAGCACGACCTCTTATTGAGGTCTCCTGTTAGTTTCTACTAAAAGACTTAGTTCTCAATTGTTTATAACTCTGCCATCTGTTGTCTGCTTAGACTGAAATTTTCCTTAGAGTGAACCTGGGTTGTGCTGTATTAGTTTGGAAAACTTCAGCCAGAATCATTAATTCGTTAAGGTGAAATGGCTTTAGCCATGTTGAAGCTTCTTCTTTAATAGTATATGAACTTCTTGCTTTGAAACAGGTTTCTTGATAAGGGGATGGGGAAGAAGGTTATTTGTCTTACTCTGAAACTGAAACCTGGTCAAACAAGGTTTACAAAACAAAGCTATAGTGTACAGATGCCCTGTAGAAACACTGTAGACTAGTCTCTATACTTCCAGCTATAAATCCCATGCATGGAGAGCATCTCAAGCCCCTGAAACTCATGTATGTGATTAGAAATCATATTTCTGACAGCAGAGGAGGGTGATGGCAGCTTCAAAGGGTGTGAGCCTAGGAGCAGCCTTGCATGGTGATGTCATTCCTAAACAGCTGAGTGGGAAAAGCACAGTCCTGTATGGGCAATTATTCTATGAAGAAGAGTTGGCAGGCAATGCCAAGTATTTCAGAGAGCTCATCTTATCACAGTCGGTAGCAGCATTATGACCCCACTGTGCAAGACTCACAAGAGTTTCCCATCATGTCCTTCAGTGGTCTTACTTCTGATATCTTCCCACAGCAGTAAAATAAAACAAGTTAACCCATGTTTTTGGTAACAAAATCTCACTGCAAAACTGAATTTGTTCGGGCCAGGTGGACACTTCAGGCTGAACCTCTTATTCTCTACTTAGCTTTAGTTTTTGGTGTATCTATTCTTGCTGGAGACTTGAACTAGTTGGTGACTCCAGCTTTTGATGGAAATATCTTTATGAAGCAGTCTCCAATTTTTACTGGAGATTTTCTACCATCACCTAATGCTTAATTCATGACTTCAAAATAAGTATTATGTTGAGTTTTTAATATGCAATGAAATTATTGAAGTGAGTAACATATTGACTGAAATTGATATTTTCAGTCACAGTTCAATTAAGTTAACAAAACCACTTCTTACTAGGGGACAGTAACCAGAGAGACCCCCAAATTAAAGCCTAAAATATCCCTGGGAATGGATGTGACATTGGCCAAAACCCTTTTCCTTGCTGAGAAACACAGATACAAAAGAGAAACTTCTTAATGTTTGGGTAGGGAAATAAATACAGGTTACCTGAGGTTGTCTAGTCAGGGATGGTGAGAGCCTGGCCTGGATACCCCTGCCCCAGCCCCAGAGGTGTGATGTTTGCTAAGAGCAGAGTCTAATCTCCTGAGAACTGGTATGAAGTACCAGAAGTGAAGATCTTGTCCAAAAGCTCTTACTTTTTTGACAAAACCAGACATAGGCCCCCATGAAAGCAGGGACTCAGCTCAGCCTGTGATTCAATCTGTACTGAAGACCAGAGAGCTGAGAAGACACTCATAACCATTTGTCTGATGTGAACTTTGAATTATGCAGAAAGGTAGAAATAAATCCAAGGAACGATGCAGACTCAGAAAGACAGGAGATAGTCTTTAGCTGAAAACATCTGTAACATATTTACTGCAAGAACAGGTATAAAATAGAGCTTGTAGAGTCATGTTAGTCTGTACAGCCTGGTAAGGAAGGGTATTTCACAGAATCTAGCAATGGGGCAGCAAGTCTTTAGACAGAAATGGTGAAGAAGGCTTTGGTTAATGTCATTAAAATAAAAAGCATCAACTTTTTTATGGATGCATTCTTGCACATTAGTAAATCAAAAAAGTTTATTATTTAAAGAGAATTATTGTAAACAGGGAATTTGTTGAATTTAAAAATTTATCTTACATGAGACTTATTCTTTTAAGAAGAATACTAAGATGCAGTTATTTCATTTATGCCTCATGTTATCTTAGGTTAATCAGCATTTATTTTGAAAGAAGAATTCACTAAGATAATATGATAATCATGTAGTCAGTTAACTGGTTATGCTAGGAAGGGTGTATTGAATACTGATATGAGAACTGATATGTGACAAGAACGACTATCAAATTTAAAGAAAAATAGAGATGTATAAGAAATTAATCACTGGCATAAAAATGTAGAACTATCTTTTTTCAAGATCATCTGTAAAGTTCAGCATTTCAAGCCCAGCACTGACATCATAAAGCAAAAAATGTTGTTTTCCCTTATATTATTTAAAATCTTATATAAAGCAGCAGTTCTTAATGACATTAGAATTTAAAAAAATATTTTACTTTTTTCTTTTAGGAGACTTCTAAATTTTTAGTGTTTATTTTGTTTATATATATGGTATGCATTGAAGAAAGGTTAAATCTCATTATAAGATTTTCTTTAGCTATTAGCCTTCTAAATAATTTCAGATTCTGTATTTTTTTTGCCAATTTTGCAGTAGGGGAGTATTCAGATGACATGCATTTTTTTAGTGGTAGACTAGGAGAATATTTAAGAACAAAGTTCCTCTTTTATCTGCCTTTTGCTTCTTATCCACAACATTTGATTCACATCATGCTGAATCGAACCTGCTCCTAGTGAAGAGGTACACAATCAGTTAGCAGGAATGAAATGCAGTGATAGTCCTGGAATGTCCCTTTACTCTTGCCCTAAAAGTTAATCCCACATGTTCTCATTGTGTTTCTAAATATGTTGAAATCTGGCACTTGTTTCCTTGCAACCTGGCTATTAGACCCTTTTTCCATTGGCACAAGACAGACAACTTGGTGTGTTCATGTAGCTCAGGGCCCCATTTGTACTGACACATTTACTGTGCCAGAAGTTACATTAAAGTGTCATACTGCCCTAGTTGTTTTAGAACAGGATTCTGTAACATGGTAAACTTTCCTACATAAACATTTACCTACTCAGAATTTATGCCTGTACAGTTTTACTTTTTTAAAAAATAAAAATCACATTTTTCATTCTTGAAGTGGTGAAGACAACTTTCACATATATACTACAACATTGCCTTTTCCTGTTTCCAAAGGAAAAAGAATTTCTACTCTGAAGGCTAAACCTTTCCTTAGATTTACAGTGTTATCTGCACACCTACTCAGCTGAAAAGGATGAAGAGGTAGGAGTCAAATAAATGGATACTGCTTGGTTTACCAGCCCAGAAAAAAAGTAATGAATGAAAGCAGCCTCAATGTATTTTATTTCCCACTGCATGATGATAAACATAACATAAATTAGCTCTCCTAATGACCCTATCTATACTGACTGTCATATGTAGGTATCTAGTACTCCAGCACGATTGCAATGCAGTGTGTTAGCAATCCTTGCAACTTTGTGACATTTTGGATATAGACAGAGTGTTGTGTACATATTGACTTAAAATATCTCAGTAAGTGAGGAGCCAGTCTTTAGGGCAGGGCTTTAGAAAGCTCTTCCTTGGAGTGGTATGTCTACAAGTAACTAGGTATGTGTGCTGAGGAAGTAGAGCAATTTGAGTATGATTATGAGGTACAGCTGTGAAAATTTGCTGAAATAAACAATTGAACATCTAGAAGAACTGCATTCTGACTCATAGATGTGTTTGATTGTGGGACAGCTTGGAGATTGCTACTGTTGAAACCCTGTTGCTGAGATGTTTATCATGAAAATGGATATGTTACATATTGACCAAAATGGGATTGTTGCTGGACACACTAAGTCATTGGGAGTCCTTGCTTTCTTTCTTTCACTTGCTTTGGCCTGCAAGTCATCACTCAAGCCTTGGAAACTGCAATCTTGCATTTATTTGGTATGAATACATGCTAACTTCCTTTAATTGATACAATTACATTATCATAGTACCATTTCTCCTTTATGGTGTTTTGACTATATTTGATGTTGGGAAAACACCTGGGAGATGTCTCTGGTGGCCGGTGGGTTCATTGTGTTGGTCCTCAGGCCACCTCTTGTGGAGTGCTGTGATCTGGTGCAGTGCTGGGCTGGTTCGGGCAGGACTCGTGGCCGCAGCACGAGGTTACTGTGAGGAAGGCTGCCTCTTCCCAGGCAATGGCTGTCCCAGAGGCTGCCTCTTCCCAGGCAGTGGCTGTCCTGAGTGGGACAGGAGAGGCAGATCTGCTGCTTCAGCTCCTGCAGCTAGCTTGGTTGAGGCGAGCTTAAATCTCTCTGCACCAGGCTCTGCTATGAAGCAGAGAGTGGCCTTGAGAAGCCTTGGGGTAATTAAATTTCGCTTCAGAAGTCTTGCCCCACTGAACTCCATGGCAAAACTGCAGTTGACTTCACAGGGATAAAACCTGTCTCTTATTCTTGCTAGATTTGGACTAGAAATCTCAGCTTCCACTAAAGCTAATGGAAGTCACATGCACATTCCGGGAGGAGAGCAGATCTCTTTCATCTCTTGAGCACCATGCTCCTCTGTGGCACTTCCAAGGCTGCATCAGTTATCACAGGTCCGTTTATTTTAATGATGCAGCAGGAGTGTCCTAACTTCCTATGAAGGTACTTTGTTGTAATTATCTTGTATGTCTAGGGGCACCACAAGGGGTTACATTTATTTTACTGCCAAAGAACTGTTGTTTCAGCTGCAGTTCTATGAAGAAACAATCACATCTCCAGCAGTTTGTTAGATTAATCACAGGTGTGTAATCCCAGTGCATACCCTAGAGGGTATATCCTTTGACCCGTTTCCTTTTTTAAAGGGGCAACTCTGAATTAATATCAGTTGCATTGCTTATCACCGTTCACATTGGGTTTCTACAGGACGCTGCAAAAAACAAACTGAAAGATTCTATGACCTTTATTTCACTTGTGTAAGAGTGAGTATTGTAATTTAACAAACCTGAACTGCTCATTGGCAAAACTGTTTGGAAAACTGAAAGCTAATGACAAAAGCTTGAATGTAAAACTGGTTCAGGGACTAAATAAAGCCTGTAGAAACAAAGAATTTGTCTACCCTTAGCATCTAGTTATTTTTCAGGGTTTTATCCCAATGACATTAGAACAATTAGTTCATCAACTCCTTATTTGTTACTTCACAGTAAGCACTACATAAACATCTCTGATCCTCAGCAATCTATGTGGTCACTGCACAGGTTTAAAGTAGGGTCACCTTTTACGTTAACTTAGTAATTATCCCTTCAGGATAACAATAGTGTAAGTACGCACTATTTTCCAGCTTCATTCAATGCCATCTACTACAACATCAAGTGAAGGTTAAGAGACTTAAGAGACAAAGCAGAAGGTTTTCTGGACTTTTACATTTCAATCATGTGACCACGTAATGTGGAAACAAGCAAATATGGAAGAATTAGAACTTTTTGTTAACTATAGTATGTCTAAAAGCCTCATATGGGGGAAATTGAGTATATGAGAAAGGATATGCATTTACCTTTATTATAAGTTGAATTCTTACAATAAAACATCCTTAGGAATAGAATTTCTGTAGGGATGTGGATTTCTGTACATTAAAAAGAAATACAGTCAATGATTCATAGAAACATATGAACTGCTTTACCTGGGAGTATATTTTCAAGTAATTTTGGCTGCTTTATACTCTGTTTTTTTTTTAGGAAATGAGATTTTTGTTTTACCTGAAGCAGTGAGTTGGTATCAGTGTCTACCACAGCACTCCAGAGGCACGTGCACACTGTGAGAAAATAGGATGAAACATTAGAGCTTCAGAATAACTGTATTTCTGAACTTCCATGTTGAGCCCTATCCTGAAAAAAATTTCCGACCCAAGAAAAATTGTTGCTGAAGGATTGTCCAAGACTCAGCTCCATACCAAAATGTAGCACTATGTGAATCAGAGAACATGTATCCAAATAGGTATTTAATTAAGGTGATGAATGCAAATGATGAATGACTGCTGGCATGGATTTTGCAAAGGCTTGTGCAGGAATGCAGCTCTTCCAAAGCACAGAGCCCTGTGGACTCCAAGTCTGTGATGATGCAGAGGTGCACAGTTTGTAAAGCAGTGAGGAAGTTTGTAGAAAAACACCATTCTGGTAGGGGTTAAACCTGAATTTTCTTGCTGTCTATATTCTTTACTCATGCTGTCCTGAAAATCTAAAGTGACTCTTGAATATTTAGGAGTTGGCTTTAATGTAAGTCTTTTGTATGCTCTAAGGATCTGCTCAATATGCACAGTACATCCTCAGTTCCCAGATTTATCACTAGGCACAGAAAAGCAAGCTTGCTATTATTTTAACAGAAGTCTCTCTAGGAAAGGATTGGTCTGGTTAGTCTTGCAGAATAAGGCATAGCTGCAGTTCTTCAAGATATTTATATGAAATGCATCCAATGAGAATTCATATACCTTCTGGGATTTCTTTCTGGGATGGGGTATTGCAAGTAATAACCTTTAGCTGCTATTAATAATCTATTAAGTCCTTTGATGGCTCTAGTGAACACAGCTGTGTGACAGGAAATCTTGTTTTGGGAGAATGGATGTACAGAGTCCACCCTGAAAAAGATATTTGTGGGAAGAAGAAAAGGGATTAAAAAAGTAAAAGTGCCTTGTCTCAGCCGAGTGTTTGTTTCTCATATTATTGTGCTTTATAACAGAATCAACTTCAAAGCCCAATTAACACTTTTATGAACACAGTATGACTGGTGAAATAGTTCACATGTCTTTTGCTAAAAGAAACGTTGTTTTCTGCTAGGGTAAACTTGTATGAAGGCTTTCTCAAAACATACTTGGCTTGAAACTTAATTGAAAATGACAGTTTTAATTCTGTAGAAAATGCAAAAATTAACATTAATTTCTTTTTGCTATAAGGTTTTCTTTAGTGTCACTGTGATTGAACTACTGACAAACGCCTGCTTGGCTTCCTTCATAAGGCTGCTTTACTGCAGTAGTAGAAGATCAATCAGAGAAAATGACTAACACTGGAAATATAATACTTCATTTTTCAGACACTCCTAATTTGTTAATTTAGCCTGCAATGATCCAAACTATTAACAACCACTGTGTTGCAAGAGGAACAAGAAACCCTCTTTGCTCCTAGTGAATCATTTCATGTGCTGGTATCTTTGCTTTGAGGCTTGTCAAAAGAGTATGAACAGTAAGAAGGAAACATTAACGTTTTAAAAACAGAGTAAGTCTCCCACTTTCCTTGAATGTTTAGTGATGTAATTTTACCAAAGGACTACATAAGAATTGAATAAAGCCTTTAGAGTTTCCCTGCACAGTGATAACCTATACTGTACCAAATGTTTCTTTTGCAAAATCCTGGGAGTACTTTCTGTCTGTGTAAGTTTTGGCAGAAGAAAACTGTAGCAATTGCCACCAATAGCCTGTGGAATAAGTTTATTAGTATTTACAAACAGAAGAAAAGGAATATCATATAGCCTAGTCCAGAGGGGAATTTTATATTGTTGTTATTTGAATTTTAAATTGGGAAACAATAACATATGAAAATCTGATTTTACTGAAATTGAAGGGAAAACCTGCAGTGATTTTAGGTAAACAGAGTTTTAGTCAAGATCTCAATTAAATTTTTTTTTAATTTTTTTTTTTTTTTTTTTTTTTTTTTTTTTTTTTTTTTAATATGAGAACAGTATATACTGAATATTTTGTAGGGGTATCACACAGAAAAAGCTTCTCCTCTGCTTTCATACATGTTTTAATTAAGACTCACAGCTCCTCTGATTGAGGAGGTAGAGCCACTCCACTTAGAAGGAATTAGATTTCTTAAAACAGGATAGAAGGATGGGAAATCCATCCAAAGACTAGGCCATATATGTTTGATTTATACATATGTATACAAAACATAAAACTGTGTACTGCTACCTGACAATCTCACTTGACCCCAACAGATGACTCATTGCTGTAAGTCATCTCACTGCTGGTCAGCACTCCCAGGACTGGGAGACCATGGCCCTCTGCAGCAAAGTGAGCATTAAAAGTTGAATCTCAGGGTTTAAACCCAGTGCACTATCCATAGGCAACCCTTTCTCTGATTTTCAAGGACAGCCCAATAATACAACATATTAATACAATAAATCTTCCCCCCCCCCCCCCGATTTAAAACCCACTAGGTGTAAGGAACACTGTTAAAACCTAAAATTTTGTAATTCCATGAAACCACCTTCTGGCATCCCACGCCCCTGCATTTCGCAGGTGACAGCCCCTCGCTCAGCGTGCAGCCTTCACACCTCCAGAAAGGGACAGGAGAGGCGGCTTGGATGGGGCAGGGAGGCTGAGGAGCCGCACCCGGCTGTCTCCTGTGGGCTGCCTGCCTGGCAGGTCCTGTTCTGTGTGCTGCTTGGAGCTAGGGGAATAGGGAGGATAGGGCTGAAGACCCCTTGGCTGATTGATGCGGGCTGAGGGCTGGCCTGGCCAGGCGCCAATGCCTCTGCTACTTTGAAAGATTTCTTTGAACCACATCTGTTTTTTCCAGCAACTGAGGATGAGTCAGTGCTAATCCAAGGACTAGTTCTGCAAATGGTGAAGAAGTCTCTTCTGAAGAATCTGTTGTTTGCTGACAGGGTTCTGATTTTTTTTTTTTTATAAATTTTACAGGATTTCTTAATCTTAGCTGTATGCTCCAGCGTGCAATGTGTATCTGTTTGAGAATAAAGGCTGTGATTCTTGTGTATTTAACTGAGTGCTGCTGTATTTTGTAGGTGCTTCTCCGAGCAGTGGAGCTTGAAAATGGAAGTGATACATTTAAGTCTTGCAATTTAGTGTAGAAACCTAGAGGAAAGGAAAAGAAAGGAAAGAAAAGGAAAAGGTCTATGAATACAAGATCAATTTTATTTTAAAATTATCTGTGTCATCCTGGATATATCTGGTGTTGGTTTCTAGTATTGGACATGTACATGTTTATTCAACGTAACCAATGGTAATTGCAGTAAAATTAACTATACTAATAACACCTGTTGGTCGGTTTTATATACAATTGCTCTGGAGTATAATGCTGCATAACTGTTCCTGGAAAAACAGAACTCTGCCTCCTTCTTCAGCAAAGATTTAAAGAAAGAATGAGATGTAGCAAAATTGCAGAGGACATTGATTCAGTGCTTCTGTTCTGGGACATCAGTTTTTTTAATCTAAAAAAACTAATCTGTTCTCCAGCAGAAAGAAGAGCTTTCACTCAGATAATGAAGACTTAAGCTGTACTTTAATTTCTCATCACTCACTGTTTGCTATATATCACTCAGTGCATTTAAAGCCATCTGAATAAAAAAAATAGTGTCCCTGTCTTTGCTGAGACACTCTACCTCAGGGTCAGTGTTTTATAAAACTGATTTGTCTTTACACCACACAAAAGTGTGATTTTATTACTATTATTTATACCTCAGTGTTGCAGAGCTGCAGCCCAGGATCATTATTATAGAAACTAAGGGAACCTTTATGAGATTCCAGGACCTGACCTTTTAGAGAATCCAGAGAATAGAAACATTTTTATGTTCAGAGGCCAACTTGGATTGACTTTGGCTGAGGGTGGGAGAGTTCAGGACCCCTGTGAGTTCCCCAGCCCCAGGGCGTGGGTTCAGTCAGAAAAGAAGAACTTACAGTTTGTGACAGGGTGTGAACTCTTTGCTTTAGGCGAGCTCTTCAAGAAGTCTACGTCACAAGCAGAGCTCAACTGTCTTAACCACAACCTCGATTCCCTCTTTTTGCAAGTCACCAGTGGGGTCAAAACCTGTAGATTTACCGCCCAGATCACCGCTGGTGGATGTAACAGAGTAACTGGTTGCTGCAGCAGGCTCTGATCCTCCTTGCCCTGAGGATGTGCTGTGTGAGTGGGAATGGCAGCTCAGGGTGCCTTGCTGTCCCCTGGAGCCTTTTTCTTGTGCTTTGCTTTCTTCAGCCTGCTCACACCTATTTCACCCCTCTGAACCTCTACTTCAGTACCAGGCTCCCTGTCCCTTTTCCAACGTCCTCTCTAGTGCTCTTTATCATGGGCATCTTGCTGAACTGGTCAGAGTCACCACTGCCCGTGGGCCATACCCCAGCCCAGGACTGCTGCCCCTGCCCAGCTCCTCGCTCACATATGACCCCCTCAGCCTGCTCCCCTTGAGAGCCAGTGCACTCTGTCACTGCCTGGCTTGATTGTCCCTTGGCTCCCTCCCAAAGCAATGCCATGTCCTGTGCCACTTGGGCACTCCATTCACAAAACTAGACAATTGTTACTGCAAATAGAGAATTTAGTTATTATTTCTAATAAATTATGAACTGCAGAATTTAATTGTTACTCATACCAAATTATGAACTTCAAGTTTTTATTTTGGGGAACACAGTTCCAGGGTTTTCTTCACTTCTGCTCCTTCTCAGAATAACAAGAGACAAAACCTGGACACTGCGATAACTGCCTTCACAAGTTTCTAGTTCTCTGTCCAGAACTACAAAGACTCTCCTGAAGAAGATCCAGATTTTTGATCAGTTTTCTCCTTCACTTTTGTCTTTGTGTATGGCTGAACTGTTTTCCATGAAGTTTTCAAGTAAGTCAAGTGGAGGCAGACTCTCTGAATGAAAATTTTAGCCTGTAAGTTCAAGTGAAAATAGAATCTTATAATAGAGAGTGCCAAGACCACCTTCACTCTGGCAGAATGATCAACTTATCCTGTAATTCTCCCCTATCTTTTGCATACCTTCCTACATGTTGCTCACCATTATGGTCTACTAATCAAAAAATTTGCAGAATGAGTTCCAAGAAAGAAAATGTCAAGTATTCCAAATGACTGATTTTGAGAGAACTTTACCAGGAGAACTAACAATAGAGTACAACAAATAAGACAAATTAATTTTAAATGAATTTCACATGGAAGGTATACATAAATAGTATGGTCTTACAGCAGAAAGAGAAGAATCTTAATACAAAAGCTCTTATAAGTTTATAAGAACACTTTCAGAAGTTAAGTGGTCAGACACACTAAGACATAACAGGTAAACAGTCAGTGAGGGCTAAACTTGGCGCAGGTATGAGATGTTCAGCCTGGGAGGCCTCACTGCACCTGCAGGCAGAGGGCAGAGCTTCAGCAGAGCTCAGATCTGGGGGAACCAGCTGCAGGGCAGAGCTGGACCTTTACTAATTGCTAATATAAAGCTGCATAATTGTAAGAGGTAATATTGTATCAGCAACAATGAGGCCAGCAGGACCAGGGCTGGTTTGTCCCTCTGTATTGGGCACTGCTGAGGTCGCACCTTGAATCCTAGGTTCAGTTTTGGCCCCCTCACTCCGAGACACACATTGAGATGTTGGGATGTGTTCAGAGAAGGCCAATGGAGCTGGTGAAGGGACTGGAACACAAGTCTGATGAGGAGCAGCTGAGGGAGCTGGGCTTGTTTAACCTGGAGAAAAAGAGGCTCAAGGAGACTTTATTGTTCTCTACAACTATCCCAAGGGAGGTTGTGGTGAGGTGCGGGTTGGCCTCTTCCTCGAAGTAACAAGTGACAAGACAAGAGGAAATGGCCTCACATTTACCCAGCGGAGGTTTAGATTGGGTATTTGAAAAAATTCTTCACTGAAAGGGCTATCCAGCCCTGGAATGGGCTGCCCAGGGAAATGGTTGAGTCACCATTCCTGGAGGAATTTAAAAGAGATAGTAAAAAGTGTAGATACGGAACTTAGGGAGATGGTTTAGTGGTGAATATGGCAGTGTTAGGTCTACAGCTGGACTTGATCTCAGAAGTCTTTCCCACCTGAATGATTCTATGATTCTATGAAAAGTGGACGTATTCAGTGTACCACTTTCATTTTGGAGAGGATAGATGTAGTTCTAAGCCTGGTTTTCTTAATGGCCGTTGTTTACTCAGGCCAGTGTGATCTGGTTCTGGTCATTCCTGTGACAATTTTTCTTATTGCTGCCGCTTTTCTGGCCTTCTCTTTTGAGCATAGGCTAAGAGCTTAAGTGACAGAAAGTAAAGCTGACACATTGTAGCAGACCTGTGTCCCTCCTGCCATTTTCATCAATATTTCCTGATTGTCCTTTACCTTAGAAATGAGCTCTGAATGCTGCTTGTACCGTGCTGCATCTGGCAGAGCTGTCGAGTGGAGCTGGGCCCCCAGGAGCTGCTCAGGGACTGCACATGATGGTGGGAGTATTGGGGACATTGCAAGTGCATCTATTTTGTCCCAGATGAAAATGTTAGATGAAATGTTAGAGCATGCAGTAGTAACAGCCTGGGTAAGTGCCACTATAAAAGTTTAGCACGTGTCTCAAAGATGCTGCATCATCCTCTGGACTGGGTTTTTATGGGGGGGAGTGCTGCCTTCTCTTTTGTGTTGCAGAAGATGTTTTACTAATCCTTTGCTTCTTCCTTATTTGCCAGGGAAAGGAACTGTGTAAAGGATAACAGTGGAGAGAATTCAGGTTTTGACAGTATTTCGATTAGAGGAGGTAAAGGAGCCGGTGCTCAGTTAAGGGTGTAAGGCTTCAGGAAAAACATTTCCTCTTTACTGCTAGCTGAAAATTGCTGCAGTCCTGTTAAAACAGAAGATTGAAAGGGGATCCAACTGCAACTGTTAATTCCCAATTAAATTTCATAGAAGTTTGGGCAGTGTTTTTTTGTGGCTGATGCAGTGTTTCTGCTTTAGGCAATCTCATTCTTCTTGAAAATGGTGTTCAATAATACCTATGTCAAAAATAACTTCTGGTGACACCATACAAAAAAGACTGAAATATATTCTGAGGTAATAACTACTAATCACTGCTCAAATATAGTACCTAAACCCCAATGTGTTTGTGATATTTACAAATATTTATATTTGTTTTTCTATACTTCAAAAGTAGATCTAGTGCCTATGTTTGTAGCCAGAATCTCTTCCAGGAAAGTGTTTCAGTCAGAGAGCAGATTTGTGAATCCTGAATTCACGTTCCAAACTTGCAGGATTTCCCCAACATTTAACTGTCATATACTAGTTAAATAAAATTTTGTATTTGTTGTAGTAGTGCCTTCTAGCCATTTACAGTAATATTGCTCCTTTCAGTTAATATTTGATGTCTTGTACAGCATATTGTGATTGACTTATGGCTGAAGAGTGAAATAAGTGGAAATAGAAGATTTCCTAGGGGTGATGGCTTATCAGAAGAGAAAGAAAAAACCTCAGCACCTTTTAAGACAGTAAGTAATTCTTTGGGAATAGAACAGTTAAAATTGTGATTAAATATATTTTGATAGGTAAGTATGATTCATTAGTGGTTCAGCTTCAGTAAACGTTTGGTTGCCCTCCTTGGTTTACTCTTGCTGGAAAAGTTACTGATTTGAATAGTTTCATTAAGTACTTGTCTATCACTTCAAGTCACTCACAGTCTGATTTTTAGCAATTAAATGTAGTCAAAGCCTGTCAGCAGGTAGTTGCTTTATTCCTTTTAGTCATTGCCAAAGCAAATAACAACAGGTCAAAACTTATCCTTTTATGGGCTTTGATTTTCTTTAAGAAAATAAAATGAAAACACCAAATTCACTCAGAGTTATCTCTCCAAGGTTGGCTGCATTCCAAGGTTTGCTCAGATCACACCCCAGGTCCTCCCATAATAGACAGTCATGAACATAAGAGTTGTAACAAACATGGAGAGCCACCACTCCTCATTAGTGTGGCTGGAAAAGTGTGCCACTCACCTTGTCTCTTTTGGAGCAGTCCAGATGGGATGAGCCATGTGGGAACAAGCTTGTGGAGGGCTCCAAATGGAACTGGCCTCTGATCCTGCATTTGGGGATGGACAGTGGCTGCTGTGCGCCAACAACTACTTTGGGCGTCATGGGGTGAAACCTGGGGCACTCTGTGCCCATACCAGCAGGCAGGACTGGGGCTGTGGGGGTAAGGAGTGTCTTCAGCCTCTTGCCTCTCTAGGTAAAGGTTTGGTAGTCAGGTCAGCTTGTCCCTCTTAGCAGGGTATGCACAAATGGTTTCCAGTGAGTCCAGGTATTGAAAAAGGTTTTTCATACAAATGAAAATCAGTCATTTATATGATTAAAGAAAAATCTTTGCCTTTGATGTAGTGTTAAGGTGTTTCAGTTTTGCTCCATTGATTGATTCACCTTCGAGGTTGTTCAGACAGAGGTTGATGCTCTTTAATTCAGATGCTCAGAGCTTTCACTTCACCTCAGGACAACTCACAAATACAAAATCATACTCAGCCAAAAGTACCTGTAGGACTGAAGCAAATAAAACACATGTATAAAGTTTACAGGGTTTTGTCCCAATACCACTTCAATACGATGAACTCAAATTACAAAAGAAATTTGTGTCAGTGTAGTAAGTTCAGTTGCAAATTCAGGTAATAACTAAAGTCAGAAATACCTTGTTAAGAGGAGATTGCATCTACAACTCCTTGTCACATTAAGAAAGAAAGAAGGAGGAAGGGAGAAAGAAAGAAAGAAAGAGAGAGAGAGAAAGAGAAAGAATATTTTTGCCATCTTCTGTTAATTTTCAATTTTGCTTTGGTGCAGAAACCCACCTCTCAGTCAGAGCTTTGTATCAGGATATAATCACCCATGTTTGCTTCCAATTCTAACGCAAATTTAAGAAGATAAGAGGAGAAATTAGACAAGTGCTTTCCTTCCCCCTGGAGGCTGAAGGTGACACTTCTGAGCTGTAGCTGGTCTTCTTTAAATCCTGGCCCTTGCAGCTCAAGGCTTTCAAAGAGAGAGGGTGTGTCAATGCAGCTGCTGCATCAAACAAAATCAAAGAGATTTGATTAATATAAACTTCAAAATCAGTGCCATCTTTCTTTCACAAAATACTTCAAACACAGCAAGAAATGTCATCTCCCAGATGACGGAGGTTAATCTACTTAATCTCCTCTTTTCCTTGCATCCGAATGCAACCTACTGGAATATACCCAATTATCTCTCACCAGTCAGAATAAATTCCTCATTCCAGCAATGTCAATCAGATTTTAAGAGGAGATTTACAGTCCTTTTGTAATATCAACACGGCTTCTGAACCTATAAACCAAAGCAAAGCAGGATGGACAAAACAGCAAGCACAAACCCTGCTTGCCACGCTGTCGGAGTGGGTGATTAAAAGATCCTGGGTAAAATTTGTCTTTTGATTTGAAACCTCTGAGTTCAATGGATGTACCAGGGGCTGCAGTCAGCAGGATTTGGCCAACTGTCCATACTGACAGTGTGACTATATTATCTCAGGCAGTAAATCTTTGTAACACCATCAGGTTTTTAATCTAGAAACTCCTTAAATTTACAGATGAAAGGCTTGTTTCTGGTGTTGTTACTCACAGGAGCTTTCTACAGTCAAATGAATTTTAAGACTGAAATAAACATGTATATGCATATCAAGCTCAAAGTTTTTTCTTGACGCAATCATATTATCTACTGTTTAAAATTGCTGATATGATAGAAAGCTAAATTAATTGTCATTGTAAGAAATTTTCAACACCATATTGCTCAGTGAGTAATACCTCTTTACAGACCAGCCAGTTCTTTTGTTTCATGTTTTCTAATGTTATTTTACTCTTATCTTGTTTGCCTTCTGTACATTGTTTTCAACCAGATGTTCAAAACGTCTGAGTATTTGGTGAAACTGCATGCATTTTTCTCAGTAGTCTGAAAGTGCAGAAGTGTTAACTCCATTCCTCAGTTCCTGTAAAACATTAAACAACCAAACAGGAGTAGGATCCTACATGTGGACTGTATTGTAATGTAGTACAAGATTATATGTTCGGCTAGAAGTTTATAAAAAAGACTGATTCTAAATCATTTCTGTGAGGTTATGTAGAAATTTAAATGAAATTTAAATGAAACAAATCTTCTCCCCCCCCTCCTCATACTTGCACCATATTTGGAGAACAGTTCAGTCTGTATTCAGGGGTACACAAAAAATTCAAGTGTCACAGTGTAATATAGTCATATTTTCAAATTTAGTTTACACTATTTAAAAATTCACTATAAGTTGATAGGTATATTAAGGTAATGACTGAAAGTACTACCCCTTGCAAAATTAATTAATTTGATGTACATTTTTAGATAACAGATAAAATATAATCATTTAGTGTTTCAGCTACCATGGTTTTTAACTTGATGATTCATATGTTTTTTTTGAAACTATATGATTTACCTCAACTTCTCTGACTACAGAAGATTTTTATGAGTCTGTCTTAAGTAGTTATTTTAGAAAAGAAAAATCTAGGCTTAATTTTCCTTAGTTCTTTCCTCTATTTAAATAGCCCCTTGGAACCAGTCACTGGTGAGATGGTTGCCAAATTTCCAACTGCTAGTGAATAAAATCTAAATAAAGCAAATAGTTGCCAGACAGGCCAATAGTCTGATGCTTTTGGCAATAATAAATATGCATATGAAGTTTTGGTATTGGATTAGTCAACTGTGGTGATTGAATGGAAGTGGAATTGAAGACCTCAATGGAATTGTTTCAATCTCAGCAGTAAACTCCCTGCTGTCCCCGCAGGCACCTCCCGGTGAGCAATGCTGCGACACAATGAGCAGGGAACAAAGGGACAACTACTAAAAGAAACCACTAAAAGAATCTTTTAACTCCTGTCCGTAATCCCAGGGTTTGAGGTAAATCACACAGAGTGGCACATAGCTGCATTTCGGCTGAAGAGTAAAGGAGGGCAGGGCAGAAACAAATTTGGTCAGGTTATACTACTCTTTTTTGAGACAGAAAGCTTGTGCAGGTGAAGGTTGGCCTGGGACCAATGCTGTAGCCCTGTCCACCATGGTCTGAGCAGCTGCACTGAGGGACAGGGCAGAGACAACTGGCAGCAGTGCTGGGGTAGCTGGGGAACCTGCAGCTCCTGCTTCCTTGGCCCTGGGGAAGCAAGGAGAGAGCTGGATGCAGACAAAGCCAGCTCTGCTCCCTACCTAGTTTTCTGAATCTTTTCTGTGGGATTGGATGGTACCAAGAAGGGCTCATTAAGTCCAGTGGTGCCTGAAATGGAAATGCAAGTGTTCAGAATCCATAGTGTGATATGATTAGGTTATTTAGGTGAACTTTTTTTCCATCAGGATTTCCTGTATTTCATAATGTATCCAGCAGTTATATTGGCCAGTTGACAACAACCAATGAGTGCAATGAAAATCAACTCCTGGCATGGTAAGATAAACAGCAGAATTTTTTAGATGCCCTGCAAATCCATCTGTTGTTTCATGTATTTGTTTATAGTCTGGAAAGAAGAGAGGCAAAGGGATAAAGAGGAATTTGAAGACAAATGTACCTATGTAGATTAGATACTATGAAAAAAACCTGTAAGGGAAGTTGACTAAGATTTAAACCAGCTAGAGAAACAAGCAAAAAGATGGTGAATTAACTTCTTAATACAAAGAAGTATATAATAGAATGGAAAAATAGAGAATGTTTCTATTCCTTTGAAAGACCCTTGACTGTAAGAATTTTACGGTGTTAGATTGCATATGCACAGAAGAGTGATCAGTACTGTAATACTTTTACAGAAATGAGGGTGAGCTCCCCCTTGAGAAAACAAGTTCCTCCTGCTCCAAAAGGATGTTCCAAAATCAGAGCACTCAGAGGTGAACAGGACTGAATTATCCACATCTAATCACATATATAACCCATACTGAGGATAAGACTGAGTTACTTAAACATAGGCACTCGTTTAATTTTGGATGCAGCAGGAAATCTTCCCAAGTGTACTGTTGCATCTCAGAAGCACACAAATCTCATACAAGCACTTGACATATATTACAGCTTCATGTAACAGCCCTGGAAATGCAAAGCAATTAAAAAATCTCACTTATGCCCAGACAAATTGTTACCCTCTTTGGTGCACAGTTGAAGAAAATACTTACAGTGTTATTTACTGTTCTTAATGGGGAGCTGTGAAAACCAGTTTTCAGTTAATCACTGTGTAGTAACTCCTTATCCAGTGTTTGTAGGGTCTGTTTGCCAGAAGACTATTAAGAGAGTTCATGATCTTGTCCTTATGGCATGTTTGAACTGTATGTTTCATTTGACATCCCCAGCAAATAGAACATGTTCTCAGTATAATGTCATGTGCCTGCCCAACTGGTGACTGGGTGATGACACAGTGTGGAAATTCATCTAGGAAAATTATAGAAACAAGCAAAAGGATCAGGTTTCTTTTTTTTTTTTTTCCTTTGGTTTTTCTTTTTTCTTTTTCTTTATATTTTTTATTGCTAGATGACAGTAGAATTAAGCAGATCTTTGATATAACTACAGTGGTTCACATTAAGGAAGCTTTTCTCACAGCTGTGAGGGCTGGATTTTTTCCCCTTTTATCCTTAAAAGAGAGCTTAAGTTCTGATTAAACTGCTTGGGGTCACCTGCAGCTCACACAATGCCGCATTAGTAAGTAAGCATTAGTAGGTTAAATATAAGCACTATTAGCTTTGTCTGGCCCTGCATTCAATCACTTGTCAAGGAAATGTACTGACCAACTTCTTTCTAATCCTTTGCATAGTTATAGTGAATTAATCTAATACACCTTACATCCTCTCCCTTTAATGCAGCTAGTGATATTTTCTATATTTAACTCTGAGATTTCTTACTATTTATAGGACAGGAATACCCAAAATATATTGGACAGTTTCCTGACATACAGTTGACCATGCTCAACTAGCTGGAGAACAAGATCCTAACTGTAGGCATGACCTGACCAAGACAGTGCAAAGTAATGAGTTAATGAGACAAAGAAGTGTAATGATTATAAACAGATCTCTCAACCTTTCCAAATTCCTTTCTGAAGTAAAGTGCCTCCTTACATTGTGACCATTTTTACCTGAACAGCCTCATATGCACATGCTGTCTGTCCTCTCTTCTTATTTTGGTCACCTCCATCAGCCACCAGCTTGACCACCCTCTGTGCTGGTGTCCTGCCTCACCACCATCCACCTTGCACTCGTGTGGCTGAACACAGCCCATCTGCCAGCAGCCGGCCTCTTCTCCCAGCGTGACTCCTCTCCTCTTTTACGACTCTGCTGTTAGATGTTTCCAGGCCTGCTTTTCTCATTCCTGCTAGCTTTCCAAGCCCAAATTACATGAACAGACCTCACTCCAGGGAGCGTTCCCATGCACTCTGGCAGGGCTACTCACTCCCCATGCACCTGGTGAAAGACTGATGGGACTGAGGACCTCATGGATTACTCAGTTATGGGCTGACTCTTGTTCCCAGTGTAACATACTCTATCTGAAGGTCATGAGTTGGGAAGAGTCAGCAGCTCTGGCTAGATTGATCTGGTCATTATCTGTCCAGTACAAACCCTAACACTACCCAGTGCATTATCTACCTTTGAGACCTTGAAAAACAAAAATTTCTCTCTTATCACCCAGTGTTTATGTTTTGTACTCTTGCAGGGTATGAAAATTTTCTTTGATGAAGCAGATGGCTCACTCTGTCCTCTCATTTGTTTATTATATCTTGACACCTGGTTCTTTCATTTGTAATTATGGTGAGATACTTTTATTTCCTTTGAGTGTTCTGAATCCAGATCCCTTTTTTAAAATCTCAATTTATCCACTTAGAAACCTGGCTGGGGAACCTTTTGCTTTAATTTTCCTGCTTAATGGTGAGATTTTTCCCATAGAGAAAGCTATTTTCTTACGTTGTAGTGAATTACTACAAGACTGAAACAAGGGACTAGCTGGGCCTTGGCAAAAGGTAGCAGTAATTTTTTTTTGGGTGTACATATATACTGTCTACAAGTGGCTTTAAGGGTGCTTGAATATGTCTTAGTATTTTCCAAAACTGACCATTCATCCTTTATTTCTGTGAAGCAGCAAATCACAATACGAAAAGCTGAGCCTGCCACTTGCACCCTCATGTCTCTCATTTTAGCAACCCAATGACACATTGACCAGTATAACACTGAGGTTAATTTGTTGTCAGTTTTATGATTTGTTTTCCTTTAGGCTCTATCATTTATTGCCATCCTTATATTCTGTCTGCTTTTGCTTTTTGTCCTCTTCTCTGCTTCCATTTCCTTTTCCCAAGGTAAATATATTCCTGATATTTAGTTTCTGCCTGTGGCAGCAGCATTTAAGGTTCATGTGGCCCAGTTTAATGTCATACATCGAGGCCACCTTCAGAGCAAGAACTAGAGGCTGCACAGTTACCTTTCAGTTCCCTGTAGAATCTCATCAGTCTCATTCCCTGAAGAGCAAGGGTTTAGAGTGTCATTCTTTTAAATAAAGTTCTTTCCTTCTAATTTGTGAATGATTCCTACTGAATACACTCAGTACTCCTAAGCAAATTTTTTTCAGTTCTCCTGAGCACTTTACCCGTTTTTGTGAATGAATTCCACAAACTAGTAATACATGATATTTTTCTGAGTAAAGAAGTGTTTTCTTTCATCAGATCCATGTTTGTTGTTGTCACTGGCTGACTCCTTGCTTTTGTACTGAAAGAATTATGCTTGTTTCCTCTGTGCATTTTTCATTTCTCTCCTGTTCCCTCTCTCAGGCAAACAGTACCAATCTCCAAAATTTTTTCCTATGCTTCTCTTCCTTTGTTATCTATCTCTAAAGCCATTCTGCAGCTACCATGTGTTTTCTGATATAAGCTGACCATAGGACATCAATTCAAGTGCAAGTGTTGATTCATACAGTGCTATTTCTGGTTCTTTCTATCCACCTCCATAGGTGTTCAGACTGTGTTTCCTTGCTTGTCCCCAACTGAAAGTTAGACAAGCCACAAGTGCACATCAGTGGTCCACAGGGCCGGTAAAAAGGGGTATTTATTTGGTAGCCCTGTGAGTAGAGTGCTTGTTAGGCAGTAAGTCCATTTTCTCCTGCAAGAAATCTGAATCTGAACAGAAAGTGCTTAAGTGCTCCTGTCAGAATTTCATAATACTTTTCCTTCATTAACCTTCTGTGGCAGCAAGTTATGCAGCTTAATTATACACGTTGTTTAATAGGAATGTATTTTATTGCTTTGCAGTATCTCATCATCCCATCAAATGTTCCTTTATTGTTGTATTTGATGGATAGACCCATCTCTGTGCTACTCTTCAGAACGTACATCTTTTTATGTTCTCTCTTTTTTATTCTCTTTGTAGGATATTTCCAAAGAAAAATTCTTTGGAAATTTTTGCCGTTTCCATGTAAGTTTCCTGTACCCTTGATCATTCCTGTTAGATATAAAAAACTGTTGTGAGATCAAAAGCTGCATTGCTGAAAAGTGAGTACTCTTGCTGTATTCAAATGAATGAAAGGGCAATTTCTGAAGTAAATATATAAGATACAGTTTATCTTCTTTCTGAATTAAAGAAATACCAATTGTAGTATGGAAGCTATAGAATTAAAGAAACATCAATTGTAGTATGGAAGCTATAATCTGTTGCAAATTAGTGTTACACAAAACACAGTATTCTTTAGCAAAATGGCTAAGTTGCACAATGAATTAAGTTCTGAGAGAGTTCCTGTCTGTTGATTTAGATCGATTTCATTCACCCTGCTGACAGCCTTGCTGTCCAAGAGGGAAGGAAGCCCTGTAGCCCTTGATGGCAACTATAATGATGGTGTGGGCTGTCAGGTGCCTGAACTGGCACCTCTGCTGTGCTGCTCAGGACATGTCTCCACTGGTAGGTGGACACAAGCCTGACTCAGTGCCAGACCAGTGTAACAGTTGGAAGGGGCCCACAAGGATCATTGAGTTCAACTCTTAAGCAAATGAACCATACAGGGGTGGAAGCCACATCTTCGGTGTTATCAGCATCATGCTCTAGCCAACTCAGCTAGTAGTTGCAGCAGGACCCAGCAACTAATTGTTATTAACATATCTCTGACCTGTCTAGATGGCTTTCGGCTCATGGCTCATGTTTGAGGGAGAAGGTCTGTGCAGCCTTTGGTCTGCCATAGATACCCACCTTGTGTAAACTGGATATAAATAAAAGATATTCCTTGTGAAGATAACTAAGCATTAGCACAGCTTCCCCAGACTCCACTGGACAGATCCCTGAGTAATTTAGCCTGTTGTGGTTGCCCCTCATTGGGCAGGGGCTTGGACTGGAGGCATCTCAAGGTTTCTTCCAGTCTAAATTATGTCACAATCCCATGACCTCTTTGGGTGGGACAGTATTCTACAGTTGGTCACATACAGATTGTTCCAGAAGCACTTACAAGATGGGAAGGCAGCAGAGTCATGCCCTTTCTGTTTCCCTGTACTTCCTTCTGGCCTCCTCCTACTCTTTGCAAGATACCATGTTACAAAAGTGACTACAGTCCAGCCAAAAACAATGAGAAAAGGGAAAAATATGACAAGAAATTCCATGCATCAATACTTTTTATGTTTGCCATAGCTTTTGGATTGGAAGCATTTCTTTTCTTACATGGCATTCTTGAAGGACTGACAGAAATAAACAGCCCTGCATGAGCTACTCATGGTCAGCTGTGGCCAGGATATAAAATCAGTGAGTGAAGCTTGGGAAATATCCAAATATAGCACTCACAGTAACATGTCTTAGGCATCAACTGAATGTGCAGTGTTAATGACTGGAATGTGATTATACACTTACTGTCTGGATAAAGTAATTAAGCAATTGAGAAATGTATGCTGGGCATACAATAAAAGGCAATAACTGACACGTGACACAGCATAATGGACATAATCAAATAGTTGTAAGGGGAAACCAGGGTCATGATTGAAGACAGTTCATCATTTGGAGTGATTCAAACCGTTGCATAGATGAAATCCTGCAAAGTACAGTTGAAGCACCACTCAGTGTTAACTGTCTTCTTCTCTGCTCCAGAAAGGAGCCTGAGGGTTGAGTGTTTAGCTGAGTCTTGTGGCTGGCCAGAAGGTGATTGAGCCTGGTGTTTGGAATAGATGGGTAAGAAATGAACTGTGGGGCAGCCTGAGTCCTGGAGAGGTGACAGTCCCTGCAGGGATGGATGGCCACCGTGGGACAGATTGGCCAAAGGGAAGAGCAAGGCTGTAAGGAGCAGGCAAGCTACATATTTGATTTTAGATTAGAGCACGCAAGACTTGGAAGGCCTGGAAAATGTGTGCAGCTGTCTCAGTGTACGGCTCAGAAACTTTGGGGAGGCAGGTAGCCATGCCTACCCCTCTTCATTTCTGCAGGACAGTGAAGTGCTGGTTTCATTTGTTTATTCTACAGTGACACTTGGAAAATTTTGCTCCTTTATTTTATCCTTAGGTCCTTTCATCAGTGTGATCTGAGTTCAGTTGCAGTACTGAATTGTGCTTTACTGTAGTATGTAAGCGTTTTCCTTACGTTAACTTTTGGGGATTGATTGAGAATAATATGGGTTTATTCAAAGATGCTATCTTACATGAGACAGGAACACATGCACAGGTCAGGCTTAGCACACAGGCTAAAAGACTGTGCAAAAATTTTCCTAAGACTGAGTCATAAAGTCTCCTCTAATATTGCCTCTAGCCAGTACAGTGTAAGGTATCCTGCCTAAGCTGTCTTTTTAATAAATTTAATTAAATATGTCCCAAACACAAAACCATCAAGGAAGTAGATACTTTTCATTTAGGCCTGGGATTGATTTCCATATCAGTATAAGAAAAGAGCTAAGTGAAAAGCACATGATTGCAGGGGTGAAATGGAACAGCACTGGTATCTTAGCTCATAAGGTTGTTCGTCTAAAATCTTCAAACAATTGGCTCAAAGCCTAAAGAGAACACAACTTTAGGTATAGATGAGTTGTCTGGAAATATTTGTTGCCTCTAGCACAGATCATGCAGATAGGGGAAAAAAAATCAAAAAAGAAAAAAAAAGGGGTCCAGTAATATTCCTCGATGCTCTTTTTTTTTGCTCCTTTGGACTGAACACATATAGCCAGATTTTCTCCACCACTCTACAGACTTTTACTTTTGATTTCCGTATGTAATTTTCCATATGATTAAGCATTAATATGAAATTGAAGGATAGATGGTATCTTTCAGAAATGCAAAATTCTTATAATCTAATGACTTGTGAGAACATCAGCTTTCTATCTCAGAAGTTTTCTGAAATAGTTATTAAGAAATGTTTGTGGCTATAAAAAGAAGAAAAAAGAGGCATAAATCCTGAACATTAACAAAAAAGAGCTTCAAATAGTAGAATTATTCTATTTCAGACTTTCCCCCCCTCTCCTTGTAAGCCTGTTTTGGGAATGTGTATTATAACATCTCTAACAATAGTGTGCCTTCAATTTAGTATTCTATAATTCTACAGCGAGTCAATGAAAGACACATATAGAAACATCACCCTCTAATGAAATACATTAACTGCATAAACCTGTATTTTTAACAAACTTTGACTTATTTAACTCTGACTTGCATACTGATGTAAAATATACTGAGGTGGGCCATCAAGCAGGTCAGAATGATGGAGCATCTCTCTTATGAGGAAAAGCCAAGAAAATTGGGATCACTCAGCCGGGGGAAGAGAAGAGACTGAGGGGAGACCATAGTCCACTTTCCAGTACCTAAAAGGGGCCAACATGAGAACTGGAGAGGGACTTTTTACAAGGGCATGGAATGATAGGGTAAGGGGGAATGTCTTTAAACTGAAAGAGGATGGGTTTAGATTAGATGTTAGGAGGAGATTCTTTACTGTGAGAGTGGTGAGGCCCGAACAGGTTGCCTAGACAAACTGTAGATGCCCCATCCCTGGAAGTGTTCAAGGCCAGGTTGGATGGGGCTTTGAGCAACCTGGTCTAGTGAAAGTTGTCCCTGCCCACGGCAGAGGGGTTAGATGACTTTTATGGTCCCTTTCAACCCTAACTGAACTGATTCTCTTACTCTATGATCCATTGTAGCATCTGTATGAACCTGAGAACAAAGCAGAAAGGTGCCAGAGGGATGCTCTAACAATACTTTTTGCTCACTCCGGTAACAACGCGGGCACAAGCCCGGCAGCAGAGGGCCGTGCCTGCGGTGGCAGTGGGCTCGCTGTGCCGGGGCCGGAGCCGCTCCCGGGGGAGCGTGTCCCGCCCGCTGCCGCCGGCAGATGGCGCGCCCGGGCAGCGCAACCCGCGCTCGCCCGCACCGCGGCAGGGTTCCTCTTCCAGCAGCACCCGCCGGCTCCTCGGGTGCACCCCGTAGTCTGTGACATGCCTTATTTGTGTGACAATCTGCAAGAGGTTGTTAGGTTTTACACCTTCCCCCTCGCCCCCCCCGAATTACCTAAATTAATTTTTCTTCTACTCTGTGGAAACTGAAGGGAGCAGGAGCCTTAAAAAAATCACAAAGAAGCTCTGTTACACAAGCTGGTTTCTTAAGTGCTGTCTCCATCAAGCAGTTGATACCTTATTCTATTTTCCACCTACATTTACCATCGATATAATATTTCACTTTAAAAATAATATGCACATTACTGGATATGCAAATGCATTCAGTGCTTTTATAAAGTGCAGAAAACTCTTCAGTTACATTCAACAGCAAAAAATCTGAACAGGGGGAAGGGCATGCCATCATAGTGAACTGATAGCTGCATTACCTGTGTTATTAAAGGAGGGAATGGAACTGATAAAATCCTGATATTGTTGATTTTTCTAGTTATTGAAACTATTTTTTAAAATGATTTGTCTTGACACTAGAGATTTGTTGAGTTCTCCCTTGCAGTGTGGCTACTGTGTATGGCACTGACAGCACAACTCACTTTTGTGAGTAAAAGGAAGACATTTAATTGCAAGGCTGATCTTGTAGGGAAGTCCTGTGTCCCTCTCATTCCATGTGAGCCAGCTTATGTCTACTCCCTCCTCACAATTTTCATTCAAGGCAGGGGAGAAGTGACTGAGTTACAGGAAAAATTATGTCTGGAGCAGCTCCATGCCTCTCCATCTTTTGGTGCACAGCAATGCCTGGGACTGGACAACCACTCACTGCTCTTCCACCTCCAGCAGGACAGAGCATTCTCTGCAACAACTTCAGAGCAAACCTCTGACAGATTACATCAACTGTGAGGAAAGGCTGAGAGAACTGGGACTGTTCAGCCTGGAGAAGAGAAGGCTTTGAGGTGACCTAAGTGTGGCCTTCAAGTACCTGAAGGAAGCCTCCAAGAGAGATGGAGAGAGACTTTTTATTGAGAGTATGTAGTGGCAGGACAAGGGGCAATGGCTTCACACTGAAAGAAAGTAGCTTTGGATTAGATGTTAGAAAGAAATTTTTTACTGTGGGCGTGGTGAGGCACTGGAGCGGGTTGCCCAGAGAAGGGTTGCCCCATCCCAGGAAATGTTCAAGGCCAGGCGGAATGGAGCTTTGAGCAGCCTGGTCTAGGGGAAGCCGTCCTTGCCCACAGCAGGGAAGTTAGAACCAGCTGATCTCTAGGGTCCCTTCCAGGCCATTCTATGATTCTATGACTAACAGAAGGATTAGAACACTTTCAAGGAAAGCTTTCTTCCTGACCTCTATTTCTACAAGACATTGGGTGGAACAAAGTGAAACAGAAATACCTATTTCAGTTAAAACATAATTAATATCATAGGTAAATATATGTGCAAACAAACACCAGATATTTTAACTTTAATGCTGTTGCAGTTTTTCTCCCCCAATAGCTGGGGGCCTGTATTAGTCATACTTGCTTCAAGCAGTCAGCAAGAGATTTGCTTTTGACAGTAAAGACAGTGGCATAAAAAAGCTTGCACAAGCTCTCTATGCTGTGCATCATATTTGCCAAGAGACTGGGAGAGCCACAGCTACAAAAGAATCATCAGTAGTTACCACTGATCAATGCCCACTGAGCAGCCTTCTTTTACTCACAAAAAATGCCTGTGAATGAGTCTGTCTGTTATCTTAATCACCTCCATGATTAAATCTCTTTTTAAAATTCACATATAATTCCCTAACCCCGGAGCTGGCCCATCACTGACAGGGAAACATTGCCAGTGATTGTTTCTGCATGTTGTACCCTGACACAGTGATTCCAAGAGCCAAATATTCAGTTACACATCTCCTGTGGGTGACTTACAGCCAAACCCATCTTAAATAAGTAGTAAATGTGGATGAGTTTTGGAACATATTTGTAACACTATTTATTATTGAAAGGGAAAAACAGTGAAGTAGGTATTGGTAGTGTTCAACAAAATTACATTCTATCTCATTGTTTAGTCTTAATCAACTAATGTTGACTTTGATCAGACTCAGCCACTGGCTATCCTTCTGTTCTCTTCCAAAATTTTCTGGATGTTCTGGTTAAAAGACCACTGCTGTGATCTGAGGAGCAGTAGGTCATAGCTGCCTGAAGGTGCTGCTTGATCAAAGTCAGGAGACTACATGTTTACCCTTCTGCTCTACCCCTGAGCCTGGATAAGCACATTCACTGGCTTCCACACAAACTAGGGGTTTGGTTTCTTTTCTTCAAAAGGTTTACTTTTTATAATGCAAAGCAATGTTGCAAAAAAGTACAATATGGCATGGGATATATCTGAATGTAAAGACATATGCCCTGAGCCAATAAGAGCTATGAATGTTTCTATTTGCTTTTGAACAACAACAATTTTTCTTATACATTATTTTACAAATCACTAAGCATGAGGTGCGCACACACAGTTTGTTACATTAACTGCAGAAGAGATAATGAAGGTATTTTCTTTAGAGAAGTGGCTGAGATATTCTGCAAAAGAAAAGTATTGTAACTTTTGTACTTATTTGAAATAAAACATATTTCTGGCTCCCAGTCTAAAAAGATTAGCATATTCAAAACATTTAATTCTGATTTGAATTTGAATTTTCCCCAGCTATTTATCCTGATCCTTATGAGCTGTCAGGAACACATCTCTCTGCCAAGAAGCCATCCTCCTGGAGGATATAAGCAAGGTTTTCCTCTGAGCCAAGAGCTCCAGGGTGCACAGGAATGAAGCAGGCTCTGTTTTCCCTTTGCAGAATCACAATGCTCCTGGCTGCCACTGACCCAGTGAGAAAAAGTCAAGAACTTGCTCCAGAGTCCTGAGACACCTGGCCCACTCCCCCAGCCTTTACAATGGGGCCCTTTAAGCTTAAGAATTTGTTTATAGTAATATTTATCCCTCACAGACATTTTCCTGGGGCGGTCTCTCTCATACTTCTGCTCATTTGATTAGTTTCCATAGTGACACTTATTTGTAGAGTTTCAAGTTGCTCATAGCAGGTTTCTGCAAATGCCAGCCACATGCGTGCCATGTTAATAAGATAGTCAGTCTTATTTCTTTCCCTTTGTGCTCTGATTTTGCTTTACAGTTGGGAGCACCCTTGGGAAAAAAAAAGAAAAAAAAGAAGGTGGTGGGGGCTCCTTTGGATGAAGGATCCAAGGGCTGTTAGTTTATTATTCTGGGTGGCATTTTGTGGCTGGACTTGTTCTGTCTGAACAGCAGTTGCAGTCTCTGAAGGAGTCTGTCTGTGTGAGCTATTATGTAAGCTGGGGAAACCTTCCATTACAGCAAGGCCTTTAGACTGCTCCTTTATTTAAAATGCAGAATTACATGAAAAAGCAATTCACTTGAGTGGTGCCTTGTAGGTTGCCTTTTATTCCAGGTTGAAGTAAGAATTCACTTTTCTTGTAGGGAAGTTCTACTATTCTAAGAATAAGCAAAGGCTAAAATCAGATACAAACTCATGTACGCGCACACACATACACACAGATCTTACCAGTATGCCTGTATCCCTTCCCTGTGGAAGGGATAAACAAACATCTGCAGTAAATGAAGGAAAGGAGATGACAAGAGCAATTTCAGGAGCATGGTTACATAAAGAAAAGCTGATTCTTTGTAGCAATCACAACAAAGTCATTGCAGACTAGAAGAGGGGACGGAAAGGAGTTACTATGTATGAGCCACCGACAGGTATGCCCACCAGATGGGCATCCTCAAAGGACAATTTCCAGGATTTAGATAGTAAGTCACTGCACATATTTTTTTTCCCCACTTCTGGGAAATAAGAAGTAGAGGGAAGACTAGATTTGACAAGTGTTTTGTCACACTGAGTATTAGTTCCCTTAGGTTTCTTGCAGAGACTGTGAGGCATCGCAGGTTAGTTCCACACCTTTCTTTCTGCAATACACTGGAAGGTAATTGAGCCACTGATACTTATGCACAAAATAAAGCAACAAAAAATTGCAGGAGTTTCTAATAGCATCTGGCCAGAGGAAAGACAAAGAAGAGCACTCCCAGGAGATCAGAGGTATGATTCTGCTCTTGCTATAGGGGAGAAGAAAAAAAAGGACAGACTCTCTGAAGCCACAGAAATTAAATTGGGGTAAATGTGATGCAAATGGCACTGGACTGGCCCCTGGAGTTCACAGCAATCTGAATGTATTGCTGAGGTGGAGCCAGAGGAAATGAGGCATGTTCTGAAAGGACTCTCCTGCCCTACACAAGGAGAATTGTCAAACTTAGTAGCAGATTCCACAACAGCCTTTAGCTCTCAGTAATGTAAAAGAGGATTTGTTAATTTTATTAAGATAAATCAATAAAATAATAATGCAAAATAAATGTTAAACCTGGTTGATTATTTAATGAAAAGTGAAAATAGGAAACAAAAACTGTTTACCTCAGGACTATTTTAAAGTCAAAAATTATAACTGTAGAATGAGGGCTAAAATTTAAAGTCTTTGTTTTCTCCCTCCTCTAGTCTTTACAAAATGTAAGCATTCAGTGGAGAAAAAGAAGAAATCAGATTTATAAAACAGTAAACCTCCTTGACATCCGTATGTGATAGTTTTTAACAGCTAGGCAATCACGCCCTGTAACAGATCCAGCATTTGAAAGGAAACATCAAATTGTGAATTCTGTATGACGCAGTCAGCCTTCAGAAACACTGCAAAGAGGAGGAGAAAGAGGTCCTCAAAACCATCCCATGCTACTCAATAGAATTAATGGGATTTTCTGGGGAAACTCCTCACCTCTGCCTCAGTGAGCCAGATGGTGGCTGCGGGTGAAATCTTTCCATGAAATCAAATTAAACCTCCTCTCAATATGATTACTGGTCTAAGAACAGCTATCCCTCTATTTAGGTTGCCTATTTTCTCAATTTAAAGAATATTTATGAACAGTTTTTGTTTGTAGAAACCCTCAGACATAAGAGAGGGACAAAGTCCTGTGACTAGAGAAGTGCATTGCCATTGCCCTATGAATTTCCATTCTGATTTTATTGAGAGATTAAACCTGACAGGAAAGAAATTATGACTTTTTTTTAGTTGCATAGTGAACAAAATAATGGCAGTGTGTCAAAAACAATAGGTAAAGATGAAAAATCTTTTCTAGGACTGAATCTGTGCAAGCATGAAGCAAAGAGGCATGGAGAAGAACATATGGTCTCTCTGGAAGCAGGGAAGGAAGGCCAAGCTCCTTGGACACACCCACCCTCCAGACAAGATGTGTGCATCCAGACTGGTGTCGGGACTGAGTGGTAGTGGTTGTGCTGGGGCAGTGGTCGCTGCATGGCAGTTTTGGCAGACAGTCAATGTGCTGTAGAGCAAAACACTCGTTTGCAGTTAGGAGGCATTCACTTGAATTCCCAGCTCTAAAACAGGTTCTATCTACAGAGATTCAGCTCATTTTACCCATTTGTGCTATCAAACCAGTAATGTTCTTATCCTGTGATGGAGATTATATGTTTGTGAGGCACAAAGAAATGTGAGCAGTGTAAGAAAGGCCTTGAGGAAACAAGTAAGTCTGTTTTAATTGCTGGCATTGGGTGGATCACTGGAAAGAAATATGCTCTGCTAATTAAAAGATAAAGGATAAAAATATCAAATAACTTCCTCGTTATATGACCATCAGTCAGAGAGATGAGTGGAGGCAGGGAACAGTAATGATACACACATGTAAGCTGACAGTGCCTATAACTGTAGGTTATGAATCTGTTCCTGTTTACCTTGGTTTCCCAAGGAAGCAAGACTTATGTGAGTGCGCTGTCAGTCTGTCCATCCATCAATCTTTCTATAATTTCCCTCCAGTAACTCTTGAACTTGGCTAAATTCAATCACTTCTGACAGGAAATCAAGAAGTCTCAAAGCTATGAAAATCGGTGTCTGGGCAAAATCCAGAGTCTTTATGACTGTCCTGGCTTTGGTGAAGTGAGAACTCAAGAGCTACTTTTTTGGTGTAATTTGCCATCCCATCAGCACACACACTGGCTGCCCAGTCAGCATGGATGTGTCTCAGATAGTTCAAGTGCTGCCTCTTGGTGAGCAGGTATTTTACAGACATGAGAAAAATACAAAAGTAATGGATCTGGGGCTTTACTGAGTTAGAAGGACAGCTGGGAGCACTGCAGAGAGGTCACCATTTTTTTTGTGGGATCTACTGAGGCAGGACACACAGCTTTGGGAGACCAGATATCACCAGGTCTGGGACTGTTCATTGATTTCCAATCAGGAAGTTCATCTATATAAAGATACAGAATTAGGAGAAGATTTTATTATCACCAAAAACTGAAAAAATATCATTATTATTTTTTGAAGTATTTTGGCATTCATAGCTGTTAACTGGTTCATGGCTATTGACTGATGTAATGGGCTAAGCCTGCTTTTGCTGTACTGCAGGGAAGAAAATGACTCAAACTGCTCAAGCCTATCATGATGAAAGGCTGGTTCTTGCATGAAGCATTTAAAAGTTGACAATCTGATTCTGTATATGGATATTTGAAAATATTTCTTTATTAATTTGATCACATCCATATTGAAGACAAAATAAATGTTTCTACTGATTCAGGGACAGATATATATGTTGCCTTAGAGAAAAATGTACTAAATATAATAAAATATCTTACAGTAAATGAAAAAGATTTGTAAAGTCAAGCTTGGTATAGAACTCCCATGGCTGCAGAAGACATCACAGCTTTAGTAATCTTGGCAGTAAATCTACAGGAGTGGCAGACAGGCCAGTGGTTGTATAGGTATTGCTCTTGGTGAGGACTGCTGTGAGAAAGGTGCTTTTCTCCCCTCTCTATTTTTTATGAAAAGCGATAATGGACAAACAGAAACTTATACAATGATTTTGTTAGCATTCATATATTGTGTGCCACTGATCTTAGAAACATCCCTTAAAACCAGTCTGCTGCCTGATTTAAAAAAAATATAATTGAGTTCTGCACTGGCACATAGGAACAAGTCAAAACTCTTGTCTTCACAGGTCAAATTCTGTAAGAAACAGTCTAGAGACCCAACTTGGGAACCACTGTCTATGGGGTATTCTGGAAATACTCCATATTTGGAAGGTAGTTACTAGCTCAAAATTTTTTTTGGTAATGTAATTGTTTCAGATAATACATTTGTGTTTGAATTATCACACTGTTTTCCTTGTAAGCAACAAGCCACTGCAAAAAGGGACAATTACTTATCTTTCATATATTAAAGCCACAGGCACATTGCTTTTCACAAGATTAATCAGTATCCAAATACCCCAGAGCTGATTCTCCCAAAATTTGATTGCAACTTACAAAAGTTTTGTCCTTGTGGTCTGTTTTGCCTCTTCCATGATACTCAATATCAGTTGACTCACTTCTTGTAAGTTCTGGTTGTTTCTTATCTGCTTCTCGTGTTGTAATAATTTATAATATGCTATAATGAATTCATCATCTTCCTTAATAATTAAATAGAAATTTACTTGATCACTGTGACCTGGATAAAAAAATGCATTCTAATGCATTTTGGCACTCAAAATCCCATTTTGAAAGAGGAGTGAGCTGAACAGCATATTAAAACCAAACTTGGAGTTTGACAGTGTGCCATTTGTCCACACTGCTAGGGACAAATAGTACAGTACAGTACAGTACAGACCTGAGATAGGTCCCAAAAAAGTATTCATGGCACAGGCTCAAACTTCCAAGCCTCCTGCCTCCCTCATTACCCCCAGCTGGTTTATAACCCTTGAGAGCAGAAAACAGACCACACTTCCTCTTTACTGAGCCTGAACTCATCAGCTGATGCCGTGCCTAATGATTTAAGTGCAGTGTACATGCCAATACCATGCAGAGATCTAAGAGCTGCCTTTGAACTAAACCTGCTGGGGTAGCAAAACTAACCATATTAAATCATCTCCCTCAGAGTTCTTTGCAGCTTTGCTTTTCCTCTCTGAATGAGCTCGCCCAGGTAAAGCTCTCTATGTTGTGATGAGTACACTGGATACTCCTGCACTACCCTCATCAATCTTGCATCCCCTGCTCCATACGGAGTCCGAAGTTTCTTCCCTGGAATCTAAAAATCAAGCACCTGTTCTAAGAATGACTTCTCTGTATCTTCAATATCTTTAGTTCTCATGTCATGATTGACAATGCTGGGTCTTTTTTTTAACATGCATTAACGTTTCAGTGTAACACTGTGTAACATTTAAGAATTTTAGTTTAATAATTTTCTTTTGTATGGCACTCACTGCACCTTTCCAGGCTGTTTTTACCCTCCAAAGAAAAAGAAGCATCAGCATTCAAAGTACTTTTTAATTTTCCCATAAAACCTGAATTATACATATAGTTGTAGACGCTGAGATCATCTCAGTTGGTTAGAGAATGGTGCTAATGACACCAAAGTAGAGGATTCAATCCTTGTATGGGCCATTCACTTGAGAGTTGGACTTGATGATCCTTGTGGGTCCCTTCCAGCTCAGAATGTTCTGTCAAATTCTGTAGAATCTCCAAATCTAGATTAAGCTTTCTCCTCAGGCATTTAGATAGCTCAACAATTTTATTCAAGGGTAAATAGCTGTTAACTACTTTTGGCTTATATAGCAATTGACAAATCTGTAGTTTTGTCAAAATGACAAACCAGTCAGAGTTACAAAATCATACTCTGGCAAAACCAGAAACAGCAACAAAAGGTAGCCCATTAAAAAATGGATGCATCTGGAAAATCTTGTTATAAAGCATGGTCAGTTTAGAATACTTTTTCCCTGATTCTTCTTGAACAAAGTGATTTCTTCTCATAGTAAATTGTTTCAGAAAAAAGATTTATACTGATGCACACATTGCACTGGTATTCACTTGGGCTTTGTCACACTTTGCAGTGTTTATGTCTACAAAAGTGGGCATAGATGATGAAACCAGATATCTGACAAAAAAGCTGGTCGGGAATGACTGAAGTTGCTGATGACTCCAGATTTCATAACAATTAGAGAAAGGATTAAGGGATTAATATGTGCTAATCTTAAAATCTATGAGGTCCTGAAGCTGAAAATTTTATATTGGAGCTAACTGGGACAATGTGCAAGGTTGAACTCACACTTTATAATACATTTCATGTAATGGTTGCATAACACTTACCTTTGTCCCCTTCATTTTGATGATTAATTACAAATTCTTCGAAGAAAAAAATACACCATGCAGCGTGTAACCTGAGGCCTGGGCTCCTACATCACTGTGCTGTACTCTGTGCCCTCTGCAGTAACTGCCTGCCTGCAGGGATAGCCTTGTCAGAATCTGAAAACATAAATTGTGGAAAAGAAGCAAATTCTGTGGGAATATGAAAATTTAGGGCTAAAGTTTATTTGAAATATGTTCAGAATAAGAAAGACTTCTTTATACTTGATTCCAACTTTGTCTATTATATTTATGCAGTTCACAGAGATGTTACCTTGACTTGCAGAATTCTTAGTATTCCAAAATCATGAATCGGAGCACAAGATAAACAAATACACAGGAAATAAAAAACAATGCTTATTTTTAGTTTCTATTTTTGATATCTGTGTAACACAAATTCTTTACAAATTTAAAACAATTAGTTTTAGATTATGGCAATCTTACAATCTCTGGATTGCAGTGTTTGGAGTTTTAGTAAAGAAGACACTAGCGTGTTTCTTCAAAAAAGGTTTTTCTCTTAGGAAAAAAGCATTAGTTTTAGTTTCAGCAATTTTATGGGTATTTCCCAGCTGTGGACTATCTATAAGCCATTGTCTTGTTTAGCAGAGGTGCTGTCCTTTCTTATGAATTTGGTGTCTATTACTCTGTGAGTGAAAAATAAACTGCCACAACCCAACCTAATGCTCGGTGAACGGAAGTGGTACATGCAGTCCCCTCGTGACAGTCTCCTGCTGGCTCCGTGCATCAGACAGGAAGAGGATTTTCCTGAGATGAGGGCAGGGACAGGAGCTCTTTTGGAGCCCTGTGAAGAATACAGTCCTCTGGCTGCAATGGTGGCCAACGCTGGCTTTCCCTCGTGTCCTGGTTTTGGGTAGGATGTGTGGGAGGAATATGGAAGCAGGGCTGCTGATTCGAAATTGGATCACCACTTTCTGCTATATTGTGCTTCTCTGTACGGACACCTGCTTTAAATTCTAAGGGGACATTTAGTTCTTAGCATTTTTAAAGTGTGCCACACAGTGATTTGCTTGCTTCAGCGAGACTTCACCACTTACAGCTATTTTGCACAGTCAGAGCAATTTAGAGTAACACTGATGAAAAAAGAAATCTCTTGGGTACGCCTTTTTTTCCCCTCACTAGATGCATTATTTATTATGGCAGAAACTATTCAATTTTGGAATAAGTCTTTAAAATTCTTAATCTCATTTTCTATTGATCTTGTTTAAAACTAGCTTCTTTTATATTTCAAAGAGATGTTTTCCTGTTTCTTTCTGGACTTTATGGACTTTTATATCATCATTCTTTTCTGCTTCTGCTGGTCATGGTAATGTTACCAGCATTTACAAGTGAAATACAAGTCCTGTATCTCACCACGTAGCAAAAAGATGCATATGCTTCTTTAAATGTGATTTTTAAGTGCACTTATTTGTAAATGTTAAAACCCACCGACAAATTTCACTGGATGCAAATGGTGAGTGGCCTCATCAGATCTTCACTCAAAGGCAGAGAAATCCTCTTAGACCTAATTCTTTTTTAAAATGAGGAACTAAGAAGCACTCACAGTCTTTCTGAATTTAATATACATGACTCTACCCATGCTGAGAGATAGGTTCCCTAACTACAGCTTTCCAGTCGAAATACCTAGAATCATAGAATATCCTGAGTTGGAGGGGACCCACAAGGATCAACAAGCCCAACTCCTGTCCCTGTGCAGGACCACCCCAAGAATCTCACAATGTGTCTGAGAGTATTGTCCAAACATGTTTTGATCTCTGTCAGGATTAATGCTCTGACCACTTCCATGGGGAGCCTGTTCCAGTGCCCAACCACCCTCTGGGTGAAGAACTGTTTCCTACTATCCAACCTAAGGCTCCCCTGACATGACTTCAGGCCCTTCCCTTGGGTCACCAGAGAGAAAAGATCAGTGTCTCCCCCTCTGCTTCCCTTCATGAGGAAATTGTAGACTGCTATGAGGTCTCCCCTCAATCTCCTCTTCTCCAGGATGAACGAGCCAAGTGACCTCAGCTGCTCCTGGTATGGTTCCCCTGTGCCTGCAAAGGCCCTGCCTCTGTGTTCTCATGGTTTTCATACTGGTACTCTTCAAGTCATCTGGCTTCCTGAATTCCTCAGCACATGCAGAGCACTCTCTCTGTCATCTCTGGGATGCAAAACTAGGATCTCTTCAGGGTCTCCATTTGAAGCAGGCGATCCAGCCTGCTCAAGCAGCTGGGTAAGCCATGAGCCCTTAATGTCTCTGATCATCAGTGGGCAAACATTGCTGGTTATTGAGCTCAAGAACAGACTTTTCTTGTGCTGTTTGTATTTATAATTGCTCTGCACAATTTCTGAGACTAGAGGAAGATATACTTCTAGCTTTCAGTCTAGGAATAGGATTCTTTTTTTCCCCCCCAAACAAAGCCTTCTTTAAAAAACACTTTATAACTTGCTTTGGTAGTGTTTATGTCCAGTACAATATCTTATCAAGTCTTGATGAATACCCCTGCCTCTCCACATGTTGGCTAATGAGAAAGCTTTACCCAACCCTTGAGAGCACATGTTGCCAATTTGTTAGGACTGGGCAGGATTTAGGCACTGCACTGCTGGCTGGGTGTCTGTAGCTATATAGTTATTGAAGAAGCATTAGCAGTGACATTCTGAAAGCCTGCAGCTGCTATCAGAAACTGCACATTTGCATTAGTTTCAGTCCAGCACTCTGAAACTAGCACTAACACTCAGTCCCACTCTTTGCTGAGCACACATGCAAGTCCTAGTGAAATGATGTGCTCTTTTGTTCAGGGGCAAATGCAGCCCAGAATGGGTGATCTCGGTTGCTGTGTTGAGGCACTGAATCAGTATTGGCTCACATGAAAGAGTTGCTAACAGTCAGGAGAGGAAAGAAAACACAAGCATACATGTTCACCTTGCTGCAGCACAACAGTGTGGCTTCCCTTTGGCCCTGTAAGTGTTAGGGAGAAGCTGCAACACTGTTCAGCTCTATAGGAGCCACCAGTGTTGCAGTGGAGTAGGTCAAACAGAACTAAAGCCAGGACCTAAGGCCTTTCCAGCCTCCCCTTGGAAATCTGTACTTGTATTTCACTCTTCAGAAAATGTACATTAGCATAAGTTATTTACATGGAGATTCAGGACTGGCACTATTATGTAAGCATGTGTTGTCTTCTCTCTAACCTAAATTTCACTTACAGAAGAATACAGAAAGATTGCAGATACATATGAACATAACATCCAAGTGTGTTCAGCTGTCTAAGCCCTACCAGGTTTTTGTCAGCCTTCTTAGACCCTTGATTTCATCTTCCTTTTCATTTTTGACTATCCTTTTTCTATTCTTCTTTTGTCCTGATTGTTGAGACAAAGCAACTCAGAAAAGACCTTATTCTGTTACAACTTCCTAGTCCTTTTCCATCATCCTTAAAGCCTCCTCTCAGGATTACTGAGATTTAATGAATTTTTCAAATTTACCATCAACTTGACATGCAGACTCAAAAATGTGATTCTTGCTGCTTAGCCACCCCTTGTAGTCAGCTTCAACTGACTGTGTAAGTAAGACAGTCCTATTCACAGTTATAAGACCTGATAATTCTGCAACATGGCTTCTATGAAGCATGTGAGAGTTCCTCTTAGCAAATGGCTGATTCAGTCTACATGGAAGCATTCAGTGATACAGAGCTTGTACTAAATCAAATAGGTTTTGCAGGCTTATAGATAGATTGATTTCCTCTTGTCAAAAATTACTAAGAAAAGGATATTAATTTTTCTTACAGATTTATTCAGGAGATAATGATTTGTAACAATTATTAAAAGACAGAGGCAGACATTTAAATCTCATTATTTTTTCAAATACTTCCAATAAGTATGAGAGACCATGGCAGTGGAAACCGATATATCACACTATAAGTCTGAGCAGTCAGTCCAGCATTCTGTTTGGAGTACATACCATGGCATTTTTGCATCCCTGGAGAAATAATACAAATAACAGGCTGATCAATTCAAATTCTTGGAATAAAAAGTTGGCCCTGTATCCACTATAATTTTTTTTTCTGTGAAAAAGCCCTTTCCCATATTGTGTATCATTACTTTCTTTCAATGAACTTAGTTCAATAAAAGAAGAAGGTTAGCTTTTTTTAACGCTTCCCATAATTTTTCTACACTGTTCTGTAGTGTTTGATGCATTTTTGACTGAGGTGTTTCCATATTAGATAAATTGCCCCAATCTCTGCACTAACTGATGAAGCAAATGCTTTTTCCAGGAGGCAAAAGTAAAGAAAAATGTTTCCTCCCTTGTTTTCACTTGATTTTCACTAATGTTTTAATTTATTAAGGAAATGAGCCTTAAATATCAGAGTAAAATCAAACACTAAGTAAAATTTAATGGCCACACAATTCCTACTAAGCAAATGTTTAGCATACCTAAATTTATGTGTCTGTCTCAGGTTACTCAGGATATCTTACGCAGAGACCACTTATCATTTTGGAGAGAGACAAATAAATTAATTTAAGCTCCATTATGGACCTTCAATGCAGAGTAATACTTTTACTACTATTCATATTTATAAAGAGGATTCTCAATTAATGTTCTCTTTGACCAGCATTTCCTTGGGTAAATGCTTTCTGTTTTCTGTTAAAAAGCAATCAAAAATATTAACCATCCTTGAGATGTTAAGTAATAGTGTTCCAATCTGTCATTAAAGTGGCACTGCTGGACAGTAGTAAACCTGCAACTTTCAAAGTTGGATGGTGCATTGAAAAAAATTGGATGAAATTTTAAATTATAAGTGGTCATTTGTTATCTTCAGTGACTCTTGGAAGCTGCTGGAGTACTGTAAACATGAACCATTATAGTTAAAATGAAACCCCCCAACATTTAAAGTATTTTTCCCTTCTGAATAATTTTTTCATCTTTTCCGGAAAGACATGTATTTAAAAAGTCTTCTTACACTTACTAAAACTTCCAGAAATGTAAATATACATTTAAAATCACCTCAGTCACTTTGTCACTGCCTTCTTACAACTTTAAAAATAAAATAAAATATAGGATTAAAAAAAGCCAGCAGCCGGTTAGTCCTCCCTTCAAACAACTGATGTCTTCATTGCTTCAGTGACTTGGAAAATTATGAAGCTATCTAGCTGAAACTTTACAAGAGCTTTTTACAGACCAGTTGAATTTTAGGCTCTTCTAGTATTTAGATCGAATTTCGCCTGCCCTCTACATATAGTGGAGCCAAATACTGATGTAATCTTAAATAATTAGATGAAGTCTTTTGAAAAGAAGACAGTATTTTGGTAAATTCACTAGATAAGAGATACTCACAATCTTCATTCCAACTTTTTCCTGAGAAATTCCTTTTATTGATGTCAGAATTACTCATTGTTACAGGTCACTGTAAATTTTGCAAGGCAGGATCTACCTTCTGGCAATCTTTTTTTTCCTGTGCCCTCAGACTCTCATCCTGCTGGTGGGGTTCTTTGTTCTCCTCTGGTATGGTCTATGCCCTTTGCTGGCTCACCTGCAGCTGAAAGACACCTGAAATGCAAAGGAAAATCCCTCCCATGTAAAGCTGGGTGGATGTTCAGGCATAGTTAACATGGAGAAACCACCTAATCAAATAATTGGGCTGACACATAATTCAAAAGTTTGACCAGCCCCAAGTTCTTGTCTCAAGGCAGGATCAGTACTATCTGTATTTTACTTCAACACAAATTTAAAATCATAGAACAATTTATGTTGGAAGGGACCTCAGGGGATCACCCCACTCAGGCTCTCACCTGAGGTGTGCTAACATCAACACTGGCTAACCAATTTTTAATGCCCAGTGAACATGGCAATTGTATCACCCCCCTCCCTGACAGTTTATGCCAGTGTTTCACTGTCTCCACTGTTACACATTCTTCTTAACATCTAACCTGGATTTAATTAATTAATAATAAAAAAAAGGTTATGACCTTTTCTGTCTTGATCCAAGAAATCCCTGTTGACAGGAGAGAAAAAAAAAATAATAAAAAAATCTGTTTTCAGTGTTATGAGAACAGCCAGTTCCACACAACATAGCCCAAAGCTTGCTAGGCTTAGACATTTCTTAATCTGCTGTAGTCATGAGGGCTGGAAAGCAGCTGAACTTTCATTATAATTAGTTCTCACTATTTTGTAACAGACATAGTTTTGTACATACTTTCATGCTGGAATTGCTGTTATTCTTTATTAACAATATTAATGCATGTTTTGGCTTGATAACTTACATCATCATCATTATTATTATTATTATTATTATTATTATTACTATTACTATTACTATGTTGTCCAAAGGAAATTGTGGTTTGTGTTTCAGGCAGTTTGGTAGGTTAGGAGAAGGTTTTGACTTACATTTGAGCAGTTTACAGGCTAGTTGGTAAGAAGGGCAAAAGAGAATAAAAAGAAATTTCACATGACAGTTATTACATGCAATTATGAGGATATACTTGACAATTTTTGGTATGATTTGAAAAATTGACAGCTTGTGTGTTATCTAATCTATCCTTAGTTGAATGGATTAAGAGTTACAATCACAACTCACACACAACTGAGTTCTTTCCTTAATGATTTTGCATATTATTTTCCTTTCCAGGACCATGAAGAACTTTGCAGAATATTGTGTTAGAAAAACTATAGCTAGTAAGAGGAGCATATTTGAATTGAAAACAAATTAAATATAACACAGTTTTGGGTACAGATTTCCCGATTTTTTTTTAATTTTCTTTGTGCTTCCAGTTGAATTGTGATTTTACATTTTCTTCTAAAAAGAGAGTTGTGACCTCCTACTGAGTAGGACTGAAGAATATTAAGTAATATGCTGAATCTGTCATACCAGTCAACCTCCCACTGCAGAGGCACTCAGAAGTTACAAGGGGGAACACAAAGGCATGAGTTAAAAATACCTCATGGACTAAGTGACTGCTTTGGTGTTAGGATGATTGTGCTGTTGGAGGTGGCCCGATTGCCTCACTGGTTTAGATACACAAAGATACAACTTCAGTTTTACTTATGAGGAAAGTTTCCTGAATAGAGATACCATTTGATCTGCAGTGCAATCCTGCCTTATTTAACTGGATTTATGGAGAGTAGATGTACTGTAGCTAGAGCAGTTATCCATCATGATATTTATATATTGACCTCAATATTTACCCTAGTTGGAATACATGCTGAGCAAAGGAAATCAGCCAAGTGCTAATCCAGTAAAGTCTATAAAATGTGGCTTTTACTTAACTTATGATGAGCCAGACAGAATTGCAGCCCTAAGTATGCGGACCAAGGCAACATTTCTGGATGATAATGGGTGGGGAATGTATTTATTATGCCAAAGAAGTATAAATGTCATGTTGCCATTTTCCTCTTTAAGTAATTTGATAACATCAGCTTGGGGAAGTTTACTACTATCTGTGTTTTGTTTGAAACTTTTCCCATAGTACAATTTCCAGGGTGTTGCACTATTAAGCTTCCTGCAATCATGAAGAATTTCTTTTTACCCAGAACCTGAAAGCTGACTCGGTGTGTTTAACATCCATTTATCAGGATCTTATGGATAAATAACATTTAATTCAGTATAATAGTATTTGAAATGGCCCCCAGAAATCACAGAATCATAGATCACTAGAATGGTTTGGGTTGGAACAGACCATAAAGATCATCTAGTTTCAACCCCCCTTCCATGGATGGGAGACACCTTCCACTAGACCAGGCTGCTGAAAGTCCCATTCAACCTGGCCTTGAACACTTCTGGGGATGGGGCATCCACAACCTGTCTGGGCAACCTGTCCCAGTGCCTCACCGGCCTCACAGTAAAGAATTTCTTCCTAATATCTCATCTAAACCTACTGTCTTTCAGTTTAAAGCCATTCTGCCTTGTCCTATCATTACATGCTCTTGCAAAACATCCCTCTCCAGCTCTCTTGTGGGCCCCCTTTAGGTACTGGAACACGCTCTATGGTCTCCCCTCAGCCTTCTCTTTTCTAGGCTGAACAGCCCCAACTCTGTCAGACTGTCATTGTAGGAGAGGTGCTGCAGCTTTCTGATCATCTTCGTGAGTTCCTCTGGACTTGCTCCAAGGAGTTCATATCCTTCTTATGCTGGGGGCCTCACAGTTGGATGCAGTACTCCAGGTGGGGCCTCACAAGCCCAGAGTGGAAGGGCTCCCTTGACCTGCTGCTCCACACTTCTTTTGATGCAGCACTGAATATTGCCTTTCTGGGCTGCACGAGCACATTGCCGGGTCATGTCAAGCTTCTTGTCCATCAACACTCTCATTGCTCCTGAGCTTGGAGGAGGTGATCCCTGAGTATCAACCAGCTTTCTTGGGTTCCTCTTTCCTCCAGGGCTTTGTCCCAGGGTACTTTACCAAGCAGATACCTGAAGAGGACAAAGTCTGCGCTCCTGAAGTCCAGGGTAGTGAGCTTGCTATGCGCCCTTCCTGCTGCCCTAAGAATCTTGAACTCCATCATTTTATGGTAACTGCAGCCAACAAGCTTCACCTTCCCCACCAGCCACTCCAGGCCCTCTTTCATCAGAGCTAACTGTGATGATGAGAAAGATAATACCTATACAAAACATCATCTCAACAGCTTCCTGTCCACTTGCATCAACAAGTGCTGCGAAAGGAGTTCATGACATTTAAAGGTGGTACGTGGTGCCAGAACACAACCAACCACACTGTTTTCTGTTTATGCTGAAACTCCTTCTTAGTGGAAATGAAGTAGTCTATTGTATTTAAACTTTAATCTAGCACACACAGATGTTAGTGGGAGTGTTTCAGTTGGTTTCAACATATGTTGGATCAAACCCCAGGAGTCTAGCAAAATACATCAATGTTTCTTTGGTCTGAAGACTTCCCTCTGGAGGTGGACTTTCCTCTTGGGCTGGTGTCCCCAGACACATTCAACTTTTACTGCTACATTCCAAGGCATGGTAGCTATCCCACCAGCCCTTGGAGAACAGAAGGCAAGGCTCACTTGTTTGCCTTTGATTTATGTTTCTCCATAAAGAAAGACTGAGAGTCCTATCTGATATTTGGCATTATTTATTGTTATCTCTTAACAGAGAGACTGAAGGCAGAAAATCAAGTTCAGCCTGGCTTAGGTGGCTGTAAGGGTTGCCTCCTTCTCTAGCCTCCTTTTTAAGTTAGGAGTACTTGTGTGCCTGAGGTAGAGATGTGGAGGCAGTTTAGCCAGAGAAGAGTGTGTTTAACCCAGGTTGTGGTAGGGGAAAGGAGGACTGAAAGGATTTGCTTCTGCTTTTCCCAGACAGCGCCATCCTGGAAAGCCTGATGGCTCTGAACCATTTCCCTTTACCATCTCACAGCCAGGAGCTTCTAAGGAAAGAATGGGATCAGGTGCATCAAGACATGTGGTCAGAGGTAGCAGGGCCTGCCACTACACTGTCATCCCAGGCTGATGCAGCTGGTTGTGAGGCAGATGTGACCTGATGGCCACAGGTGGGTTTGTACTTAATTCATATTGTCAGGTCAAGGCCCTAGTTTGGGGCAGCTGGAAAATGGTGAGATCAGGTGCTGTAGCCACACTGGTTAATTTGGGAAGCTCTCTTAGAAAGATTGCGCTGGTAATTTTAGGGCTGTGGTGCTAGTCCTTCATAAGAGAGTTCTCTGCTCTGGAGCAGGAGATGTGATGTGCTTCCTCATACAATTTCTACTACTGGTATGAGAAGCTCCAGCTGCCTTACAGTCACATCACCAGAGGCTCTGAAAACCAAGTCCTCTGGAATTTTCCCTCCTTCCCTTGGTGGACCAAGTATGTCACTCTCATCATACTGTGCAATGTAGTCTGCAGTCAAGCCAGCATGGACAGTCAGACTATTTGGTCTGCAGGTTACAGCAGGGAAGGGGTGGATACAGCAGAATGACTAGGACTTCCATAATGTGAATGAAATGAATGAAACATTCTGTATAATGCAACCTTACAGTAATTCCCTCTGTGGGAAGTTCCAAAATGGTATCCTTCACATGGCAACATGATCACTGCTTGCCCCTGTGTAACTTTAGAACTACTTAACTATGCTGTTTTCCTTTATTTATGCTTCACTAGTCAAAGGAAAATTAACTGGTGTCTCTGCAGTGTACCAATATTTGTGCTCTGCTTTAACACTTCATATAATAATTGCCTTTTTAAGATAACATTTAAAATAATTCATAGAAAGCTGTCAGGGAAAATGAGAACTTCACACTGAAAATCTTCAATTACATGTTAGAATATTTAATTTATGTCAAATGTTGCTCTCCATTTACTTCCTGAGTCTAAAGTTAATGTGCTAACTGTAATTCTAAAGGTAGAAGGAAAAGAAGATAAGTAGTGCCTTTTCAAAGTTCCTCTTTGTTTTGTGTATGCCTTTCTATAATACCTAAAAGAGCTCTCCTCCAAAACACACTACTGAGAGTCTTACTCAAGGTCTAGACTACTCAGATGAATTTTGGGCTGAACAATGAGTTTTTTTTCTTGTCTTCTAATTTTTTATTCATGAGTCAGTGCAGAGATCTGATACAAAGAATGGCACTTGCATCTTTTTCAAGACAGTGGCACTGGATCTGCTATTCCCTGTGTTGTCTAGTGCAGAGAGGAAAGAAATAAAATAATAGGTTCAGACTAAAAAGATGAAATGGATTTTGTAAAGTGCCCATATATACAACGCAATTTCTGTTCATAGCATAACCTTATCAGTTAAAACAGTCAAGATGCTGAAAAACTTTAATGGATTATTAATTTTCTAATGCAGTTGTATTTAATTTAAAACATAAACATACCAAAATAAATTGCACATTTCCCTATCCAAGGCTCATAAAACCCCATATGATACTTTTGTATTTAGGAAGATGGTTCAAATAAGACATTGTTCTGTGCCCAGTAAAGAAGGCCATGAAAATACACCCCAAAAGATGATGGACAGAGGATTCTTTGCTTCCAGTTGTTATCTATGACTTTTCAATGAGAGCAGCAGTGCACCAAGCCACAAATGGTGCCCTTCAAGTACACCAGAGAGCCATACAGTGGAGAGGGTGAGGGCTGATTCTCTGCCATGGCCTATTGTTCCCAAACTTTCAATCATTTGAACATCTGTTGTTCAGATATAAGACAGAACTCAGTCACATCCTTAAAGTGTCTGAGTTGAGCTCCAAGTGAGATGGGCTTTGCTAAATGTACTGTTTGTTTTGCTTTCAGCAGTTTATCTCCCTGTATGTTCAGGAAGGTGAATTTTCCTCAATCCTTTTTCTTATTCTATTAGCATATTCTTGGGAACTTGGAACCAGGAATGGTCTGCAAAAACCAATGTTGTTGCTTGGAGAAGACTAGCACCAATCATTGTCTTGTTGACCTAAGCCTGTAACAAATCTGAACTGTATTTTTTTCATTTGTTTATTTATAGATTATAATTTTAAAAGTTTGTAATATTTTATTTAATAACCTTGCAGCTCATAGTCTCTATGCTCAAAGTAGAAAACTTAAAAAGTATCATAAACTGGAAAAATGCTAAGTGAGACCTATGAAAAGATTTTACTTCTTAGTTTCTGGAAAGGGTTTTTGCTAATATTTCCAGGAGTTCCCCTTGAATCCACTGTTCTTTTCAGAAATGCAGCCATGCTGTACTGTGCATCCTCCTCCTCCTCTTTTGCTCCCTGATACTGCACGGTAGCTGCAGCTCTTTGGCAGACTGCAGCCTGGGCCATCCAGCTGTGCCTGGCATGTGCGGTAAGAGAATGGGAGAGCAGCCATGGCACAGTTGCAAATTAGTGTGATACAGGTCGAGCTGCAGGGGAGAGAGTTTGGGAGCTAAAAGTGTGAGACTCCCTCTTGATGTGTGAGATTTGTCAGGTCTGCACTGTGAAGGCATAATTTTAAAATCTTTCTAGAAGCGTTGGAAACACAGGTTCCCTGAAGCCCAGAGTTAAGCTTGTTAATGATTCCATATCTATTACAAGATGCTATTTCTTTTGGCAATGGAGGGAGCATATTCCCTGCGATACTTCCAGGCCATCTACAGAGTAAGTGTACTCAGTTACTCTGAACTGGTCACGTAACCTTTTAAAACATTAACTTCAAGAATCTGGTCCAATCATAGCCCAACCCTTCCTGTATTTCACTATATTGTTCAGCTTAAAAAAAAGGAAACCTTATTTTAAAAAGCTTTATAGCCCAAGTTCCATCTACATGAACTGTTTATTTAGGCAGGAAGCTACTCAACTACTATTTTTGGAAATAATGGGAAAGTAGTTGCATAGACAAGAGTATGAATAATGACATTGTTGTCCTTTTATTCAAAGCTACCATAACCCTCTCATTAGGTTTAAAAATTCAGTTTAGGACCCTAACTCTTTCTCTAAATTCCTATTTTGTTCTCAGGTTAAACATAGGCCAATAAACAATATCCACAACTGACAAATTATCTTTTCACTCCATTTAATCTTCATAAGTAAAATCAAGTAGCTTTCCACTTTTACTCAACCCAGCAAAAAAAAAGTGTGTCTAGAACATTCTCTGAGTTTCAACCCTGTTGAAAAATACAGTCATTGTAACAGAGAGAAGGGAATTAAAAAAAAACCAAACAAACAAAACCCAAACCAAAAAAGTACTAATAATGTATATTTATTCTAAACTCTGTTGCTGAATGTGAAAATTTGAATGAAGGCTTCCGGATTTCAGACTCCTTTCTATGCAAACACTGTTTTGGGTTCTGTGATTTCCTCACCTTGGTCTGTGAATGAAATGATAGACTGCATGTCTGAACTGAGGCACTGGAACCAGTGCAGCTCTCACTGTGCTCTGCCTGCACCTGTTTATATTGCTCATTCCTCTCAAAGATGAAAGTTTAATGTTAAGGGTGCACAGCACCCCAGTCTCTGATGTTAGAAGACATTAGTGAACCTAAAGTCAGGCTGACTGTTCCTGTGTTCCCAACTCACTAAAGACACAATTTACAAAATACTGAATGTATGGTTACAGTCATGCTCAGTTGCCTCCATCTCAGGACAGGCTTACTAAAGCACCTCACACTCAAACATTAACTGCCAAATTCTCAAAACTCCCTCTGTATTGCTACCCACAGAACTTCACCTGCTTTGTGCACCTGAATTATTGAGTGCTTATGCTTCTTTAATGCCAGATGCTTTTCTGAAACACATGCATGTGCACAAGGGTAATAAGATTTGCACCTGAATGAAGTCTTCAATCTACTTTTTGCTCACAAATCTGCTATTCTAAGGTCAAACAAAACCAAATGAACTAAGTAACAACCTTTTGTTCAGCATAATCCAAGTAACTGGCACATTTTTACTAAGCTTTTTTCATAACTTGAAGTGAAATTATCATCCAGATGTAATGTAACGCTCAATTAATAAGGCAAAATCCTGACACTAAGCATAAAGTAATAGAAATTTCCACTACAACATTAATACAGAGAACAAAAGTCCCTTCTTCTTGACAATCCTGTAATCCACCCAGAGTGTGGTTGGGCACTGAAACAGGCTCCCCAGGGAAGTGGTCACAGCACCAATCCTGTCTGAGTTAAAAAAGCATTTGGATAATGCTCTTAGGCACATGGTGTGATTCTTGGGGTGCCTTGCAAAGGGCCAGGATTTGGACTCAATGCTATTGATGGGTCACTTCCAACTCAACATATTCTATGATTCTATGAGTCACACTGACTCTTCATTATTACTTTTTCACATATTTGTTGAGCATATAGCTATTGTGGGATGCAGTATTCAGTTTGCATGCTTTTCAAGTGAAGAAAGGAGATCCTAAGAACAGGAAACACACCTGCTGATTGACTATCCATTTTTGTTCTAGTATTTCCTTACTCTATTAGAATAATCTGAGCAGATAGAGATTGAGTAATTCTGAAAATGGATATGGAGATTCCACTCCAGAGTGGATTTTGGATCACATTGCAGAAAATAATAAAGTCTAACCATTCCTGGTTTTGTTTTGGTTTTCGTAGGAAGCTTTTCTGTAGCTGAAGTTGAAAGCACACTTCCACTGACCCTTGCACATAAAAATACAAATTACGCTTTCCCAGCAGAGAATTTAAAAGCATGTGCCTCTAACAGCACCCGGTGTAGGTTTAAACGAGGTCACATTAAGGTTACGTTGTTTCCATTTGAAATGTAACTATGAAGTTTCTTCTTTTATGTGGTTAAACCTAAGCTCAAACAGTAAGGGTCAAAAATTGACTGCCAATTCCTGTGCCAACCAGTATTTTGGTTTAATGTTTTCTCTTCCTACATAAGTTAGGACAACCACATAATTTCACGAAACCTCTCTCAGTATTATCTATCTGTTTGCAGTACTGCTTAGTGGCTTCATCTGCCACTTCACCATGCAGTACCTTAACCACGAGATCATCCTTCCCCTTAAATATGACAGAATGCTTAGTACCTGCTGGGGGTAGAACCCAAGTGTAATGAGCTGGTTATAGCAGTCAGACAGTATTTTTAGTACATTATCTTAACTTGTTAGCTATCCCACCTCTTATACCTGTTTAAAGAACAGATAAGGTATGAGAAATCAGTGAAATATAGCAAGCAGCATTTTTACAACATTCCATCAGGGTCTAAGCACGCATTGTCATATTTATTTCAGAAAAGTGACTGAACAATGACACTGCAAGTAGGGTGTCAGTTGATCATTGGAGCATTCTACATACATAATTTTTTCACAAAATGTAAATAATAAATAAATAAATATGTATCCAAATGAAAACCACATTCTTTGCCATGAAAAGAAGATACAACACCATGCTTACATGAACTCCTATTTTGTCCAATAGGATCCTATACAACCATAACTTCATGAGCAGACCAAATCTGCAGAAATTTGAGTGAAAAGACAATGTCTTCATGTGATCACCAAAGACAGTAAACACTGTCTCTGAGCTTTTACGTATGGCCTCTGAAATGTTTGGTGATCTGCAAGACAAAAGCCTTTGCTTTCTTGCTATGAAGTGCACTTGATGGTTCCACAAGTTCTAAACTCCATCCATTGAAGATGGGTTATAAGGAGCATATTTTGTGGGAAAGAAAGCTAGGGAAGTTCCAGGAAAGGTTTTAGAAGAACTATATATAAACCTGAGATCCCTACAAGCCTCTATGGGTTGTCTCTTCCAAGATGTTGTCCAGTCACCTCCAATAATACAGGGTAACTTTCTAGTTTAACAGTTTTTTGAAACTTTTCTGTCTCAGGTAAAATTCAGTGAAAACACCTATCACCACAATAGGTTTCTTTGTTAACTTGTTTGTTTGGTTGTTTTTTTTTTTGTGTGTGTTTGTTTCCTGCAGCACATATTTATATGTTTATCAACCAAAGAAACTGAAGGGAGCACTGAAAAGTACAAGGTCTGTGTCCTTTTGTGCTTCATTGTCTTTGGTTTATACCCTTAGTCAGTGACATAGTGGGGTTGTATTTTGCTTTGCTGGATTTTACCATGGCATTGTTACCTACTCAGAAAAAGAAAAAGCTGCTGATGAGTGACATTTCACTGCTTTCTCACAATCATGGGTAAAATAGATTTTTCTCTCCCACTGCTTTGTTTGGAGCAAAAGACCCTCCTTTTCACTACAGTAGCAGCAGAAAACAGTTGTGCCTGATGAGGAAAGAGATCTGTGCTGTGGAAATGAAGATTGTGGTTCAGACACTAATTTCTCCCCCTTGTGAAGAAAATTAATAAAAGTTAATAAAAGCATCCTGAAACAATGAGAAATATTGGAATGCTTTCATACTGTCAAAACACTCAATTCAGATCCAATCGCAGATATTCCTATTGATTTTACTATTCCATTTTTAGTGTTGATATTTTGGTTAATATTATCTTTCCCTTCAAGAATAAGGTGAGAGATTTCACTGATATAAAGAATAATATCAAAATTATTTTTGTGTGCATGCAAAGGCTTTGATTGTGATTTTAGTAATCTGGAACTTCCAAGCCTCTACCTCAAAGACTTCATACTTGCTGTTTGGGTGAGCTGTATGCCTCTAGTTATTTCTAATGGGCTACAGAGAGTTTTCACCTATAAGCCATCAGGTTGAATCTAAGGTAAGGAAGAACTAAGTCAGCTAAGATTTTTAAAAAAAAAATATATATATATATATATATGTAACACTCACTGCCTTCTATTTTTTTGATTACTTTCAATTCGAGATTACTTTTGATCTGTCTCCACCCCAGTCCCTGCTACAGACTTGTTCCTCCTCTATATTGTGTAGGCTCTGTAGGACAGAGTTCACTTCCCTGTGTGTTGGGCCTAATACAATTCAGATGGGACCTTAGATGGGTCCCCAAATGACAGTTCCTGCAGAAAACATTGAGTTACCATGTATTCAAGTTTCCTTTATCAACATACTCAGATGACTAGCATTCAGAGTCCCTTGAATGAAAGCCATTGTTCACTGCCAGTCAGATTGCCCAACAGAAAGTGTAAGGTAATCTGTGCAGCACAGAGGTAGCAGATGATGAGACTCAGTGCACTGGCACTGCAGAGTGCTTATGCACCTATTTCTGTCTGGGAAATCTTAGACTTAGGCCAAATTGGTCTTCTGATATTTGTGAAAAACTATCATGCTGTTTTCAGTGATGGACAGTGAAAAGGCAAATCTTGAATTCCATATCAAAGATAATTTGATTACTAACAATTTAAAAAAAAATCTGCTTCAGGATTTTTGAGAACTGCAGATTGCTAGCATTGGCTCCAAAATAGGCCAGCATGCAGATTGCAGGAATGGAAATGGAACTGGTCAGCAGTTTGTCTGTTTGCTACTGCACGAGACTGACACGGGAGACAATAAGCATTTCAGGACTGCCTGCAAATCTGCTTTCCTGTTGCTTGCAACACAGCCAGCATCCTAACACTGAGTTTCATTGGGTGCCAGATATTTCAGTACAGACGAGGCAGAGGCAACTGTACAACCCCCATCATGTAATATTTGAAACCTGATTAGGTGTTTCTCATTTAATCACATATATTATTAATTTCAATGAAATTACTGTTTCTCTCTGTGCCTTTAAACAGCCAGTGCATAAAAGTTGGGTTGCTAAGGCAGAATTATAGCCAAGTATTCCAGTTAACTGACTGCATTCTGATTACTTAATAACGCCCAAGTATGTGCAGAATTTGTCCTTGCTGTGCACCACACAGAGTGCTGCGCTACTGAAAAAAGCCTCAGAAAAGGCTGTGCTGCATTGGCTTAAGTGCTTTCCTCAGCGTGGTTTGTATTCCAGGTAGTTAAAGAAGTCCTCAGCGAATTAAAAACATATGAGTTCTTGCTATATCGCTCCACAGCGCTGCAGAGCAAGTCAGAAACGACTGCCCAAAGCCTGCTCCGGGGAGCATCATTTACCATTCTGGCTGCGATTCTGTTGCCCTGCGGGACCGCTGGTGAGACCCGGCGAGACCCAGCCCCGGGAAGGCGGCAACACCGCGCCCGAAAACTCATGGGGACACAGAGCTGGGGGAGGCACGGGAGGGTCCGCGGGGCTGCGCCTGCAGCCGGGGGGAGGCCGCGGCAGGTGCCCGGCCAGGCCTCGGGCCTCCCTTCGGGGAGCGCCGGAGCTGCCCGCGGCCCCGGCAGCGCCGCCGTCCCTGCCGCTCCCGCACTCGCTCCCGCACTCGCTCCCGCCGGGACGCGGGGCTGGCGCCGCCCCAGAGAGCCCCGGGCAGGTGCGCCCGCAGCCCGGACCCCCGACCCGCCAGCCGGCTCGGCCCCCTCAGGGCGACTGCAGCGCGGGGCTCACTCTCCTCTCCTCTCCCCTCCCCTCCCCTCCCTTCCCCTCCCTCCCGTTCCCCTGCCCTCCCCTTGCTGCGGGCCGCGCCGGTGGGCTTGGCTTGGCTTGCGGCTGCAGCGCGGGGCTCGGCGTGAGTCACGCACCCCGCGGCGCGGGGAGCCGAGCGCGCAGGCACACGGGGGAGGCGGCGGGGGCGGGCGGCGAGCGGCGGGGGCGGCAGCAGCACCGGCTCCCCGCCCGCCCACTCGCACATGCTGCCGAGCCGCAGTCAGCTGGAGCGCCGCTTCCTCCCCAGCCGCCGCCGATGACCTCCTCGCCCGCCCGCAGCCGCTGAGGACCCCCGGCGTCCCCGCCAGGGCAGGGGATGGTAGATCGGCCGCCCGCAGCCCCGTCCAGCCCAGCCCGCCGCACCGCAGCATCGGTCGCCGCCGCCCGCCGGAGCCGCCGCCCGAGAGGAGCCGCAAAATGAACCCCCAGTGCGCCCGCTGTGGCAAAGTGGTCTATCCCACCGAGAAAGTCAACTGCTTGGACAAGGTGCTGGGGCGCGGGCGGGGATGGCGCCCCCCGGGTGTGCCCGCCGCGCTCCTCGCTGCTGCGGCGGGGCGGGCCGGGCCGGGCCGGGGCAGCGGGGCGAGCCGGCAGGTGGTACACGCAGCCTCCCGGGGCCGCCGCCGCTCCCGCACCCGCCCTGCCACCGCCGCCGCTGGCAGTGCCGCGTCGCGGCGCTGGAGCGGGGCGAGCGGGGCCCGCAGCGGCCGGGGCGCCCCCGCGGAGCCCGCCCGGCACTGACGGCAGGTCCCGCCGCTCCCCGGGCTCCCCGAGGGGTGAAGTTGTAGGCAGCCCCCGCCCGACTGTAGTTGTCGGTGCCCCGCACGCCGTGGCCCTTCGGCGGGGATGGTGTCCGGGACGGCGGGGTGGCCGCAGCCCGTCCCGCGGGGGTGTCCCCGGGGATGCTGGTTACCGCCGAGCGCGGGCGCTCCGCAAATAACAACAGCGAGGCTGTGACAGATGTGCCAAATTAACGTCCCCGGAAAGGCAATGCAAGGCAGTAGAAGCCACCGGAGGAAAATGCCGTATTATGTGCTAAATTTAGTGTCTGTGCGGCGTACCAAAAAGCCAGCCGTCACATTAGTTAGTGATTTCATTCGCGTAGCATTGCATTCTAGCAAAGGGTGTAGGTTTTTTTTCCCTAACGAGGCAAAACGTCCAACTCCTGCTTCAGTTATCTTTAAAATAATCCTGGCAAGGTCCGCCCGCGGAGGGCTTGGCATTTACCTTTGCAGAGAATTTACATTTCTGAGGGTGTTTCGGAAGCACCTTTGGCTTCATGTGAAAGTAATTATTTTGATTTAGCTAACACAGACCTATGATGCATGGCCAAAATATTGACATGTAGTTGTGTTTTTACGTTTACCATACTCTTAATACAGCTTTCAAAACATCAGTACCGTAAGTAATTCTACTTTACATTTATTTACAGTACTGGCATAAAGGATGTTTCCACTGTGAAGTTTGCAAAATGGCTCTGAACATGAATAACTACAAAGGATATGAAAAGAAACCTTATTGCAATGCGTAAGTATTGTAAATGTCAAGTCTTGCAGAAATGCACATGAAAAGAAAACCTGGCTGTGGATATTGTCAAATAGGTATTGTCGTGCTGTAAAAACTTAATCTAGAGAGAGCAATGCAGTCTAGAGCAGTTTAGGATCTTTTCAGATATTCTACTTGTGATAGAAGATGAAAATATTTGATTATGATGTGTTTAGGCAGTGCTTTAACATCAGATTTCAGGATACAGGTCCTTTCCTCCCAGAAAGTGTTGGATCTGGTGCTGACTCCTGTTACATTCATTATTGGCATGCTGGATTACAGTTGTCCATTATGCTGTTCTCTGTTCAGGGTTATGGACCTGATTGGCATTTTGTAATAAGAAAACAAAGTGCATCTCGGTTGTGTAGTTTACCAGAGACAGGATCCTGTTAGTGATCCTGTCAGCCTATTTTTAAAACTGTTATGTTGTTCAAATATCTTAGGTTTCTAAGCTAGATATTTACAAAATCCTTGCTTCTAGGGCTTCGTGCTATTTTGTATTTTGCTACTCTCTTGCAGTTTGATAAAGAAAATAGATTAACTTTGGTTTGATTATACTTCTAATCATGTTGCATTCAACTTTTAGATTTTGTTGTTTTGTGGATTTTGAAGACTGCTTTGCTATTTGTCTTGAAAATACTGCAGAAGAGTGTTTTGATACATGTGGAAAAAAGTTGCTTTTTGTTCTTTGTACCATGCTCCCAAGATTTGCTAATTGCATTTCAGTATGTTTTAATCTTTAGAAACTGTTATAATATGCTTTGTTAGTAGGATACCTCTTAAGATTTTGGAGTCAAGTTTGATCTTATATGTTATTTGTATGTTATTTTCACCTTTACCTACTTAAAACTTGTTTTAAGAGACAGAGTTTTGAAGCTATAGGTATGTTGTATTTTTTTTTTTTCTGGAAATATCCTCCTATACTCATCTTAAAAAACTTGTTTGATGTTGAAGTAGACAGCCTATGCTGGCCATAACAGAAAAGATCAGCAGCATATGCTTATTTCTTCCAGGCTAAAACTCAAGCCAGTCAGTGTCTAAAATACAAGTTTTGTTACAAATCTGCTATGCTGCCAAGACTTGAAACACCTGTTTCAGTGTGCACAGTTGTACTCGGATTGCTTTAGGAGCATATGGAGTTACAGACGTATGTTTCTAGCTTTCCGTGAAGTGCTCCACACAGGGTATGAGGGTGACATTAGACCTCCCGTAACAGAGTGTGATCTATTGCCAGCATCACGGGCTGTAGAGAAAGCTGTGTAGGAAGGGAGAGTCCTGCTTCAACAGGTGGTATGCTGCAAGTTGAGACTAACCTTGAGTATTGCCCCTAGATGAGGCTCTGCTTGTGGTACTGTTTGAATTGAAGTACAGGCTTACCTCCTTTACAGTGATTAAAAATCTGATTGGTGCCTTTTACCTATATTTTTGTGGTTAAATTTCAGTGATGATAATTCGGTGGCTTGATCTTTCCTATGTAATTCAGATACTTACTTGTACTTAACACCACTGTTTGTTTACAAAGTCTCCACCATGCTAATACATTGGGGTTTCCATGCTGTGCATGTTTAACTTGTGTTGCAGGAGAGTTTTTCGTATATTCAGTTACGGAATGCAGTGTGTCCTTCTATTGATGGATGAGGGGGAGTAAGGATAATGGATATGTTATGCACTGTTGAGGTGCTATTCTTATGGAAGTTGCTTTAATGAGCTTTTTAATAGTGATCCTTGAAAAAATAATCTCTAGCCTTGAAATATCTCTCAAACATGATGTATGAAATGGGAAGAAACAATGTAAAACCATTAAAGAATTGGGATTTCTTCTGTTAAAGAAGAGACAAAATGCAATGTGTAATATCAACAATGTGCGTTTTGTTCTTAACTTTTGGTAAACTTAAGTTTGATGGTTTTCCCCCCTCTTTTAAAGAGAAACTTTGATCATATTATCTAAATAATTTCAAGTGTTCTGTGGAACCACGAAGGGAAGACTGAGATGTCCTCTGTGGTTTCAGTAAACTTTAATATTCTTCAAAGAAGGAATAAGATATTTTTGCAAAACTGTGTTTTGAAAATGCAGTTGATTTAAATTTTGACAAAGACCTCTTGCATCTCAGGGATTACTAATTTGCAAGGCAGACACCATTGCAGTATTTCAAATTATGATGTGTCTTATCCAGTTTTCATTAGTAAGAGGCAAATCTATTTTTATGGTAAATGCTGCTTGATCAGAAAACCTGTGAAGAAAAGAATGTAAATTTACTCATACAAACACCTACAAGTACTTGACAAAAGCAATTACTGTTAGACTGTTTATTGAGGCCATCCATCAATGAGAGTGTAATTTGTAGATAAAAGTGAAGAAATATGCACTAATTTGAATGGGAGAGGAATACCAAGAAGTTGTTTATTAGGTTGGGAAGCCATAGGGGTTTTTTGTTTGTTTTTTAATAAGGACATGTTGAAAAATGTGTATCTTTAATAGTTTTTGTATCTGTTTGGTAGTTCACAGATCAGATGTATATATTGACTATATTTTGACCTTTGAACTTAAAGTATTCCACTCCCTTTTTTTCCAGGGGATGAAATTAATACCTTTTGCTGCTTTACTGGCTAAGATAAGAAATTATTTTACCTGTAAAACATAATTGTTTTTCTGTTAATAAAACAAAAAGATGCTAATCTGTGAATGTTCAAACAATATTTTTGGTGAAGAGTCAGGTCAGATGTATTAACAGGAACTAGCAAACAAAGAAGGAATATATTGTGAAATACTTCAGTTCAGGGACTATTAGAAAAGGTCAGAAAAATTTGTAAATGTAGGATTCTGCCTTTTTTTTTTTCTTTAAGGACAAGTTTTTTGTTGGACAGCTTGTCACATTTCTAGTTAAATGGTTGTATACCTTCCTTGTGATGAGGATGCACTGATAGCAAAAGGAATGACTGGACAACTGATTTAGCATTTGTAAGTTGTAGATCTATGAAAGATTTTAAAACTGGTTAGAGGGAAAATTTTGTCTACATGTACAGGTGTATAATCTGGTTTTGAAAAGAATCATCTTTGTATCACAGAGTTTCCATAATCTGTCTCCTTTAAACCTTTCAGTTCTCTTACTTGTAGAGAGAAGCTTGTGCAACTTTGTTGTCTCCTCTCTCTCTTTTACATATTTTTTTATTTATGTAACTTGTGAGCCATTTGAGTCAGGATAGTTATCTCTGCTTTCATCTGTAGGACCTCATATACAACATCTTGAGGCTTGTAGTTGCACATCACATGGACACTGTTAGGTTTGCCTTGACGACTTTAGTCTTGCCTTTTATTTGCATTCTGACTTTAGATATGCCACGTTGCCAGATTGCTGCCTGATTTGTGAAATAACATTGATGAGATGAAGGGCTCAGACTTGTAGTCCAGTTCTGCAGTTCAGCCAGGTGCTGTGCATTGCCTGAAGCAAGTGAATGAGCCATTCTTTGTCTCTCTGAATGTGCGTAAAAGTAGTAAAGGAAAGGTTAAGACAATTAAAATGTCTTTGGTACTCTGATGACTTGTCAGGTCACAGTGGCTTTAATGCAAATCTGAACCCCGATTCTACTTTAGTGTCTGCACATGGAGATTATTAAATACCTGATTAATATATATGGAAATAATAATAATAAAAGTAGTAGTAGTAGTAGTTGTTGTTATTATTGTTATTATTATTATTTACAAACTCAGATCTGATCCTTTCCAGCTGCAAATAACTAAGATGATGCAAGGAAAGGAATGGCATTTTAGCAATAACCACCTCTGTACTAGTTCTCAAGCTTGTTAAATGATTGAATGTAGGATAATTATATGGTCACTTATCCTTATGGATATTAATTTAAATACTTTTCTGACAGATTCACTAGACCAAAACACAAGACCACTTTTTATGCAATATGTAGAAGCTGAAATGCATATTTTTGGAATGTGCTCTCTGCATTAGCTATACCTGCTGATGCAAACAGACTTCCTGCATGTGTGAACACATCCAACAGAGATGTACTTTTTAATTTCTGCAAAACCTAGTATTTTAAGCTTCTGCAGACCTGATATACCCTCTTGCCAAAGGCAAACAACCTCACTGTTGCAATAAATTATTCTGAAATATTTAGTATCTAAAATTGTACTAATCACCTGCATACAGGTTAGCTTCATTCAAGTTTTCATTTATGAAGTTCATCATGTGGAATGATTATATAACTTAAAATTTAAATCTACTGTCATCAATCTTAGCACGGATTATTGACATGAAGAAAAAAATCATCATCACTTTGTTGTTTTTCTCGATTTAATTTCTTTTTAATTTGGACCAGTAGGAAATAGATATGCAAATACATTTGAAATATTGTGATGTTTTTGGAAGAATTGTACTACAGTCTCAATGTGGAAGTTCAGTCAAACTTTGTTTTATGATACTGTAGCAGAAGGATAAAAATGTCAATGTTATTTTATACTAGCTTGGAAATGATAAGAACATGGTACAACTTTCTGGATAGTCAGATGGGTTGGAAAGTGGAAGCAATTGCTTTTAATTGAATGTGGCCATTAAATGGAATCCACTGTCCCAAAAAGTGAACTTAAGTATAGAACTTTTGTTTTAGCTGTGAAACACGAGTGGGTTTTTTTCCTACCAGTCAGAAAACTTTTAGGTGGTGACTAGGAGTGTGGTGATAGTATTCTTACTAAAAATAGCTAGCATTGTCTTATTTATCAGTATTGATTTCATCAGGTGGTTGTTTCTCAATGTAAATATGTCAGGAAGAAAGCAAATGGGTAGGTTAGAAAGAAAATGAGTAGCTAAGAAGCAGCAAAAACAATCCTGAAATCTGATGGAGGGACTTCAGAGTTGCAGTAAAGAGAGTGCACAGAGTAAACAGGCTTTTGTTTTAAAATTCTTCATTTTCAACTGTTACTGAACAACGACTTATTTAGTGTAAAAGGATAACACTGCTTTTGGGTTGAGGAGAAAGGGTTTTTATGTAGTGTGGTTAGCCTTACAACCAGTTATATGTGGAGTTTTTTTCTTTTTTTCTCATTTTGGACTTTTCAGCTTTTTCTGATCATAAGATTGGATCAAAATTAAGCTATTGTATAGGTCAACCCAGAATGTTCATTCTTATAAAAAGAAACAACCCAGAAATTTCTTGCAAACCTTCCTAGAAGGCAGGGATTTGCACTTTATCATTTTATTAACTTTGTGTATTGAAGACTTTCCTCTTAGGATGTAATATTAAATGAGTAATGCAAATAGCAGAATCACTAGAAAAAGAGCTATTAAGGGTCTCAACACAGAGCCAAATACACCTTTATCTGTTAAGTCCTTTATTTTTTGTTCAGCGTCCCACGACTATGGACTCTAGTATTTGAAAATATTTGTCTCTCCTCAGCAATCTTTTCTTTAAACAAAACAGCTCTAACTTCATCCTCATGAATTGTATTTTCTGTTGATTCTCATTTCTCTACCTTCCGTTATACCCAAAGTGTGTGTATATATATATATAAAAATAAAATTTCAGTGCCTGGTGGAACATTACCAGAGCTGGTAGTACAAGTGTACTCGTATCTAATTTTTCTCCTAAATCCCAGTACAGTCTTTGCCTTTTTTTTTTTTTTTTTTATGTTGTAAAACCTGATCTATTTTTAAGTTGTATTTAGATGGTTGTGGGCCATATTTTTATGCAGAATTGTAACCTCAACAGTTGTTCTCATCCATTATCTGAGTAGTTAATTGTTCTTGGCTAAGCACAGAATCTTCCACTTGGTTCTCATTGAGCTAAATCTCCATTTTTCCCCAGGCTGCTTCTCCAATTTGTCAAGTTCATTTTATATTCTAATTTTGTTCTCTAATGTGCTTACAGCCCCCTCCTATCAACCTGTCAACCCTCCCACCAGAAAGCCTGTAAGCACATTGCAAATTTAATAAGTGTAATCTTCATTTCATCACCCGGGTTGCTAGCTGAAGGCCTGGAAGGGTATTTGGAGCAGTGTGTACCACTGTGGTCTGATGCAGCCTTCCCTTCTGTAGTGAGCCATAATGAGTGAGAGAAGTATTTTTTCGTCTCTACTTATTCATGGAGTGCTGGATCAAGCACTGAGTTCTGTGTGAGAAAGAAAGTGAAATTGTGGCTATTTATGCAAACTCTTTTAGGGACAGCTACAAGTAGAGGAAACATACGTTCCTGCTGCTCAGTGCTGTGGTATCTTACTTGGTTAATTGCGTATTCAGTCCAAATTAGTACTGGTAGTATCCAGTAATGAAAAGGAAAGTAGGACAAGAAGCTGAGCCTATTTGCTAGAACAATTGAAGGAGCCTCTTACGCAAAACATATTTGAGTCTGAAAGGTGTTTGATGCTTATCTTTAAACTCTTTCAAGAAGGCACATAAGAACACTTTGTCAGGGTTACTGAATACTGTGCATGAGGCAGATTGTAGTTAGTTGCAAAGGAGTTACTAAAGAATACTTATCACTGACACAGGTCTTGGGAAGAGTTGGGCTGTTTTTTGTTGCTGTGACTGCATCTGATAAATGGGATGCAAACCTATTTCTCTTGTTCTATTTCAACATGTTCAGTTGGCCATGTCCTGATTTCAAGATCTGCATATGACACATTACATGCACAGTGAATGTGTAGGCAGAGGACTCCATGAGCTCCAACAGGCTCCTTGGTTTGCACCACTGTAAGCTGTGGAGAGCACCATGGAGTCCTATGGCTTAGGCAGAGCCAGCCTGTTTCCCTGCTGGTCCAAGTGGAGTAGAAAAACTGCCCTGAGGGAGATGAACTGTTACCTTTTTCTCTCAGACCAGGTGAATTTTTAGATTGCATTAAGCCAGTTCTGTCTAGACCCTTATGTGAGTGTAGGGTCTGTGTTTGGAATTCACCTTTTTAATATTTTAACTGTTGATAAAATACTGTTGTTGCCCATGCTGTTGCTCCAAAGGGACAATTAAAATGTAGTATTACTTTGAATGTTGCTAGGACAAGTAAATAAAAAATATGCAAATTAATATAATACATTTTATTTTATGTTATGTTATTCAAGACTGCACTAAACATAGAAATCTTTGCTATGTGGAATCTTGATCTGTTGCAAGTTTATGTCTTTGCTCAAGTAAATGCATATTTTTAATATGTATGATCATTGGTCATTGTAGACAGCAGATAATTTTTCCAAAGAAGAGCACATGCATACCCTCAGCACCTGTAGTCATAGAATATACTGAACATATATTCTCAGTGGACTGTGGTTACTGAGACACAATTTCAGTAAGTGGGTTTTTGTTGGTTTGCTAGTCTTCTAGCCACTGTTAATGCTCAGGGTAATCTTGATTTTTTCTTACTGGCTATTTCTGTACTCAGTCCTAAAGACTGATGACACTTATTTCATTATATTTACTCAAATATTTAGGCAACAGAACAAGAACAATAAATGACATTTTTTGATTTTGAATCACTTACTTATTTGCATTGCATAGCTTGAGCTTTGGAAGAGGTAATACCCAGTTGTAGCAAGCCTGTGAAATCTTGATTTTATGTTTTGATAATAGCTTTGTGATTTAAGTGTTTGGGGTTTCAAATGTTCTAAACCACAGAAATCCCCCTCTTATTTGACAAAGAACTTAAGCAAAGTATTTTCACCTGGCTGAATGTGAAGTTCTGTGCAGCTCTGTTAATGTTGCTGTTGGTAGCAAATAAACCTGCTGAGCTGATGTACCCTATATACTTGATAAAGCTTGAAGAAAAATAAGAGTATGTTGCAATCTTTCTCTATTGGCATCACTGACTATGAAGATTCAAAATTATATCAATGGCACATCATGTCTGTCAGTTTGGTGTCAAGAAGCATGTTTTGCTGTTTACAAGTAATATCAGTGGAAGCTTACTGTTATTATCCAAACAATGCACAATCTTGGCTGAGTGGTCAATTAATCTTATTTTCTTAATTTTGAATATTGTGGGGTGCTTATAGAAACCTTGCTAAATTTAGAGATAGTAGAAATTACACTAAGGGCAGTGTGTGGCTGTGTAATGTTGAGGTTCTTTGAAAAGGAGAGGATAGGCAGGACTCATGAGGGAAAAGTCTGCTGTAGGAAGAGATGGGCAAAGTACTTGTTGAATAACTGGTCTGCCTCAATATAAGTGACACCAACCAGTTCATGATGCCTTTAGTTATGTCATCTCTCATTGCAGCTTTTTAAAAACCAAAAACTCTGCAGTTAATTCTCCTTGATTTGCAGATCAGTCCGTTTCTTCTCTCTTTGATTCCCTCTGTCTTCTGATGTTGGAGGTGATGTTGCATTAGAGTTGGCCAAACTGTTTTCCTTTGATTTCTCTTTGTGATGCCTATGTAGCTTTTATTTGAACTAGGGGGAAAACTCTGGATGATGAGTAGTGCAGAATTTTTAGTCTCTCATATTTCCTTATCTCTCTGTCTCTCCTTGGTTGTGCTGCAATTGTGTGATGGTAGCTGATCCCATAATGTCTTAAAATGAGAAGGGCTCAAAAATGTGCGATCAGTGTCACACTTGAGAGAAGACTACAGCAGTTTAGTTTTAAAAATTAAAAACTAATTGTAGTTTGGCCAGTAGTCTTTTAAGCATATATTGCAAAGGCTTTTCTGAGAAGTGCATAGTTACTCTTTAAAGAGGATTTCTTAAACTCTGTGTGGATACTGGGTAAATTTCCTCTGTGCTTCACAGTTTCAAAAATTCACGGTAGTTTTTTTCCCCCCTTAGGAGAGCAGATATTTGGAGGTGGTCCATCATGTTCTGCATCTCTAAATGGCAGAATTTTTTACATAGGTGTATTGGTGTAATGCCAATTTCACAGATTTAAAAATAAAGTTGTGCTGCATTTTAATTTGGTTAATTATACCTTAGGAATTTTTTTCCCCCTAACTTGGCACCAAGTGGTAATAGCTGTTTTTCTTTTGTTCTGTTCCATTTTTGCTCTGGAAGAATTCAATACTTGTAATGCAATTCCTTTTGACATAAGTAAACTATAAATAGAAATACTTAGGGAAAGATTTAAAAGAAAAAAGATGCTGATTTCAGACTTAACTAAAATGTGAGTTGCTAAGTTTGTGGAGGGAAAAAGTGGTAAGAGGAAATAAATTGCCTAAATAAAAAAGCATGAGCTATTTCTGCTGAACAGTAGACTCGCATGCATTCAGCACAGTAGGGTGTTCACACATTGCATAGCATTGGTTGTGTGCATCTGCAAATGCAAGAGGGAAGAAGCTTCTGACTGGACTTGCCTGGCCATACAAAAAGGAAAGGGGCCAGTGTGAGGATTTCTAGCAGTAGAAGTACTCAATAAGTGGTTGACTGGGAGCTGATTAACACTGTTAGAACAAGCAGCATACTTGATGTGTTGCTGTAAGGGAGGTGGTAGTACATGTTTTAAAGAACCTGCCTGAAAATACGTATGTCAAAAAGCAAAGCTTCTTAGAAGGCTTGTAGTTATTCTTCTGAAGCTGCTGTTTGTGTTTGAGGCAGTGATGCTAGTGCCTTTGTTGATGTTAGTATTTGATCACTAGTAGAGATGTGATACTGATGGGAGTGAATAAAGAGAAACAATGCCTGATGGAAGAAGCTTGGTTCAAAAAATATTGTCCATATGTATTTGATATAAATGTTACTATAACATAGGAAGGTCTAAGAGTTATATTTTGAAGTAGTTGATAGGAATTTATCAGGCTGTCAGAAAACAGAGATGAAGTTTGTTACAACAGTTATTAGCAGAACTTGTTTAAACGCTGTGGCATTAGCACAAAATTGTTAGGAGGAATGGAGAAAGGGAAAGTCAGTCTGGAGGAAAAAAATGTATCAAAATATATATATTTAGAAGAACAGTATTTTCTGAAATATGTGAAAGGAATTGTCACCTCTAGTAAAAGAGATAAATTACGGGAAACTTAACACTGGTGATGTGCCTGCTTATGCAAGGGGAGGGAAAAAGAGTATGCAGGCAAGAGAAAGCAAGGACAGATGAAAAGAGAAATAATTTATAAAAATATTTGTTGAACTTTTCAGTTTAACAATGGCAAACTGTATTTCTGAACTGGTTGCACTTTTGAGTCTTTGATTAGGAATGGGCTGCTACCATGGTGAATCATGTCATGAGTTTTTGCCTTATTTTGATCTGAAGATCATAAGAGAGATTAAACAGACATTCCCAGATACTTACTATTTATACTGCTGTGCAGCTTCTATTATAGTTGTGTCAGAAATGTTGGAAATCTATGTTAACAAGAATGGAAGAAGCTGGTAGAAAAAGGAAGACCAAGTAGATGAGCTTGGATTGAGTTAATGGTCAGTCTGCTCCATGAAATGCTTCTCCATGCAGCCAGGTCTCAGTTTGCAGGGGGTGACACAGAATGTTTGCTCAGTCTGAGTTCCTTTAATTCTGTCATTATTTTAATTATAAATGAATATTCAGGATAGGAGATAGTGTTGTTATATGGAATGTGATTTGGTTTATCGCCACTGCAGGTACTGAAGACTTCATCCTGCTTTGAGGAACTTGCAGTGAAGTGATTGTTATGAAGTTAGGAATGAATGAGTAATATCATGACAATTGGAAAAAAAAAAAGTTTCTCAGTTTTATGCCCCCTGAAAAACATTTCTGTATACTGAGCTAGGCTACCAAATTAGTGTCCCTAGGAAGGTGAAAAGCTAGAGGGGAAACTAAGAAGTGCAGTGAGAGTCATGAGAAAATGAGAACAGCACGTGTGATTAGTTTTAATGATAGTCTAATTCAAGCAAGGGTAGATTGTAAACATTTTTTTCCCAGTGAGATAAAGATGGATATTCTTCTGAGCAGTGATTATTTAGATTGGTACTGTTAATGTTTTGCATTTATCAATTATGAGCAACTCAGCATAGCCAAAGATTTATCTTTGGAGTTTGTCTTGAAAAGTAAGAGATCATCTGGTTCATAGGCTACTAAGCTGCTTCAATACCTAAGGATATTTTTGTAGAACTTGAAAAACTTAAAAATAATTTATAAATAGGCTTTCTCTTATAGTTACTTCAGGAAGTTTGGAAAGACATCCTGAAGTCTGAATACAAGGTGGTCAAGCCTTGTATTATTTCCTCTATGTGTTAGAGACCTTCTTTCAGGATGAATCCTGTCTGTGGAGCTGGGACTTGAAAGAGTAGCATTCAATTTCTTATACTGATCAAATGCTTAACTTTCACGAGCACGTTACTACTGCTGTTTCAAGCTTCATTTGGGTCAGCAGCAGGAGTTTCTCCTACTGCCCAAAAGGCAAGGACAGAGTATGTCTCCTATGCAGAATAATACTGTGTATGCAATATATTAACAAACAGAAAATGTAAGCTTGTCAGGCTGGATATGGATGTGAAAGATACTGTAATGTGCTTTTAGAAGTCAAAGGAAACAGGGTAAAAATGGTTGTTTTTCTATAATTACTTATTTCCCCCTGAGGAGAATGGCAGCTTCTCTTTCTCTAGCTTTCTCCATCCTGTCTCTTCTGTTCTGCTTGGAGACATGGGCTCTGATGCACTTAGCTTGGTGAGCAAACAGGCCCTTTTGTTTTCTTCTGCCATTTTTCTTTGTGCATTGGCAAAGCCACCTGGATGTTTGGTGTCAGATCTCTCCAGCAGGTTTCTCTTCTCCACTGCAGGCCTCAGATGTGTCAGTAATTCAGCATCTGGTGTGCTGTGACCACTGCCCATGGTGTGAACGACACGTGTGTCTCCCTTGGTGCACCATTTGTGTATGTCTTGGGTATTGTGTGTAAGTGTTTAAGGGTCTCTTTGATGTGCATCTTCAGAAAGATTGCTACAATAAGGCAGTACTTCACAACTGGGGTAAGATATACTAATATATAGTAGCTATAACAGCTGTTACCAAAGAAATCAGAGCTGGACATTGATAGTCTAGTAGATTAACCTTTCATAGTAAAAATTGATGCAAATTAATTTTATGCCTGTTACATTTTTTTTTTCAGTGGAACCATTTTTTACTAGGAGATGTTTTGCATGAATTTGCCAGTTTCAAAGTTTTTTTTTGTCAGTTAAGCTTATCTTTTTATGTGTATTCTGCCAAAACAACTTTTATGAAAACATTAAAATATTATCTGTATTTATTACAGATATTTATTTTGTTATAGTTGTACATTACATTTAGTGTTGTGAAGACAATTTACAAATAAGAACCTATGAACGTGAAAGGAGGTAAAATATGTTATTTTCAAGAACATGGAGTTGGAATATAGTTGGGGGTCTTTACTATAGCTTGTGAAGAATAGTAATTTTAAGAGAAAATGTTCTTTTTGAAGAAAATTTTAATCACAGTTCTTCTCAGAAAAGAACATATTTTTCCTAGTCACACCTGATATTAAGAATGGTCTGTGTATTCATGCAACTGGGTGTGAGAAGCTCTGCTGCTTCCTGAGGTATGGAAGGAGGTTCAAAAGAAGTTTGTAGTGGTCATAGCCTTGTGGAGCACTTTGACACACGCACTTTATAACTATTGCAGTCTCCATTTTTTATTTTCTTCTTATTAGGCATATGTTCTTTTAATTTTTTTGAGGGCTTTATTAGCAACTATATTGTTTCTCTTTTATTTAGACTTCAATTAACATTTTGGGTCCCGTCCCCATTACTTTAATATATCAAGCAGTGTGTTAGAAAGACTATCCACAGCATGTTGAAGATTGCTCTGGAGAGCAGTCATGAACTTGGGCATAGTTAACTCCAAACAATCCCAAGACTGTTAAAATGCTTAAAAGTATTTCAATATAGATCTACCTTCTTTTAAATTCAATTCTTTACCTTCTATGATTTGTAGTCCCTGGTTTTTTTAGAAAGTTTTTTCTCGAGGTCTAAAACTGATAGTGTATCTGCCAAAGTTTTTGGTCTTGTAAAGACCAAAGCTGCAGAATAAAGCTTAGTCTTACAAACCAAGTGACATTTGGAACTTGATATCTTCTGTAGTCACATATATGATGAATATATTGATAGAATAAAGACTTTCAACATAAAATAACTTAAAATTTGCTAAGAAACTTGTTTTATTTTATGAATTATAGTTCTTTTGCTGTATGTTTTTGAGAGAAGCCTTTAAGAGAAGAGGCATTCTGTCATTTGCACAGTTGTTTTTTTTACCCAAGAAACAGACTAATGTAAATTTATATTATGTTACCAGGAACATCTATGTTTCTATGTCCCATATATACAACAAAAATAAAGATACTGTTCTAATATCTTGATAGTTTTAGTTTAGAGTATTACAGTTACAGAGATTTTAAATTTGTCTCCTTGGTGCTTTGTTGTTTTTTCAGGATAACATGACCAGTAATGTCTTTGTACATCTTTCTTTGCTACATAACTGCATAGGAACTGTGAAAGTTAAGGTTAAAATGATTTCTTTACTTTTCCTCGCAACTGTATGCCTGCCTGCTTTCATGCGAACCAAATTTTTTTTCAATTCTAGATTTGAAAAATACACCTGTAGATGCTAAACAAAAAATAATAAATGGTATTGTTTCCCCATCCTTATTGCATATTATTTAAAATGTGTTTAGTCTGGAAAGAACAAGATTGGCCATTTCGGTACATATATTGCTTGCAACTTTTATTTTGGGCAGTTAAGGTCAGCGAGATAATTTAACAGTAAATTGTCTAACAGATTTTTTTCTGTTATAGTGTAACTTGTGAGAATGCTTATGTTAATTTTTAAAAGTTCTTTTTCTAAGCAAAATAAGGTAAAGAAAGTAATCTGGCACTTTCCTTAAAGAAATGAGCAACACTGGAAGCCTTCATGGCACCATTTTCTCATCTACTATAAAGCAGCTATACTAAAGAATCATCTGTTTTGGTCATAGTAAATTAAGTAGTAGATGGGCAAGAGCTGGGAAAGCTTCAACATTTAGAACTCTACAAATAGTCAAGCAACTATCAATTTCCCCCAAAGAAATGATGGGATTATTTTTGAATAGGGTAAGCTTAATCACACCTTTTAGTATGTGGAAGACACTGGTTATGAAACCAGTGGGTAATGTTAGAAATATACATCTGAGTGGAAAAGATTTTTCCATATGCCACAATGTTCATGAAGGCTGTGCTAAGTAGAGCTTCATAAACAATTCTGTTGATGCATAGGAATTCATCTCATTTGTGTTAGTCTTGCCATAGAGATGGGTGGAAAAGCAGAAAATACTTGCTGTTTCCATAAAAAAATAAGACCTTAAAATAGGAATGCACTGAACACACAAAAGGAAGAGGTCCTGCAGAGTCAGAATGTCATTTGTACTGTTGTTTTTAAAGAGAAGCACTTACAGAACACCATCATCAATTATATAATTTGTTTGTGGAGTGCCTGTTATTGTTGTAGTTGAATACTTTTTACCCAGGTGATGTTAGTTATATAAAGCTGATGGGCCAGTGTATTATATGATGGGGGGCTGGAATTCTTCATGTCCTGGAACATTGTTTTGAGGACTGACCAGTAAAAGTGAGGACAATTAACTGAAATAGCCTTGTCTTAAGTGTAGAGTATTGAAGGAAGTTTGAAAGAATTAAATACTCAAAAATACCTTGTGAACTGTAGTGTGGTGGTAATTGTTTCAGGCACTGCATTGAAGAGGACCTTTTAAAAGTTAAAGGTGCTTTTTAGATGTGGTTGCAAATAGTCTTAGAAATGGTGCTCGTATCTCCGAAGCTTCTCTCATCACAAGAAAACAGGAATGTACATGGTGTGTCTGAAAAGTAATTGAAAAAAGTAATTGAAGTAGGCCACTACCTACTCTACATTCTGTTTTCCCAATAGAAGGAATTAAGAAATATGACCTTTTGTACTTTCTTGAATGTTCCATTTGTCACCCCTTTCCCAGCAGGAGAGACGCGCTCAGTGGAATATCCTGTGGTTTGTTTTCATTTGTGCTGTAAGCAGAGTAGCTTTTATTGACCTTACAAGAAGAGGTACACCTTAGGATAGTGGATTATGTCATTAAGTTATATTTTGACTGACATAAAATATTAAGATCCATAACCATTTCTGTAAGAAATATGTAAAGCAGCGTGGAGAGAAGTACTTACTGCGTGGTACCACTGACACAAAGCAGTGGTATATTAAAGTGCACTCTGGGTGAACGAGGAAGGGGGAGGTCCAGAAATGCGATGTTCCAGGAAGGCAGGGATATGGACCAAGTTACTGCAGGAGAATATAGAATGGAAAGGGCTCTACACATATTATACATTCTTTAAATATTTAAAACAGGCAGAAGAACTTAAAAGCCATGACTGAACAAAGCTGGCAAGTTTTCCCTTCTGCTCCATCCACACAGGTTGTTAAATGATTCTCCTTGCTGTGGTAGTAGAGAGTCTGCCAGGAGTGCATTAAGCATCGTGATTAATGTCTGTCACATGTTTGTTCTCTCATCTTCTCCCCAGCAGGTGGTGTGTATATGCAGTGTGTTGCTTTTTTTTTTTTAAAGGTTTAAAGAAAAAAAGACTCTGCAAAGATGCATATATGTGTGTAAAAAGAGGCAATGTCAAGTAAGTGGAACATGTGCTTGGAGCAGAAAGGGCTTGTAATGTCTGAGTTCTTGAAAACTGGGGTGAACAAGGAACAAAGTGTCCCCAGGAAGGTTCTGTCTTCATGGCAGTGGATTTCTGCTCTTGTTCTAAAGACTTCTTGGGAGCCAGAAGTAGTGAAATTATAGTCTTCCTTAAGAGTGGTGGCAGCCTGGGCTGTAGCAACCATGCCCTGGTGAGTTTGTGATCTGAAGGAGCATGAGCCTGGTGTTACAGTATTCTTATTTCCCACTGTATATATGAGTATGATATCTTCTCTTAATGGTTTTAGTAATGACTATTAATAGATTATTTAAAGTAGTATTAATGTTTGCATAGTTTAAGTGCTGTTAAATGGCAGAATGAAATGCCTATGATGAATAATCAAACTAATTTGAAAACATTTCTAGTTATTTTATCTGAAAAATACACCATGATTGTTAGATCTTTGCAGGGTTCATTGTATGGTGAAAATGCCTACAACTGATAAAAACAGATTTATGTTTTCTATGTGTCTAAACTATTTCAACAACCATAAAACTAAACAGACCTTCTTCCTTTAATGTGAACACATTCTCCTCTCTTTGACTATTCAATGTGAGGTTGTATTTGAGTACTGTTACCTTGGAATTTTAATCTCATTTACACAAGGTCTTGGTTACAGTTGCTTAGTAACACACTATGGAAAACAGATTTGTTGATTTATGATAATCTGTCCACAATATCCTTATAATTAAAGATGTTGAAAGGAAAGAAAGTATACCATGTGGGTGTGTATTCCAGCTGTGTGTTTCTAATAACCTCTGTCTTCACCGTGTATCTTGCAGTGAGTGTCAGTACAGTGGTTGATATTTTATGTAACTCACCTGATACCTGACTCACACCGTTGTGTGGAGTTTGGTGGTAGTTATGGATAATGCTGTTTCAGAATTTGTAGGTGAATCTGAAATCCTGTGGTTTAACAATTAACTTCCATGGGACTGCAATTCTGACGTGACAGTTATTTTCTTAGACTTGCATTGATATCCGGAATATATCAGGAACAATCTGTAAGAGAGAGAGAGAGAGAGAGACTCATGGTTCATTTTTACATGGTGTTACACTTATGTTCCCAGGAGAGAGAAGTGTGTTAGAGATTGAGCATCATGAGACTTGTAAAACATCTTTTTTTGACAGCTAAAGGAAGTATCTAGAGAAGTGTTGGCTGTTGAATGTTGCATGTCTTCAAGTACTTGCAATTACTGTATTTTAAGGTCTCCTGAAATCTTTAAGGTCTTTTATTTCTTTGCAAACAGGGCTCAGGATTTCTGTTTACCTCCTCTGCAATACATTGCAGAAGAATTTAGAAACGGAGAAATTTCTAATGGTAGCATGCTTATTGTTTAAAATGCATGTGAAAGCAAAAATTAAGAAAGCACCTCTGAGACAGATGGAGTGTTATTAAAATCCTGGAGCCTACTTTAATCACAGACCCAACCCCATGAAAAAATGCAAATGAATTTAACAAATTTATAAATAAACCAAACTAAACGCCTTGCACGATGAGGCCTGAATTTAGGCTCTTGTTCTATGTGTTTTAGAGCATAAAAAGTTTGTTCAACTCAATTATTTTAAAAGTGCCATTCATATGGCTCAGTTCAGTTGAATGTTTTGCTTTCTGCTTTCAAATCCTTGTGACCTTTTATGGTTGTTTCACTACTGTCATATCCCTTGACTGGAAAACTGTGGGTGGCATTCATCTTGCCTACTTTTGACACCAACATACTTAAACTGAAATTATTGTTCTCGTCCTGTTTTTGTAGTTGGTGGAGAAATAAATAAAAGCTTTAAGATTTCAGTTCATCTGCCTCCTTTTACGATAGATAAAACAGGCTATTAATCATTAATTATGTTAACTTAATCTTCATGAATTGACTCAGATACAGAGGCATACCTTTCATGAAGTGAATCTTCTGTGAGAGAGTCAGTTTACAATGGCTGTCCCCAAACAGCTGTCGGAACCAAGTGTCTTAATTTTTCTGGAGCTCATACCAACTCAGGTTTCCAGTCCTTTGGTGTTTCATTGGCACTTGAGCAAGCCTGTGGGAGAGGAAAGATTTCACTTATTCCATTCAATTTTTAAGCCTGTTTTTGAGCCCTGCCTATTACCTCACTGCACACTATTACCTTCAGATTCTTGTTACTCAGACCTGTATCATTAATGTAAAGACAAAATAAAAAAAAGACTAAAAAAAATCAAACATTTTCTATCTCAAAACATTTATCTCCCAGTTTCAGAAGTAAAATACTTGTTTTTCTGTTTTTGGTGATCTCTCCTTCATCTCCAGGCTGCACCTGGAGAACTGTATTCAGGGCTGATCCCCGCAATTCAAGAAAGATATGGACAGACTAGAGAAGGTCCAAAGAGGGCCACAGAGATTATCCAAGGGCATGAGAAATTGCACTGTGAGGAAAGACTGAAAGTCTTAGGTCCTTTCTTCCTGGAGGAGAGAAAATTGAAGGGGGGGCCTCATCAGAGTATTCCAGTACTTAAAGGGCAGCTACAAAGAGGAAGGAGGCTCTCTCTTCACAAGGAGCCATGTGGAGAAGACAAGGGTCGAAGTTGCATTGGGAGAACATTTATCTTGCCACAAGAAAGTATTTTTGTACAGTAAGAACACCTCTCCAGGAATGGGGTAGTCTCCATCACTGGAGGTTTTCTGAGTGCAGTTGGACAGGGTGCTAGCTCACGTAAGCTTGAGTAAGCTCACCCAGGCTCATTGTCCTGTGAAAGGTTGACCTGGATGGTCTCTTGAGGTCCCTTCCAACCTGGGCTGTTCAATGACTGTGATGGGTCTGCAATTTGTCAGTATCATCTTGGGCCTAATAACCAAGGGCAGTTGTGAATTCCTCAAGCATAGCTGTGAGGAAAATCAGGTTAATTCAAGCATAATTTATTTTGCATTGATGAGTTATATGGAGATTGAATTTGTTATGGGCTCTGTTAAAACTGACAATGCATGGTTTAATCAGCTCAGATTTTTGAATTTTGAGTTACACATTAGATTCACTTTTTAAAAGATAAGTCATATAACCTGAGGGGGAAAAAATTGTGTTTCATAGCCAATTAAAAGTTTTGTAAAATGTCTGAATTTAGTCATATGCCTTTTTTAAATCTTAATGAGAAATGTAGAATAACCCAGCAATAAGCTATTTTAAAAAATATATTTCTAAATGCATCTTTTTAAAGAAAATTACACAGAATTGGATTGGTCTCTGAGACTATATGCTGAAGACAGTGGGGTACAAGCATGTATGACATTCAGAAATATGTGATGACACTGTATGGTAGGCTCTCCAATGAGCAGTGACCTTTTTCTTCCAAGACACAGGATCTCAGTCATTTGGGGCACCCCTGCAGCCACATAGCAGAGAAGGGCTATACTCTTTTTGCCCTCTCAGAATGATTTGATTAATTGGTATTCAGTGTATGAAAACCCTTTCTATAGCCTTTCATTAAACAAAAAAATTAATTTGCTAAATCCAAGTCAGCAATTTATCTCCTCTCTCCAAGCTCTCTGTTTGTCTTATAATCTCCTGTGTGTTTTGTCTGTCTTTTATTAAATCTTTATTTACATATAAAGGAAGACGTGTAAAAATTCTTGGATAGAAGATCTATGTGTGTGAAACCATATACCTAGTAATTCTTAGTTATATACTAAAGACCTGTCCATAAGTCTTTCACATATACAAGTACTATTATGTGAATACTATTAAAATGTAACTTTTTCTGTTAATTTATAAGATCAAGGAAATATTTTGCTGATGCTGATGATAACAATTCTGTAGGGAATGAAAGCAGTCCTTTCAGAATACTCTGCTGGTTAGTCATTTTTATTTAAGGGGCTCTGTGGAGGTGGTAGTTGGCATTAACCATGCTTGTTAGTCAGGACTGCAACACCAGCGTATGCTGCTGACCTCACATCTCACAGTACAAAGTGGCGGCCATAGCCTTACAGTGGTGGTTTTACTGTAGATGGAAAAAGGAACCATACTGGGACATTCCGCCTATGCAAGGGCCAGGATTCTCTGCTTTTTGTCTAGTTGAACTTCTGCCCCCAGCAAAGCGTCGTGCTGCCTTTCTGAGGATATAATTACTCAGTTGGCTGATGTTTCCATCAAGTGAGCACCCACTTTGTTCTGCCTTTGGAGTGTTTACTCCCCAGTTGTGTTGAAATGTGGAGCCTGCTTTGGGCTGCTGCTTTGAGGCTTTTCCCTGGGCCTGCTCGATGATGTGCCCTTGCAACTTTTGCAAAAGCAAGAATGAAATAGCTATTATCTATATGATTCCCCCCCCTCTTCCTGTTTGATTAACAAAAGTGAACAATGACTACTTTGAGGTAGGAAAAAACCTTTATTAATTTAGAAATGTGGGTTCTTTGCATTCTGTTTAGATTTCCTCCTCCATCTGTACAACTCATTTGTGATAGGAATAAAGTATCTTGCTAAGATAGAAACACTTGCTAAGAAACAAACACTGTTACAGAATGTTCCTTTTGTTTCGGTTTGGTTGGGGTTTATGATCAGTCTAAGCGTGGATCCAGATTTCACAGAGAAGCTAACAGTTGGCTGTTGTCTGTGACTATTTTTGTTGTCACTCACCAAGTGATTAACAAACCTCTGAAAAAACCTTGAGGCAGGAGAGCACAGTAATCTATAATCTGTCATAGTGAGAGAACCCACAGAATTGCTGTCTTTGTTTGAAAGAGGATAAAATTCTTTATTTAAAAACTTGTTTCTTAAGAATTTAGTACTGAAACTGTTACATAGATATTTTAACTAACAGGAAAAAAATTCTATTTGATTTACTATTACTTTTTCTTTTTTGAGGGATTCTTTCCCTTCTCAGTTGTGGAGCCAAATTTTCCATAAGACAGACATTTAATATTAAATTTCTGGCCTAGTTATAAGTGTATCCATAATCTCATAAATATTATTCTGACGTTATCTGTGAAGTGAAAGGGAAGCTATGAATATGCTTCTTGTTCTGCCTTTATAATACCTTATGTAAGGTGTATACTTCAGACTACACATAAATCAGCATTTTCTTTTTTCATAGAATAATTTATGTAGGAAAAGTTTATAATTTTTGGACATTCAAGTTTGCTTACTTTGAATATTGATTAGATTTTTGACCAGCAAGGATGTCTGGTGAAAAGATATCAGCCCTATATTAATACTCTTTGTAAATAAATTGTGAATCTGGTTAGATACTGAATGTCATACTGGTTTGACTATCACTGAGCATTAATCTTCATTGTGTCAATTAATATAGTAATATGTAAACCAGAAGACAGCACCTCCCTAACTCCAAGATTCCCTATTGATGATGAGATCCTGTCCGTCTAAAAATATATGTTGGCCTTCATGTTTGGGTGTTCCCTTAGGTAATGATGAGAGTGAGCAAGCCCCATACCTGTGGTGCTGAGTCCTTTCCCAGTGCATGGCTGGAGGGGCTCTAAATGGTAGTGGGGCAAAAAACCAGGGTCTGAGAGTTGGAAGGTTATGGGTGAGCTGGATAAGGGAAATTCTGTGGAAATGGGGTTTACTGATTTCAAGTGTCTTTATGTTACTTCTTAGAAAGGAAAAGAGGCCAAAGACTTGTCCTTGCTTTAGCTGGCTCATAGGAGTAGCCTAGGTAAGGCACAAATTATTGTAGTAATTAGCACACAAGGAAGTGATGTACCCAGCATCCCATCTGAGGCTATTTCAACTCTGGCACAAGTGACCAAGAATGTACCCAGTGCAAGTCTGTGATAGGGAGCTGTACTCAGCACACGTTGATAAGGAATTATGGTAATAATACCTAGAGGCAGAGAAGTGTCATTTCATCTACCCTAAGTGGAAATAAATTAATATTTATGAAGACACTCATAAAAATTAAATTACAAATCAATGTAATTATTCTCATTGTTCTGTGTGTCTTTTTATAAAAATACAGTTAATGCATGCATTTGTCTTAGTGTAGTGCATGGAAGAGCTAAAGGCTGGAAACCAACTTCATACCATGTTGGCTCATCTTGCACTGCAGTAGGATAGTATTTATCTAAATTATGCTGAATCTATGTTTTCCTAATCTGTTCTTAAAACTTAGTTTTCTTAGAGTCTTTGTTGTGTTATGTCCTTATAGTTCATAGCTTTTCTGAAATTCATCTTATTTTCTGCAGCTTTATCTTAATTATTTTTCTTCTTTCCTAGTGGATGTGGACAATTGCTACCTCTGGGTTTTTTTGTGATGTTTTGTATATTGGAATGCTGTTCCCATAGCTCACCTCAGACTTTGTCTTTTTATAATGAAAAAGCCTAAATTTCTCTGATCATTTTCAGTATTTTCAGAAACTCTTACGGTTCCTGACACTTTCCACAGATTCTTCCTAGTTTGTAATTTTTCAGACTGATGTTTACATTTCCACAACAGTATTATACTGCTGATCTGCATTTAGCCTGTCTTTTGTCACCTCCAGAGACTCTCTTCAATTGCTGTATAGACAAAAATGAGCCCATGGAAAACATGACTGAAAACTTCTGAGAAAATATCTAAAAGGTGGAATACACCTAAGGTGGCTGAAACAGGAATCTCCGAAGTTGTTTACTGTCTGTAGACAGCTGATTACATGAAAGCTTCTGTCATATTAATTGGATGTGGTGATGGAACTGATGTTAGAAGTTGGAATCCTCACTAATGGGCAGTGTAGGTAGGGTAGCCGGCTGTGGGCATGGTAGCGTCAGACTGCGTTAGGAAGAACCATGGCTGCCCAAGGCGGTGGTCCTGTCCAGTGGCTAGACAGCTGCCAGGATCTGAGGAGACCTGGTTTCTGCATGCTGGTCCTCTTGCTTCTTGGATTCATGGGAAAATTACTTTGTTTCTTTACACCTCAGTGCTTTTTTAATTGGTTGAGTGAGGAGTCTGATTTACTGCACTCATGAGAAGTTCTTTGTAAGAACTAATTTGTATTATATTTTTTCTTAGAAACATGTTTTGAAATTATGTGGTAGGATATTATTACATATGAAAAGATAAATAAGGGGTATACACAAATGCATATAGTTCTACTTTAAGCTGGCATGAAACATTGCTTCATATTAGGCACCTGTACCTTCTGTTTAAAATGCACGTTTATCGAAGAACAATTGGAACACTGTGAGGACAGTTTTATTGCACAATTGCGTAATTTGTAAAAGATGCAATAGAAGCAGCTGAAATTAAAGGATGTTCTTGGCACTGTATCAGCTTCCTGTTTAGTACTGAAAACTGTTAAACCCCCCAAAATATCTGGGAGAAACAGCCCAAAATGCTGGAAGGATTAAATGTTTCAGCACCAGCATTCTGATAACAATTACAGTTCATTTCATATACTGAGTAATTAGGGATCAGACTGACTGGACAAGGTGAAATGTCAAGATGCTTTCAGTGGAGTCTCTGCTTCTGATGAAGAGAGCTCTGCCTGTATTCCTGGATACCCGTATTCAGCAAAGTATGCATGAAAATTTGGGAAATGAAGTGAGAAAATATTTTTTAATTCTTTAAACTTTCATAACTGCAAATGTGACATCATTTATAAATCCTTCAATGTGCCGTTCAGCCTCTATTCCAGTCTTGTAACTTGCCCAGCTTGCCTCTACTATGTGAGTAGGAATTTAGGTTGATCAGCAAAGCATACAAGACTGTTCTTAGATTTGTAAGAGTATGACAAATTTTGAAGTCATTCAAGCAACTTTTGGATTCACCGTGTAGATCAGTTTATACACATATTCATGTATTAAATGTTAATGTGATGACATATAATGCATGTGTATTAAACATCTTTTCCTTCTTACTCTCTTTTGCCTAATACACAGAAAAAATGTGCTCATACTATTTGATCTTCCTTATGTGATAGATAGATCTAACCCATATCTTGCTGCTTATTGTATGCAAAAGTCAAGAAAAGATCTTCTCTTGGCAAATCTTCGTTAAATCCAATAAACTCCTGCAACTGTCATGAAAACTTCCTCATCTTCTTAATTCTCTTCTATTTTTCTCCACTGGAAGTATCTTATGTATATTTTAATATGGTGATTCCTCTTCTGATAAATATAGCATTTCTTTCCATTTAGTTTAGTGACAAAGTAAGAGAACCTATCAAGGCTTCTCCATGTTTTTGGTCTGCCATCAGCTGACTGGTTAGCTAGTCTTGGGACAAAACAGAAACATGGATATCAGGCCTTCACCTCTGGTCTTTCACTGTAGATCTGTACTTGAATTAGGCACTAGGTACTTCATCTTTCTATTTTATTTATGTGTTAGAGAAGCAAGAGCAGTGATTCCCTGCAGCATATGTTCTGATGACTTGGTGTGCGAAGGGTGACAGAATGAAGATCTGAGCTCCATCCATAGTTGTCATCTAGTCTGAGGGTTTGACCAGCTCGAAATCCTGAGGTGTGCACCCTGACCATCGTGATCACTTCCCAGTCCAGTAGTTTCTGCTTGTCCACCTCAAGACTTGAACATTCCCATCTCACCCACCTGAATCCAAAGGAAATAAATGACACCTGAGCCACTTAGTATCATTAGAATCAGGGAGATGAATTGAGGGAGTAGTATGTGAAAAGGCACTGCCATCTTTACATTTATCTTTCTATCTCTTTTCCAAAATGGAAGTCTGCTAAGCTGGGGTTGATACCAGGTTGGTACCTGGTATCTGTGATTACTAGTAGGACAAGCCATTTGGAGTCATTTTCAAAAGAGGCACAGGATCTAGGGTATGGCTCTTATACTATAGAAGTCTTAATATCCAGGTATTCAGTCACACTTGAGATTTGAGAAGAACTCAGAGAGGACCTAGAAATTGCGTCTGGATGAGATTGTGATAGTAACACCACGTGATGCTACCACAGTGGGGATCCTGCAGCAGGACCATGCCCTGCTGTTTGCCTGTGCGTGTGCAGCAATTTTGAGGCTGGCTGTGATTGTGTTGCTTTATCCAGCAGGCAGAGCATCAACCCTGTGCCCAGTGTCCAAAACACACAGGGCCCCCCTCATGCTGTGAGCTTAAACAGACACACGAGAAGGTCAGATGGAGCTGGAAAGCAGCAGAGAGGCTGCCTGATTTGGTGAGCTGGTTATGAGTGGTTGATGATTTTGATTTTAAAGATATTTCTCTCTGACACTGTCCAAAAAAATTCTCTGGAAGTCCTTTAGCTGCAAAATAAAATTTGTCTTCTGGAGGTGGGAATGCTATAGAAGGGGCATTGTTAGGAAAGCTTATTTACATTTTTATTAAAAACAATGCAATATACTCTTGGCTCCGTCCTCCCATGCATGTCCAGGATGAGCAGGACTTTGATCTTCCTGCACGGAGGTGTGCAGGCCCCTTGTTGCCTGCAAACCAGGGCGCTGCAGCAGCAGCATGGAGCAGAGCTGAGTCCCAGTCCCTCGAACAGGGTGCTAAAGAGCTGCTTAGCAACGCGCGCCTCAGCGCCAGCGGCCGCCCCAGCCCGTGGAGGCTGCCAGGGGAGACGAGTTTTCAAAGTGAGATCTTCTATTTAAATATTTCTTACAGTGTACAGATAGCTGGAAAAGAGGGCAGCAGGCAGAATGAAAGCAAAGAAATTGTGGAGGAGGAATGAGAAATAAAGGAAGGATGTCAAGGCTCTGAGTGAGCAAGGATCCAAGGAAAAAATAAAAGGAGGGAGTAAAACTGGAGAAGGAAAACAGCAGTATGCAAGAGGGGCTCTGATTAGAGAGATTGGCAGATATTCAGAAACTGCTAGAAGAGGGAGATCTTCATCTTCAGGGTGAAAGTTTGGTGGTAAAATCTTACCAAAGTAAAACGATATTGAAGTAAGATGGTACAAGTGATGATGGAATTTCTGTATTGTTTTTCTTTCATTGGCTTCTTTTCAGAATGTATTCAGGAACAGTTAAATACAATTATGTAGCAACCATGCAGAATACTGTGCACAATAAAATGACTTAGTAGTCCTTATTAGGAGAGAATTAGGAAAAATGAGCAAGTTCTGTATGAGTTTTTATTCTCTTAATTGCAAAGAGAATTATTTTTCTTTGTTAAGACAGCAGTGATTAGACTATCACTAGAAGTGCTTTCTGCTCTTTTCTGTATATACACAGACATGTTAAGAGTTTCGTTTATCATCAGAATGTTGTGGGTTTGATGAAACAGAGAGTTGGCAACATTGCCTTTTCCTTTCCGGTTTCCTTAGCAGCTGCAATTGCCCTTTCCTTCTCCCTTATGCTTCTGTGCTGCTTGAAAATGCTATCTGCTCTCTTATCCTTGACATTATTGCAAATTCTCTGTTTGACAGTCTCCTCTCAGGTCTTCTTTATTCCCTGGAAATTGCACTTTATAGTTGATAATATCAGTTTTTACCTGGCCACATCATAAGAGACCTTTTACACTTGTTGTACCTGGGTATTTTGATGACATCAGAATCATTAGTCACACACATGGAAAATGCTTTTCTTCTTCTGCCTTCACAGCATTGTTTGTTTTTTTTTCCAGGTTTTTTGTTTGTGTGTGTGTGTTTCCATACCTCTCCCCGCCCTGCCCGCCCCCCCCAAGGTTTGAGCATGGGCTTTGCCAGCATTTCTAGTAAAGCATCTTCTAGTGCTTTACATGTTGTTTAATTTATAATGTGGGGAAAGAAAATTCCATCAGGCCTCTCTTTGTCTAGCTTCGTGACTCATCCCTGGGTAACCTCATCTTGTTTTAGGACTTCATGTGCTAGGTGTGCATAAGGTTTTAATGGAGGACCTTCCTTCCCTACCTTAGACTTTTCCTATGGCATTCTGCCAATAAAATGTAAACACAGCAAAACCTGTCCACCTCTTTTCCCCAGACTCTTGCACTTCTGCGCTTCCTTGAGGGCCGCTGGCTTCATCTTCTGTCCTGTGTAAGCAAAACTGTGGTTTCAGTTTCATACTTCTTCTTTCTCCCCTCAGCTTCATACAATTTCCTACTGCTTTTCATGTACTGCATCTCCAGAAATGTCCTCCTTGAAACTCCTTGAAAATGTCCTGTTTTGAAACTGTTGTCTTGGCTTTGATGGCTTGTTTGGTACCTTTTATTTACTTGATGTACATACCTCCATCTCTTGCCTCTCTCAAACCTTTCTAAATGTGACACAGAAACTGCCCTATTTTGTCTCTGATTTTGACTGTACCTATTGGATGGTATGTAACTATTATTCCTTTTTCATTCCCTCCAGTTCCACCCTTGTCTTTCAGGTCTTGTTTCCATTCTTATTCAAATCCCTCCTGTGTGAACAAGCATTCAAAGGAACCTTTAAATCCTGGCTTTTCTGTTGCTTCTTCATTAAAGCTTGCTTTAGGTAAAACGACTCAGAAAATACAGAAAGGAAGCAAAAACTCCTCCTAACCTTGTTAAAAACATCCCTCTTCAGTCTATCTTCCAACTGCTTTGACATTCATTACTTCTTTTTATTGTGTTGTCTATATAGTTTATAAACAACTGTATCAAGGACTGAGATTTTCTTGCAAAGTACTGGCACACTGTGGGTGTTCTATAAAGAGAAGATGGTGACAAGGATTTAGCAAATTTAGTACATTTTGAGATTTTATTTTAGCATTTGACAGACTCTTTTTTTAGTATTTCATTAGCATTTTCTTCATCTAATAGAATGACTCCTGCATTATGCACCTTGCAATGAAAGTCTGTTGATTTTAAGCACTTTTTGTTGTTTAGAATTTTTTAATAAATAGAATTTTCCATTCAGCTTGCTGGTAATAGAAGCAAGCACTGTGTTCTCATCCAGTCCACTCTCTCAAGCTTTGCAAGCTGAAGTTTCCTAAATCACATAATGTGCAATAACTATTATTGAACTCTGAGATGTCCTTGGGTGCTGTATGAAGTAGTATTTGACTTCTGGACTGTATCAAGAAAGATAGAACTTCATAGTAACTTCAGTTTGAATGGTTCTCACTAGATGTGGACAAGAAGATAAGAAAAAGATAATCAGTTGATTTGTTTCAAACAGTAATTCCTACAGAAAACCAGAGTATCTGTTTAGAATTCGGGAAGACTAGTGGAGAGGTTCTGGGGAAAGGCTACTTCTACACTGAGGACAGCAACAAAGACTAGAATAAAGCCTGAGGAGGACCACAAAAGTCAACTGGTTCATGAAGCATGTGGAAGCTACTGGAGCTGATGAATATAGGAAGGGTCCTCCACACATTCTTTGTGGGCATTAAAACACGCAGAAGGAAGATGTGTGTATTACAGGTCCAAACAGAAGTTAGAGATGACTTTAAAATAGTAGCCTAGGGAAAAAAAACAGGTGAAAAATCAGGCAGAAGTGGAGTCAGGCTGCAACATGTGTGAGAATAGTTGTTTTGATCCACAGTAAGCTGTGTTGATGTACATGTTTTTGTTAAGCACACATTAAACACACATATTTTTAATTAGCCAGCATTCTCTGTGTGTTGTGACTGTAAGATGTGTACATTGAAGAGTTATGAAGGGTCTCACTAATTCCTAAGGCAAAATCCAGGTGTTGATTTAACTTTAGTTTCTGTTGGTAAAGGTACACAGACTGAATTTGGTTTTCAGTATTGAATACTTTTAATGTATAAGATCCAAGCTTACCTTTAAAGTATGCAAGGAATGGAAATTTCCACTGTCAGATTTTCCTTGCAGTGAAATAGTTTGCCTCCCACGTGCTGTAGTAGTATTATATTCACAGTCCTACACAGGGTATGCCTGATCTGTTCCTTTCTCATGTCATACTCAAACAGGAGCTGAAGTGTAGCTTTAGGTGTCACTGTACAAGTACATGTAGATATGCATCATTTCTGTGGCTCATGGAGCTGCCCATCTTGGAAGAATAATTGAAATAATGTGCTGGTATTGTTACCAGAACATAACTTTGGAATGGTGGAAAACAGATGTAGTAAGATCAAGTCCTGAAGAATTCATTCTGTGTGTAAGGCCCTGCAAAATGTAGAGCCTACTTATTTATCTTTATAATAAATGGAGAAAAGTGCCCACCCAGAGGGGAATTCCCATTAGTTAATCAGAATTTTCCAGCAGTGACTCGAATAAGCAAAGACATTCAAAGTCTTGTGTTTTGCAGTTTTGTATTGTACTCCGAGGTAACATCAGCTGTTTTAAAGATGGTAGAAACTAGTTTTTTCCATATCAACTGTGGTAACAAGTGCAGGTCTATCTTCAGTGTTGGGAAATTCTACATTTGATTTTTAGTGTTCTTGTTCTGAAAGTGATTTTGAATTGACTTTAAAGCTGCAATAGTATTTTCTTTTTCTCCCTCCTAGTATCCTAGATTAAGGCTACCACAGCCTGGGGAGAAGACAAAGCAAAGAAGCACAGGCTAGAGAATAGTTAACTCCATTTTTGATTGTGATGTTTGCATTGTAAGGTTAGATACTGTGTATGTGCAGTGGAAGTTCTTGGAAAGCCTTGGCAATTGCTGAGCTGCCTTGAATGGTATAAGTTTAGAAAATATTTGTACATCTATAGCTGACCTGCTATGAGAAAAGCTGAAAAGCTGTTGCTCCTGCTGGGTGTTGCTTACTGCTGGGTGCTCAGCAGTTGGGACAATAGGATGTATTATTTCAGCAGGGGCAGAGCATTTGTAAAAGTTTCTAAGCCACTCTTTGAAATGAAAACTGAGCTCCTTTTGGTTTTTTCTTTTTTTTTTTCCCTTGTAAAAATAGATGAGGTCTTTCTTTTTTTAAATTCACTTTGAATGCTTGTGACTTTGAACTCTCACAACTTTTTGTCTGCCACACTCAGAACTTATTTCTGTGAATCTTTAGAAATTATTCTGTGTGTAATTGTAATCAGCTGTATTGTTGGAAAACTTGTGTTAAACATTGCTTGCTGCATGGTTGTGATTTATGGTGACTGCTACAATTCATGGCTTGATACTGGCAGGGGAAATCAATGAGAAATTGCAAGGGTGTTATTTCACTGGGCTGCACTTGACCATTTTCCAGCTACTCTCATTTTCAACCGATGTCGGAGGAGTACAAGGTTTCACAGGCATGAGATAATGTTACAGCCCTGGCATAGCGACTGGATGCTTGGGCCAGACTGGCTAGTGCATTTTCCCTTGGAAAAAGATGCAAAGGTCTATCATTACACATTTAACAGAGATTATGTCCAAAACTGATGGAAACTGTGCATGTTCCTTTTAGGGCAAATTCTGGTCAGTGTGAGCATTCAGTGACAGCAGCAGTGAGAGAGCATGATTGCCTGTTAGGAATGTGCCATCACAGTATCAAATGTAATGGCTGCAGTTTAAATGCTTGAGTTGTTTCTGTGTGTTTGGCACAGTTTTAGTTTACTGTTTCCAGCTGTTTAGCAGCGAACATTAATTTTTGAGATTGTTAGATGCTGTAAATTAGAATGCTGTCTTTCTTGTTCAAATTGGTTACAAAGGAAGTTAAGTATCTCTACTGAAATGCTTATTCATTAAGTTAATGTAATTTAACAACACATTATGCAAAAGAAGCCAAAAATGAAACGAGAGGATTGTTTAACAATTAGCAAATCTTGCATGAATAGACATTGGAAGAGACTGGAGAAAGGTAAGTGTTGCTTCGCTCTCAGATTTCTCGTAGAATGGTTTTATGATGATTTAAAATACAAGATCAAATCGCTTCTTAATTTAGATGAGTTTGAAAGAATGAAAAATCCAAGAAAGTTATAAAACAGTTGATGACATCCAGAAAAAGCCAAGCACAAAAGGTCAGAGAAATTTTGCATGATTCAGTGTATGAATAATACATTATTTTCCAGCGAATATTTTATGAAGTGATTGTCCTTTGTTATGTTTATGTGTGAGAATTGGGTTTTGTCACCGGCAAGAAGAATTAATTTTCCTGTAGCTTTTTCTTAAATGCTAATTTATTGCTATGAAAGATGCCAAAGTGACAGATCTGAAGAATGAAGCCCTCTATTTATCTTCTGAATGGATGGATCATGAGTTGCAGTGAAGCCTTTCTCATGCTCTTTTGCCAGTGCACCACAATCTTTTTACCATATCCTGAGCATATTTTTACCAGTGAGAGGTGCTTATTCATTCCATAGTTTCCTTAATGGACTACCAAGGGTATCAATTAGTGACAAGTGAACAGTAGCTTTACAGCTTGGATACCTGCCCAGTAGGAACAGAAACTACCAACTCTTTCACAGAGGCCATAGGACAATTGCCAGAGTAGTGAGTTAGTGTCACTGCAGATAGGAGCTGTTTGCAGTTGGGCAAAGAGGATGGAAAGATCCTGGTTTTACCACCACACATCTTAATGTGGGAAAAAGAATTCTAGTTTAGCTCATTTGTCTTTACACTGTGCAACAATTTTCTACCTAAGACACTCAAGTTGCCAGTACTACAGATGCTGCTGAAAAGGAATAAGTAAATAATAAATGAAATAGTTTTTGTGGGAGTGTTGTCTCAGTGCCCTTTTTTCTACTCTGTATGAGTTTGGTATGAGTAGTACCAGTGCTTTTAGAAACCTAGGACTAGAAAACAGGATTATTGTGGCGTAAAACTAGCATTTACATTCCAGTTTTGTTTGCAGTTTTATTCTTTGTTTGGTTATGGGTCCTGAATTTAATTCCTTGGTCCTGCACACATTCAAATAGAAAAAAAATGTAGCAGAAAAGAGCATGATAAATTGGAAATTTGTATAAGAAATGAGTAAGCTAAAAGCTATACGCATTTAGATTAGTTTTCTTGCGTACTCATGTAGTATTGCTTTCCATGTGCTTAACAATTATTCCTGTGTGTAACACCGTATCACACCAGTTATTACACATCAGGTTTGTTCCTGTGAGTCTTGTCCAGGCTTGTTAAGACTTGCACATTGAGTTGGAAACTCTCCTAATTCCCTCCTACTTCCAGCTCCCCCGTTGTCTGGCATGTGCTCCAAGTGCAGGCACAATTCTGTCCACTCGCACTGGTTCCAGCTTGCACAACCCCCAGTGCCTAACCCAGGAGAGCAGCTCACAGAGCCTGCGAGGGTTCACAGCCCTTTGCAGAGTGACTGTATGGGCATGCTCAGAAAAGTGAAGGTTAATTAACAAGGGGGTGAATTTGTAGCAGATTAATTAAATCAGATTAAACTAGGCCACTTTACTTATGAATGAAAATGTCCACATGGGGGTTTAATATGTTTTAACTAATGCATTTTGAAGTCAGTTTGGATCAGTGTTTGCAATTTTCCCTGTGCAGATATGCCCATAGAATCTTAAATAAGAAAAAGATTTGATGCAATTTCTAATAAAGATCCACCCCTGCTTCACCCCCAGGAAACAGATCTGCAAGGTTTATCTGTCAGCAAATGAAAACAGTTGTGGAAGCTGGATAATGAACAGAGTTGGTGCGGGGCTCTTTCTTATCCTCCCAGCAATCTCCATTCCTGACAAGAAGGGTTTTGGAAACCAGATTTCTGTTTCAAAGCAAGCTGAGCTACCATATTTTACTGTTTGTGTGCTCTAGGTACCACTAAGGGAGGGTGTGGGATGCCATGCTCTCATGCTTAATCACTGTGTGTTTTTTTGGTTTTTGTTTTTTTCCTACCTCCCAGGTAAAAGTCTAGAACATGACACTATAGACTTATTCTGACTGTGTTATCTCTGACTCAATGAATACCGAAATACTTCATGAAAAGTTCGCTATCTCTGAGGAGAGAAAGATTAAATGAGACCTCTCCAGAGTACTTAGTGAAGCAGCAATTAAGGCGAGATGGTGTCTAATAATGCTTTGTGTCAGAGAAAATTACAGATCTGAGAAAGTGAGGTAGTGTTTCTTAAAATAAAAATATTTATATGCAGCTTGCTCAGAAATTCTATTAAAAAAAATGGCTCTTATTGAAATGAAAAACCAATCTTTGCAGCCTTCAGTTTTGGTGAAGAAAGTTAGTAGATTGGGAATGAAAATAACATTACTCATAAGACACATACACTGTAATCCTAACAGAATTATTTTTTTCTGTTTTAAAAGCAGAGAAAGGGGACAATTTGTGTACTGGTTGTTTAACAGGTTATTTTTTTACTTGTAAGCACATAATTATGGACTAATTGTTGCATTTTTATGCAAGATCTGAATGAGTTTGACATTTGGGATCTTGACTAATACTACTGATTCCTTATTTCATAGAAGTAACTAATAAAACACTTTTATATGACTTGTTTGTAGTAACTGGCTATAATGCTTTTATAACGATCACAAAAGATGGCTAAATTGTGTGATGCTTTTAAATATAATTTAAAATATTCCTTTTGTAGTGATCAAATTGCACTTTTTTCATGGTCACAAGTAGCTATTTTTGTCTCTTTTACAATGCCGGAAATTTTGAAATTCCTATTTTGCTGTCTTCACTGGCGCTTCCTTTATTCACTGTTCTCAGAAGACAAACATTTTCTGGGGAATGATTTTCCCATTATTTATATTTGAGTGAGGGGGGACAACTCCATTTTAGCAAACTCTGTTCTAGCAGCCTTCTGCTTCACCGTATCTCTTGTTTAAAAGGGTAATAACTAAATCTTTTACTGTTTAACTGTACAGAATCCATTTTTCCTCATGGAATTGCAAGGAAATTGAGCTATAATAATGGGCTATCCATACAACATCAGCATTTGTGGATGTCAAACACCACAGACCACAAGCATCTGTTCATGGTGGTTCCCCAACAGTACTTTTATCTTTAGACTATTTAGAGATAAGCTGTCGTATTTTTCTAAGTTTATAAAAATTGCTATATATACATGTATTTTAAAAGTCTTTACTATATGGAATCGGATTTTCAGCTGTACGTTGTTGGTTCTGGAATCATTGAGCAAATTATTCATGGTCCTGGCATGAGTTTGGGTGTTGCTTTGTGACCAGTTTAAGTTGAGCTCAGACTGCATTGCCATTGAAAGCCTCACTTCTGCCCTCCTTTTTGCTGCTTCTGTCACACTTTCACCCTCTTTTGGGGATTAGTACTGCTGCTTGTGGAACCATACAATGGGCAGTGCTGAAAATAGAGGGACATGGGGATTAGACAGCAGGGTGGTGGGGCAGAGGTGGTGATGGATGCAATCTTTTGATGGAAATGTGGTGTTAGGTTCTTGCATTGACCTAAGCCGATTAAGAAGCTAAACTTTTGGCCTATTTAAATTATTTGTGATTTCAGATGAGGTAAGTATGTGGCTTGTAGTTCCTGCCCCAAATTCAAGTGAGGTAGTGGTCCAGATAATTTTATTTGCTACTGCTTTGACTGAAGCATCTTCACGTGTACTGAAGTTATCTGATCTCACTGTGATTTTTTGGCCCTCCTGCTATTCATTTCAATGTGCCTCAATTGTTTCCTGCTTGCAGAAAGCATGTGCTGTGTTAGCAGGTAGTAACTTTTCTTCTTTTTTTAATGCCTGTGTTGGACACCCCACCACCTGGCAACCAGGTTTTGAACTACCATATTGCTTCTGGTTCTTGCTGAATTGTTTCCCCATTAGGAGATACTGTGTGGAGTGAACAGGTGAACAAGATTTTTCGGTCAACCTCAGGAGCAGCTATGGTGAAGTGTATACTCTGACTATAAAGGACTAACATTTAGCCAGATAGCGGGCTCTAACTACCCTGTGTTCTCTTACTGTGGCTTGGCTTGGCCAGATGTGCATACCATAATACCAGTAATTATAATGGAAAACATTGAGATGATGGCACTGCTTTGAGCTGTCAAGTTAGAGAGAATCCTCCTTTTTCCTCATCCAAATCCAATTAATTCCATCTGCAGTTTCTTCTAATTCCCAGTAGAATTTATGAAATAAAATCTTAAGTTTCTAATCTAAGAACTAATTGTAAATTAATAGCATCAGTACGTAACAAAGAGAAGGATTAATGCAGGCCCACACATTCACTTTTCCTTTTTGATTACAATTCTGTATTGGATGGATCTCTCAGGACTTCTAGCAAGCTGTAACATAGTCAGAAAAGTGTTTATACAGTGATGAGAGAGGTGTGGGGTCTTTTCCTGTACTCATAGCTTGGCTAGGTTTCTGATTTTTAAAAAAAAAATCCTGTGTTATTGTCCTGTGAACAGTCTTACAGTTTTGATGAATTGCAGTTTTTATTATTAGGGGCATGGGAGTAATTTTAAAGTAATTATAGATGGTTTTGCAAGAAAATCAATGAGGTTTGTGTTTTCTGTTGGTTTGCTCTTGTGTTTAAGTGCTGCCAGAATTACTTGTAAAATGGAAGGCCTAAAATTTACCCTCTTATTGGAATGGTACTCCTGAACTGTATTTTCAATGCCCTGAATTTGCTACCTACTATAATTTCTCGTGTCCCTTCTATTTGTTTAACTGAAAATATTTCTCATATCGTCTTTCTAAATTTTTAAGTGCATTTGCTTGGGATGCATGAATTTGCATTTGTCTCAGAAAGGTAATGTTTAACTGGTGGAATGCTGATAGTCTGATGATGATTAGTGTCTTTTCTTGTTAATCAGACTGTGCTGCTCTTCTCTTTGTGTATCTCTGCTTTTCATTAGTGTAAATACTTAGTACTCTATGCAAGCTTTCTGTGATGCTGAAGGAAATATCTGCAGCTTGGCTCTTGTTTCCTCTTAAATCTTTTGCTCTGCTATTACTTTGGTCTTGTAGGGATGGTCCTTCATAATTTCCTATATTGTCCATATGTGTTCAGCTATCCTTGGTATTAATAACAGATTAGACCTTTGCTGTCTACCATGAGTTCTTCCAAATCCTTCCACTGGGCTTAACATCCTACCAAAGAAGAAAGAGAACTTCTAGGAGAGGGAGAAGGTTATTTAGAGAACTGGAAAGACAAAAACCCAAGGTTACTACTTTGTGTCTGTCTCTGTGACAGAATGAGACAGTAGTTCAGTATCTTTCTTCATGCAACAGACTTTCCAGGACAGAACTGCTTTTATCTTTTCAGCATCAAGCATTTTGTTGGCATGCAGCATAAAAAAAATCATGTATGAATTTAGAATTTAGGCTTAAGAAAAGGAAATGCTTCCTTGAACCAGTGTTTAGGACTCAGTCCACTTTCTAACTCTGTTATTGTGCTAGTTTGAGAGCTGTGCAAATAATTTTTTGACAGGAGACCTGTTAAGCTTAATGATGAAAGCTGTTAAATTTTCTCAGCATCTGTCTCATGTGTTTTCTCAAAGGAGTAGTAAAAGTAGATGTAAACACTGAAACACATTCAGTTATCCAGTGGCTCGGTTCTGACTCAGTTTATTTTCTGAATCTCCTCTGGAGCAAAGAGGTTTCAACCTGCCGGAATTGGTGTCTGGTGGGTTTTGCTGCTGTGAAGTGGAGCTCCTGAGCACTGGAGCATGGAGTTGTCTGTGTTGCCTCTTCTGGCCGTGGGTGGCGGAGCTATGCCCAGAGGGAGGAAAGACAGGACCTTGAATTTGTAATTTCCAATTAATTCCCAGCTACCAGGCTGGCCATGGGGGTCTGTGCCCTGGATTTTTAAATGGTAACATCAGGCAGGCCTGTTAGGTTAGCTAGGAGGAGCCAGACAGCGTTCTGCTAAGCTTAAGCTGGAAGTGAACTGTCTGCCTTAAAGTTAACTGCCTTGTTCAGTCAGAGGTATTGGCGGTTCTGACAGGGGTGTATGGAAACAGTTATGAAGCTTTCCCAGGGTGGAGGGAGTGCAGCTTTTTCTGCAACTAGTGACAGCCAAATGTCAAACCAGATTGGCTTCAAGCTGGTTAGCAAATTTTTCCCTTCTGAGCATTATGATGGACAAATCAGTCAACAACTCTCTTCAGACCCATCAAATTGAAGCCATTATCCTTGCCATTAGCATCATCGAACAATGCTGCTAATGAACAGTGGACCAATGTGTAACTCTTTGTCTGACTTGTTTAAAGAATTTGATAATTTATTTGGGATACTGATGACTCTCCTTAATGGCAGTAACAAGGGCTTTATTTTTCTCACATTAGGACTGGAGAGACTGTTCATTAATACAGGATGGTTAATTTTAACTGCTAAATAACCAGACCAAGAGCAACTGCAGCTGTTAGGCTTCAGAACACCTTGCTGCCTGGAAAGAGTTTTCACATGATGTTGTGACTGGGATAGCAAGAAATTAAAATCAAAGTTTTGAGAAAGGAGAAAGCTATCCTGCTGTTGCTGATTTTAAAGTGCGTAAGAGACAAATGCTGCCTAGACAAAAAAGATGAGAAGCCCTGACATTGAATCAGTATTCACTCCATACAGCCCATTTCATTTGTAGTAGATGGAATGAATGTTGCTGCTTATTTGTAACAAGCTTGGCACAGCAGAAGTATGCATTAGAAGAGAATACTTTTGCTGAAATACACTACACTGTGTTAGTAACTTGAATTGACTTATATTGTAACTAATATAATTCTTAAATGTATCTACTTGGTATTTTTTTTTGGTAATACAAAGGAAGCAATAAATGCCTTTGTCTATAAAGATGAGACATTAGCACTGATAGCAATATAACTGATAGTACTAAACATTATACCAGGCAGTTAATAGAAATTTTCACTTTGCTGTGTGGTGTGAATATACAAAGGCATTCATCTAAATTAAGGTGTGGAAAACTTTCAATCTATCCTGTCAAATTCTGTTTTACTACAGGTCAGTGTCTGCCTCTGTATCTTTGCACTTTGACTCCAGTTGTCAGTATCTTATACTGGATTATTGTAAGTGACTTGCATAAGCAGGTGTAGATCTCTGGCATGTGCCCTAGCATGCTGTTAATTGGAGATTACAAAAACATTACACAAAATATCTTTGAACAGGAAGTATGGTTAAATTTCCAAAGGAGAAGTCCTATTTCTCGAACAACTATGCCATTACTATTGATGCTTGGACCCTGGTATGTCTTCCTTCTGTGATTAATGAATCCTTATGATCCTTGTACACATTCACGATGACAACCAAAATGATTGTCTAAATGTGGAAATTAGCCTCTCTATCACATCTTCTCTGCTTGCTTGTTCCATTGTCAGGACACAGGGCTTTTGGAACTGAATTTTTTAGAGCTGGAGTTCTGTAGTTCTGTTTGTGGCTGTTTTAAGCTTTTCAGCCCTCTTTCCTAATGCAAGCTGCTGTCCAGTTCAGGGTCTTTTTGATCCATTTTCTCTCCTTCCTACATCTTGCTGATAAGGAGTCTGGAATTCCACCCCATCATTTGGCTCTTCCATTGTACTTGGCATCTTCCAGGAGTGACCCCTATAATAGCTCTTGAGAGATGTTGTTTAATAGTAATGACATTTTATTCCCAGACTTGTTTCCTGTTTGTAGGAATTAGATATACTCCTATTCCAAAAAGACATGCTGATTTTGGAGACTGTGTTCTGTTTGCTTTGAGCAGCCACACATCTCACTTCATCAGTTAATAAAAAGAGTTGAATTTTGGCAGTTAAAAGAAGCTGAGCCACTGATTGAAATTCCTGTTCCCTCAAGAGCTCCATTCACCTGCTTTAGAAGGCATAATTCTAGTGGTAGGCTCTATTTGTAGGGAGTAAGAAGGAAATTTAATCATTCAGGAGAGATGTAATTGTGCAAAAGGTGCAAATTATAGCTGGCTTTAGAGCTGCAAATAATTGCTTTGATTTGCTGACTTGAAATTGTAAGGTGGGGGGGAAAAAGCACTGCTGGTATTTCTTCATGCTGCCCCCACTGGAGACTCTTGGTGGCATGTCGTGTGTGTCTCAGTTGACACTGTTGTACTGCTGTTATTGTAAACAACCAAACTCAAAACAGCTGAAACTCTGCCCCTATATGTATTGTGTACAATATTACTTTGTCTCATACTAAGAAAACTACTGTTTCCCTACTTGGCTTTGCACAACAGTGAAAGATTTATGCTTTGTTCTGTCTGAATGAAGATTACCTCTTGTGCTCTTTACAGAAACGAACCTGAACAGAGTTCAAATTGCTGTGTGCCAAAGGAGTTAGATAAGTGAGCTACACTCAAGACTAAAAGCATCCATGAGAAATAGTTTGTGAAAATATCTATTATACTCATATGAATAATTTATAGAAACTGAAGAGTACATTGAAACAGCAACCTGTATCTAAGGTATTAAACCACATCAGTGTTCTTAGCTGTCTGTTAGTAAAATAAAGGCTGCATGTAGGTCCAACTTGTATTTTCTTCTGTTCATCTGTCACCTTACAAAGACTACTTGTACTGTGTATCCTTTCCACTTGGATATATTTATAAATGGAAAGAATGTCTCCAAGCCCCTGTTTGTTGGCTCCTCTATTTCACCAAGCTCTGCTTTAAGAGTTGAGGATTACGGTCTTGCAGGGGGTAAAGAGGGGGCTGTGTTGTAACCTGAGATTCCTCTTCCCCCGATAGCCTGTACTAAAATGTCGGGTAAAGATCATGAAAACAGCCGTATGGGGTCAACCAGAGCTCCATGTAGTGCATATCCTATTTGTAAGAGTGGCCAGTGACAGATACTTGAGGAAAGAAGGTCGAATATGTCAAGAACTCAGGAGATTTTTGTCATCTATTTCTAGTTGTCTGCACTCTGTGATATGGTGCTTCCTCAGTTAAAGTTCTGTCTTTAGGTTGAACTGTTGTAGATGGACTTTTTTAAATTTTTTTAAAAAATTTGTTTCATAACTTGTTGAATCCAGCATCTGGCTTCCTTTATGTTCTGTTGCAGATCTACTGCTATGTTAAACTACATGGAAGCTGAGTAGGGATTCCCATGACAAGAAGAATACTTACCTACACAGGATTTAGTTGTTTCTTCTCAAGCCTTTCTAGCATCAACTCTGCATTATTAATATGGAGTTAGGGGTCTGTATGAAATTTCTGAGAATTTGTTCCCAAGTTATCTTTTTACTTTCTTCTGTGATTCAGTGGTTGTATATTAGGGCTGCTCTTTTCCAGGAGTTTTCTCACTTTGATTCCTCATCTGCTGTTTAAGGATTTTGCACCCTGCTGAAGCAAGAATCATTATTATCTTTATTATTTTGTGTAAAACAAAGCTGAGAGTAGGTGTTTTAAAAGTGCCTAGAGGATGCATATAGGCATCCAGTTCTCATGTAGGGAGCTGGTGCACAACTTCAAGGTGCTTGTAAGAATGCAGCTCTCAGGATATGTCCCCGAGGCACAGTGCAGACAGGCACTCAAGAGGCCCTAAACAAGCTTGCTCAAGTACTAAAAGCAACACTGCTGTGTTAGCACAAAGATCTGCCCAAGGTAATTAACCCTGCAGAGGAACTGGGTAAAATAAGTGTGGTAGAGAGCTATAGTTACACTGCAGAGCAGAGTTAGTGCAAAATAATAGGCTATTAGATAATTTTTGTTGAATTACAAATATGTATGCCATACAGTTATGCATTAACAATGTTAAAAGAAAATTATATTGCTCGGAATTTTATGAAATACAGTCACAGGTAAAGTCTGGTCAAAGACCATAAGTTAGTCATCTTTCATGTAGACCCACCAGGCATGGTTTTGCTCGTGAAGGGTGGTAAAACAATTTTAGCCCTTTCCTGAGCATTGCACTATGGTGTGTGTGTGATTCAAGTTGGATGACATTATCAGTATAGTTTTGCACCTCCTCTGTCCCTTTCATCTTGTCTTCTTTTTCGTACTGTGGCTGTAACTAGACCTGGACATACTCTTAACTGCTTATTTCATACTCTTTACTGCTTGCTTGTGTGCAAGCAGAGTGACTCATGGCTGATTACCAGTGGCTTAACACCTACCATATCTCTTAACCTCGCTGGTCAGATAAGAAGTAAATAGTAACAGGAGAAGTTTTGTGTTTGTATATGCCAGGGGCCAAACTATGTTCACATAAAATTAGTGAGGTGTCTTTGAAGTAATTGACAATTGTTGGTCTTTTTGTCTGCCCCTTGCAGAGATGCAAATAGAATTGCACAGTTCAGGTGTTGAAATATGGGAAGCAGCAGCAAAAAATCATGGTGTTTGAAATCAATGGCACTCTGCTTGCAGTTAAGTGGTGCCTTGAAGCTGAGCCTCAGATTTGCCTTTCATGGCTTTTGCAGCAGCTCCTCTCTGCTATCTTCTAGGTGCCAGAGATCTACCAGCAGGAAGGGATGGAGCCAGAGCGTGGCTGGGCAGGAGTGCAGGGGCTGTAGGACAGCGTGCCATCAGCTGATGCACAGCTGTGCTGGGCAATTAGGGGACAGCTTTTTGTGGAGAGCTTAAAGCTGCAGGGAGGATGCAGAAGGGAAAGGTTCTAATAGGAAAAAAGGAACAGAAGAATGAAAGAAAAAGTCTTGAGTCATTACTGAAGTATTTCAGGATCCAAAAATTGCTGAATTCTTTGGTATTGCCCTCAATTGTCAGCACATCACTGAAGTAGTCACTAGATAGAAGGGTCAGAAGCAGAACTAGAGATGTGACAGAGTTGTATAATCTGCCTTTCAGGGAATAGGAATCTTGAAAAAAGGATAATGCTCACAAAAAAAAAAAATCTATTTCTTTTTTCAGAGTTTACAAGTAGAGTACAGTGCATTTGAGTTAGTAAGCCTTTAAAAATAAATTACTGCTGCATGGAGTTGATGCCATTATGGTGACAGATGACCTGGATTGTTTTGCTGGGAAGGAAGCACCCTTCCCTTGAGAAAAAGTCACAGCTGCTTATCTTGGCTGTGCAAACCCAAAAACCCTTAAATACTTAATTATTTATGTATTTTACATGGAGAGTTCAGAAGGGAAATATAATTCCTTTTATTTACAACAATAGTGAAATAATTAAAATTTTTTTTCTTTGAGGATTTGTTATGGATATTAAAAATTCCTGTGGTGAGTTTGCGTGATCATTGTCAGGTCTTCTCTTTTTGTAGCAGAGGTGTAGTGAGATGCAGATGATAACTCTGTAAATCACTAGTAGTGAAATAGTAATAGCAAAGTGTTTGTAATTTTTGAGCTTTCCTTCAAAGGGCATGGTCATTTCTCCAGTCCTAGCTAACGGAAAACCTGTGATGTCTGGCTAATTTCCGTAGTGACTAGTTTTAAATTCTTTGTTCTTTTGCTTTAATCAATGGTATTCAGAAAGACTGGTGTGAAAAACTGTCATTTGATTTGAGATCATAGAAAGTAGACAGGGAGAGAACTTATGTCTCCCTGTTCTTGATTGCCTCTGCGTGTGCCCTGGGAAGACTGCCTTCCATGGATGCTAGAGGGTGTTTTTTGCTTCTTAGAGAACAAAGAGCAACTGAGGAAGTCACTACAGAAGTAGATTTACAATTTCCCACCCTCCCGATTTAAATTTAGATACATATATTTGTGTATTTTGAGAAATAGCTTAAAGTTTTTTTTTTGTTATTAAAAGTATACCTTGTACATAGGGTTGAGAAATTTTATTTTCAATTGTGAAAATTTGTAATCTTAAATACAGAACAGTGTATCTCTAAATCTGTCATTCCTGTCACATTAATGTAACATCTTGATTACATGTAATCAAGCATGTATTAATCAAAGCAGAGCAGAATCATGTCAACAACTTAAAACAAAAGCAAAATATTTTTGACTGTGCACATGCAGTGATGCCATGAGAAAGACAACAGTTTGCTGAAAGCACGCAAGTTGTTATGTTGGCACAGTTTTAAGCAAGCAAGGCTGAATGAGGCACAATATGACATTTTGGAGTTCATGTTGGGAGTAAACATGCCACAACAATCAACTATCTTGTCAAAGAGCTACAAAAATAATTTATTTCCCCTCCAGAGCGACTACTCCTAGGGAAAGAATAGTTAGTATATTAGATGTCTGGGAAAAAATTATTATGCGGCTATGAAAGGGGAGAATGTTTGGGTCATATGAAAAAGAAACATCAAAAGCTGGTAGTTTGTTTAATCTATTTTTTGAGCGCCAAAGTGAACAGTTTACCATAATTTCCTTTTAAGCCTGTTATATAATCAAGAATATCCCACCAGCAAGATGTATAGGTGAAACCATCATTTGAATATAAAAGAAGTTCTTGACTATTTGGCAGATTCTGCCAGTATTTTCTTTGATCTGTTTGATTTATGCTAAAACTATAGAAAATACACGTAAGTGTGTATGAAATATTTCTATATATAATATCAGATGTTTTAAAATCTAGTTTTCTGTGTAGGTGTTGAAAGATCTTTAAAATAGACACTTATATTTCTATTTAACTTGCAATGGCATCATAGTAAATATAGAGATTTTCATTTCCTCCTTGAGTTATCATTTGAAACCACCAACAAGACCCACTTAGGGGAACTTTCCCTTCAGATGTGTTTGTGCAGGAAGCAGAATGCTGCCAGGTGCTGTAAAGGACTTTTCTGTAAATTGCAGTGACTTTTGCAGGCAGGATTTTTGAAGTCTGCTTTTCCTGGCCTGTGACAGATGCTGAGGGTCTGAGTAGCAGTCCACCACTACATTATATTGTTCAAGGTTTTATTGTGAATCATAAAATTGTTTTGTTTCACGTGTAAAACAGCTCCTGAATTTAAGGAATTAAAGAGAATATAAAAATAAAGCTGTAAACCTCATTCAGAGAAGTCTTTAGCAAAACTTTGTCATGAGAGTAAAGAGTGAGTGTTGGACATTTACAGGGAGACTCCTGCTTTTGCAAAACTTTTGAGGGTCATTTAGGAAATAAGTCACCTAATTTAAGGACCAACTTTTAGATTAATCTGGGCTACAAATATGTCCCATGGTCATGACATTGTGAGAATGCAGTGTTTGGTAAGATGACCTCGATGCTTTTTTGACTTTTTAGCTGTGCTGTTGCTCTCTCTTTGTTAAGACAAACGTGATGACAGTCTGCTGCCCTAATTATGCTGAGCACATGCCTTGTGTCTGTCTGGTCATTTCTCAGCAACTGCTAAGCTTTTGCTTGGTTTCAACCACATTTGAAGGAAGGTCCAGATAAGCTGGTGGTTTATCGGGCACATAAAGTGAAGAGGGAGAGAATGGGCTAGAGCTTAGACAGATAAAATTGTATGATAAAGCAAAGTTTTGAATTCACTGCCTCTGCGATATCAGGGTATCTGCATGCATTATTATCTTCCAAAGTTGTGTCTACAGAACCCCAAATGTCAGCTGTTGCAGACTTGTTTTTGGTCACATTTCACTGTTGCTTTTCTATTAAACTTATTTTCTTTTGGGTTTTTTTACACTAAAAAACCTAATCTCAAAGGTGTCTTCTGAAATATCTGCGTGTTCTTTAATTGCAGACCAAGGCCTTGGTAAAATTCAGACTATCATAGGAGATGCTGTGACCTCGTTTCTGAGATTTCAAGAGAGTTTTTTTGACTAATTTATTCTCTTCTTGGGGAGACTGCTGGTGTATCTTTTGTAACAGATATTACCAAGGAGCAATGCAAAGTATGTATGTGGTACTGTTTGGGTTGGGGGAAGGGAGACACATATTAATGTGATTACTTGCAGGATGAAAGATAGTGAGGTATTTTAACTGGTTCTGGCTTTAGACCAAAGTGAAAAATTAATGGACTGTAATGTTGTTGGCTTTGTTTGATGAAGTGCTTAGTGAATGTTATTCAACTGAAGAATAAATATTCTTGATACAGTTGTTGAGAGAAAAGAAAAAACATTGCAGCACGCTGTAACTTGGTGGTGTTAAGCATTCATTTAGTCAGCATGTTAATCATTAGCATTGGTTTTGGCTTTTAAGTTCTGGAGTGAGGCAAGGCTGTTCACAAAAGTGCGGTTAAGATTCTGAGGTGGCCAAATCAGAGAGGCTTAATTACTGACCAGGTTTTGTTTCACTAACAATGTGGTGCATTGCAAACAAGTGAGATGGTGAGTGAAGCTTTGCCTAACTTCTCTAAATTTAGGTCTAGGTACTGCATTCATTGCAATGCCCACAACTTTCTGTTGCCTCTATAGCAACAGGATCCCTCTGCACACTGAGATCATTATGGGCCATTGTTATGGCCAGTAAGTGCAAGATAAGTGAATGTGTGACTAAAGAGATAATCTAACAAGGATAGCTGCATTGAGATTATCAGTGGATTGATAGTTCAATAAACTTTTTGTGAAGACATTTGTAGTGAATGCAAAGCATATAGTACAAATACATATTTCTTTTTAGTCATTGCTACAGCACTCTTCTGGGTTTATTAGGGCTGATTATCCTAACAGAGTAGCACTTTGAAGGGAAGGGTATGATGGAATGGAAGGTGTTTGCCCTTTGACATATTCTTCTTATATGCTTGCAATATGATTTTTTTTTAATGAAAAATAAAAGCAGTGATTGAAATCTGATGTTTGCTTACAGGAAAGCCATTTTAACTGCAGAATGAGGGGAAGAAACTTTGAAGAAGTGTCACATTTCTTATCTAAAGGTGGGATAGTGTCTTGTTGGATAAAATATCAAATCATTCGACCTGTTGGCTGTTCTTGGTAGTTTGAAGCTTCAGCTATTGCACAATGTGTAATTCATATTTAGTAAGAGTACTAAATTATTTTTCTCTTCATATGTTTTGAAGGAGAGTTAGTGTTGATGGAGTTGCTAGTATCTCTGAACTACAGTACCCTCTATTATCTTTCCAATATTGAATTACTTTTATTAGGTTTTGTTATTATTTAGTTAAGGTAGCACAAAATTCTCAATTAAAATTGATTATTCTGGTATTCACTCCATTCACTTATCTAATTTGGTGAATCAAACTTAAGAAAAAGTGAAGTTAATTTGTATTATAAAGGGACTACAGATATGATAGAATAATACTGATAATGCGTAACTTAAATCAGTTCCAAAACAGGATAGAGATTTACAGACTTTTCTTTTGGTATCTCAGGTTTTCTTAAGTAGTGAAAGTTAATTTTTGTTACTTTACAGAAAAGATGTACAGTTAGCATCACAATTAAATTTAAGAAAGGACCAGAACTGATTTAATAATGGCTGGAAATGAGTATCAAATCTCCTACTCCCCTCACAAAGCTTTTGCTGTGAAAAGTGTTGAAAAACATGCACTGTACGTGTAACATGGAGCTCTTTAGGCTTTTTAAGGTTAAAGTTAGACTAGTGTCAAAGTATTTTAATGTAGAAACTGTTTAAAGCACTATCTGGGAGATTGATATGTGTTTTAAAAGAACAGGGCCAATGAAAGCCTCTTGGGTGGTAGATTTCATAATGATGAAATATTTTTTTTGTGGAGTAAGGGAGTTCCCATGTGCCACACAACTGCCCTGTTGTGCTGCAGATTTTAGACACTCAATGAAACCACAATTCTTCCTGCAAGGGCAAGAGACTCCTAGAAGTGTGTCATGAGGTCACATGATTGGTATGAGAAACTCCAGTAGTGTTTGGATCTTTTGGAACAGCAGTAATCTTGGAGATGATTTTGTTTGACATAAATTCCCAGAGTACAGCTGTTCTAGATACAGGAAACTTCAATCCTAAAATCTGAAAGCATAAATTGGTTTTTGATGCCACCCTAGCCCCAATATCAGAATTGGTCCTTGATACATTACACTACAGTGAACTTTAAGAACTGGACTTCTTAGGCCAGCTTCCTGCCAGCTCCCAAGGCTCTGTTGTTTCCTACATGTTAAAACTAGATAACAGTACTTGAAGTGAATAATAGCCTGAATAAAAGTTTGTTTGTTTTTTTTTTCTGTGAAGCAGGAAGACTGATATCCATGAGATGCACTAAAATGACTGAGAGTGGAAATAGGCACAGATCTGTCAAATGAGAATACTGAATTTTTAATTGAAATTTTTGTAATTTTGCATATGTCTACATTCTGTGTTAAGTTCTGAGTAGTTTAAAATGGTAATAGTAATTTTTTTAAAAAAAAAACCCTAATGCTCATAAAAGACCCCACTGGATTCATAGTCACGTATTCATGGAAGGTCATGGTAAAATGGACACAGAAGAGAGCAGTTTCTATCGGAGAAAGTAGTTCATTTTTGTTTAGGCCAATGGTCCTGTAGAGGACCAGCATAAGTGTGTCTCAGACTTTCTTGACTGCTATGTCAGGGAAGGTGTGATCCAAAGAGAGGGTCCCACATGGGTGGGGCAGTGCTGTTGTGTTTGTTCTTTGGTGGAACTCAGGAAGAAACTCAGGGAGCAGTAAGCTGGTGCTCAGTTCAACACATAAAAAACTCTGGAGCTATGTCATTTCTACCTTTTGCTCTTCTAAGGGACTGGTATAGCAGTTCTGACAGGAAGCCACTAAATAGTTTCTAATTCCTTCCATGTTGTATTTAATAGATAATCTTCTCCACAAATGCTAATGTAATGCTTATCCAGCACCTTGAATAGCAGAGCAGTAAAGTAAATTTAAACATTATCACGAAGTGCTTGGAAGAGTTAAACTAATGCCAGGATTTAGTGCTGCATTTATTACATATTGCATTACAGAGCTGTATGTTGTATTGCAGTATATCGCTGTTTGAGGCACTATTTGTATTGACAATTCTTGTGACCAAATTTTGCTTTTGGAGTCTTTGAGTTCAGAGGTAGTAATGACTGAGAGCATCAGAAGTCTAGCATAAAGTCTTGCATCTGGTGGGAAATGAGCATTTTAGAGCATGACAGCAGTATTTAATCTCAGAATACTGGCTTCAGAAGCACAGAAAACCCCCTGTGCAGCAGAATTTCAGTGCAATTTGATACAAAGAGTAATCCCCCCTGCATTTTCTGCCTTAATCTCGAGTTGGCTTTAAACTCTCACAACACCAAGCACACCTGTATTGGAGTGATGGTTTTTGCCACAGAGAGCAGCCTGCTCTCACCCAGGTGATTGTCAGGTCCCATGGCTGGGCCTTCTTCCCAGTCGCACCAGACCTTTCCTGGAGCTGAAGCTCAAGATGCTCAGTCGTTCTGGCCTGTCACCCACCTAGAAACAGGGTGGTTGTGTTGCAGTTCTAAAGCTAGAGATGAACCAGGTGATGTTGTGAGCTTTCTTCAAAGTCCGTGTTTCAGGATGCTGTATTTTTGTATCTAAGCAAAGGCAGTGACTGTACTGCTTATCAAAGTCAGATTTGTGCTATAATCCTTTTGAAAAGAAATGTGCTTTGCTAAGAATTAAAAATATGTCTAGACAGTATTTTTAATGATCTCTCTCCCTTCCAGGTCTTAAATTTTTACATGTCTATTTTATGTTTTACTGCACTACAGATAACCTGAGATGAAAGAAGAAATTTAACCATTTGTTTGGTTTTTTTCTTTCCTTCCTTTTCTTGCGTGTGTACTTTTTTTCCTTCTTGCTTGAGATCATTCAAAATCTAATTCATAATATATGGCAAGGGAAGTAAGAGAATGAAAACAGTGCTTAGTGAGGAGGAAGACTGAATTCTAGAGATATCAGTGAGAAATTTGTGATTGAGAAACTGAGCCTGTTTGCGTGACGAATTATGCTAGCTGAGCATCCTGCTCTATGCTCCTTTGAGAAGTCTTCCTTTGCTGACTCACTGGGAGGCCACATGTGCACCCAGCAGCAATCACCTTAACTGGTTTCTCACTTGAACACTTAAAACAGCCACTCTTTCTATTAGCCCAGGTCCAGATACTGATTTGCAGGTGCAGAATTTACACTAGCTTTTCCTTGTCTGCTGTCAGCTTCTTCCCTTTCCAAAGCACTGGGCTAGTCTGATATCAGAGTATGAAAATATGTCAAATACTGTTACTTACTGAGCAAAAGAGCTTGTATTTTCCTCTTTGTTTAAAAGTTGTATTCCTACTGTACTTTTAAGTTTGCTTTCAAGTTTACTTTAGGAGTTGAAATCACATATAAAACCAGAAAGGAAAAAACAAAAAAAAGTAGGCAAAGCCCCCTAAGTCATTTTTATGGCTTAATGACAATGGAATTATTTTCAAGAGTTGATATTATTTTTCAAGCCCACTTTAGTGTACTTCAGTTTGGTTGATATTTTTAACTATTACAATCTATTTCGAGTGGTTGGTTTTGTTTGTTTTGTCATTGAAGAGTGTTTGTAAAATAAGGTATACACAAATGCAGTTTTCTATTTTATTTTTAAGAAAGCACCGCAAATCAAAAGATATCTTTAGTTTGGGGTCCTCTGACCAGTAGTTCAGAGATTTTTGCTTAGGGAAGATAAAACCACAGTTAATGTGTAATTATGAACTATGTCTTATTTTCAGTTAACTACCTAAAGACATGCAAAAAGAATGCATAAGATAAGTATTATATTTTTTGTAGAAAATCAGTATGTCCTAATGTATGAATGCACAGAACTTTGAAAAGATGTTTATCTAATGCTAAGTTGCAAGAATACATTGGATTGCTGTAGGACAAAAACTTTGTTTTAAAAAAAATAAAGATATCTGTCATTAATATATTGATTACTCTTTTGATTTATTAAAAACATCTCTATTTTTTAATTTTTATGATCTTGATCTTAAACCTGAATTCTCTCATAGAAGAAAGGAAATATAAATACATTGTTACACGTACAGTAGCCCTTTGATGCTTTCTTGCTGATGGAGACTGTCACTTTCCCATGTTTAGAAAGTGGTATAGATTTTTCCAGATCAGGCAACATATGCTGTATTATGTCCTTCAGGTTCAGTTTACAACCAAAATGGGCAGCAGCACTTTTTGTTAAAAAGCAAGCATAGGTGATAGGATCCAATGATTATTGCTTAGGAGGGAGTGTCAGGATTCATCACTATGTCATTCAGGTTCAGTAACTATTGGGCTTCCCAGGGCCACTTGTGCCAGATTGCCATTGGCCTGAACTCCTTCCCGTTTTTGGTGAAGGTCAGGAATAGTTTGTTGCAGCAAGTACCTTGCTTGTTTTTTCTCCTTGATGTAGAAATCTAAGCTAACAAATCTCAGTTTTATACTACCTTGCAAGTATTTTTATTATTTACACATGAACTCTGAAGTATTTGTTGAACTAAAGCCCATGAATTGAAATCCAGTGCCTTTCTCTAGTTACCTAACAGTCGTTTCTAGGAAGATGTGCTCGATTTAGTGCCTTTTTGGGCCTTTTTGATTTGAGGTATCTTTGTTGTTAGAAGTTTATAGAACACATTAGCATTTTATATAATCAAGTTTAGTCAATTTTAAAATACCACTGCTCCTAATAATGGTAATATTTCCACTTGCTTTGTGTGTAGTAGTTCTGCAGCTAGTGTCAACAGCTATAAAAAGAAAAATTTCACTTCCTAATGTATTTTTTTGGTATTTCCATTTAACGGCAATACTCCAAAGTTCAGTCACACTTGAACAAAAATTACTGAGAGAACTGGAGACATAAATATTTTTTAGTATTTACTATATTTTTTGCATGTGAAATATAAATATCATTAGTGCCTAGGAATGGAGGACTCTGGAGTAGGCTGAGGTTGGGGGGAACTCCTCCATTTTGCTGTACTTCAATAATCTATATGCATGTGGAAATGCATAAAGAATGTTTGGTCTACTCTTTCTCAACTATAATTTTCCATGTCTCCAACTAGGTAGTAAAAATCAGGGTGACAGTAGTTTCAGGTTTCTTTTAGCAGTACAGTTATTCACTCTGTTCTCAATGGATATGAAGGTTATCTCATTAACTAAAGGTCTGTTTTAGTCCACAAATGATTTTCCAAGAACTCATAGTATCTTTCAGCATCTTCAAAGCTCTCAGGTCCAGGCTTCAAAGAGGGAAAATGTATATGCAGAGAGATTGGGTAGTATAAATTATGGCCTGATGACAGTGGAAGAGGAAACTGGATAGCACTTTGCAGTTTTGTGATATTAAATAGGATTCTCAGTAAGTCGTGCTATCTGCTGGGAAGTTCTCAAAAAGCTGAGTGGTATCCAAAAAGTCCCAAGGAGGGAGTGGTGATGGGTTGTGGCTTTATTTAACCTTGGCTTGCACAGGCTGTTTCCAAAGGTCATTGCTGAATCTATTTTTTATATAGAGTATCTCAGCTCTAAGAGAATGTGATGGGTCACCATTTAGAGGTGTCTGTCTTTCTCCGTTGATGGGTAGGGGCAGCCTTGGTGGTTACTGAAATGAGATTGCTGATATAAATTCCATCCTGACTGTGACAAACTGATTGCAGTCTGTTAGTTCTCTTTTGGAGGAAAGCCTGATTTGTGTCACCTTACAACTCACCTATCCATTCCTGTTTTAGTCCACTGACACAGCTTACTGTACCATTAGTGTTGTTCATGTTACTGGTCAGGAGATGCACTTGGGCCTTGGAAACTTTTGGAAGAGGGGTATATAGCCCACGTAAAAATGTTGCCAGAAAATTGTTCAGCTGTTCAGCTGAAACTTGACCCAGCATCAGATTTCTGGCTAGAGATCACAAAGAAAGAAACAAAACATAAAAAAAGAATTCTCACATACCTATGCACTTTAGAGATGAGAAACGTCTCTGGGTGAAAGAGAATTCTATGTTAACTTTAGTTTTCTCAGCACTTGTATGCTTTTATGCATTCGTCAAATTTGATTAAAATTGGTAAGTTTATGAAATCCATGCAATGTTTTTGGGTGGAGCATAGTTACATTTCTGAGGTTATATTGCTGACTGGAACTGTCTCCAAAACATGCCTTGGTGGCATTTTACTAACACTGACAGAGCTGTACATTTTTACAGAGGTGTTTATGTAATTTGTTCAGGTTTGCTTATTTTAGTTTATGCCCCATTGGTAGTTTTGCTGTGATTCACATAGCAGTAGGCAGCATGCCAACTTCCAGGCCAGCCAAGACACTCTTCTTGACTGGAGGCTATGGATAGTCCCTTGGGTGGATTGATTTATTACAGGTCCCATCAGCAAAGCCCATTAAGCTTTCACTGAAGAAAGCATAAGCAATGCATATGTTTTAAAGTGGTCCTTATTGAAACACACAGCTACTGGTGATTGGTTTAGATGTCAGCATTGGGGATCTGTCAGCAAAACTTTACGTAGCTGTTGGCTGTAGGCTATAGCAATGTAAGTTGATTCTTTTCATTGACCTTAAAAAGTGTTAGTGATTTATTCCATATAGTGATGTCTGAGCAGAAAACTATACCCATTACAGGCAGTAGATCCATTATGAGATGCCTTCTCTGGAGAGGAGAGAGCCCAAGCTGCATCTCAGCAACAAGCTGACAGTTATTGTTCACTGTGGGGGCAGAAAGTCGCTGTATTTGCAATTGACCTCACACCTTTTAGAGAGTAAAATCCATTATTATCAAAGTCTAAAAGTTAAAAAACCAAAACAAAACAACAAACCAAAAAAACCCAATACCCCCACCGAACAAACAAAAAACTGCACTGGCTATTAATTTACTGTCTTTGTGTGTAGCTGTTGTCCAGTGAATGGCTAGTCCATAACCATATTTGATATTCTGACTCTCACTGTATTATTGTCTGAAGATCAGCTTGTGACAATTTTTCTTATTACAGTTTTCTCTCTTTTCTTTTCATGTTCAGCCTACAGTCGTGCTGACAATGACACGCTTTCTTCTAGCTACTGCTTCAGCGCTGCTGTTTGTTAAAGATGATGCTTGTGCCCTCCTCCATGTTTCCTTCCCTGAGAATCTTTCTGATGCAGTCGTGAGGGAGTAATTTACCCTGCTATGCAGTTGCTGTAGTTGTGATTTCTAACCTAACTGATATCTCAAGGGATTTTAAAAATTTTGCAGGCTCTGGATGGTAGGCCCACCGAATGCTGAGTCACTTTCCTCAAACTGCAATAAAATGTCAATTTTATTTCATCTGTGTTCTTTTCCCCCCCTCACTAACCTATTCTTTTTTTTTTCTTTTTATTTTTCTTTTTCTCTTCATATTTATGAAACTTTGTGTGTGTCTGTATTTTATTTTCTTGGCCTGGCTGCCCTTGCTTTCTTAATTTTCTTACCCACCTTTTTGTTACAGATTTCTATGGTGACACTGTGTACTGCTGGTAGTTGCCTTTCACTGCTGCTGGCTTTTGCAGGTTCACCTGCAGACATCAGGCTCTTCACTCAGAGCTGTGAGCTGTGGTTAAAAAAAAAGAGGATTAAAAATCGTAGTGAAGCCTTTACAGAGCAGTGAACAGTCACCTTGCTTAGAGTTTATGCCACTAAAAAGGTGTGGGTAGGGCAGGTTTGCAATTCCACATATGATTTTTTTAAATACTCTTTTAATAAAAAGCCTCTTGTTTCTATGTTATCTTCCAAACGGGAAGTTCTTTAGATCTGATTTAATGCACTTGAATTATAAAGGGCACTCTACATTCCTGAGGCTCAGCTAAGAAAGAGTCAGTGGGGAACTCTTCAATTGCATAGAAACGTCTTGGGTCTGGTTTTGTTTGTTTTAAATATCTTTCAGCTAAATCAAACACAAAGTGTAACACTTGGACACCATATGGGTTCATGATGTTTATGAGAAGAATTAGGAGGAATATGAGATTCATAAATCAGGGAGTGGCTCCCATTGATCTGTAAGTGTATTCTCTTTCTCAGTAACAGAGATAGATAGTCATGTTCAGATTTCTTGATGTTTCAGGGCAGATTGTATGATAGAAAGCATAAGAGACTTGCTTGTATGTATGATAGAAAGCATAAGAGACTTGCTTGTACTTTGATTGCATTTCATGTTATGTGTTTCTAAAAGACCATCCTGTCCTCTTTTCTTCTGCAGAGATACCAATGTGGAGTTTCTGTTCATTGTTGACCCATTTTCCCTCTATTTCTGTCACTCAGTTAATAGCATATTGGCAGGAAAGAAAATAGTTTATGCCCTATTCTCCAGTTGCTCTCTTCTTTTTCCCACAATTATGAAATATTTTTGAGACCCTCCTTTTCCTCAGCCTCTCCCTCTTTTTTCTTTTTTTTTCTGAGAAAACTGAGTACTTTATCATAGTACTAGCCTTTTCCCCATCAATATTTTTTTACATGCTCTCAATTCAGATGGTTCTGCCTCTCAGTGAAAAGTTGGTTTTCTAATCTAAGTGAAATCTATCTTTTTAAAAACAGGCAAAGCTCAAATTGAACTGATCTACTCAAATGAAAGGAAATGGAGAGCACAAAGCTGCTTTAACTCAAAACCTGTACCTAAGACTAATAGGGATTAGGTCACATTTGGCAAGAGTGTGCATCTCTGAGTTGCCTCCATTAACTGGGTCCGTGCTCTCAGACTCACTGGAAAAATAAATAGAAAAGTAATTGGTGGAACTTAAAGTTACAACATTGACCAAAGATGGGAGATAATTTTGCATTTGCCGTTCTGGCTACATATACAAGTTTTACATTTGAAGTGGTGTTTTCTTTTAATTTCTGCTGCATCAGTTTTTTTCTGCCTCAGCAGAGATCAGTAAATACAAAGTTATGAAAATTGCCTCTTAATTTTAAGAGGCCTGTGATCCCCTTTCAAAGCAGAATATAATTGAAGAAGTATTTCAATTAAACAACTAGTTGTTATAACTGGTTACCTTTTAGTCTTTGAATTATTGCTTATTTTCTAGTACTTTGCTGGCACCTTGGGTGTGTGTCACAGAGAATAGATAAGGCGTTGTGAGAATATGTGATGTTTTAGGCTGTTTGACTCTGGTACTGTGAGGATTTTCCCTGTGCTGTAATTTGCAAGGGGGACTGCAGTGAAAAGTCGTTAAGAGGCTTTCCCTGACTTAAGCCAAGTTCAACTGCTAGCAGGATGGAAAGCTGTGTGAAGCCATACTACATTCCCACTGAAGTGTTTCTCAGAGCTACTTGGAACTGTGTTGTGGTCGCACACAGCAGACGGCCCACTTGGATCTGCTGCCCCAGCTGGTCGCTGTCTTCCTGTTCCACTGACAGCCCCTGCTGATCATATGCATCAGGACCAGCCGCTGCTTTGCCCAGGTCACCTTTGCTTCCTTCAAAGGCAGTTGCAGCCTGAGTGCTTTTGGATTGATGGGGATCTCAGTGGAGTATTTTGTAGTAGATGTGTGTTCATGTGTTTAACATAGCAGCACTGTAGAAAGGAATGTGCTACGAACAAGGATGAGGTAGGTTATAGCGATGTGGGAATATTTAGTTACTATAACCTGGGAAAACAGAAAAATTAGCTGTTACTTGGTAAAGAACCTTGTAAATTTTTCCTGTGTGCCCTGATTTGTGCTCAGCCCAGGTTTTTACTGGCCCATTTCTGTGCACTGACAAGATTCCTGCTGAGGACTACTGAACTGGCTCACAATGTAGGAGTACTCTGTAGCATATTTACTGAACTTGTTTTTCATCACACAAAATATATTTTGTTCAACTTCACTTTACCCATGAGGTTTGAAGCACATGCCTACACATTTGCTTCATGTGTAAATACATACCTGGATAAATTCTCACTGCTTTCATCACGACAAGAATGCTGAGGTGTTGGCATCTCCTAACTTCTGCACCCAGTTCCTTGTGCTCAGCCTGGTTGTTGCATGTACATCTTTGACTTTAATGAAACAGGGAAAACCCTGCTGTGGGCTACTACACTGCCACAGTACATTTCCTATTCTGACACAGATTTCCTTTTCTAGTGTGCTGAGGTACAGTGCTAACAGGTGCACTGTCTTCATTTAGTTCAAGAGGGAAATAAGACTCAGATTTTACCAAGGATCTAAAGTTCTGCTGGGCATGGACCTCATAATCCTCAATGTCAGAGCCACCCCAGTTCAAAGGTATCTGTACAGAGCCTCAGAAATACAAATGGAAGCAGTATTAGGATCATATGATAATTCAGACTGAAGGGACCTCTGGAGGTCCTGCTCAAAGGAGAGTCAGCTGTGACCACTCAAGTCTTGAAAACAACCAATGATGGAGCTTGTGTAACTTCTTTAGGTAGTCTTTTGCACTAGTTGACTGTCCGAATGGTGAAAGAGTTTCTTATATCCAGTCTGAACCCCTCTTTTTCAATTTATGTTCATTTTCTATTGTGTTCCCACTGTGAAAAGCATGGCTTCCTGTACTTGATACTCCTTGCAGAATTTCTCTTTCTTTTCCAACTGCTTGCAAGTTCTGGAAGGCTGCTGTTAGGTTGCTTCAAAACCATCTCTTCTCTAGCCTGAACAAGCCCTGCTCCCTTAGCCTGTTCTCACCGGGCAAGTGCTCCAGCCACCCGACAGTCTTGTTAGCCCTCATCGATCTCACTCTGGTTTATTGATCTTTCTGGTATTGCAAGCCCAGTGCTGGATGCAGGATTGTAGATGTGGTCTAATGAATGCTAGACAGAGTGGGATAGCTGCTTCCCTCAATCTGCTAGCTGTGTTCCTGTTAACACAGCCTCAGGTGTCCTCCTGTGTAAAGGGAAGCTGTGTTGCCCATGCAACACAGGAGAGAGAGGGTTAAAGCTGTCTAACATAACAGGGGTGTTTTAAACTGCAGCTTGCATTGTCATGCAAGTCACAGGAGACAGATGGTTGAGCCTCTCTAGCAGCTATCAGTATGTCACTGTGGTACGTCTCTCTCAGCCTCCAACTGTTGTCAGGCTGGTGGTGGAGTAACCTGTGGTGGGACATATGCAAGGCTATCATTGTATGCAGCACCACATAGGGAGAACTGAACGCTGCTGGCCCTTTGTGCAAGAATTATTGTTGGAAACAGAACCCTTTTCTGGCATGTCAGAGTCCTTGTTCATTTGTTGCTTCCTTCCCAACACTTTTCAGCCAAGAAGAAATAGGAAGAATTTTAAGGGTAGAGATTTGAGAAGAGGTCAAAACAAAAGGAAGGAACAAGAAGAGAAATGCACCGAGACAGTGAGTTTAGTTTCCCTGGCCAGCTGCAGTGCTGGACGTTGGAAAGATTTTGCCTTTGTCCCACTACTGGTTTGACTTTGATTATGAGCATTTGCAGCTGTGCCTTCCTCATTTACCTTACTTGGCAATTGTTGGTTTTTGGGGAGAAAAAAGCTACATGATTTGTATATGAGAATTCTCAGTAGCAGGAAATTTACCATTAAAGTAAATAATAGTAGTGACAAGAAACTAATAACCATAATAAATTTGACTTCAAATATTAAATGTATGTGTCTTTTTCTTTCTCATTTGAACCACTAGTAGAAAAATAGGGTTTTGAACTATATTTTCTGTTTTTGTCCTGGCGTCAGCGAACAAAGGTGGCAACATTTCAGAAAGTCGAGGAGTTTTGAATAGGAGGGAAGGTACCTACAACTGTCTCTGAAAACCTTGTCATTATTATTGTAATCTCTGCCATTTTATGTTTTTAATATGAGTAAATTGTATAGCCTGATAGCTCTTAAATTCATTGGGTTGTTATCATGCACATGCAATCAAACCATGAACATTTGTCTAAGCAGATGGAAACTGAGAATGAATCATTCTTTCCTTCAAATGGAGTTCTGGATTTTTTGGGGGTTTCAAAAAATTGCAATGGACAATGAAAGGGGGATTAGACAGAGGGGAATTATTGATTCATTCTTAACTTTAAGTTAATAAGAAAGACAATTTGTCTACTATTCCCATAAGAGTATGTCAGTCAATTAGGGTAAAAAAAAGAAAAAAACATTACTGTTCCTGCATTTATGGAAAAGTTAGCCCCTTAAAAAGAAAATTAAAACCAGAAAAATTTGATTAATTTGGAAATCTTAATGTAAAGTACTTCAATGTTAGTGATTTTCATTCTGTAAGGAGGATTAGTTTTATATAGAGATTTCTAGTCCAAATTTGTGGCCATGTATGCATGTTTATCTCAACTTTAGTATGGCTTTTGACAATTTCCCATAACATCATCATAGACAAAAAGACGAAGTGTGGTCTAGATAAGTTGACACTGAAATGGACTGAAAACTGGCTGAAATTCCAGTCTCAGAGAATTGGGACCAGTGGCACAAAGTCCTGCTGGTATCCAGTGTCTAGGGGTATATCCCAAGATATGGTGCTGGCTCCAGTATAAATTGATGCCCTCATTAAGGACCAGGGTGGTAGGATGGAGTGAGCAAATTTGCAGAGGACTGAAAACTGTGAAGAGTGGACAATAAACCAGGGGGCTGTGCTGCCACCCAGATGGACCGTGACAGGCTGGAGAAGTGGGCTGATGGGAACCTCATGAAGATCCACAAAAGGAAATGTCTAGTTCTGCCCCCGGAAAAGAACAATCTGTCAGCCATCAGCCTCCTGGGCTGCACTAGGAAGGGAGTTGCCAGAAAGTCAAAGGAAGTGATCTATTCTCTCTGCTCAGCCCTGGTGGGACATCTGGAGTGGAGTACTGGAACATACTGGGGTGAAGCAAAGGGCCACATAGATGAACCTGAGCTTGACTTTTCAGTGTGAGGGTGGTTGAACAGTGGCATGAGTTGCCCAGAGTGGATCTGTTCTTGGAGATACCCAAAAGAGGAGTGGGCACAGTTGCAAACAACCTCCTCTAGTTGTCTGTGCTTTGACAACTTTCAATGGTCACTTCTAGCCTCAGCTCTACTGTGGTTCTGTGATTTAGGGACAAAGAGGCAAGAAGTTTTAGAAAAGCCACACAGAGGAACTTACATGGTTAAAATGTTGAAGCAAAAGTTGTTGAAGTTTCTTCCTGGAGTGCCAAGGGGTGGGGAAATCCAGTGGTTCAGAAAGTCCAGCTCAGATTCCTTTGTTTCATCTGTACTAGCAAATTAGAGATCAGAATTCAATTGACTACAATTAAATTGCTAAAAAGTTGACAAACACAATAGCTTTAGCTTGTGCTAGTTGTTCTCTCCCAGTCAGTTCCTAGGTATGGCTCTCTTTGCAGCCAAGCTGACTTCTGCTCTGTGCAGGCATGGTAACCATGGGTTAGGCAGTAGGAGAGTTGAACACTATTACGAGGGCTGTTCTTTGTCACTTAGCCTCACTACCAGAAAGTGTTACTACATGGTTTGTAATTTACTAGCACAGAGATAGTGTTAAAGTCTAGGTACCTGGATCCATATCTGGCAACCTGAAAAATTGTCTCTCTTGCCACAGCTCTAGCTCCTATGCTCTCAGGCTTGTGAATCAACAGGATTTCCGGGGCAGGACCTCATGAATCTTTTATAACTGATAGGGAAGCAGAAGACTAGATACTTTGCCTGAGCCAGCAAGTCCTAGAGACTGAGCTCCAAGTATCAATTTATTAAAAACTGAAGAACTTTAAAAGACACGAGAATACATTAAGAGGCATATTAAAAGATTTGGGGAAAATAAAAAATAAAAAAAAAAAGAGCTTAAAAGGCAAAGTATTATTTGCATGGGAAAGTTATATATTTTAAATTCTAAACAACAATAGGTATGCTCTGTTGTTCTGCTTTAGTTCTGATTAAAGCAGATTCTGTTCTTTAAACAGCTCTGCTGACAGTATTCTCTATACCTGTTCTTTGTAACATATCCAACTTCCTATCAAAATAGAACATTTAGTCTTTCACTGGTGAACAATGCACAACTTTTATGTTTTTAACAACTTTGACAAAACCAGATCAATTCAGTATGTCTTCAAACTTTTTCCCCCCCAAGGATACTTTTTTATTCCATAAAAGATAAGTCTTGTGAAAATTCTTTGATTTTTTTTCAGTTACTTATTTTTGACTCCATTATAGCCTTTCACCATTTGGATGTCAGTGAAACTGTAGATATTCATCAAGTCTTGATTGTAGGCAACTGTAATTCAGATATTTTACTTTTTACTTGAATAATATTCTTTGCAAACTTGGGTTATGGTGTGCAGAAGTTTTTCCTTTGCTTTTGTTGGGCTACTGCACAGATGCCTTAGCTTTCTCAAATGAGGTCTTCCTCATCTTTAGTTGAGTAGAAGTGACAATGCTAAACACCTTGGATATCTATGTTGCTGGGTTTAATGAAAAGGCAAACAGAGCTCCATCAGTCAGAGGGTCATGTGTGCTGGTGTGGGAGGACAGACAGATGAAAGAGCATGGATTCCCCTACAGACTTGAGCAGTGGGTTTTAAATCTGCCCTGAGTTTTTGCAGTTTAGTGCTTAAGAGGTGCTTTAAGCACTTGGAAATCCTCTAGTTTGCATACTGAAACAGTTTTTATTTTGTGCATTTGTTCTTGTGTTAAAAGCTGTTTGTAGAAGGAATTCTATGCTCCTGTCTGGTAGCATACTTCCATCAGAGGGTAAACATACGTATGAAGCCCCCAGGAGGAATCGCAATACAAGTAAGGAAATATAATTACATATCCAAAAGACATTTGCAGCACAGTTCAGTTTTGACAAAAGGCTTATGGCTTGTTAAGCTCTAAAATAGCATTTTTGTTTCTGAAATATACAGAAAATACAGTTTTTGAAATCTTAAATATTTTAGTGTAAAATTCAATAGGCCTGGAGAGGAAGCCTTATGCTTTACCAGTGATTTCATGTGACATGTGACTCAGGGGATGTTAGTCACTGAATGCTTCAGAGGCTTCAGGCTTCTTCCTCACTGAGTTGCAAGAAATTGGTGGAAACATACTTTTAACTTCTATGAACACAACAGGGTTGGCTGGCTCATTGTGTGCATATCAGTAAATCTGTAGGAAACAAAAAATTCCCAATGGAAAGGTTAATGGTGCTGTGGAAATTGAGCTAAAGTTCCTTATAAATAATGAAATGATTTATTGTTTGCTTCTTCCTTAATTTTTATAAAATAAGTATTTTATTTTTGCCTTTGTGGAAGGCTTTGTTAGTAATAATCCATGTGTAATTGTAACAAAATTTGGCAAGAAAGGCATCAGTACTGTAGTGAAATAGCATTTATTTCACAAAAAGTATTTTCTATCAAAAAATAGTTTACCAGTTGAAATACACTCCATCAGTTTCAAGGAATTTCTGTGGTCTTGCAGCCTTGATTTATTGACTCCTTAAGATGATAGTTTAATGGGTTTACTTTCTGTTATGCTAGCAAACAGATGGTGGTACTGATCACGCACTTAGAGTTTTAGGTATTCATGTGCAAGCTTCAGTCATGAATATATTTCCTGCAAGTCATTGTGAACTTCAATATTGCAGCTACAAATAGTTTGCTTTGCATTTTCTATCATCTCTCTCTTATCTCTTACTCAAAACCATGTATTTAGTTTTTTTCTGAATGCATTCAGTTGCCCTCTGAGGGCTCTGGCCATGGAATTTCAGCTGATGGGTTTTCAGGAGTTTAGTAATAGGTGTAAAGGGGCTCAGACAGTGACATCTGACAGATCTGCAGCCTGCATAATTTAGGAGAGTTAGGAGATGTTTCACTTTTTTTTTAATGGTTATGAGTACCTTCACAGGACTTCTGTATTCCTGTGGTAGAAATGCTATTTAATGACAAGCGTGCGATCTGAAGCAAGAGCTTTTCCTTTCATCTTACACATATCACATATCTTTTCACAATTAGTTCAGTGACTTCCTTTCTTCTGCATCTATCCCATAATTCACCTTTTTGATCTGGCAGTGTGATAAGGTATCTGCTCTTGCAGGCTGAATTGTTACATACCTCTTGGAAATAGCTCTTCTGCATTTTGTTGTACTTAAAATATTTGGTTTATGCTTTTGGAAGGGCATTTTTGTAAACTGGCTTAGTAATAGCTTGCATTCCTCTTATATGTTATCCAACTAACATGATTTGTTTGTGTCTGTTTTATATCCTAAAGGATTAATTTGTTAGGATATTGGAAACCATTCATCAGCTGCTCTCTTCTGTCCAAGGTGGGAGATGGAAAACTTTTCTTTGCCTTTTGATCTGAAGTTGTTGAGAGGCAGATCAACAGTGAGGCCTTCAGGCTAAAGGAGTGAAAAGCTCAGGAGATGTTATCAAGTTCTGCTTGTTTGCAGAGGAATTGTGAATTTCCTATTCTTGGAGATGTTCAAGGCCAAGGTGGATGTGGCCTTGGGCAACCTTGTGTAATGGATGGTGTCCCTGTCCATGTTAACAGAGTTGCACTACATGATCTTTAAGGCCCCTTCAAACCCAAGCTTTTCTATGATTTTATGATTCTATGGGATCCCTTTTCAGTGTGAATAACTTGCTCTGTGGAAATTTGTGGAAATCACCATGGATGACATCCAGTGTGGTTGCTTCAGTCTCTGAGGCAGTATTTGGGTGGAATTTAGGGTCTGTCTCCAAGAAAGTGTTGAGAAAGCCTGTGAATTACTTAAAGCTCATTGATTTGCCTAAATCTTTAATTGAAAATACTAAGAGCTGTGACAGAAACCCCTGTACTTTAACATGGAGGTATAGTTTTAAGCCGGAAAAAAAGAGAGAAAGCAAAGAGGAGAGAGGACAGTCTTTGCATTGATACTGGTGGAGCATTTAATTAGCAATGGCAATTGCACCTGGGTCTAATCATAGTAATTAACAGTCCATGAGGAGCAGAAAGCATAATGTATGCAGAAATTCTGAAGGTGTTTGCAGGGTATTAGTGAAAATGTTACTTGGCTGTTGCTTTTTCATGATAAATACATAAAGAAGAATCTGTGCTTTGATCGGATTACATAGGCTTTAGAGTTTGGTACTTACAGACCAGATCTTCTGTGAAATATGACGTTCTTTGTCACATCATGAGGGGCCTGTGAAGTGTCACATAGAAGTGTATTAAATTAATTTAATAATACATTGACTTTTGCCAAGGATTTACATTAAAAATGACAGTGCTTGCTTGTGCATCCTCGTTCCCTTTCAGCAGAATAGGCCAAAGCAGATTCTACTGAGAGTGTTTTTCATTTGTGAGCAAAGGCTGACTGTATCAATTAATAATTTTATATAGGTAAAAGTACTGTAATATGAAATCTTATACACAATACTAGTACAAACTATCTTTTATGAAATACTTGCATGTTATAACTTTTTTTTTAACTAATACTAGTTTTATAGAAATGGATACATTAAGGGAGAGACAGTTTATAAAGCTGTACAGTTAACATAACTGCTTAAAATTTACAATATGTGAATAAGCAACTAATAAAATTTCCACTTGGCAAAAAAGCAGCTTTTTTTTTTTTTTTCCCCTCTAACACACATGTAAACATAACTCTGTTTAATGTGCATATTTTGCTCTTTGGAGTTGATGATGTTGGCACAGTTTTAGAGGACAAATGCTTAACACACTGTGGTTCCAGTTAAAGAGGTAACAATATTAAGACATTGGAGGTGACTTGTTTCCATCTCCCTTCTGGTCTCCTCCCCCATTTCTTAGCAGTGTCCAAATTACTTTAGTTAGAATATCTGAGGTCTGCTTCTACAGCTGCAGAAACAGTCCCTCTGAAGGGAGTAGTATGTGGTTGTCTAAGCTCTCCAGGATGTCACTTCTAGCTCTGGAGGAGATCAGTTGGTTATGACTCAAGCTCAGTAGACTGATGACATGACGGATGCCTTTTGGCTTTTAGGGGTATTAGATTTCTCAGCCTCTTGATAGAAAGAATAGTTTTTGTGAGTTCAAGAAAACTACAGTGTCTTTTTAGTGCTTATTTCTCTTTGGTCTTATGGGTGGCTTTTTACTGTCCCCTTGGTCCTATTTGCCATGTCTTGAATGATGACTTTGGAATTCAGAAGCACTAAAGAATTGTCCAGTGAAGCTTGGCTTTACAGCCTTGCAAAAGAAATGAAGAAAAGCATAAGGATAAAAAGCTTACACAGAACAGTTAAGAAGTAGAAAACATGCAAGCTGGGAACTGGGAGAAAATCTAGTTCATATTCAATTTCCCAGGTTTGGGCTTATACCTTCAGTTTTAGTAGAGTGTAACAGGCAGGCTCCAGCTTCATTACATCTTTGATCTAGTGCTATATTGCCTAAAGGGTTTTAAATGAATGAATGAGAATTTCAGTTTTTAGTAGCAAATATTCTTTTGGTCAATACCTTCTTGGAAGTGGAAGGCTTAATACAGGCAGTAAACAGTAGATAATCACTTGTTTTTATTTATTTCTGATGTTATTGCTAGATTTTTAATGTTATAAATTTTAGAATGAAACTTCTAACTCCAGTTGTATTTGAAAAGCTGGCAGAGAAGAAAGCGTTATTGGGATAGATACAAGTTTTACTTCTCTTTTTGTGGCTTGTTCTAATATCAGAAAGCTGTATATTTAGATGTCCATTTAGATGCTGTATTTAAATCCCCGTACTGAGTTCTTCTAATTGCCTAGGAGCTTTTGAAGCTGCCTGATTTTGTCTCTGTGTGTATATAGGATGTGGTTACTGGCAAGATTTCCTCAGCTTGACTTGTTATACATGCACAGAAAGAGTTTTTCCTTCTCAGTATGGCTGGCTGAGGTGTAATGCGGCTTTCATGTAATGGCGACTTTGTATTAAAAGTACTTTACTGTGTATGAAGGATAAGAATAGGCTAGATGTACTATAGGGACATTAGGGAAATAATGATGCTCGTTACGTTACTTGTAAAGATGCAGTTTAATGTAATATGGCATTCCTTTTGGTAAAGAAATTATTAAATACATTACCTAAATATTTTTTAATATTTTGTCTACATTTCATAAATACAAATATATTTTATTACCGGAGGAAGACTTAGAGAAATGATTTCAGTACAATACCTATGATCAGATAACAGGTGATGATGGAATGAATTACAGTATTGGAAAGAAATGAAACTACAAAAGTTCCACCTGTAAACCCATCGAGATCTGGTAGCGTTGATATGTAAGAAGGGAATCCTTGGTATTAGTCATGTGCAGAAAGAGAAAACACATGAGTAATTTTTGAATTTATTTTTTTTTCCCCTGTGTGTAAAAGTTATTTCTTGAAAATATTCCAGAATTGGAGGGGAGGGGTGGGTGCAGGAAGAGCACATTTATGACTTTATAAGTAAGAGCAGAATTTAGAAATTACTTGCATAATTCGGTGTCATGCCGCTTGAGATACTGAAGGTTTAATGATTAATAGGAAAACTTAAGATTTTTGTAAGAAAAATTGCCATTGCTATATGCATGAATTATACCCCAGTGAAACCTAGAACTCAAACAAACCTGCACTGTAGAGGTTTGGTAAATATCTGTATGTATGTTTATATGTAGCATAACAGAACTACATTAAAGCAGGCACACCAAGCATTTGGACCTGTGCAAAACATTGTTTTTATGGTCTATCTTTGTGTGCTCTTGCTGACATCGTTAAAAGAGGACAGTGAAATGTTAAAGGGGTAAAACCACAGACCATAGGAAATATGGGTCGTGCAGTGTGTTTTTTTCACTCTACTAGACTGGCTGCTGTAAATTGGCAGATGAAGTTAGGGAGAAACTCACCGTCAGTCTGTGGTTTTTTCTTGCTCATATTCACGTACTTTTGTCTCCTGGATATTTTGAAAGAAACAATAATCACAGTATCTGGAAGAAAATAATTTGGAAATATTAGGTCATCAGCCTTGTGTTGTGCCACTGGTGATTACTTAAAAATATTTAAAAGCAAGCTTTTCTTAAACATCTGTGTCTGTGTGATGTTATAAACCTGGGTGAGCTCTGGGTGAATTCACTAGGTGATATCCTGGGAGCAGTCTATCAGTGGCAAGTAGCAAGGAGTATGTGCATCTTCAAGAGATTTTGTTGTTGCAGTGATATTTTTGTTTATTGTTTTGTTTTGCACAGTTGTCTTCACCTTTCAAGTTTCCCTGGAGTTTCTGTGCATCTTTTGTGTATCCTTCTCCAGCAATGGCTCTCACTTTTTGATCTGTTGTCAATACCAGTTAGTGTGCTGCCAATGGATTCCTGCACAGCTCTGGGCTACCCTGTACTTCTTGGTCTGCTACTGATTAATTTTGTTTCCCCAAGCACTGGAATCCCATAGCTGAGGAATGGGTAAATTATTGAAGGGATGAGTGCCTGGCTGCACTGAAAATTCTAGAAGTTCTACTTTTGACATCCATGATGCTTGGATTTTATTCCTTTTGATCTTTTTGCTAAATCTGAATGCTACTTTGCTGAGATCTGTATTGTAAAAATTCTTACGTGAAAAAATTCTTAAATGTGAACTGTGTCCCCCTTCTGCTGTATTTTTTCAAACCTTTAAAATGAAAATGTTTTGACCTGCATTTCTCAAGAAGCAAGACTTGCCTGTCTCCTTAACAATGTATCTTTTCCTTGTATAATAAATAAGACATTGCAAAAGAGAGTTGAAAGAAAAATTTGAGAAATGGAATAAACACTAGTATCACCTAAGAGCTGGAGGATTTTTTCATTCTGAAACAATTGTTGGGAGGAAGCAGGAAGACAGCAATCTGTGGTGGTCAGAGCTGCCTGCGTGACAGTGCCAGTATTGGCCTGTGGCACTTGTCCTTCTGTCTTTACCAACCCTGCTTGGAGCAGTTTTGAGGGGGGCTGGTTGAAATCAAAATATCAGCAAGGGAGCATTGCAAATTCAGACAACCCATTAACTGAAAAAGTATTTGAAGTAGGTTTCTTGGTCATCTTGTAAGTATAAAGTAATTTAGTATTACATCTATGCTTTTCCTTGAAACTTGACCAATACTTGCCACTTCAGTAATGTTAATGCTTTTGGATATAGGCTGTGAAAAAGTTGGAAATTTACAAGATTTTAGTACTTTTAAAAAATAAAATGGTTTTCTAAATTATAAAATAAGCTACTGTAGGGTTCAGATCGTCTATGTAGCATTTTTCATGGCTGCCCCTTCTGCTAGAGAGTAAAAGTATACTATGCAGACCACTGCTCTGTGATTTCAGGTCTTCCTCAGTGTATGATGTACATTTGCAGAGCTAAGTACTCCACTAGTTTGATACAGTAGAATTTGTGAATGGAATTTCAAACAGTGAGAGTCATGAAATTTGGTATTAGAGTTGGCTACCCAATTTTTACACTATTTTATTAAATTGTAAGTTGTAAATTGAAATTTAAATTGTAAACGTTTTCTGTCTTGCTGCTTTTCAGTAAATGGCTCATTTTTTTCAGCCTCAAGCAGAGAACAGTAACGTACTAACCTGTGTCTTGGGGCTAGATACGATCAGAATATTTAATGTGGTCCCTAACCTTAGCTTTTGAAGGGAGCCCCAGATATGGGTCTCTGTAGTCGTGTATCAAGTGCAAGTCTGGTAGCACAATGATGTGCAAATGTGTCTGGTTTTATGTTATATGTGGCCTTTCACTCACTTCAGGAGCAAGGATGTTATGGCTTACCCCAACAAGCAAGTGCAATATCCTTACTTGTAACATTTTTTTTCGTGTATCCTGCTGCTCGCTAAATCTCCAAATCAATACAAACTCATCTCTCCAGGGGATTTTGCTCATAAATTGGAATTTGTATTTAGCTAGCATTCGGGAGGAACTTTCTCTTATACTTCAAATAGGAAGTACAGATTCACAAATGAAATATCTGAAAAATTAAGTCCCTTAAAAAATAGAAGACAAAGATGAAAAAATAGCTTCTGAAGCAAACTAATTGCAGCCAGAGTACCTGTTCTTCATACAGTGGGGTAGATTCCAGTAGCCAAAGTGAATGCTGTCTTCAGAGTAATTTCTGGAGAATTGTGATATATTTCTTGTCCACTTCATTGCCCAAGTGCTGCCATACCAAAGCTGTATTATCCACTAGTTACATTATTCCTCCTACAATAGCCTTTATAATTGCATGCAAATAAGTGATCTTGCTTAGAAAGCTCAAAACAAAAGAGAAAACCCAGAGAAATCCCTCCTGGAGCTTCAGAGCAGTAAGTGCAACTGAGCACGAATTTCAAATCAAATAGTCAGCTGTGGGCAAGATTTCCCTCCTGCTGCTTCTTTCTCTGCTGTTGTGCATCTTACATGTCTTCCTATGAATGGCACAGTTTCAAGGTAAGGAGATGAAAGCAGTCCTGTGCCTCTTCAGACTGCCAATTTAAACACTCTCTCGCTGAGCACAACTTAATACCTTGTCACCTTTATCCTGGATAAATTATTTTCTCATATCTTTTATATGAGACTTAATTGGAGATCTCCTGTGTTTCTTCTCTGTGTTTTTGTGCTGTTTGTTGACGTAGTCTCAGATAACATTTTGCAGATTGGGCCCTTGAAGGTCTGAGATGGAGCTTCCCTACCTGCCAGCAGTTGTGAGCTTGGGTTACATCCAGACTGCTACATCATTATTCACTATTCAATTTCAATTTGCAATTTTTGCATACACTGTACTGAAGTGCTAGTTTTAAATGAATAGCTAGCTTTTATAGGTTTTTTTAAATTCTTGTAAGATGGGTTTAATTTTATTATGTTGTTTTTCAGGTTTATTTTGTTCCACTCTGTATTACTGCAAGTGAAAACAAGTGATTTTTTTTTCTTTTTCTTTTAAACCTCCTTATCTTTTAGAGTTTGCTTAAATTAGAACAGTTACTTCAGACAACGTTTAGGAGACAATAGATACAGACTAATGTGACAGCCAGTGATTGTGATTGGTATTATGAAAAGATGTCATGGAGCTGACCCTCTGCTTGGGAGACTAATTTTGATGTGTGTATTTTGTGCCTGTTCTCTGGTTAGAAGTTATCACAAATTTAATGTTGGAGGCAAATACTGAATCGATTCTAGGGGAGAGATAACCCAATAGAAATCTATTAACTGGCAAAGGTTATAATTCTGTAACTATGAACAGTAACAGTTAATGTTAAAGACAGAAAATACAAACACAAACACAAATCCCTTAGTCGTCTTGTTGGTTAAGTCAATGTGAGGTATGAGCAAGTTAATTTCAGTAGATGCTTGAATTTATCTCAGTCTTTGACCTTTTTCAAAAGAGAGAAAGCTGAATCTTCATCCCATTCTCTTAGAACATGGTTGTTTTTTTTTTTTGTTTTTTTTTTTTTTCTCTGTTTTTTTTTGGTTTTTTTGTTTTTTTTTTCTTGTGTGAGTGGGTTGTTTTCTTTTTGTTTCTGCCTTTTTGTTGGTTTGAGAACGTGGAAAAACTGATGGAAACTTTACAGCTAAACAAGTATTTGGGAAAATTTCTATGTTTAGTCATTGGAAAAGCTAAGAAACTTTGAGGTACTTTCCTGAGTTCTTGGAGATTTTACTAACACTGTTTCCAAATATCAAAAGTGAAGGCATTTCTTCCTAAGCAGCTGAAGATTGAGTTGTGGTTTGATTTATTAATCAAACTGTGCAGCTGAAGCAGGCAATATAGTAACCCGCAGCAGAGGCACCATACTGTGTATCCTGATTTGTTCTGGAACTTCTTGTATAGATCTTTATAAAGGATTAATCCTAATAGCATTAGTGTGGTAAGACATATTGCTAAGTAGACTTAGACAACTAACAAAGACTTAAAACAAACAAAAAAATCCTTTGGACATTGCTATTAAATAGCTGACATGAGATCAACCTCTTTAACCAATTCCTGGCTCTTTCTCAGACATCATCTTGGACAAAAGAGAAACTGAGCAACGGATTACCAGGGACCACTGTCAGGCTTTTGAATTAAAGGCTGTTGCCATCCAGTTGCTCATCCTTATTCAGAACATTTTGATGAACTGTGATGTAGCACTAAACAATAGTTAAAAAAGCTGATGTGAATTTTAACACTTCTGTTTCAGCCTTCTATTTCAGTCAAAAGTATACAATGATACAATGTATCTTTGTTTTTACATAATTTAGTATCTTAAATAGTAATAATTATCCTGAAGACATGTTATCAGTAAGCTTAAAACAAATGTGGAAAGCTGAAGATAGGATTTAAATTTAACACTAGTCTTTTTAATGCATTTGAGGCAAGAATTTCCATAAATTAGAAGGAATGTATCTAAACCCATGTCTTTCTGGTTTGATATATTGTGTGAGTGGTGTTATAAATCAGCTGCAGTTAAAATGGCAACCCATAGTAGAATGTGCTGCTAATTTAATTTTGCTAAATGATTCTTATTTTAATCACTGTAATACATTTTGGTAAATGGTTTGTATGATCAGTTTGAAGGCTGATTTAAATTTCAGCAGTTTTGTTCACTTGTCATGTGTAGTGTTTACTTCCATGGTCAAGGGTAACTACTTTGATAAAATCAGTTTACATTGTATTTTCAAGCATATTAAAGAATTGCTTGTTCAAGACTAAGCATACCTTTTTACTTGAAGTATGGAGCTATTGTTTCTAAAGTAAATAATGAACTTTGACACAATGGTTTTGAAGTGGTATGCTTGGACTGTTGAAATGCCTGTGGGCTTCTGAATTCTAGCTGTGGAAGAAAGCATTTCCTTTGCAAATGGGCAGAAGTAAGAGCTGGTGTATGATAGGGACAAGATGTATGTTCCTGTGCTTCAGAATAAAGAGGTTTAATTTGAGAGCCTGGCTTTGTAGGTCTCTGCTGCTGTTGCTAGCAGGGTCCCTGGGGGCTGTGACTGAGACACCTCAGCATTGTCCACTCATTTCACAAGGGGACCAGGCCAAAAAACCCATCTGAACTGGCTCACACTCTGTGTTCTCCATGTTAAAAAGGATGAATACAGGTGATTGCCGTGATTTTAGTGCCAGGGTCACCATTTGTTACGGGGGTTTAAGCAGTGTTATGAATGCTTATGAGAATGCTTTCAGGATTCAGCACGTGCATAATGTAATTTTTTAACTGCATGTGTAACAAATGATATTTTCTTAGGGACATAGATTCTGTCACCTACAGGAGTTATCCATGGATATCTCATGGCTACTATGGGGAAGGCCGCAATGCTTTGAGGTGTGAATTATGCACCATTGCTACAATCTTCCTTGACTATCAGCAAGGCCTGGCTGTGAGGTGGCTTGTTGCCTTCCCCATCTGTCCATTGCTGCTTTCCAAAAAGGGCTTATGACTCTCCTCGTGTCCCGTCTGGCATTTGTTTTTCACCTCCATACAGAAGAAGGAAGAGTGAGATAGAAGAAGTGAAATAAAGAAAGAAAGGAGAAGCCCTTCTGGAGGTATCTTTCTTGTCCCAAGGTACTGCACAATGCTGACACCATCTGCTTCATGCAAGAGTCAGTTCCCATTGGTGTTTTCTAGGCAAAGCCTAGTTCTGCCTCCCTGTGTGTTGCTGGAGCTGTGGCTAAACCATTCTGCTGCCCCCCCTAGTTTTAAAAAAGGAAAGGGACAGGCAGCAGCGTCTGCAGCACTCGGTGCTCTCTGGCCAAAGCTTCAGTTTGGGTGGGACTTGGGTAGACATGGCTGTAACTCCAAAAGAATAGGCTGGAGGGTGTCATGCCTAGAAATTTTGTTTTGTAGTTTTTAGTGGCATGAGTTCTCTGAGATGAGTGGCTGATATAATGGGTGGGAAGGGATCTCAGCATGAACTCCCAAGTGGTTTATTTGTCCATCTGCTAGTATCCAGCCTGCGATGGTTCCTAAAAGTCTGTGGGGAAGAGCCTTCTTCCACCAAAGTGTTTATTTTTTGCTCTTTCTATGCAGCTATTTGTGTTTGGGAGCCTGAAATCCCTAGATTATTCTATCTTTCCCCTTTGTTTTCCCTGTGTAATGGCACCATAAAGGAGGGGATGTTCCACAGTTTCTTGGTGCAGAAGTCTACTCTGTTGTGCTATGGTCTAGAAGTCTGGCACTGTAAGATGTCATCTGATGGGGGGGATCAGGCCTAGAGCAAAACTGACTGCCTGAAGTCCAGACAGCATTTCTCATCAAGTATTGCTTTGGCATTTCTGAGAAGGAAATGTTCAGCTTTTTGCTAAAAATGGAAATCCTCTGTATATTTTCATGGTTGTTTTATTTTTTCAGATAAAAATAAATAATTTTTTATTGAAACCCTGCACTTCGTGGAATAGAGCTTCTAAATAGAAAAGAAAATTTTCTAACAAAATACCTTTTTGAATAAGAATATGTATCATCTTTACACAAAACAGAAATTTTATGTTGAAGCTATAGCAACTGAGCTAGTTGCAGAAAGAATGTATTAAAGATAACCTGGAGTTTGAATGTGGAAATGTTTAATGCTTTGTATCCTCAGTCTTCAGACACTTACTGCTTATTCCTTCTATAGAAATTATGCTGCAAATATTACTGTGTCTGATGTCTTGTACTCTGAAATGCTGGAGGCACAAATGGGGTATCTGGCAGACATGGGAAAATGAGTGGTAACCGAAGTCATGAGTGCCTCACGTGGTTGTAAGGTGAACATTTTGGCTTCACACTGAAGATGATGGAAAGTAATTAGTAAGAATCAGTTTCCTCATAGGGTTTCTGGCTCATACAAATATATCAGTTCTGGGATGTGCTGTTTCATTTTATTTCCTTTTTTTTGTGGTCTTTCCTATAATCAAACTTTTTGTTTGACAGTAAAGTTGCAGGATAAGTCCATGAGAATTAATAAGTAGTGATTCTGTAAATGAGTAGGGTTTGATTGCTACAGTTCACAAAATCACAGCATGATTAAGATTGAAAGAGATCACTGAAGGTCAGCTAGTCCAACCTCTCTGCTCAACCAGGGTCCCCTAGAGGACGTTACCACAAAATGCTGAAGCAATTTGTAGGAATATATGGTAAAGGTGTAAAATTTCAAATGGAAAGAGAGATGCCTGAAAGATTGAAGTTCTGAGACACCACAGCCTTTGGTACTGGATATTACAGTGCTGTATTGACCTATTTACCATTAAAGCATTTGACTTTTCTCTACCCCAAAAGTAAACTGCCTTGATCCTTCTGGTTTCTGCACTAATGGTTTTAAGACGCCATGGCACTCCAGCTGTACTCTCTTATGTAGCTTTGCTTTCTGTAAAACAATTCCATTTTAAGGGCTTTTAGTTTAGGCTTTGTTCAGCACATGACTGTACCAAGACAATGCCGTTAAACATATTTTTTTTCCACTCTGTTGAATACAAATTTTGGCCATTTGGTCTTGAAGTCAGTGGGCAGGACGAATGGCTGGGATTTAGATTCATTACAGGAATTTGTTCAAGTTGTTTCTGCAAAGCGTGTCTGACACAATATTTTTAGAGTAAGTACTTCTAATTCATAGCAAACTATGAAAGAATTCTGCACACTGTCAGAAAGAGAGCTGGGATGCATTTGACTTTCTAGCATGTGCAAATATTTACCATTTGGCTTTGTGCTTCTTCTTATTCTAGACATTACCCAAAGCAGTCCTTCACTACAGTGGCTGATACACCAGAAAATCTTCGCCTGAAGCAACAAAGTGAATTACAAAGTCAGGTAAATCAAATATTTCTTTTGTCTTGTTAATATTAGACTGTCAGTCCACTTCTCTATAGTTTTTCAAAGTAGTATGAGTATTTCTTTTTACATACATAGCAGCACTCCAATGTAATTGTAGAAAATATAAGATTTTATTTCTGGTCTCACTTATACTATTTACCATACTACTGTAAGTCCAGTGATATCACTGAAATCCTTCATTTTTAGCAGTATACAAAGTATCTAAATAGTTTTTAATGTTTGAAGTGTTGCAGCTCAACCCAAAAAGTTCTTTTGCCTTAGACAAACTGTTGTTGTTAGCTTGCATTAAACTTCATGATAAAATGGCTGTCTGACTAACAAACAATGAATTTCTCATTAGTAAATATTTAGAAGCCTTTAATATTTGTCAGCACTGAACTGAATGAATGATCAGTCTGTGGATCTGTTATGCCCTCTGTGAATGTTCTGTGATTCTGTGATATATGAGGCAGTCTCTAATCCAGTTGTGATAAATTATCAGTCAAAACTTATGTAGATTAATAAATATATTTCAACTGAAATGTAAAAAGAAAAAGGAAAAAAAAAAAGAAAATGGCAATGAAGACTGAAGTGACCCAAATGCAATGTTTGCTAACTATGATGATGTGAAGTTCTAATTGGTATTAATTCATTAACATCTGAAAATCCCTCCTCTCCCCCACTCTCCAATGTCACTTTTATATAGTTGATTTTATGCACTGGAAGTTGGCCTGGCTGTGTAAGACAATTGATAATATTTGATTGCATTTTATTTTATGAAAGTTCTGATTTTTTTATCTATTGTGTTTTAGTTGCAATCTCTCATTATAAATTGATAGCTATTGTCAATGTCATAAAAACCTGTAGGAGAAAACAGACAGTAGACAAGTAGAACTTTCTTATTTGGGAATCTCTCTGTAGGTTAATGGGGAAAAACTGAAGGAGTGCTAAAGAGAAATGGTAGCATGGATATTTAGTGTGGTATACATTTTTAAAAATTCTTTACCTTTTGCCACTACAGTTATTGATTATAAAACTTAGAGAAATTCTTTCATGCTGAAATTCTGCCATCTAGAAAAAGGACAGCTCATGGACTGTGCATCTCTTGTCTTCAGTGGATTTTAGAGTGAAGTTTGCTTCATTTTCTTGTAGTTCAGTTATTCTGTGTACCAGTTACCATTCTGTCACAAAATTAAGAGGAGTTATGAACAAGACTTTTTTTAGAAGCCTATTTTTTAAAAGTTTGACAGAAATTGTTGGGATTCAGGAGAATAATAAAATTTTACTCTTCTTTCCGGACGATATAGGAGAAATGGCTTTCCCTAACCTATCTGAAACATGATTTCATGACACTTTGGCAGCATAATGAAATTTGTTCTTGTATTGTTCTATATTTGTAAACTGAGAACTTAGTATTCAAAGACTGGATAAACAGTATCAACAAGAAACTTGGGGTTTGCTTATGAATAAACTTGCTGCAACTGTTCACAATGCACTGGCACAAAATGTGAGATAAGAATCTGCTCAAAATTTGAAAATGAAGAGAGATCCTTAATTTGTACAATGTGCCTTTTTCAAAATTATTAGTCAGCAAAAGATTTGCATATCCAAATATAATTCTAAATATAGGGGTATAAAAATGCCTACTTGGAAGAAAGGCCATCATGTGTTTGATCATAATTTGCTTCTTTGTTGTTGATTCTCATCTAGACTGTATTAAGTAGCCTAGCCTGTAAATTGTTTCAGTGAAGAAATAAAAATTCCAGGGACTTTTCAGAATACAATTTAAATCTTGTCATAAAAGAGAATCGTAAATTCTGAACAGTTTGTGTAATACTTTGAAGAGTGTAAGGACAGAGAAACTGCCACCCTGAATCAGTCCTATTGACCATCTAGTCGATTGTCCTATCTTTTCAGGGAAAGTTGAGAGAATCCCAACTGAAACAAACACAGGGGATATAATTTAGCATTGTTTAGGTCTCATTCTATTTCAGTGCTGTGCAGTGGAAAAAAGTGTGTGCATGGTTCAGGAAAAAGCCTTTCACATGAAACCAAACTTGGCTGGATAGGGTCACTTTATTACTACCTTTCAGTATTGATCAGAGCTGCTTGAGCCTCCTGCCAATGCAGTTGACAATTTGGGATTGAGCAAATTCTGTGTTAGGTAATGTAAAAAAATTATGTTAACTTCTGAATAAGGATAAATGCTTTTCTACAGGAACAGCTGCTTCCTGGTTTCTAAGTAAACATCTTTAATGCTTTTAGTTCTGAAGAGGCACAACCCTGTGTTTAACTGCAGGACTCCAAGTGTTTTTTCAAAATGTGTAGCTTTAGAACTATTGTTTATTTTGCACAGCAAAGGAGTAGGAATTGACAAAGGAAACACCGTTAAATACTGTATAAGCTAAAAGACACACATTTTTGTGAAGTTTTTAGTTTTTATTTTCATTTAAGCAGCGATTGACAGCATTTTAAGTTGCAGTGCTGCATCCTCTGTCAAGAATCCATTAAGGTCAGCATCAGGTGCCAGGGTGTCATATTGACATAACATGACAAGAGCAAAATGAACAAAATCAAAATACTGTTTTGTGGATGAGTCAATAGAAAGTGGATAGCTTTATAGAACACTTGAAAAATTATGACATTAAGAAATCAAAGGGCAATATTTAAAAGCTTTCCAAAGAACAACTTTCTTCCATATTATGTATTTTCAGAGCTTTACCCCTCTGTAGCCTTTTGCTTCCATGTTCTTTCATTCAGCTCTCTAATTGGAAGGAGATACAAAAGCATTTTAGCAGAGGATGGAAGTTTGTTTTCTAACATGGAGAACTCCCCATACCAGTGTGCCTCCTGACACAAAAGGAATGAGTTTTAAGGATTTCCATCATCTAAATAAAGAGCCAGAGATCAGTGTTTCAAACAAGATCTTCTTTATCCCTCACTGATGAAAACTTCCTGTCTTTGGGTGGGATTAGTGCATTCTCTTACTCCATAGCATACAATGGATACTTTCTGCATGCACTTGCCTCTCTTAGATGAACTCAAATACAGAAGTTAACGATATGCTCATCTCAGCTATGTTTACTTGGGAATTTCCTTCATGTACCTTAGCTACTGATCTCTCTCACTTTATAACAGTGTAAATTGCTCCGTGGCCTTTAGTCTGTGGCAATGCTCTGTACATCAAAAGGAACAACTCCAGCTGAACTTACAGAAAGCAACAGAGGCATTCTGCAGCAGATCTTGGCAGGAAGAACATTGAAGTGTCAGATCAAAGGGAAGGCTAATGTTTAAGGTGTGTTCTCATACTCCAGCACTTTCTGTGGAATGTACCTTTTGTTAAGTCTTGGGAACTTGATACAAAATCATGGGTATTGTCCTATTGCCTTCTTGTCCTAGTCTCTGGTGACACACCCTGAGGATTTTGTCCTTGAAAACTCTGCGTGTTTCTTTTCATACAGGAGAAAATAATTTTCTTGTACTTTCCTTACAGGAACTTGGATAACTGAAGGTGTATGGGATGTTTTTCTGTAGGAAGAAACACCCTTGCAGTTTTTCTTGTTAAATAGAATTCATAAAATGTTAATTTTCAAGAAGTACCATAACGTCTTGGGTGACATACCCAACTGAATGGGGACATTATCCTAATAATATTATATTTTAAGAGTCCTTACTTTCTCAGGAAATGCTTGTGTTTGTATCTTTATCTACCAACTCTCACTAGGATAATCATGATATTGAACATTTAGAAGAGACTAAACCTCAGAAAAGGGGGAAAAAATCCTTATGGTCAGATGTTTGCTTCTAGGATGGCCATACGCCTCTTTGTTCAAGTTGAAGAAGAGACTGACTTGGCTTAGCAGTTCCCTGTGAAAGTGCAAGAGATGATGGGTGTAAACTGAAATACAGAATATTGATTTTTGTATATAGGGAAAAACATTTCCAGTGTGAGGGTGACTGAACACTGGCAGAGGTTGCCCAGAAAGACTGTGGAGTGGCCATCCTTGGAGATTTTCAGAAGAGAACTAGGCACAGTCTTGAGCAATCTGCTGTGCTTTGAGTAGGCTGATGCAGATGATCTCCAGAGTTCCCTTTCAACTTCATCTGTTTTCAGATTCAGTGATTCATCTCTGTCCTGTCCTTCCTCAGGTTCCTCTTGACCATTCCTTTCATCTTCTTGCCACCTTCTCTTGTTTCTCTGTTCCAAAAGTATGTGTTAGCAAAGTTCTAGTCAGATTCTTCTTATGAGCTGTTTTTCTTGATTTGGTAAAAAAAGCTTTTTCAGTTTATATGCACTTCTTTTAAGAAGTCTTTGGAATGAGCTGCCACAGTGAATGCTATAGGGGAACAAAATACTGGATGGATTGCTAAAGCAGATATTTGATGGATTTCCTGGGGTACCCTGAGTGAGCTCATTGGAGAAGTCATGGAGAAAAAAGTCCTTGGAGATAGAGACAGAAATAAAAATAACCTCTTTCAGCTGAGAAAAGAAGGAAGAAAGATGAGATAGCAAGCAGATAGACCTTGTTATAACTTTATGTGTGATTTTATAAGATTTTGTAAGACTCTGAAGCACAATTTAAAGATGGGACTTTTCCTGATAGTCATCAGATGCTGATTATTTATATACTCCTCTCTTCAGTTTTCTGAGGATTTGAACTCAGTCCACTGTATATGCATGAAGAGGGGTGAGAGAACAAGAAGAATGCAGGCTTCTCAGGCGTCTTCTTGCTACTACTTTTGAGTCACAAGTCCTGGAGTAGTTGATTAGATTTGTGCATTAAAATAAACCCAGACTGCCTTCAGAAAGCTCTGCCCTGCTCCCCTGCTCCTCACAGCAGCATTTTGTAAATCATGCTCACCTATTAAATGTGATTTTTTTCGACTCCTTGTTTGTTCCTTCCTCCCCTCTGAAGACTATTTAAATGACTTCTTTTATCTGCATGAGTCAAAGGCATAAAAATCATTCTTGATGTGAATAATACAAAGCTTGGGAGGAGTGCAGGAGGCAGAATGAATTTCAGTCTTCGGAGAAAATGGTTGTCACCTCTTCTGATTTTTATCTTGCCGAGTATGTGAGGGATCCTGTCTCTATCCTGTCCACAGCGGACTGGCTCCTATTACTGTGGTACCATATATCAACACTCTTTCTGGTCAGGCTTTCCCCCCCACCCCCGTGTTTACTTAGGCTGTAAGATTCAGGATGTGACAGGAGTGCTTCCTTTCCTTTCCTATCTGCTATTCTGCTGTCATAGACGCTGAACCAGCAAGTGGAGATAAACGTGTTCTAACCTTGTGGTCAGGAGACACCAGAACATGAAGCAAAAATGCCAAACAGTGCATTGTACTGTAATAGTTGGTAAACATATTGTGCAGTAGAGAGGGAGTTTTCTACATGGAACACATTTTTGTGTTGCTGACACATTTGTAGCACCCTGAAATTCTTTGATTTCACAGGTGAAAACACAAATCTTCTACTGGCATATAAGATATGATTATGAGCTACTTTTTGAAATAGAAAAGCAGTTTGCTTTAGCTTTAAGACTAATTGATTCCTGGTACTAGCTGCATATCCTATGGGGTTTTTTTTTGTTTGGTTGGTTTTTTAATATAATGTAAATTTTTTTTAATCTAATATCATTATACAGAATTTTAAACCAATTTCTAATGGTAATGTACTGGTCAGTGTAGGAAATATTACTTTTACAAAGGGGTTGGGATAGTAGTTTTTTTTTTTTTTTTTTACTTGTTTATAAAAAGAACTATTTTTTCTTATGATGTTGACTGTTTTCTCTTTGGGTCACATCACACTTTGATATTTGGTAAGTTAAGTTGTGTAGATAAAAGCAGTACATTCTTTTTCTTTTTCCTGAACCTATGTTATTATGTGTATTTACATTTATATCTAAGGACAAAATTACAGGTTTCAGTGCCTGAGCAAGATAATGGCTTCAGACTATTCTTTTTGTACTGTTTCTTCTTTTCTGTGAAAAAAAAAAAAAATAAATCTGCAAAGATGGTGATGGAAAGAGTGTATTGCAAAGCAAAGATGAATACTTGGCCAACATTCAAAAGAAACTTAAGACATATTTGCACATGAACATCTATGGAAAATAATAACCTATCTAACTTTATAGCTTTTCACTCTTGTTTTCATGATACAAAAATAAAAGTGGCAGCAATTTTTTTTTTCCTTGAGATTAGTGCTTGTCCCATTGTTAATATCCATAGTGATGTGAAAACCTGATGTAATTTGAGGGGGAGAAACCAGAACAGAACTACATTTAAGGATGCACAATAATGTCTGCAGAGTCTTGGAACAAACAGCTCTAACTGTTCCTGAGCTAAAAAAATAAGAAGTCCATAGAATGCATAGTCACAGGAGAAAACTCACCTCTTCCAGTGCCAAGACTCAGAATTAAGATGCAAAATATATTAATTTAACAATATTCATTTTTCTAGTATATATTGATGTGAAAAAAATAGTTTATTTTCCTTAACATGCCTATTTCAGAAGCACATAACGTTTAACTTAGTAAGTGAAGGAATAATACATTTACATGAAATACAGATAATTTTTGTGGTAGGATGAGGACAGAATGGTTATGATTATTAAACAGAGCTCTTACAGAGCAAAACCATTTTTATAGACTTTCTTATAATGTTGAATCAATGTCCAGCAAGTAATGCATCCTTAAGAGAAAATCTTAGGATAAGTAAAATTATAATCTTTTGAAAAGTGTCCTTTGATTTCTGGGTGAGGAAGGAATGGATAACCATGTATGTCCTTTTTCAAGTCAAGTTTCTCTTCAGATTCTCATGAGTTTATTTCTTATTTTTATTTTTTGGAACTAGGTTTTTTTCTATGGCAGTTCTGTGCAACTGTGTTGAAGGTAATTGGATGCTGTGATCCTTATTAGTTTTGCTTTGTTTTTCGTTTTCATTGCTGCACAACATTTAAACCCCGTGAAGGAAAAATTCATTCAGTTTTAGAGAATTTAAAATAAAGACTGAGAACAGAACAATTGCCATAAGTGAGGCATCCAGGGACTGCAGTCAGATGCTGAGGACATATCTGTACTGTTCGAGTACAAGAGGGCCAGCCAAGAAGTTTCTGATCCCAAAGACAAATAGTGTGTACTGGCTTATGTCCACACAGTGTATGACTTCTCCCCCTAAAATGGATATATTTTTTTTCCCAGTTGATAGTGTTTAGGATGGTGTGAGGGTTGCATACCAGCCCATGGAGTGGCATTTGTGAAGCATGAAACTAAGTGTCCATGAAACATGGTGGCTCATGGGGAGTTTGTGAGGTCAGTGTCCTCTTGGTTGTGTGCTGTGACTGGTCAGGTCAGAAGGAGCAAAACTGGTCCAGGCATGTCCTTGCTGTACTTTCAGGAGTGCTCCCTCCACTGGAGTAGACACTAAGCTGTGCTGTGTCTGGCTTTGGGGATGGCTGTACAGTACACACTCAGCAGATTGTATTGAGGTTGTCAGTTCTGAGTTCCTTGCCTTGCCCTCTCCTGTTTAGGAAACTGTACCAAGAAAATCTGTCAAAACCAGAAAATGAGATCACATCACTCTTTCTTTCCTTTCTGGGCTTCAGATCTGCATCTTTCAGACTGCCACATTCAATCAAAAGGGGTCCATGTAGTCCTGCTTCCTATTGCTGACACCGCCGTTTTCTCACAAGCCACTTTGTACTTATTGTGATCAGGAAGAGGAAACTTGACTCGATAGGTGACTGGCCTGATCCAGTGTGGAGTGTTGGCAGTGTCATCATTAAAATGAAGGGCAGCTAAGGAGCATGCCTTTACTTACTCACCCTGGGCTATAAAAAAAAGGAATTTTCAGGAATGTGCTTTTAGTCAACACAATGAGTTAGGAGAATTTGCTTTGTCTTCTTGATGTTGCTAGGGTCTTCCTCCAGGAAGTTCTTAGTCTTCAGCTTGGGCTTCCATTTGAGTAATGGTGGGGATAAATTATCTATTTCTTCCCCCAGCAAATTGTAGTGGCTGGTATGTTTGATAGTTTGAAAGTGTCATGAGTATTTTTGTTAATGTCCTTTCACCCAAAGTAACAGCTCAACACTTTTTTTTTCCCAATGTGAGATTGTAACAAGGAATTCTTTGAACATCAAAGCACTGGATTCATCCATTTGGCATTTACATTGGGACAATTAATGGTTGTCATTTAGTTCCTCATTTTAAGCTCATATCCTTTCAGAAGTACTGACCTGTTTCTTACCAAGGAACGAAGCTAGTCATCCATCTTGTTTTAATGAAACTAATTTTTGTTCATCTGTGGCAATTTCTTAACAAACTTTGGAGGTTCTGAACAGAGAATTTCTAGGGGCAATGTTAATTTTTCTCTTAATTTTTCTCTTAACTTGTCTTTATTCTCATGGCCTTATATGTTGAAAGAATATGATAAATGACTTTATTTCTCCTAATTGTATTGGTTCTCTGAAAATGTTTTGAATTTGGTCTGCCCTTTTTTTTGTTTTGCTTTCAGTTTTATTCTACAAGGTTGAACCACTTTAACTTTTTTACATAAGGGATTTTTTTTCCTACTGATAATACAAACTCAGTATGTCATGAAGAATTTCTTCACTGAAAGAATAGGTAAGCATTGGAACAGGCTGCCTAGGGAAATGGTAGAGTCACTGTCTCTGGAAGTGTTCAAGAAACAACTGGGCATGGCACTTAGTGCTGTGGTTTGGTTGAAATGGTGGTGTTTGGTCCAAAGTTGGGCTCAGTGATCTTGAAGGTCTGTTCTGACTTTAATGATTCTATGATTCTATGTCAGTTTTTGTTGTTGAAGGGATTCTTGCTCACAGTGTTGTATTGTTTGGCAGATATCAATAGTGCCCTTTCAAAGGAGAAAGTGTATTTAAAGTTTGAACAGATATTTAAGTTTACCAACAGATTCAGAGATCAAATCCTCCTCTAACATACTCTGGAAATTGCCTCAAATCTATTGGTAGTTTGTCCCATAGTTGAATATTTTTTTCTGATAAACTTGTGACATATTTGTATTGTAATAGGAGTGTAGAATTAGAGAACAGAATTTCCATGAGCATGATAATATTTATTCGATGCAGTTATTTTTTTTCATAGAATGCAGGCAATCTTTAGATCTATATTGAGAAAAAAGGAAAATACTGATTTGCCCACAGGCTTCTCCTGTGTGATTAACCGTGATGTAAGTCTGCTTTCGAAGAGCTTTTATAAGTATGCATTTTGTTTTGCAGTTTCTTGTATCTGCTAAAGGCTTTTAAATTGTTAAAGATGTCTATGTAACAGTGGAAAGTGGCTGGATTTCTATACCTCTTTGGCTTTTTTTCCCCGAGTGTAACAAAAAAGTCTATCCATATGCATATTTCTACTTTGTGTAAAACAGCTGTTCCCATTGTGTGCACTGGCAACTGAGTAGTACCCTTTAAATCCATTATTAATTCTGGTTTTGGTCAGCATTTGTTCTGGAGGTGGTCTTAACAAAATGACCAGCAAAGCTGCTTAATAGGAGAAATCCAAGCCTGGTGAGAGTGTCTCATTCTCTTAATTGAAAGTTTTACAAAGTAGAAGCTTTAAGAAAATGAAATGAAAAAGAATCTTTAGCCTTAGCAGAGAAATTAAAAACTGAATAAGCAAAATCTCTCTCATTGCCTGTGTTTCCCAATGTAACGTAGTGTGCTGGCTTCTGGGTTTTGAAGGGCTTTTTGTGCTCCAGCAAGAGATACTTTTTGTGCTTTGAAGCTTTGAGGATGTTTCTCTCTGCTGTCTCTCTCTTTGCGTTTGCTTTTCAGTTCTTGATAATTTCTGACCTACCTGTTTTCTGAACTGTCTGCTCTTGGCGCAAAGAGCACTTGTAATATGTGGAGTGTTACTGTGAGAAGGAAAATGGGGAGACTGGCCATGGCTTGCCTGGTGATGCAAGGCCAAAACAACTCATGATTTCAAAATTGCACAGTATTAGGCCTTTCAGAGTATTTGGATGAAGAAGAAAGGCAGGAGGGATCCTGGGCAGTCCTACCCCTTGACCCCAATAAAAGACCATGAGAGTTCGTCAGCATTTTAGTTGGTCATTTTCCTGATGCTTAGGTTACTTATTGATGGGGCTGTTTTAGATCCAAGAAATATATTGTCCTCCTGATTTATTCTCATATGGTGCAGGGACCATTCAGAGTTCAATGATTTCTTGTAACTGCTGCCTCACAGGATGGATTGAGGTCTATTCGGGGTGATAGTTTGTCAGGTACTGCTATGCTTGCAGGAGATTATGTTGATGGGCTTTCAAGTGAAAGGGTCAGGAAAAAAAGAAAAAGGAAAAAAAGTAGGATTAGTATAATGTTTAACCCTGCCCAAAATAAAGCAAGTGGAAGAAAATACTAAATGCTTTAATTGCACTAACTGTTAGAGCTTTGAAGGTATTTGGTGAAAAGGTTTTTTTTTGGAGGGGCAAAGATTTGATGTTAGAAAGTGCCTGGAACACAGTTTTATTTTTTCTGGTAGCTTACTAGTAGACTATAAATCTTGAAGGGCAAAATACATAAGTTGTTTTAATTTAAATAAAGAAGAAAAAAAAGGACAAAAAAGATGACTTGTTGCTTGCTGCTAGCAATGACCAGATTTTAAATATTTTGCATTTATATAAACTTACAGTTCAGTTTTATTTTAAATGTAAACATTTCTATATAAATATATCTACATTTAATATGTTCTTTTTTTATATCTTAGGAGTTTAAAATAGTTGAATTTCACTTGCATGAAAATAATTTTCTGGGTAAAATGAAGCATAAATTTCTTGTTTTAAAATTTTTTTTCAGGAAGTGTAGATGAACTGCTTTAAAGCTTTAGGAGATGCAAATGTGAATGAAACTACCACTTACTGAGCTGTGCTCATTTTTTCAACAAAAGATAATGTTTTAATAGTGTAATATAATGATCAGTAAATGAATTGTTGATATAAACTTAAGTGTGGGCACATGGTCTGAAGAATGGTCCAAGTTGCTCATTCCTATTAAGAAGGGAGTAAGAGAGATAAGTGTGTTGAGGACAGGATGCTCCAGTGCACGGGTGATAACGCTGGAATGCAAGCACCCATCACAGAGCCAGGCTGGGCACACAGTGCAGCACCATTGGAGAGGAATGAGAAGTGGGATACATCGCTTGTTTTGATCGAAAGAATAGGCTTTGATCTGTGTGTAAAAGAATAATAATAAAAAAAAAATCAAATAATGGTGTATTTGACTTGAGTTGTGGCTTTTTGGAACATCATTGGCCTGTATATCCTTAAATTGTTAGAATTATGCCTTGTGAACGTGCTGGCCTTTGCCACCAGCCTGAGCCCCTGGTCACTGCTTATGGACTAAAATGAACACTCGAGTCTTTTGATGCTGCTGCTGCTGTCTCCACCAGCTTCTGCAACAGAAGCTATTCTTCCCTTTTGACCCTTTTAAATTTAAGTCCTTCAGTTTAGTTCCATCCTTTTCCAATCTTTCATCCTATTTTACATCCTCAAGCCCAGTTCTTGCTTTTGGTCTTCACTTTTACTTTGTGTTAGTTCTGCTTTGTGATCTAACCTGACAAATTCTTGTGGTAAGACGTGCATTGAGCATGCATGAATTGGAATATTTGAAATGAGTGATACCAATGAAAAATGGAGATGCTGCCCTGGAAAGCTGTCAGCACACAGTACCAGAGATGGCAGAGCTCAGTGGGTCAGCAGCCACTGAGTGGGGATATGGGGGGCAGGACTCCAGGGAGCTGTCAGTCCTGTGTTTCGAATGAGTTATAGTTACAAATACATATTTTGGTGAAAGATTGTTAGTAGGTGAAAACTTTTGAAACACCCTCTGTTTTTGTAGATGCCAAAGGCATAGGCTCATATTCTTCTGTCACCTGGGATATAATACGATCTGGATGGAACAGAATAGCTAAAATAGGTTATATGAACAGTGCTCCTAAATATGCTTTTAACACTGTATGAAGTGTCATGGCTATCTTGGAGAAAGATTTCTAAAGTAGGGTAGAATTTGATGCCTTGTTACATAGCAGGCAGTGTTTGAGTACTGACTGACATGATAACCAGACCATATTTGTTTTTTTCAGGGGACTGGAGTCAAATGTGGGAGAAAAAGACTAAAATGTGATAGGGCACATCAGAAGTCTAGTGAAAAGGGCATCTGCTGTCCTGAACTGCAAATTGTGGAAAATTATGCTGATCACCTTATTTTATAGCACCATATAGAATCTTCTCGTTCTGAAAAACAGTGATGGGGCTCATCAAAAAGTCTTTTGGACAATGTTTTACCTTTGCTGCATCCTTCTGTTCAGAAAAGATGGAAAGAAACTTCCTGGTACCCATAAATATTAAAGGTATTTATTTCAAATAGAAACATAGGATGCACAGAGACATGCAATCTGGAATTTCCTCTTTCTGAGGGAAGTCCCACCCTGCTGATGGTGAGCTGAGGAGTGGATGTTTTTAAATGGTCTTAACAGGTATTCATTTAATTTTGTTTGTTTGTTTGTATAGTGCTTTAACATAAGCATCAATTCCTGGAGCATTTAAGTGTTTCTGATTCAGTACTACTTCTACTTGAAAGAAAATTGTGCTTTACTAGTTAAGAGTTTATGTACTTTGGGGGATTCTTCACTGGTAAATAATCAAGCTTATTAAATGAAAGTTAGTTTTCTCAACTTTTAATAGTTACAATATAAAATAAATGAGATCAGTTAGCTCATTCTTAGCAAATTTTTTAAAATAATTTGAAAGACGTTAGTCCACTGAGTTATTTTTAGTATCTATAAATGTTGCATTCGATGTAGTTAAAACAGAGAAGATTTTTGGCTACAATGGAGTGTATCAGTAATAGTCAGATTTGTTTCCAACATATGCTGAAGAAAACTCATATTTTATTTTAAAATAACATGGTTTTAATTTTTTTCATTGATTTCTCTCTGCCTCAAAACTTTGGGTGCATCACTGATGATGGGAATTAGAATTTGGAATTTTACTGAAATCAAAGGAAAATAGCCTTTTGCTGAAACCAGTATAAAGTCACAGCAGGAACTTGCTCTGTGTGATGTAGTAATCTGTAGCTGCTTGGGAACTAGACGTACTGTAGCTGCTGCTATAGCGTGGGTCCTCAGCTAAGTGAGTTTATTCAGCTGAGTACTTTGTATTGCAAAGACAATTAAACAGCAGTACTTCGATGTCTTGGGTCTCTCTCCACGAGGCTGTACGAAGCAACATAGACATGGTGTCTGTCAATAAATTGACTTCAAAGGCCTTCACTTGGAATCATAGTTAAGTGGCTGAAATCAAAATGTCAGCTAGGAACTTCGTCTTACTGGTTTATTAGAGATTTCTTTTTTCAGTTGTATGCTGATGTTATTACAAGTCTCTCAGAGCAGTACCAGAGAAGTCAAGTATATAGTCTTTGTTTTGCCAGTTGAGTATTAAATGGTAAACACTTGTAAAGAAAAAAATAAATAAATGCAGCTTTATTCTGCAATTTTCCCACTTCGAGGGGGAAAAAAACTAGCAAATATAATCCTAGGTTTAAACTGGACGTAGTAAATAATGTTGCTTTACAAATAAATGGACAATTTCCTTTTTGTAATGGTTGAGATGACAGCAGTAAAATCTGCAAACTGTTTCTGTACTGAATTGATGGCCGAGATTCATTGTGCTCACCAGACTGATTCATGTTCACTATGTAAATGGTGGAGTAGCTGTTACTACCTTGGTAATGAGCTACAACAGCAATGATGAGATGTTGCCTGTCTAAGTGAACAGACAGATATTTCACCTAGGAAAAGAAAGGTTGGGAAAATGCATTTCGTGCTTGATGTTTTATTTAAAAGAGAAGATCAGAAATAAACCCATGACTTACAATTGCTTTATCTCCTATCTACTTTTACTTTCCATGTTTTTCTTCTTTGAGGCACATGTTCTTTCAGCAGAAATGAAAAAATATTAGCTACTGTCCTGACCCTGATTTGGAAATAAATTACTGAAGCATATTATGTCTTAAGGGTGTTTGCTTTGTGTATATTTCAATTGCAGTAGGAATGTATGCTATTGAAAGACAGAGGTTATTGCCCCAGTTCTTTCTTACCTCGCTTTCAATTAAATCTGATTTCTGTTACCATAGCATTGCCTGCTCGTATGCCTCTTAGTCCAGTGCTGGTCATTTGTGCATATTTTCTATTTGACTGTGTGGCTTTTGTTACTTTTCCTGAACTAACAGCCCTTGTCAAGTCATTTGGGTCTGGGAGGGGGTGGTCAGGCAGCTGTTTTTCACAACTGATGCAATTGCTAATGTTTCCTATGCATGAAGGCAGACTTCTACTCAGTACCCCTGGGGACTGTAAACATCATTTTTATCATGTTGGAACTACAGGCTCTGTCAGCCCAGTGAAGTTGTTCTCAATTAGTATGAGGCAGTCCAATTCAGAAGGGAATAGCTGCTCCTGTTTGAGCCCATTTTTCTTTGAGTGTTGCCTGCACTGATTTCCAGCTGTTACTGTGCAGCTTTGGGGAGCTAATGGGGTTCATTGGGAACATCTATCTCAAAAGGAAATGCCCGAATCAGTGTCTAGTTGAATGATTGGAGACTTTCACACACAAAAAACCCAGTTAATACCCACTTAGCTAATTATCTCTCAATGTACATGATCATCCTTTTCAGTCCAATAATTAGAGAAAATTAAGTGGAACCTTGCTAATTTGCACTAATGCTGGGAACAACCTATTGCCAATTACTGAATTTTGTGAATTAGTGCAAATAAAAACAAGCACTTTTCACAAACTATAGAGTTACACGTGCTGAACCTTATGCAGTAGTGCCACTTTAATATTACACTGCCAAGAACTCCCCAGTACATGCAGGGGAAGTTAATATGATGTAAATTAAGGACAGAATCTTTCTTATGCTGTTCGCCCTTTGTTAACTATTTGTTAACTACACTGAGGCCTAAAGTCATACAATGTGTCTTGAATACCATTCCCCTGCTTTCTAATAGCATTCAAGGAGATCTTTAGAGATCTCCTTACATTGTAAAGGAAGTTTCTCCTCTTTTGAAGGAGCTGAAATTGTCCCCATGGCTGCTGGAGCCAGCACAACATCTTGCTTTGATCCTTTTGAGCTGTTGCAAGGGCCCAAAAAGTTGGAAAAACTGCCCTTCTGAAAATCCAGTACAAGTGAAAGATCCCTAACTGCTGTGTTTTCAAAATGTCCCTGTTTCCCCCCACACCCCCATGACAGTAGTTTTGCTGATGTTTCCCTTGTGTGGCTGCATTGCCATCCCTGTCTTAATCTTTCTGTCAAAAGGCTCTCCCTCCAATCCTGTTTATAGTGCCAAAGTTTACACAGTGTTTCCTGGACGTCAAGTTTTCTCTTAGACTTGGTTGGGTAGTCCCTAAAAAGCAGGCTGCCTTCTTGGCCACATGCTTTATACTAACTCTACCCGTCGCTTTTGACATGATAACTGTCCAGATCCCAATAAAATCCTAAAATTCCTGGTAAGCATATGCTAAATAACTCTTGGCTGTTGCCAAAAAGTTTGGTGTCACTTACAAACCTGATCATTAAGAAGCAAAGGGCATTTTTGAGATTTCTGACCATCTCAGTCTGCTTCATCTGAACCCCAAATACAGTCAATCTTCTCAATCTTCTCTGTTTAGCTGTAATTTATCCTCATGTTTATGCACCTGATCTGAGACTTTGTGAGAAACAATGGAGACCACCTTGTAATAAAGTTTATTAGACTTCTGTTCCCTAATTTCAGCCACATCTTGTCATTGTTTTATATTACTTTTGAAGAGAACAACAGCAAATCAGAAGCAGGAGTGCTTCTTCCTATCTGTGTTCTTACCTGTCTTTGGGAAACTTTCACTTCTGAAATTTGTTATATATAACTCCAAAGCCAGAATGATTCCTTTGCAAATTCAGCTTTGCAGTGAGCTGTGCATCCTTCCAGGGTCTATCTCTATCTAATCTGAGGTGCTACGTAAATTTCTTTTACCAGCCTTTCTCCGGTCACGCTAACACAAACTGATGAAAGCCTGTAACTTTCCAGAGCTCCAGCTTATGGATAGGAAGGTGAAACGCTGTATGCAGAGTAGCCAAATGTGCGGTTTATGACCTAATGCCAAAATTATGACAATCTATTAGGATGACCTTCTTTTTAGCCTAGGCTATCTTTTACTTTTCTGTTCTGACACCTGGTTATAGGGAACTGCCCATAAGCTGCAGGAGCCAAATGCCTTAAGCAATTAATTTAATATGATGTAAATTAAGGAAAACATAAAGTGGCAAACTAATAAAGATTATCTTTCTTTCCTTGTATTCTACTAGCTGTTTTTTGGTGGTGAAAGAACTACAGGAATGAAAATTATGTTTGGCAACCTTAAAGTTATGAGAAATGAAATGTAAGATGAGGTTTCCTTTTATCCCAGCTCCTTTGCATTCTGACTTTTAAAGTAAAGAGTAAGTTCCACCAACTGCCTAAGCCCACTGTATTTTCATTACAAATGGAGCACCTGAATATTTAAATTGGTCCTAGGGATTCAAATGATTAAGTTGCTTTTTGAGACTTAGTCTTCAAAGTTATGTAATAGCTTTTTGAAAAGCATGTTCGGCCCTAAGGGTGTAATTAAAAAAAAAAAATCCAAACCAGTTCCACTAAAAACTCTGTTTTAATGGTCTCATTCCATAGTTTTGATACAAGCTGACCATTAAATTTGGTTAATTAGAAATAAAAAAACCAGTACTAAGATAACTAGTACATAAAAGTCAGTGTCATTTTTCCATAAAATCAGGTGTTTTGTTTGGGATAGGTGATGTCTTAAAGTGAGTACTCTGCCGTGACTGTCTGGTTGTATCCCTTCCCAACCTGTTGCACACCCTCAGTCTATTCACTTTGGGTGCAGATTGAGAAAAATAGCAGACCTTGATGCTGTGAAAATGCTGTTCAACAACAGCTAAGACATTAATGTGTTGTCAGCATTGTTTTGCTGACAAACACAAATCTAAAACACAGCACCATAATTACATCCCAGCCAGCTGCAGTACAGCCACAAAGATCTTAAAAGGGGAGGAGAACTTGATGTCTGAAGTAGGACTGATAGAACTGGATTTTCTCAGCCTGGAGAAGACTAAGGGGAAGCTTAATCACAGTCTTCCCATGTCCAAAACATAGCTGCAGACAAAGTGGAATTTCTCTCTTTGCAAGGTTGCATGGGGGTAGGAGAAGAGGCAGTGGGAATAGTTGCTTCAGCAGAAATTCTGGCCTGGGTATAAGAAAAAACATCTTTACCATACAAACAATTAACCATTGAAATAAGTTCCCAAGATAACTGATGAAATCTCTCTTGCTGGAAAAATTCAAGATTTGGCTTTGACAGGGCCCTGATAACCTGGTCTAAAGCTGTTCTTTCAGTAGAAGGTTGGACCAGATGATCTCCACCCTGCTTTGTAGTGATTTTTCATGAAAACAAGGACTGTTGATTTGGTGATTTATTTTTTTTTTCAAACACAGTTTTCTGAACACAGCTGAAATGTAATAAATACATAAGATACCATTATTTAGGTTCCAGGGGATTTTAAAACAAATGAAATCACTCCAACTGAAAATGGAATATAATTCAGTAAACAGTGATATAAATCGAGATCTTTTAAGGTCTGTTCCTCAATGCTCTCGTAATTGGAGTGCTTAGTTGCTCCTCATGTATTAGTTCAGTGATCTCTAAAATGAGGACAATTGTCCTCTTTTTAATACATGAGAAGAATAATATCCAGTAAGCACTATCTAACAATGAAAATGCTGCTTGTGATACTGTTTAGTTGTTTTAGCCAATCGTTTCTTGTATTTAGCAGATATTCCCCAGGGACAAGGCCATTTTGGGTTGAAATATATTGGTATTTACACAACAGTGAAATTTCTAGGGTTTTTTTCTGCCTTGTGAAATAGAAAAATTTTAAAGCTCAAATTGGATGCAAGTTCTTCTAGGACTTATGTTGTAGGTGTATATTTTTCTGTTACTATTTATGTAAAATTTTTGGAGCTCTTTATTATCAGTTTGAAGGGAGATTGCTCAAATGATGTTTTAAAAAGATTAATTTTTGAATTTTTGAAAGAATCAATAAAATCAGGCAATCAAATTATATTCCTGATATTGATAGATATATATTGATTTTCAGATTGCAGTTCGGGATAGCACTGTTCAAAGGGCACAGATTGTGAGTGCAACAAAAACCATCACACAAATACTGTCAGGAGTGGGGGGAGGACTTCACTGGAGTTCATGGAGAGTGTCATGTGGAAAAATTCCCTGGTGTTGATTTTTTCCTTCAAAATATGATGAGAATTTATTGTAGCACATATGTAAAAGCATGTGAAAAGGTTAATAGGAGAAACTAAAAGCAAAAGCTGTGGCAAAGTGATTGCATGACAATCACGTTTGCATAAACAATATATGCTGTAAATATTTGTCTTATTTTCAAATATAAACTGAAGAAGGAAAATAGATCAGGGTCTGTCCTTCAGCAAAAGAAGAGTGGATTAAAGCATTTGAATTATGCAGATGCAGTACAATAATTGCACAGGAACCCTTAAAAACTGTAAGGCTCAAGATGCAGTGTTTCAGAAAGGAAGAAAAGAAAAAATACCACCCAGATTAAAGCAACTTTTTTTTTTTTCTTTTTTTTTAAATGGATTGAGTCACAAAATAGAAATAAAGAATGAGGAAGAGGGTTAACTGTTGCCTTCTTCCCTCCTGGGAAATATATCAGACCATATGTTTGAAAATAAGAAAACTTTTTTTCAATTCTATGGCAACTGATGACAGAAAACTCTTACGATAGTGCAGTACTGACCTCCTGTGTTTCAGGATATAACAAAATAAGGGTCTGAGAAAATGACTTGCAGTTATGGAATAACATATTGATGGCTTTTTGCTAACATGTAGAGAGAAAAGAGAAACCAGGAATGCTGTCTTCTTGTTCAGCATTATAAGTACACTCATTTGGGATTTTAGATTTAGCTTCCTGGTTTCAGGCAGTATATGGACAGTATTTTTTGCCAGGAAACCACATATTAGTACTTGGATTTTCAAAAAAATGGGTGAATCCATGGGTTTTGGATCTTGCTTTCCTCTTTGAAACATTTGCTATCAGATTATTATCTGATAATAAACTTTCTTTATTCAGCAGTCTTGGGGTGAGTTGACTCACTGAATAAATGCCTGAATTGTGAATTAGATGGGGGAAAAGGTACTTGCAAATGAGAATAATGCTGTGAAGGTTCTGAATATAGAGTATCTGTTATTTATTTCCTATTAATTTTTTTTGTCTTGCTTTGTTCATTTTTATTTCAGGTACTTTTCTTTTGTTTCTACAGTCTTCTATTAATGATCTTCCCTTCATTTTATGTTTCCCCCTTATCACACTTTTTAGTCTTTTAACTTTTTCTCTGATCTCTTCTAAAAAGAATTTTGCATGTACTCAAATGACATAGTTATCTATCAAACTCATAGCTATTTCATCCCTAAAATTTTGTTCAAAGCTTCATGTTTGCTTTTGTAAAACAAATATGGAAACCTTTATGTCAGACTCTTTTTTTCTCTGGAAACCCTTGGTTGTGGAAAGTAATTGATTGTTATGTCAAGATGTAGTGGAATCCAGCTTGGAAGGATTGATTATGAGCGTAAAGAAAAAGACTCCATCTCTGCTGATGGGTTACGGGGGGAAGGGAGATGAAAAAGAGAAGAAAAAGCAGGAAAGCGTGGGGGAAAGAAGAGGTTAAAAAGAAAAAACTTTAAACTTTTAGATATCTTGAAAATCAGCCTTGAAGGATTGCAGCAAACAGACCCTTTTAGGAGATGCTCTGTATTCTTGCTAATTATTGTGTTATAATTGTATGCTAATATGATAGGGGCTGAAGAAATAGCTTCAATGGAGCTAAATCAGCCTTACGTTATTCACCCAGTTTCTCAAGTGTCAGTGGCTTAATGTGTATTAAAAATGGTCGTAGTGTTTCTGGCTTATTAGGGAGGGTTTTGAACCCTTTGCAGTGTTAGGTTTTGGGTCATGAATATAATTTATAATTGTAATTAGTTAATGTTATGATCTCTCACTTGATAAGGGAAGACCAAACATTGCGTGTGCAATGTACAAACCTGTACACTTAGGACTTCGAAATGCATGAGTTAATGACAAGAATTTTTATCATTCTTAAGTGTGGCTTTTACATTGTGTCTGTATTGTTTTCAGCAATTTAAAAATAATAAATAGATGGTATTTCAGAACATGATGCAAAAAGGTATCCAGGAGCAAACTCTGCTCCTGTCTTCTGCTTTCTCCATGTTGAGGGGCAGATAATAATGTGGCTCAGCAGGGGTCTGAGAAGCCTTTCTCAGCCTCATCTAGAGTTGCTGTGCATCCTAGTATGGATGGAGGTAGCACATCTGGCAGTATTTGCTTTGAAGCAGGAAGCATGAGTTTGGGATTGTGGCACCATCTCTGTTGCACTGGTTGGCAGAGCAGCTTAAGCACGTGAAAAGCATACACTGCATCCATTCAAAATGTGGCTGAGCATCTGTAGCTGTGTACACTCCCTTGAATTCCTGGCAGAAATTCCAGCTGAATCAGCTAGAATTGCACCTGGCACTTACATTGCACTATGGTAAAAGGAACAGTTTGACCTAAATGCCACATTTATGTGGATTTAGTTATGGAATTCTCAATGAAATCAGTGCTGACTTTAAGGGCCTTATATCCTTTTGGAGTAGATAATCTATACTGTCTGTGCATGGGTAATGTTTGCTTTTTTCTTGAGGGAAAAGAAGAATGTCCTGTTTTGCTTACTGAGTCTTTCTTGGTTAAGAGATAGGTATGTAATTACTGGAGTCACGGAATTTCTTTAGTGTGAGCTGAAGGAATCATAAAAAGGTTCATGGGAAAGATGGTGTTTCTCTGGGCTCTGCTGAAGGTTTTTTAATGTTTAAAGAAGCAAGATGTGGTGTGGAGTTCACAGAGGATTTCAGGCTGTAGTTAAAAGTAAGTTGGAATTTGTTTGACCTTTTTCCCTGTACATTCTTTTCAGAGCATTAGGTGGCTAAGGTCAAACTGAAATGTGTCACTGGTCAGTGTCTGAATTTAATTAGTAGGCAGGGACTTGGAGAACTCTACAGTACAAGATGCTTGATCACCACCAAATCAAGATGCTTGATCATTCCAAATAAAACCAGAACATGATCTCTTTGTGTTTTCATTCCACCAGCTGGTACAGTTTTCTTGAATTTGTTTGTTTCTAAATTTAAAGTTTAAATGTGGGAAATGTTACAGAACACTGTTGTGCTACCAGGCTGGTTACTCAGCCTGGTTTATGACATCTGTGATGGTTTATGTGGACAGTCACTACTATATATTACACTTAATGACAGAAATTGTGAACAGTTTACCATATTTGCTGAACTGATTTCCTAGACAAAATTGCTAGCTTTATGTAAATTTATAGATAAATATAGGAAAAATTAAATGCATTACATTTTACTCCTAAAGAGAGACTGTTGTAGATGATTGTGATGAATTGTGATATAAATACCCACGGATACTTAAAAAAAGCAACACTTTGAGCGAGTTGAGGATGGCTTTCCTAAGCCAAAACACAGTAGTAACACTCTGCATCTTGGTACCAAATATGTTTACAATAACTCAAACATTTCTGTTTCTGGAATTCAGTCTGTCTGATTTCTTTACATACTACCCTCAGTGGTTAAAATAATGGCAGGCTTGAATAGCTCAGAGAGCAAGACATGCCCCCACTTTGAAAACACTTTGCAAAGAATTTTTTTACACGTAGTCTTTTGATAGTTATCACATCAAAGGGAACAGAGGCGAGATATTTTCAGGATAGGGAGTTTTTGTAAAATAATCCACCTTTGCTATGTATCAATTATTTCCATGTTATGAAAATGACTATAAATCCTTGCCAAAATACAATTTAGATAAGTCTTCAAGTACTTGGTAACAGTTACGGCAACACAGATCTGTGTCTAATTTTTCCCCTTAAAACTGGAGCATCTTTTATATTGACTATTAAAGAGTAATAGAAATGGAGATGAAATTTAATAGATTAGTTTGAAGTGTAAAATTATACTAGCATCATTTTCTCAGGTAATTTTCAGTTCTTTTTCTGAGCTGCCTACATCATCAGTGAGTCACATATTTTCTGTGCTGTAATTTTAAATTTTTTATTCACTTAGCAACATGATGAGCAGCTGAAAAGAGACAGGTCTTCTGTTAACCAGTGTTTCCATAGTGTAGTCATGATTTGAATAGAGCAGATAGGGTATTGAGGCTATGGTGCTCTAATTAACACTTATTGTGTTTGGTAAAAGATGACAGTGTAGAGTCCTTAATACCAGGTTTGAACTGCATTCCCCATGCAGCCCAGTGGCAGTGCTGCTGTATTTTCAAGGCTCCTGATGTTTATCACAGGTTCTTTCTCACTCTGTGCTGGGTGTGTCCTTTGATCTCTGTTCAGCAGGACTCCTCTTATTAGGATGAACTAATAACAGCCTCAGTTGGCGTTTACCAGTAATTAATGATTTGAGAGGATAAAGTATTTATTAGAAATTTGACTGGCAGGTGGAAATGGGCAAAGCAAGTTTGCCCAATACAGTTCTGATGAAAAGAAGTTAATGAAAAGAAATAAAAAATCAAGCTACTGATCAAGAGTTATCTCATGGCAAAGTCATATTTAATCTTCTTAGCACACAATATGGTGACAAATTTCTGTGCATATACCATGATAAATGGATGCTCTTCTTTGATGGCAATGAGTACATTATACATGTTGGCATTTATGGGACATTGTTGTATTTGTTTTGGAGTATTCAATCTTCTCACCGTGTTTTCATCTGTTGTTTTCTCTGACAGCTGGAATAAGACCAAGAAGTCAAGTGGCTTAGGACAGAAGGGTCTCTGGTTGCTGAACTGCCTCTCTTCAATTTTCAAGTCAGATATGCTTGCCATAGTTATTTTTCTGTTTCTACTCGATCATTTATTTCAAGAATAAAAAAGCAAACACTTTGTGCCAAAGTCTCGAACTCTTCCTGCAAAATTAGTAGATTAGTAAAGGGCAAAAGCAATGCCATGTAATTGCAAGTGAGCAAACGAGGTTTTTCATGGAGGCAAATGAACCTGCAGATAGTCTTTGCTCTAACCCCATCTGAAAAATTAGCCTTGCATATGCTTCATATTTGAAATAACTGATCTTCATTTGAAATAACCACCATCTTGAACCAATGACACTTCAGAGAAGTCTTAAATTCTTTGTTCAGTTACCACTATCTTTGAAAAAATTTCCACATGAAATTCAAATATGGTTTCTTTTTAATTTAATTTTAAATGACATATCAATAAATGTGGGTCTTTGGATTGATCCTTTGTAGTCACCTATGGCTCTGGTGCTGCTGCTTTTTCACTCCTTCCACTAGTCTTTCTCTTCTGTGTTGAGTTGCCTTCTTTGTAATCTGAACATTTCTGGCTGTTGCTGCTGCTTTTTCACTAAATGGTGTGTGAGGAAGCTGGAGGGGAAGACAGTGAGAAACCATTAGCAAAAAAAAACATAATTCATGTGCAATATTACAAGCATTAAAGTAAGTCCTATTTAGTTATAATTCAGGATGGTCATGCCTTTATTTTTTTTAGATGATTTGCCATGCTTTTCACACTGCTGTCCATTTGCTGGCTTTGCTTTTCTTGATGATAGCTTTTATTTGTCTAATTGTGTATATTTTAATAGTTAACATTTCCTATTTCTGTCTCATTTGATGCTGGTGCTACTAACAAAGAGAAAACTGAGACCAGATGGTTGCCAAACAGTGAAGCCACCTGGTATTCTAGCAATGCCAAATATATTTTCCTCTCCATTTTTCTTTCGAAAATTACTAAGACAGGTCCAGGATTTTTCTGAGGGTCCTGAGAATGCTTGCATGCAGCCAGAAAAATATCCCAAATCTTCTTAAATTTGTCCTTGCAATTCTCTTCCCTGCTGTTTTCCTCTTTCTCTGCTAACTCTATCTCATACTCTCTTCTCATTGTACCACTTGGGTCTCCCACTTGAGTACCACACTGCTGGCCCCAGGCATGTGGTTTGTGGACCTTGCTCCACTGAGGAGCTTTTGAGGCTGAGGGTGAAGGCCTGACCCCAACCTCTGCTCACTTCACCACCTCTGCAGCCACCAGTGCTGCTGGGACAGAATGAGGAGCTCCCATTGCAAGCAGAATCCAACAGGCTGAACCTGCCAGTAGTGCTCCAGGAACTTCTCTCCAGCCCTTGGGCTATTATGAGCATGTAGCAAACAAGTGAAAAACCTCTCTGAAGAGCAGGGTGCATTGGATGCGGCAGTCTGCAGTTTGCCATCTGATGGCTTCTTATTTGACCGCCAAATAGGAACTAATGCTGTTGTCAGGGGTGTGACAGTGTGAGCTGGGACTGACACGATCATAGACTGAGGATACAATAGTGCACACAGAGTGCACAGTTTGCTGAGAGTAGCAGAAGTTAGACTAAGCTAACCAAAAATATTTTTTTCTCCAGTACAGAATACATCCACGCTCTGCTCCCCGTGCCAGTGCCGTATGCTGATGTGAGCTGCACCATGTGTGCAGTGACAGACAAGCTGTTTGAATCTGTGCCTCTCACACATCTCAAAAGTCTGGTATAGGCACTGCCTGTGTCAGTATTGATACATCTTTGAGACAAGCAGCATTAACACACCATACTGACATGGGTCTGGGTCAGGGAATGGACTCCTCACTTAGCTGTGACCCATCCTCTGCATTTTTTCCTTCCTCTGCTTTTGTAGATGATTTTCTGGACCCTGCTGGTTTGTAGACTCCAAAAACCTTGAATGATACTGACCTGAACCCCTGGGTGCTGTGGCTCAGTGAGTATAGGTGTTCATCTGAACACCCTGGTTGAATTCTGGCAGAGAGAACAGCTGCTGTGTCAGCTCTCAGCAAATACCCAGATTACTGCAGTATCTAGTGGCTCTAGTCCTGGAGTGCTTTGCTAGGAGCTGTACAAATTCAACACAGAAATGCTGTATCTGCCTGAAAAGAACTTATACTCCATCTGTAAGAATCAGGATTAGGGTGTAAACAGATGAAGGCAGTAATAAGTTTGGTATTCAGAGGCATAACTGATAGCTATCTCTAATGCTGTGTGTATCATGTACCTGTATCTACTCGTTTCTTATGAGTCCTTTCCTCTTGCTGTGATCTGACAATGGTTGTGGCAGCATTGAACTTTTGTCAAAGCCCTCTGTCTTGTGCTGAGCATGTGGTGTCTCTATTTCTTTGCTCACTCTCCTCTTAAATTATGTACCTGTTTCCAGCATGTTCTGTAGGCATCAGAGCAGGCAAACATCCTTCCTTTGACAGGTTTTGAACTTCACTGTTGCTCTACCAATATTGCCTTACTGCTAACATGGTCTTTCTAGAAGGCTGCAAGCCATCATGCAGAACAGTCCCGTTCAACCACTGACTGCAGCTGAAGCTGGGTTTTGAGAAGTCCACATTCCTCCTGGTTACAGTATGTTGGACACAGTCCCGTTATAACATACACAGACCAGTTCAGCAGCAGATCTTTCAGGGAAAATATATCAGAGTGGCCTCCCTTCAAAACTTCCCGTGCTTTGGAAAATGGAAAATACTCCTTCATATCTTTCCATCAGGCAGGAATTATAATATGTATTTAAGCTTTGAGACAGGAAAATATTGTAAAAACAATATTATGGTGGAAATAATGCCCTTAAAATGCCTGCCCAGAGTTAATCCTATTTGGTCTGTTTAAGCAACAAAATGATTCCAATGTGCTTTACAGATACATAGAATGACAAGGATGTTGCTTCTTTTGTTTTTTTATGTTATGTAGAGACAGTGCTTGTCTATGAACTTTTTTCTATGTTATATTATAACTAATTTAGCAATATTTACCATTTCTCAAAATCTGTGAATTGACTTTGACATGAGACCTAAGAATCAAACTTACTGCAACATTTTCTCACAGCAGAGAATATTAAACTCTGTGAGGGAAAGGACAATCGTTGTTTGAAATCTGGGAAATTTGTATCTAATCTCTGTACTTCAAATAAGTATGTTGAAAAGCACATTGTGTAATTGCCAGAAGTTGTCTTTTCTTATTATGCAAGCACATGAGGGTCCTGTAGGCTTTGGATGAAATTCTCTGCAATTAATGAACATTCCAGGGCCTTTAAATGCATCTTTTATTCAGCCAGTTTGATTTGTGCAGGCTGGCTGTATTACTACTCACATAAGCTGTGTTTGCCTTCTGTAGACTCTACCTCCCTGCACGGGTGATTTGAACAGGGCAGACCAAAATTCCTGTTGAATCTTACCTGTAGAATATGATGTTTCTGGAGATATTAAAAAGAGGATATAGCATGCTCGCTGAAGATTTTTTCTTCTAGATAAACAAATCTCTAAAAAAATATGCGAACCATGTCATATCCAAGAAAATTAGCGTCTTTCAGAGGTTTGTTTGTTTTTTTTTTTTTAAATTGTTTACCAGTCTATTTCTTTGCATGCAAGTGTCACATACAGCTCGTATCACTATTGTCAGACTATCTCTGTCACTACTCTCCCTTCCCTAAAGTAAAAAGATTAGGTTGTACTGGCAGGGATAGGTTTGTTCTTAGTGGAGGTGAGAAAGAAAAATAAACAGCACTGAAAGGTCTGACAAAGTTTACAGTATCAGCCTTCTTTGTTTCACAGGTAGAAGGCTTTACAGTACTGATAAAGCTCATCCGTGTAGATGTTTTCAAAACTTTAAAAGCAATCAGAAGGTAGGATGTATCAGATAGAGGAATGCCATTTGTCTCTTTCTTAAGAGGCGGTGACCTCTCTCCTAGTTTTCCGTGGTCAGTAAAGAAAAAGGACCCAATTCCAAACCCCAAGCCTGTGGCCTTTAGTGCTTAGAACTGAAAAATAGTTGATCTCACTATACATTTCTAAGGAAGTTGTGAAAAAGCAGCACGGGATAGCATTTAAATAACAAAGACCCTTCTTTAAATTCTCACCTTCTCTCGACTCACTAAGGGCCATTTAACAAAGGGAGCAGTTTTTACAGCTGGCGTGATTTGCAACTGTTCTCTTTCTCCTCCCTCCCTCCCTCCCTCCTCTCCTGCTCACTCATTGTTAGCTGGCATCTCTGATAAGAAATGGAAAGTACAGACCCTGTCTGCTCCTTCGGGATGCCTGCTCTTCCTTTTCTGAAACAGTTTTGTTTGTTTCCCCTCCTTCCCCCCGAGAGAGCTTTCAGTTCATTTCTGGAGTAATTGCTCGAATTTGCGGACCCTTCCTTTTCTTTACACCTTTTTCTTTTTTCTTCTCTCTTTTTTTTTTTCCCCCTCCTGTGGATGGAAGCAGGCCCTGCTTTTTGCTCTGATCCTGGCCCAGCCAACTGTCACTTTTTAGCCTGCAGGGAACCTTCTGGTACTAACATTCCTGCCTTGTTTTTATTAGAAGGGCATCTCTCACAACATATCCCTCGCTGTTTGAAGCAGAAGTCATGTGTATTCAGTAGGAATGAATAATGGATGTATTTAAAGGGTACCTTGCCCTTCTCGTTCCTTTGCACATCATAAATAACCTCTCTTTTAGTTGGGTTTTACATATTGCTCTACGGGCACAGTTTGAAAAAATCTGGTGATTCAACTCTCAATTTAAAAACCACTGTTGTATGCAGTTGAAAACTGATCCCACACCAAACTCATTATGGGCATCTTTGTGCAGCTCTAAGATTCTGAAGATTAAGGAAACTGGTCACGAATTTATTATGAAGTGGATCACCGGAGTTGTATAGACAACATGATGAGGCGTGTTGAAACTCAGGATAGAATTCATTTCACCTGGCTTTAGCTAGCTTTTTTATGGTATCTTTAGATACCTTCTCAATATACACAAAGATATTTTTACATTTTAAGGTATTTTCAAGATATTTTAAAAATAGATTTTTTAAAGATCTTCTTCAGGATGAGCTGAGTTGGTCTACAAAAATGTCCTTTTCTCTCCACTCAGTCTAAAACCAAGTTGGTTAGTGAGGTTGTGTGTAGGTGCCTGTATTAGTGATTTCTGCTTTTTGTCTGATGAGCCCACTGTTTCTGGCCAGTTACCACCATCTGAGGAGTTCCCTGGAATAATGGTATTAAAAGATTAAAATGATTTTGGTTAGAAGTTTCCTAGTAACTGTAACAAACTTTAGTTGAGAGTCGCAAAGAAGATTCTAAAATTGAAGGCCAGGCTTGGAGGATGATTTAATTGTCTGATCTCACTTTAAGGATCTTCAAGTGAGAGTCTGGGCAGCAAATGCTTTTGATGGGGGTGGGATGAGAGAACTGGATATATTTTTGTTGCCCATTTTACTTAGATAACTGAAAAGTGGAGTGGCCTAATTTCCCTGTTACCGTCAACACTGCAAATCAAGCCCCAAGTTACCACATTCTCACTATAGGACTTTCACTTGGAGTGTGTGGCTAAGATTTTTTCATATATATCCCTTGGGTTTTGTAGTGTCAGGAGTCTAGGACAACCTATGTCTTTCCTGTGAGTTACAGCAGGACTGGGGTCCAATTCCCAATAAACACAGGGCAGTGTGAACTCAAGCCAGGGACCCTGGCCTGCATTCTCTTTGTGAATGAGGTAGATTTACCTAATTTTCTAGTTACAGAGGCAGAAGATTTGGAAGTATTGGAAATTGTATACTCAGATGTTTCGAGCATCAGTGATTACTAAGAAAAGGCAGTCAGAACCAGGTTGCAACACTGATTTTACTGATGGCCTTTGCCATCTTCTGATCTAAGTTCTTGTGGCTGTAATTTTGGAATTGTATGAGTTTCCTATGTATCTAACAGTTTCACTCTGTTTGTTGTTACCATGATATTTGAGAGGTTGATAATGTCAATATTAGATTTGCATTTAGAGAGGGTAGCTTACGTACTGAATTGTATAAGAAATTATTCCCTCTAAGTGATTCACTTTATGGACTTCTCCAAATATTAATATTTGTAGTGATTCACTTCTCTTTACAAACACTTGTCTTATGTTAGTTTTTTGAATTTTAGTTGGGGTATTTTCTGTATTTTTCCCTTCTGGACCTGGGATTTCTTAAGAATATCTGACATTCAGAGTTGAAAGTAATTGAAAATTTAAACATACAAGGCTGAACTGTCCATTATGTATTTTCCAGTATGAAACTACCTTTCTTATATGTATCATTTTGCATTCACCTTCCCTTCTTGCTTTAAAATGAAGACCAAAAAGGAGAATTTACAGTCTCAAGAAAATGGTGTTTAATGTCACATTCTAGCTAATCTTTAAAACTAATCTCTGCATGCCAAGCTGCAGGTATTAACTGGAAATTGATATTATGGATTTTCATATTTTTTTCCCTTTTTACTTCCAACTTTTGAAAAGGAGATTCCTCCTAAAGCTGTAGTGTACCTTTATAGTGCCTTCAATAGTTTGGGCTTTGTATTTGTTCCTGTGTGGCAGAAAGATAATTTGGAAGGCAGAAAAAATTTTAAGGATTTCAGAATTTGTTTACAGTTAAATGGAAAAGATAGGTAGCCCCTCTCCCCTGCCCTTGGTTGTATAGAGACAGAGGAACTGACTGCATGGGGCATCTCTAACTGACATGGCCAAGGGGTGTCCAAAATGGGCATGGATTTTGCAAACAAGGCTCCCACTGGATATATTGGTTTTCAAGAAATAAGCAGTAAGTGGCACAATAAACAGTTGCAAGGAACTTCCATAAGAACACTTAGAGCTAAGTGATCTGTTAACTCTGTGGAATAAGAGATGGCATGTCCTTACCATGGAAAGAGACAATAGGAGCTTTAGGGTAATGAGACAAGAGGGTAGTTACTGATGTGAGTGGTATATAAGGTGCCAGCTGCATGGTGTCTGAGTTACAGAGAGCCCAAGTTTGCTGAACTGTAAGCAGAGGCCAGGGGGTATAATTGTACTGTGTCCCATTATTTTCTGTGACTCTTGTGTGTCTGCATATCTGCATTGCTCAAATCGAAATTTTTCAGTTCCTTTTCTTCTGCACTCTCTTCTGGGCTCCATTTTGGTGGCTTTCAGTTGGACTCATTCAGCCTCTTTCTTCTACTACAGCAGAGAACACTCCCTGACTTTTTTGACAGTTGTTCATCAATGTTTTAGAGTTGTTTTTTTTTTTTTTTTATTCACACGTAAAGTTCTGGCTTCTTTTGCCCATTAGTGTTTGTTTTGGTTACCTTTTGTAGCATATGACTACAACTTCTGCCCTTGGTCTATATTACAATTTTCTGAAATCAGTCTTTTTTATATCCCTTCTGTGGTCAGTCTTCTTTACAAGCCATGCTTTATTCTTTGTAGCTCAGTTTTTGACTTGATTTTTTTGGGTGAATATTCTACACTCTTAGAACCATGACTCTTGTTTATTTGGAAGATTTATTAGGTAGGTTTAGAAAGTTGTATTTGTCAGGGTTTTGCAGGGAAAGGAATGTTTACTGTTTGTTTTTTCACCCCCCCTAGAATTGCTGTTGTAGCTGCCTGCCTTTTGTGTGGATGCACATTTTTGTGTTATATCTGCACACTACCCAATGTGCAGATGTCTCAGAGCTCCACTAGTGCTGTGAGCCAGCTACATGATCGTGGTTTGCATGGCACTGAGCCTGTGGTAGCACATCCTGCCTCTCAGCAGGACTTGCTAGCTTGGTGTTGATGACCTAACCAACCAGCAGTTACGTATTTTCTGTTCACCTTGGAGCGTGGGCATAGCAAGCTCACATGTGCTTGTGATTTACTGCATACTTCCTTCAAAGTACACAGCTCATGAGTTCATAATTTTCCTGGTGGTTGCCTGACCATTCCCTTTTCCGATGATGAAAACAACAAGACGAGGACTGTATGTTTATTTCAGATCCTGGAGATAAAAGCAATATTCCAGGATTTAGGAAATCTATACATGAGACATTTAAAGTGGGCTTTGGGTTTTTTTTAACCCTCTCTATGTCTGATAAGCATCTTTCTGTTTGGAGAAGTTTGCTGTCACTGGTTTCATTTTTGAGGGTATTAGTAAAATTTGTGGTAATTTATCAGGCTGCATTTGGATTATATATATCAATCTCATTTTCTGCCTGGAGATGAGATATGGTGAAGTCAGATCAATTTCTGTTGTGGTAGAGTCCCTTCACTTCCCCAGACTTCTGTTCCTTGGAGATAAAGTAGTTCAAACACAGTGTATAGCAAGTGATAGGGAGTGGACAGATGATGTCTCTGTCATGAAGGTTGCCATCTCATATCTCCTCAGCTGCAGTTCTTCATGGAATTTATTTGCTGCTTCTAAAATGTGGATGTCAAGTTTGTTTCACAGAATGGATCATAGTCACTGGTTGAAGTGGGGGAATACTGGCCTGTTCTAAGACTGGTTTGTTTTTTATGTTGTCTTCTTTGTGTGCACAGACTTTGGAGAACATTAGTGTTTTATTTTAATAGAAAAGAGTATTGCTGACTTCCGCTTTGCCAAAAAGCAAAACAAGGTGCAGGGCACTTGAGAGCATACTTAGTGGCATAAAAATAATTTCTCAGGCAGAAGCACTTAAATAGTTTCAGTGGTAATGATTTTTGGTGGCGTGGAGCTGAGGCACAAGCCCATTGATATAGTATCAGATCGCACTCTCTTGAGTCGTAATTTTTCTTGGATCCCAGCTACTGTTCACATGCTGTTGTGTGGAGGATTCCATCTTTTTCTCATTCTGAAGTTGTTGATCTCTCACTGCCTCTAATTTCCTGTCCCTGCACAGCCTGGGATGTGGAATGCTTTTGCCCATGCATTTTCTTCGAGCCACTCGCATCATCCTCAGTATAAAGAGACCACATTATAGAGACATTATCTGCAGAGTTACTATTTATACATTTTAATTTGCACCCATCTAACATTTTAACTGTTCTGACGTGGATTCCAAGATTTTTCTTTGTTAGAAGTAGTTCCCTGGTAAAACTCTGAAGGTCTTCAGGAAATTACAGAGCAGAGATTTGCAGATGGTTGGAGACTTGCTGATGTTGCACTTCAGAGGGTAGCACAGACAGACTTACACAATATTTGAATGATGTATGTAGAAAGACAGAATATTTAATGATAGTGATGGCACTTGAAACTTTTTACTCCATATAGATGCAGAGGTTTTTTGTTGTGTTGGAGTATTGACGTTTTCAGCTTTAAATATCTTGAGAATGAGAAACTATCTTCTCTCAGAAGGAACCCTCTCTCAGAAAGTTTCAACTATTATGATGAATGCTTCAGAACTGTGAATTGTGAAAATGGCTTTTTTTCTATACTAAAAGAAAAAAAAATTCTGAAATTTGGCTTTGTGCATTCTAAAGACCATTTGCAAAAATTGCAAAATGCAGTCTCAGGGGTTTTTTTTAAAATTTTCTTCTTTTTGAGAACAGTGATGAAATCTGTAACCCTGCAGTCCCTTATTCCTTCAAGTCATTCATTATTTAGGAGTCCACGGGTCGGTTTCCCTGAGGAATGCCCAACCTATAGCTTCCAGTTCATATAAAAATTTTGAGGACAGTTTGATCTGCCCTATGAGCCATTCCCAGTTTCTGCATTTCAGATGGCTGTTTAGTTTTAATGTGGACAATAGTTCTAATGGAGTGAGAGTGGGAAGGCCTTGTTTTACTGCCATGAGGAGAAGCAATGCTTGGTCAGATTGGGTAACGATTGTTGTTGGGTCACAGATGGGACTTAAATGTACCCCTAATATGAGCAGGAGATTAATGGGATGTAGAGCTGTGGGGAGTGTTGGAAGACAAACTACACCATGAAGACTGAAACCTAGCTTTGTCAAACAGGAGAGTGTTTGGGATCCTTCATAAGAGGGATTAGCCAACTAAACAGAAGTCTTACTGAGTTTAGTCTAAAATTGTTCTTTACATTTGATTTAGCTGTAAACATCTGTTTTAGTCTTGTTCATAAAAACCTAATTTACAGAGTAAGTTTTTTTCAGTCTTGTCATTAATTTTATAAGAAGTAAGATAAATCTAGGCAAAATCAACACCTATGTGCTCTATGAAATCAGCAGAACCAAACAAATGCATCTTTGTGAAGATGTGTCTCTAGGACCTGTACTGTGGGAGAGGATTTCTTGCCAGTCTGTGAAAACCAGTGTATTAGCAGATGGTGACCTTTGGGAAGTAGTTGTGTGTGCTGGTTGCAGAAGGAGCAGATGGCTCTGGGCAAGCCTCAAACATAACATACTGAAACAAATTCATAAATATTCAGGGTGTGGTAAAGACTGTAGGTCTATGAACATTCCTCTCAGGGCAAATGTGGGTGTGAGGGGTCCCATCCTCTCATTCTACCATGCTTACTCCTTCCTTGCTGGACATGATGCCAGTCTGTAGAACTATACAGTGTGTCAGAATAAGGAAGGAGATTTAATTACACATCTACCTGATCTGTACAGGGAAGTGGAGATTGTAATGTACAGGAAACTAGCTTTAACATTGCCTTAGTTTTTGGCAATTTAATATTTACTTTGTAGTAGCTGAGTAACTTTTTGATAGGGATGGGATGGAATGAGTAGTGTTTCTGAGGTTGGTATTATTCACAGCTTTCCAGCGCTGGTAAGAGTGTGAGGATCCACTCTGTGGAATTCTTGCTCTGCTTTTTTCACTTGGTGTTTTTGGACTCCTATGTTGTTTGTTCAACAGATACATGCTTCTGTTATTGCAAATGGGTCTGGACTAAGGGTAGGTGCCAAAAACCCCAAGAGTATAATCAATCTTTTAGGCTCCATTTATAATTTCAGAGTATTTTTCTCAGAAAAAAAATTAATCTTGTTTTGCTAATAGGTGGCTTTGCTGCCAAATGCCAAGTGTACCTGTGAAAAAAATCAGCATTTTCCCAGCATAATATTTTATGTTCAGAGTAAGATGGACCCTCTAGCTTCTTCATGCTGACCTTGTTACTGGATTTACACAGTCTTGTCTTTGGTTCTCTAAAAGATCTCTTGCTGATATCACAAACCTGAGAAGTTTGATTTGTTAAAGATCTGTTGGATCACTTAGTCCTTTCACTCTGGGTCTATGAAGAATTATCATGAAGTATTTTCACTGAAAACTTTTTCATTTATGGTGATTTATTACAGTTTTATTTCTAATGTTTATGCCACACATTGTCTCTCAAAGGATCAATTTTTCAGGGGAGTCACCACTGAGGGTGCTCTGCATTTCTGAGGCTGCACTCAATTTTGGAGCCAAGAGGGAAGCGTTATGAACCACTGTCTGGGATTTTGGTGAGGAGTTGCTGAAAATCATCTTTGTAGGAAATGACTGCATTTATGATTCAGTCATTAGGGGTTATAGAAATTTCCATTTCAAACCTAAATTTCAGTAGTTCCAGTTTGAGATGGGTTTGACCTTGCCTTGAGGTTTGACCTTGCCAGGTGCCCACCAAGCTCCTCTCTCACTCCCTTTCCTCAGCAGGACAGGAGGAGAAAATATGATAAAAAACCCGCCTCGTGGGTCAAGTTTTTCATGAAAAATGCAAGAGTTGCACACAGAAGCAAAGCAAAAGCAAGATTTATTCTCTACTTCCCATCAGCAGGCAATGTCCAGCCACTTCCTGGGAAGTACGGCTTTGGCAAATATACATAATGGTTTCTTCAAAAAATAAATGCCTTAATCACGAAAGTCCCCTCTCTCCCTCTGCTTTGGTTATTGATCATGGCGTTTTATGATATGAAATATCCCTTTGGTCAGTTTGGATCAGCTGTCCGGACTGTGTCACCTCCCAACCCCTCACTCACCACAGTCTACTGGGTTTTGGGTGAGGCTGGGGATGATTCTGTGTGAGCACTGCTCAGCAACAGCTAGAATGCTGGTATGTTATGAGCACTGTTCTAGGTAAAAATGCAAAGCACAGCACTATAGGGGCTGCTTTGAGGAAATTTAACTCCATCCCAGACAGACACAGTACATGGATAAGTCAGTTGTTATAAGGATATTTACAGCTCTGATACAGAATATTCTTTTCTACTGTAAATTGGTTTAAAGCAATTAAATTGCATTTTAATCCTAGATTTTGTAGTTACTAAAAGTTTTCTAGTTAAGCAAAGCTTGAACTTTTAAATCATCTGAAATTGAGGGTCAAGCAGCAGTTGTGTTGTCCCTTCCTCAGACATAATCATTCTTGATACTAGGTAAGAGTTTTGTTTGGAAAAGTCCTAAATGACTGATGGCATCTTTATTATTTGATATTTTCTGGAAACTGAGGTGTTTTGTCTTTTAAACGTACACTGACTAGTAGATTTAGTGGGCTACATTTCACAGAGCTGTCCTCTTCATAAAACATTATGTTTCTTGGTGATTTTTGTAACTCAAAACTACATTTTGAAGTTAGATAGCAAAATCCAATAATGCACATATTAACTCTGCTAATATTTTAAGTAATTTTTTTTATGGTTTCAGAGTAGCTGCTCTGAGAACTATAGTTAACCTTATTCCTGTGAAGTGATTTATTAATAGAGAGTAGAAGCCCTTTTTATCTGACTGAAGGATTAAAATAATATAAAGTTAAAACTATCTAGTTCCCTCCCTTTCTTCTTCTGTTCCTTTGTAAGATAAATAAAGGTCATTTGACGTTAATGGCTAGTACATTTGGAACTAATAGCAGGAAATGCTTTTTCTGAGAATAGGTAATCTCTCTTGTAGGCAGGGCTAAGCCCATTTCTCTTTGTAAGATATGTTCACTTGCTCGTAATTCTGGTAAACTTTAAGCAGGAAGGCTGGACATTTCTATGTTAGCTGCCTGCTTCAGGCCAAATGTGGAATTTTTATGCAAAATACTTGGCAGTTTCCAAGGGAAATAGGATTAGGATAAACTTTTTTTCCCCTTGAAATTATTAGCAAGTGTTTGTTTTTTTGTTTTTTTTTTTTTTTCTTTAGTTGTTGAACAGCTCAGTTTTCTTAGCATTTAGGTCTGAGGCGCTGAAGCTTGCCAAAATGGAAGAGTATTTCGTGGTAGGCATGTGTCCTTAGCCATGGAAGTTTGTCCAATTTTAATAAAGTTTTGTATGACTTAAAATAAAGAAATTTCACAGATACTCCTAAGATGTCCTTCTTAGCATCAGGCAGTCCTGGAATAGTATGTCTACTTGTTTCATGTTTAAAGAAGACTCTGAGAGGCAGTGTGAAGATGTAGAGCCCTTTGGTAGAAGGGAGATAATAGGCAATGAAAATTGGAGTGCCTTGGGTAAAGGGGTTTAACAAGAAGCCATGGAGAGATGGACTAGACTAGATTAGACACTCAGAAGGAGACAAAGTGATATCTGAATATATTGGGTAAACGGAAAGAAAGGTGCAAAGGTGTTGAATGTAGGGCAGATGAACAGAAAGGCATGGGCCAATCAACCCATGGTTTTCTCAAAGCCCCAGTGGAAGAGCTGTTTCCTTTGTTTCTGGGTGGTGTGAAAAGATTATACTTGTGTGAAATCTACAGCTAGCTCTAAATGTGGAAGACAGGAAAAATGGTTCATTGATGTGATCATTTGCTGCAGTGTCTCAAGGATTTGTGTGATGGGTTTATGTGTGAGCTGTGTACAATGATATATGCTAAAACTGCATTTAAAGAAAAACCCAAAAGTTATTAATATAGTCATTGAGGTTTAGGATGAGGAGGACAAACTCTGTCCTATAGCTTTTTGAAACTTAACTTTCATGATCTAGAGTTATTTATTCCCATGTATGACCATCATAACATTAGGTGATTGCTTGTGAAATAAACCTAAACCAACCTTGAACTTGGTGCATGTGCTGGATGTTTTCTGGTTATCAGCTGTGTGAAGGAGAATCCTGCTTTGTCTGTACTACTACTCTCCCAGGTTTTCCAAAATCTAGATGTGTGTAGTGAATAAAGCAGGGGACACAGGAAGTAAAAGGAAGTTTATATAGGTAAGATAGATGAATCCATCTACACATGGGCCCAACTCTGCTGCACACTTTTATCTGTTGCTCAATATTGACTTAATATTTTGCAGATTTCATCTTATTTTTTTATGTTGAAACTGAGAACCCCTAGACTGATTTGCAGAAGTACTGGGTATTTGTAACCTAGAGTCCATAACTTGAGCATATTCACCTGTTAGGAATCTGAGAGTGAACACCCTGAGACCCCTGTATGGTTTTGGAAACTAAGCTTATTTCACCTCAGTTTGCAGGTTGCCCTGGAAGTGTGGATATTGCCATTCCCACTTTGCAGGTTACATTAGGAAGATTGATTAATGGCTGTGAGGAGAGCTATATAAAAGATCCTGATGAAACCAATATTCCTACCTTGATGGTAGGATTTGAGTAGTCTGGTCTGAAAGAAGGATACAACTGCATGTGGAACAATCTCTGCTGTGTACAGAATAAAGCAGGGGGCCTTGTCAAAGGATAATATATGAGTACCTGATTAAAGACAATATCTGAATGCATATGTGCAAGAGGGACAAATTAAGCTTGTAAAGGCAGCCATGCCCAACTTACCAATGTTTGACTTCATGATATTCTGAATGCTCTTTTCATGCAGTATTTTTTTAATGTGTAATTTATGTTTCAGTGGGGAAAGAATCTGGTAGAATAATCATAAAGAGAGGGGGAAATGTGAAGTTGTGTATTAGAAGACCTCCAGATTTAGTTACAGCTATTTTTTTTTTTGGTGTGAGAACAGGTGCTTGCTTGATGCTACGTTGGCATCTATAGTTGCATGGTAATGAAAAGACCACAGAATGATCTTTTCACAGTTGCAGTATGTGTGGAGGTGAGCCCATGGCACCCCCGGAAGAGGCAGTTCCTTGGGCACTGGGGAATTTTGTCCATTTGCTGTCTATCTCTGTTAGTGGATGCAGGCAGACTTCTCCTTTAAAGGCTGAAAGCCTTTTACGAGTGCTTTATTTACAGGAAAAAAAGAATTACTAGATTGCTAGGGGCACATTGTGGAAAATGAAAACAACCCTGTTCTGTATTTTCTATTCTGTAGGTAAAATACAAAAGAGACTTTGAAGAAAGCAAAGGAAGAGGGTTCAGTATTGTGACCGATACGCCCGAATTACAAAGACTGAAAAGGACTCAGGAACAAATCAGTAATGTATGTGACTGCTCCCTAAAGTGATTGTAGATGGAGAACTGAACTAGTGTGTCTAAGTGTGTTTGTTGGTGTTTCTGATGAAGTCTGTGTGAGTGAAGAGTGTGATTTTGGTGATCGATTTGTGTATGCCTGATTTTGAAGTGCGTGTAACTGTATACCACGGACTTGTACAGCACATTGGCAATGTGTGGTCACCTCTCCAGCTTTCACCTAGTATGCTCAAAGTATTTTCTTTATTAAAATGATTTGACACTTTTTCCTTTTTTTTTAATAGATTTGCCAGTGAGTAAGAATACTTTTGTAACTTCTTATTTACATATAAGCTATATAGATTATGTAAGTTACACAGTTTTGTCTCTTTTTTAGCAGCAGCTGTAACACTGAAAAATGTAGCATAACTGGTGAAATGGAGTTTTCTAGAAGCAGATAAAATTTTGATGCTGAGTTTTAAAAGAAAATGTTTTGCTTTCAAAAGACAATGTTCTGCAAGATGAGAAAGAAATGGCAAATAGTGAAACTTAATGTGTTTCATCATTAGCTTACAGGAGTGGGATTTTTAAAAATGGGCTTTTTCCTGACTTCCTATTTTAAAAAAAAGTATTTTATTTTACTGACTCACTAACTAACTTTCACTAGGAAGGCTATTTATTTGTATTGTATTCCCATGTAGCACATTTAACTCACTGCATGATGGAATATTGGGTGATATGTAGTGCAAGGTATGATATGTATAAAATAGGTAAAAGCTAACACGAGCAAGAAGTGACACAGAATCAGTACTATTAGTTTGCCTTGACATCTCTCCTGATCGTTCTTCTGCTGTAAGAACTTGTCCCCATGCATTATTTTGTGAAAATGTTTTTGAATCATTCTCTGTGGTTATAAAATAACAGCATGGCATCAGGGACACCATGTGTAAGTATGATCACAAGAAAATGATGGATTTTATTTAGTTGAAAGAAAAAACTTTTATCATGTTGGGATATTATTGAAAAAAAAAAAAAAAAGTCAGTGAAAAATACTAGTTTTCACAGCAATGGAGATGTACCATTTCTGCCAGAGCATTGACTAGTTAAGATTTTGATGTCCAGAGCTGTTCTTTGAGGTGAAAAATTTGGGCTCATTTCCTGAAGCCTTGGCCAGTGGAGAGGACAGTTAATTTAAGAGATGTGCAAATGCTCCTGTGCATAGACAAGTTACTGGTTTGTAAGAGAGGAAGATGTATTCTTCAGAGTGACAAAAAGCATGGCCATTAAGACTTCCATGTGGGATCTGGGAAACTTCAACAAGTCCCTGGTTTTAATCAGCTGTATTTTTTATTCCAATCAGGAACTTGAATTAGGTCCTCTCATGACCTACACAGCTTCCTCGAGCAAGAGTGATTCCTTTGTGTGGGGTAGCTCTGGAAGGCATCAAGGAGATGAAATGAGCAATGCTCTGATGAATACTTAATCCCTCGCACGGGTCTGCTCTGTTAGGAGAGGTTGAGAGGAGTACCCTGCAGCAGGCCTGCAGTGCTCAGTTTTGGATATTGGCATGTCAAGAAATTTAATTAGATCTGCCAAGCCCTGTACCCTCATCAGACTACAGAATAGTATGACACAGCTCACTTGAATGCTCTTTATCGTTCTCTTGTTCAAAGCATATTGCGTTTTCTGTTGTAGGAAAAGGAGATAATAAAAACAAACAAGTAGTTTTGTGACATGGGAAAGAGCTTTCTTCCCACCTCTACTTTTAAATGGATCAAGGGGGTTTCTTTTCTATCAGAAGACCCTGTTGCACAGTCTGTGATACTTCCTGGTTCCTGAACCAAAGATATTTATCTGACTTTTCAGACCGCGAAATAGCTTTTTTAAATGTGAAAAGTGGTTTTATTTCAGTTTTTTTCCTAGGTGATTGCATGTACCACTCCTGTCTCTTCATTTCTAACCACCCAGTCTTAACAATATAGATTTGTTCTATCTAGTCTTAAGAATACAGAGTTGTTTTCTTTTTTTTTATGTATGTAGCTGACAGAGATTCAAAGTCAGGGACTCTATTAGAAAGAATTAATCTTGAAGGGTAAAATGGAATTTTAAAATGTGCATGATAAAAGAAGTTGCATTTCATTTCTGCTTACACTTAAATAATGAATTCATTTATAACATTATATCCTAGAAAAATAATTCTGCATAGGCTACAACTTGAATCTAATTAAAAAACTGCTGTATTATAGAAATGCATTCCACACAGAGTAGTTTCTGTATTTATCAGATAAGCAGTATACATCATGGACTAAGGATCTAATTAAGGTTTCAAGACACTGAAAGGTAAGCACTTTAATAACTCTAAAATAATTTTACTTTTCATATATAGAAAAATAGAAGAATACTAATATATCTATTTAATTTTCAGTTTTGTTTTGATTTCACATTGAAGTACTAGATACTTCTCAAAGAGCCTATTTGAACCAACACTGTAATAACTTCATTGAAGGGGTAAGTGAGCATAGTTGACTGTGTAGCTGTTCTTGATGAAGATAAATAATAAAAAAATAAAACTAATGATAATAGATGTTAATTAGCATGAATATTTTTAAAATATTGTCTTTTTTATCCTAAAATTAAGTTTGGCAGCTTACATGAATATTAGCAGAGTGCTCTGATTTTTTAAAGAATCTTTTATGCTATGAATATAAGCCTTGAGAAGAAAAAAAGATCATGCAAGGAGTGGAAGAAGAGTGGGTTAACTGAGGGTGTTGGATTTTGGTTACTATTTTGCCACCAGCGGTCCTACCTCTAAAGACTTAGACTGAATGTATGAATTTATATTATGTCTCAATGGAGGTATCAGAACCAGAATGCAGTTTCTTAGAAAGGGATAAAATTTCTCCCAGTATCTCTTGTTTTTTTATCATTAAAAGCCTAGTCCCGCAGACGTACAACATGCTTTTGGCATTGAATATTTAGTCAATACACAAAAAATGTACACTCTTTACACAGAGAAATGTATCTACATTTTGTTAAAGGACCTTGCAGTGGTTTTTGCCCAGCTTGAACTTTGAGAATATTTTCAATATGAATGCAAATATTCTCAAAACGAAAAATCTACCACATGTTTTTATAGGTGGTTTTGCAATTAAGCTAACTGAAAACTGGTTTTACAAGGAAAAAGTTAAGGTGGCAAACAGAACAGAATAATTCAAGATGATGGTAAAAGATTATTCTTCTGTCATGACACATAGCTAAATGGGGGAATAGGAACTCAGTATAATAATATTTTCTTTAGGGAAATGGAACACTTACAGCAGTTTGCAGCAAGGAGCTGCAGCTTACTGCCACTGGACTTTTATGTCTAGCTATATGGGTTGAAGCATGTTTTATCCTATGTGAAATAAGTTGCTCTTTCTTAAATCTGTTCCTGGTAAATGTCTGCAAAGTTTAAAAGAAAACAGGTGTCCATATGAACTGATTGAGTGAGAAGCTTTCATTAAGATAAAGGTCAGTGCTTGGATAGCAGAGGTTGCTGCCTTGGCTGTATGGCTGGAAGGATGCATGGAAGCTTTCACAGTGGTTGCCCTCATTGCATTGAGAGCCCATGTAAAGGCACTTCTCACTTTCACATTAATGTTGTTATGAACTTAAGTAATGTAGGAGCAAGAAGCACTGCACATCTGTGCCCTTCTTCCCTTTCAGAGCTAGCGAAATGCAGTCATGCAGGTCTTTTATTTGTATGTGACTCATTTTCCTGTAGGTTTGGATTGTATAAGAAAGGAAAACTATACCTTAATGTAAAGAAGAAAAATATGAAAACTGATTAAACCTGCTTTAAAAAGTACATTTCTGAGCTATCCTATTTTGGTGAAGAAGTTAAGAAGGGCAGCACAGTTAGTGTAAGGAAGGTCATTGAATCACCTCCCTCTGGGGAAAGGGAGTGTCTTCCACTTGTATCGGTAGTTGAACTCCTCACTGAAGGTAGTGAAGCCCTGTATTGGTGGCAGAGAGAGAGAATGAAAATCTTGAAGCATTTTTGAAAGTATTTTATGTGGATTTAAATGACAAAAGCTGTGTGTTAATTGTCTTTAAATGTCTTTAATGAAATATGGTGCTTGGTTTTTTTTTCAGAATTACGGGTCGCATTCTACCTCCAGTTAAATTTATACAGCTTCAGGGGTTGCAGCAGATTTCCCTCATAACTTGAATCAGCTGAACACCTGCTATTTGGAGAAAGACACAAATGATAAGGAATTGGGAATTACCTCAGATATGATAAAAATATGTCTTCAGTGTCAACTAAAGCAGGACACAAACCACATTGCTACTGTAGCTGTGCACATCCGCACATCTGAAATTAGAAACTGTCCCTAACAGACAATGGGCCGTGGCTCCCTATTTGGAAGCTATTGGCAGAGCTGTTCAACCTGTTTACTTGCTCAAACATAAATGATCTCTTAAATTGCTAAAACAGATTGTAGGGAAAATTGGCAGGAGAAGATAACAACATGGTCCAGAGCTCCATTTGTAGGATTCGCAGTGCAGAGCCTGCAGATACTTGTCTCTAAGGGCTTTTTTTTTCCTCCATTGAATTGAAGTGAAGGAGAGAAATAGGGAACAAGAGAAAACAACAGCAAGATCAATATGTACATTTCATGAAACCAACCAGGGCACATCAACAAGGAGATGGGGTAAGCATGTTAAATCGCATACAAAAAGAGCTTACACTTTCTAAGCAAAACTGGGATTTTTACTGCTTCTGAAGTGATTCATACTTTGTTTGACTGTCCTTATATTCCTAAGCATGATTTTTATGTTGTTGTTTCACTTGGAAAATAAGCATTTAGTCATGTGTGACAATTGTGCCTACTAACGTAGGTGAATAGCATTTGCTGACTGGTGCCTGAATTGCTCCATGTCCATGGGACATGTGGTAGGCTGGATGCACCATGGTACCAATTACTTTCTGTTCCCCTTGGTTTCTCCAACAGTTTAACATGAACTGTAACTCCAAGAGCCATTCATTATGTGGTGTGCAGTAGGCTTAATTCTACACAGCTGCACTTCAAATATGCTGCATATAACTCATGTGATTAAGCATCTATCAGTTGCCTTCAACAGCATTTTTTTCTGGCTGGAAATGAGGAGGTTGAATATGTCATTCCTATTGCTAATACGGGTGTATCTCTGCAAGAAGGTGGAGCTCCTACTGTTCTCCTGTGCAGTGTTCATTTTGTGGATTGATCTAAGCTTGCTTTGTATAGATACATAAAATGGAAATTCTGAGAAGCCCCAGGTCTTTGACTTTCTAATATTTCTATGTTGAAGTTTCTTTGACTTCCCCTTTTGAGTAAGCAGAAATCATTCTGCCTTTAAATGTGGAGTCCTAATAAATGCTTTAAAAATGACTTAGGAGAAGAATCACATTAATTTTCAATTACCATGAGTAGATTTTGCAGATTTTTATATAGCTTTCATGTTTTGTAAGCTTTCAGAAGTTGAGGGGAAGCCATATGAGGAGCGTCTGAGGTCACTTGGTCTGTTCAGCCTGGCGGAGACTGAGAGGAGACCCTTTTAGCAGCCCCACTATGAGGATGGTAAGTGACCTCAAAGAAGCTTCTCAAACATGGAGCTGAAACTGTCCTGAGAGATGCAGGGGAAAATAGTCTAGGTTAAGTGAATCTCTAGTAGTCAAAGCAAGCAGATGTGATGCCTACATAGCTGCTTCTTAAATGATCTTATTCCATCTGGCTTTATTCTATACACTTGCTTAGAAAAATCTCTTTTGTCTCATTTTTTTAAGCATGTATGATATGATATTTTTTATTGTCATTGATTATATTTTTCTAGAATGTCAGAAGTATTTTATAAGTTTACAGAATAAATTGCTGTAACTATGGCTTATTTTTTCTGTAACACTGCTTTCATCTGAAATCAGTTGATTACAAAAGTTATGTAGCTTCAAAGTTTCAAAAAGTTTTCAGTGAAGTTCCACAGGGAATAGTATAGTCTTTCTGATTTTAATTTAAATAAATAAATTTGACAGGATGACTGTAACCTAGCTCACTGTATTGACAAAATGAGATGAGTTATGCGGTGGAAATAAAGCAAGCTGTCCAGAAAAATCCCCAAAGGCATGGATTTACTGCATGTGTAAGTGGGTCAACTCATGCATGAGAAATGAATGCTAAATGTAAATTGGTTGCAAAACTGTAGACTTTAAGGAGAATTGAATCAAGTGATAACCTAAATATTTTGGTAGGGGTGCACTGTCATGCTTCTCTTTAGAAAACAGCAACAAAGCTGAGCATTACAGAGAAATAATTAAAACATGTATTTGTGTTAATTAGAACAGTGTCATTGAACTCCAGAATCAAAGGCATTGTATTCATTTATGTCACTGGCATTGGTAAATTTTTAGTTGAACATGTATTTGTTTAAACCTGTATTTGGGTTGATGAATTGCTTGTACATTAGATACACTTCAATTCAATAAAGACTGCTGTATCTCTTGATGAGCAAAATGTTCAGTTCAGTCTAGAAAAGGACTTCTTGGGTTTTTCCTGGTTAAAATAATAATAAAATAGGATTATCTAGTTAGGAGATACAAAAGAAAAAGATGGAAATTTCTGTGTCACTGATTTAGTTTTCTATTTGTGATAACAACTTTCATATTTCAAGGCAAGGCTTATATCAAAGACATCAGTAATTAAAAAAAACCTACTACATAATCTTCAAATATGTAACATAACATTTCACGGACTTCATTTTTAATCCACGATAATTGCCATCTTGTCAACAGATGCATTTGTTACAGACACAAATTGACGTAAAGGTTTACTTCTGTACTTATAACTGAACACCCTAATTGGAGGCTAAACTGGCTATGTAAATGTAAGGGATAAATTGACAGTTATGCTACTTCCACATTCTGCTATGGTATCAACTGTATTGCAGACGCCTCTTTGCACTGTAGTTTATGGAGTGAAAAATTCCAAGCTGTAATGAAGACTATTAAAAGTGTTTTGTGGTGACTGTTGTAAGCACCTATCCATTGTCTGACTAAAGTACTTGAGTCTCTGTTTAAGCAGTGCTTAAACTCACTTCAAGACTTAATCTATTTGGAAGTTTTCTGATATTTAAATATGCCTTTTTTTTTCTTGTGTTGTCATAACTAAATTATGACAAAACCCCAACAACTTATTTTTCCTGTGTCACTTGAATATTTTAGTGGTATCAAAATCAGTAATTATTTTTAATGAGTGCATATTTTTGAAGGCAGTGTTTTTTACATATGGAAAAAAGAGAATGAAAATGAAACCTCTTCATAGCAGCTCAACTTGGGAGCTAATTAAAATGGAGCTTTTAGAATGAGAAAAAATTAATCAGCCCAAAAGTTGAGAACTAGGAGTTATCACCTTCAGAGATCTTTGAGTAGTTAAATGATTGCAAGGAAAATATAATGTCTAATTTCTTTGGTTTATGACACTGTCCATTACCTGCCTATCATTTTACCTTTTAGTTCTGTCTTACCTGATGCCTTTGTGATGTGCATCAGTTGCTAGGGCAGCATCTTAAGCATTAAACAACCTGCTGAAGAAGAAGATGCTCTGCTTCTTCTTCTGCTAATATCATCTTTAATCTTGATCCCTGGAGATTTGAATGTCTCACCCCTATGATGCTCACAGGCATCATTGACCTTGACAACAGAGGTATCTGGTCCTCTGTGGCACTCAGTTATTTTTATTTTTTTTTTTTTGCATGTTAACACATATGTCTGTGATTTCCTTAGGCTGTCAGTAGATACATCAGTTGTGACAAAGCCAGCACTGTAGCTAAAGTGTAATTAATGATGAAAATTTTCAACCATCCAAACAGAAGAAGGGAAGTAGCAAAAGTTCACATGTGCCATTTCTGCTTGTGTCTACAAAGATCTAAGATGATAGCTGTTTACTTCTCCAAAATGCAGATTAGGGTGACACTAGTATTGCTTTCTAATCCTTTCTGCTCTTGGTATTATTCAAATAATGACTTAGCTACAGAAATATTTGTGTACTTTTTTTGAAAGGTTCTTTCTCTGGCTCACACCAGCACAGTCTTGCTGTTAGCAACCGCAATATTTTAATGAATAATCAAAGGGTGGTTTCCACCCCCCTCCTTTCCCCCCCCCCCCCCCCCCCCCCCCCCCCAGTTTTTCAAGATCTGCCTTGAGTTTCTTTCTTTCCTGTTCTTTCTCAATTCATAATTAGTGACCCTGTTCAGTCTCTCAGAATGACAGAATATAACGGGGTAGATATTAAATATTTCATTAAATAAGCTACAAGCATCAAATATGAGGACTTTGAATGTCAGTCCCTGCTGGGCTTTGAGAAGGTCTAGTCTGAAGAAAATAGTTTATTGAACTTCAAGACTGGCTGTTTTCAGCCTTTCTGAGCTTCAGTCCTGCTCCACCCCTGCACCTTTCTCCTTTTTTCACTAGTGAACAATGGTGTAAAGTGAACTCATATCCAGTTTGGCTAGTCTTGTCCTTTTCTAGACTTATGAGGAGAAATATACTCCAGACCATGTGACTTATATTGGCAGGGTTAACTGATTTTTGTAGGGTTTGGCATAACAGGATAGCTGTTTCCAGTTTTCAGAACAGTGAGTGGATAAGTAGCTTAGGAGGACAGTTGTGGCTGGTGTGGGTTTTGGCACAGCAGAGCTGGTCTTTGAGAGAAAAGGATAGGATTGTCTAATGGGGAGGCTGTGGCATGATCCAGAGTCAGAATCAAGGCAAGGTCAGGGTATTTCCAGGCTGTGCCTTAGTGTGCCAATACTGAGCAGGGATCCTTCTCCCTCCTATCACTTAGTGGGATAACGGCACTTTGTTACCTTTTATCTTGAATGAGATTGGCTACCATTTTGTTGCAGAACCACTCAGTAGTGTTGTTTCCTCAGACACCACCCATCGGAAAATGAAGGATTCAGAGGATCTGGAAAGGTGCCTCAGTCTCATCTCTCATGTTTCCTTGCCTGCTCAGCAGAGAGACCTGCTCTGGTGTGGGCTGGGCTGCCTTTGACTACAGTGTTGTGAGCACAAGCGAAAGGGCCAAAGGTTTTATTTGCCTCTTCCAGCAAGCTGTAGACTTGACCTGGGCAAGGGAAGCAGACACGGAATGAGGTCACTTGTTTGGCATTGCCTTTTGTTTAGCATTCCTTTCTGTACAGTGTGTGTTTCTGGCTCAAATAATAGTTGGCATACTGTCTTGAATCGAGTTAGCAGTCAGGTTCCTTTTCAACAGAAATGGACTGAATGAAAGGCTTGAAAAAGGTTGGTGGCAATAGAAGATTAAGCAGAATTATCAGTGAAGGTGATGGCAAGAAGTTATAGAAAGCTCTGACAGTGGTGAGGGATTGGAGATTAAATGATCAGCCTATATTTCAATATTGGTATTAAAAATTGGTATTAAAAATACTGAGAAAACACAAATGAGGATTGAGTTTTCAGTAGGAGAAAAAAGATTAAGCAGAATAAGCCTATAAAATTACAGGTAGCATACAGCTGCAGAAGTGAATGTGATTATGTACAGTTTCTTATAAGGCAAGAATTAGAAGCAGGAAGTGTAGCTGTCAGGCATCATACTTAAAAGAAAAACAAATATGTGGCATATAATAAAAAATGTGAAACTCATTAATGTAGGAACCAGGGAAGTCAAGAAATATAAAATACATAAAAAGAAAGATTAGACAAGCTTGTGAAAGTTAAATTTATCGAGAAATATTAACTGTTGTTACCCAAATCCAGTGACAGAGTTGGGAAGGCTCTGGTATGCTGATAGCAGGAAACTGAAAGGGTCTTAACAAGGGGAAGACTATGTTTCACAGGTGCCTTGCCTTGGCATGCATTACTGAGCAGTGACAGAACCATGATGGTGTCATCTGTGAGACCAATGAGTCCATCAGTGAGCTTAGTACCTTGTGCTATTTCTAGTCACAGCTGTGGCTCAGCCCTACAAGCAGTGACTAACCCATTGCATCCTTGGCTATATGCAGCTGGCCTGAATGTATAGAGTTAAAAGTGATTATGAATTATGCACCTGACCCTAGACCCCTCTGATATCAACAGGCTTCATTCATGACATCTGATTATCTTCCCAGCCTTTCTGTTACAAACCAGAAGGCCTTTCTGAGTCTTAAATGGCAAATTTTTGAAGAGGTGGCTGTGGTGCAAAGGTAACTGAGATATGACAGATATTCCTCACATACATGCAAGTGTTCTTGCATGGCCATGGCAATTGACAGAGAAGGTATAAGTAAAGAGTAAGATGGCTTTGACACCACTAGCATGATGTGTTCCTACCACCAAAATGTACCCAGTCCACTGGACCACAGTAGAACTAGACCATAGCTACTCCCCCCTGCTATAAAATATGGATTTTACGTTCTCAGAACTGTTTCATTCTAGAGATCTGCTCCTGTTACTCTGCAGTACTTCCTAATGGAAACATTGCTTAGGTTGTCAGGCTTAGGAACAAGTAATCACTTTGTAGGCTAGTAATCACTTGGGTTTCTGTGAGACTCAAGAGTGATACTAACTGCAACTCCAGGTTTTAAAATTCAGAAGGGGGAAGGCTGGAAATAGTGGGTGCTGAAAATCAGATTGTTGCATGACCTCTGTTTGCCCTGTCAAGGGGTCACTGAGACTTGTCTGGTGTGTGCACTGAACTTGTAATTTATGTTTGTGGAGGATGTCAGGAGGAAGATTCATGTCTGGATGTGCAGGTGCTCCATTAGGACTTAGAAAGACATGGATTGATTAGGTGGTTATTGCCATCTGCAAAATTAACCTGGTCAGAGACCCCTGACAGGGAAGCTTGGTGCATAACTGGTGAGCCAGTCTATCTGCAACTGATAGAGCCTCAAAATGCTACCAGTAGATAACTAAGATATCTGTGAGAGCTATTGCATCTGATACAAGGGCTCTGAACTTTTGGGGATAACACACTGCATCTGTCAGATGACAGAACTGAATTTTGCCATGATTTTTTTTTTGTGTGTCTGGATCAGCAAAATACAAGCACACAGTCCTCTGTGTGTGTCTGAGATGCAGGAGGGAAGGCAGGTAGCCAGAAATTTTGCTGTGCTGGTTTGCTGTTGCTTTAGGAGCAGTGTATAAATATATGCCATATGTATAAATGAGACTTGGGAATTGAGTATATCCCACACGTATAAATGAGACTTAAGAGTTATCTGGCAGGCTTGTGTCCATAAGAAAAGATATTTCTATGGCTCAGAACAGCATGAGGAACTTGGGCAATCCAAGGAAATCTGCTCCATGTGAGCAATTTGTTTATATTTTGCAACACAACGTTTTCTGACATGAACTCCAAATAAAATGAGAAGGTTGAGAGCTGAGGCACAGTCCTTCCCTGTTAAACTAATAAAGCTGCCTGTTAAAATGTATCCCATGGATCTGGCATTCATTCACCTGTGTATTCTGCTCTGTGTTTGGTTTCTGTTCTCAGATGTATATTGCACAGAAACAGCCATTTGCTCAGTCCTGCTTACTGTTTTTCAAGGACTGGCTGGACAGAAGAAGAGGGTTTCAGGAAGTGTCTCCTATTGAATGAGCACTTTGACCCACTCTAGTTAAGAACATTGTGTTGTAAAGGCCACTGAGGTCCTCGGCTGTCATCAGTATTTGCTCACAAAAATCTTGTCATGCATGTTTTGAGCCTGATCTTGAAAGCCTTGAGATTTTTGACCCTAAGTGTCTATTCAGTTGTTACTTAAGGTGTTTCTTGTTTGTCAGACAGTTTCTCTTAGACATGATTGAATACGTGGATCAACCATCACTGGTTTGTGCTAAGACAGGGCAATACAGTTCATTACACCTGGATTTAGGAGGTCTGCTCTTTATTCCTGACCTTTCTGACAGAATTCTTTGTTGCCTGTGGTAAGCTACCTCACTTCTGCATCCTTTTCCACCTAATGAGGATAATGCTTCTGAGGGCCTTTGGAAAACTCTTTAAAGTTATAACAAAAATGATAGAACAGCTGAGTGTTATGGCTGCTGGTGTTGTTACTTAGTGTGAATTTTCTAAGTAGTAACTGGGGAACACAGGAAACAGTACAAGGAAACAGTACAAGAGGGGGTGTCTTGAGTCATTAGTTTTACTCTTCTCTTTTGCAGAGAAGTATATAATAAATTTTCTCAAAAAACATGTCAAACTCCATATTAATCTAATCAGAGCTTTAACATGCTCTTTTTGAAGACAGTTTCATAACCTCACCATCTGCAGATTAAAAGCCTCATCCAATTTGCACAACAAAAATAAATTCTTTATGGCAGGGCTATGTCTGTTTGCGTGTAAGCATTGTCTTTTTGTTTGCATAGCACTTCTGCCTCTGTTACAAGTTTAGAGAAAGGTGTCATTCTCAGACTTTTGTTATATGATGCTGAAAAGGTAAGTAGTTTTTATGTGCCTATGCAAAAGTCTCACTGTTCTGCAAAGTCCTGCCTTTCCCTGTTCTTATGGGGACTCACTTGTTTTTGAGTGCAGAGGATGACAGTGTTTTTCAGGCTATTGTGAGATTTTAAAAATACCTTTTCTGATTAATTTCAGGATTATATTTGCTTTTCTTCAGGGCTGTTTTAGTGGCCTGCAGTCAATGTGTGATTGATTTGGATGTGCAAGTACATCTCTTTCCACCTATCAAACTTAACACTTGCAGCAGAAATTCTCTGAAGAGTATATTTTGCATTAAGTAATGATAATTCAGTCTTATTACTGCAGACCTCAAACCTGATCAGTTTTACACAGAGAATCTATTTACAGCCATACCTTATTAATAAAATGATCAGGCCCTTAAGGTATTTCCTCTTGGTATGTTTCAGCCTTTCAGCATCATTCTGCTGTTAGCACAACTCACTGAATTATTTGTGCAATGAGCTGATCTGTCTCTGAATTTACAATTCTTGGATCAATCGCCATATTTTCTAATTTAATACATGAACCTTTTGTACTACTTCTCTGTGGTTGCCATACCTGATTTGATAGGTCTTTAATAGTGCATATTGTGAGATTTATGATTTCAGAGTGCCAGGGATTTATCCACTGCTCTTGGTTAGTTATTTTCAGTTCTTTCAATTTGGGCACATAAAAATCTGCGTAATCATAGACATGTTGGAAATTTTGGAGAATACAGAAAATACCAATGGAAAACTTTTATCACAAGGATTTACAGTCCTCTGCTTGACAAAAGATTGTAAAAAAAGATTATTGACAAAAAAGGATCATATGGTGAATACAGGCTTTGAGAAATTCCTTGCCTGTTGGTTTCATACAGCTTTTTGGAAAGTTAAGGTAATTGTGAGTCCTTTCTTGATGGGAATATGTGAAACAGCATAAAACTTAAAGACCTTGTTAAAAGCCTTATTATTATCATTGATAACTGTACTGATGGCCATTAACTACAGATGTGAATGTAGATCTTGGGTTTGACCTGTTGCAGTAAGAGCTTCCTGGATACTTTTTTCTTTGAAATATATTGGAATTTCTCAGATGCTTTTGTGGCAGCATGGAGCCTTTCAGGGTTTGGATACTCTCAGGCGCATGGTGTGATTCTTAGGGCATCCTGCTCAGGGCCAGGTGTTGGACTCAGTGATCCTGATGGGTCCCTTCTAACTCAGCACATTCTGTGATCCTATGAAAGTTATTAATGACAGGGACAAGGACAACCCTTTTTTCTGTGCTCAGAGTGTGTGACAGTCTATTGTGTGGAACACGTGTTTCAGATATAGGTTGCTATGTCTCTGTGCTGCCTATGTATCTCTGCTGTTGGAAAAGTCTCACCTTGCAGACCTATTTTTCATGAAAAAGTTGGAGTAGATAGGAAAGAGGACAGAGGAAAGAAAGAAAAATCAGAATAGTTAATACACAGTTTGATAGAGCCAAAGCAGAATTCAGGTCTTAGTCACCATTTGAAAAAACTGAACATGGGTCTTGCACCTATGTATGTGGTATGTTAAATCAGTTTTATACAGAATTCTATGGAAGTGGTATGAAAGTTCTCAATTTGAGAGGAAAGTAGTGTGCTGATCACCTTCAGTCCTGCTGGATACACAGTTAAATTGGTGTGGATTCATAAAGAGGATAAGTAGATGGCAGACACTTGAATTTGAAATATTGGTCATAACTTTACATGTTGTATTTGTACATGAAAACCAAAGAGTCTCCATGTTTAATGTGTGAAGGACCATAGTTCCAGATCTCCTCATGTGTCTCATCTTGTGTGTCTTTTACTGCCAAGATCTGGTATTTGGCTATTCTACAGACTTCCCCCTCCTTCCCTTTGTCCCTCTTGAACTCCATCAAGAAAACTGCAGCTGAGCTTCTGTGTGTCTCTCATTCTGCTGATGCCCAGCATAAGAAAAGTAATCTAGATAGGCACAACCAGTTTGCCCTCACAGCAAAGTTTCTTTCTGTACTCTCAATCTATCCAAAACATGAATGGGTTGTAGAGTGATTTCTTCTCTGGAGGCAAGTGGTGTAATTTTCAGGTGAGAATTGAATTAGTAATCTTTGGCCAGTTTTGCCAGTGAGGCGTTCTCATGTGTCTCTTACTGTCCTGCCTTCCTTTTTCACCTGGGACAGTTCTCTGCCAGCTCAATGCTTGTTGGCATTCTCCTGAGACTCTCTGGTAACATCTCAAGGGGTGGAATGTGTTTCTCAGGATGGGATTAATTTCACGGTAGCTTTTTATTTTGTTTAAAAAAATGACAGAAAATATAGAGGCACAAGTGCATTCTCGTATCGGTTTACTAAAATAATAAATCTGAATACTTGTTCCAAAGACTTTTAATTATCAGGGTAAAGCAGGCCAAACCTCTTGGAAGATGTGTGGCCAGCTCCAAATGCCTTGTCAGTGGATTGCTGCATCAAAGGAAATCCCTTAGTTTGTGTGCAAGCCCTGAACTGAGGGGACATCCTGCTACTCTTTTTGGTTTCATTTTCTCACAGATGCTTCACTGCTACACTGGATCCACATTGTTTCCTTTTCTGTGTGCATTTTACTAACGATTTTTTAGGGCCATGTTAGGATTCTGCTTCAGCAAACAAGTAGTAGTTTAAGCCTTGGTGCATGTGCTTAGTGCTTGAGGTATGACCTAGAACAATTTTCTTAGAAAACTATGTTTTTTGATTTTTCAGGAGTTTTTATTTTTGCACTGATGCATAAGGACTGTTGCGTTTAGATGTTATTAAAGCAGTATGAAACCTGGTGACAGAAAGCATGGCTTACTCTATTCAAATGCAGCCATGCAGCCCTCACTTGCCTACAAGCAGACATATTTTTAATTGTAAGCAAATTTTATTTATGTTAGAGTCATGTCTCCAAATGACCTTGACAATTTGCAGTCCCCTGCAGCTAATAGCTTTCCGAATGCAAACAGTGAAGCCTGAACTCTGAAGGTGAATAAAGTAATGCTTTGCTGAGTGTTAAGATGCTTTTTGTATGGTTTGATAACAGCACTGAATTAAAAGCTGTTTAATATTTCTTACTAACAGTTAATCTTGATGTCCCTGTAGACACTCAGCATTTTTTTTTTTTTCTAATTTGGTTAGTGTGCCCTGTTCTTAAGCTAGTTGCTCATTTTAAAAAATTGTTCTCTTTTCCTTTTCTTTTAATGATAGTTCTTTTTAAAAAAACTCTGCTATGCAAGGCTAGCAATAATCAGTCTTTTTGCCTGATTTTCTTTTCCTTTCTTTGTTACATATTTCCTTGATTGATTACATTTGTTTTATATCTAGAGTTGTAAAGAGTCATTGCTTTATTGAGTCTACAAAGAATCCTTAGTCCTTTAAACTAAATTTGTTTTTGGTATCCTGGAAGTCTTGCTCTTGTGCAGTTTTGCCAACATCTCTGCTTTGTCTGTGCTTTCCTACACAGATGCTTTCCACACTTCCCTCTCATACATCTGTAGCTTTGGCAGGTTGGCTAGAAATACTCTTAAGTCAGCACAGAGGAAATCAAGGCATTTTAAATGCCTCCCCCTACCTTTTTTTTTTTTTTTGTTTTTGTTTTTTTTTTTTTTTTTTTCCCTGTGGTTTTTGGCTGTGTTTTAATTTTGTATATTTTTCTGAAATTCTGTTATGGCAATGATGATAATAGTGATAATGAGAATTCTTTACTCTGCTTCTTTGTGGAGAGACTCTGCTTGACAGAGTGTTAAAAAGTAGACTTAATAAAAATAAATTAATTCTATTGATAAAATGGCTAATAGTCAATATGATGACAGGCTGTGCCGTCTTGAAATAACAATTTAACCCCCCTAAATCATTATTTAATTCTAGTAAGGCTTTTTTGTCCTGAAATCTATAAGCAGGTTTTTCTTATATATGTGGAGAGCACAAGAGCATAGAGGGATTTCCCTTTGCGGAAGAAAAGGGAAGAAGAGGAGATTTCTGTGTGTGTACTTTGAAAACATGCTTTAAGAATAGAAATGTTGATAGTGCAAGATCTCTCTGAGCAGTGAAGAAAATCTGTGGTATGTTTTCAAAAAGCAATGGTGTTGTTCAGTTTTGTCTATTATAGATGTTCACATCAACATTTGCATGCAGAAATGACCATTGTGTGAGTGTTCAAGTCATTAAACTGGATGTCTGTAAGGCTGTGCAGAAAGGGTGCATGAACAAAGTATCATTCATCAGTATTCTACAGCAACTATCTGTCAGCTTCCTTCTGGCACTTTTAGCCTGTTTCCTTCTTAAAGGAAACGAGATCATTCAAGGTAGGCTTGTCCTTGATGGAAGAGGTGTAAAGTATCTTACATTTTTCAAAAGTGTTATTGTTTAAGAGCTTGCTAGTATATATTTTTGCTTCTATATTTTTTATGACCAATACTAATAAAATAGTTTAATATTAGAATTTGAATACTAAGAAATAGTCTTAGGAATTAAATAAATGTTCATTAAGAAACTTTTTGATAATTGACAGTTATTTAACTGTTTGAACCCAGACTGTAGTTGCCAAACTTAACCTCTCTGAGGACAATTCATAAATTTAACAGATGTCAGCTTTGTAAACCAGTCCCTTTAGTCAAAATGGGAGACTTGATATCGATTTTTACTCTGATAGATGAGAAGAATTAACTGGCAATTTAAAAATTAGCAGTTATTATGGCTTTGATCTGATTAAAGTACTTATGTATGAGCAGACCATAAGTCCAGGCAGTAGTGTGTTTATTTGGACCTTTAAAAGGCCCTACTTGCAAAACTTAAAGCAATTAACTGTAAGCAAATTTTAACGAAATACAAACTTACACTGCACAGAATCAGTTTTTTTAAGAAGTGATGGTCATAAAGGACCCTGTAAAGGGGGTAAGCAAAGAATGACACAAATTTGTGATAATTCAAAGTTGTTCAAGGTAGGCCAAGAGTGGAATGTGAATTACAAGGAGATTTTATAAGAGTAAGTGAAAAATAACATGGAAAATGTGATTGAAAGTTCAGATAAATTCATACGTCTAGCTTATATTTATAAAATAATGGCCTCTGGACTGACCATTACCTCTCATGAGCTACTTCTCTGAAGACCCAATCTCACTGCTTAATAATAGTCAAAAGAGCAATTCATAATTCATACATTAGAAATAAATAGGAAGACAATGGAAAACAAAAGAAAAAAACGTTGATTATACATATGTGGAAAGTTCCTTTTTCACCCATACTTTGAATAATGCTTTTGGTCCTGGTACCTTCGAAATAAAAAAAAAGTTCTGGAAAATCACCAAGAATGATTAAATTCAATTGGAAGAACTAATGAGTTCAGGCTTGGGAGTCCTCAGCCTAGACAAAAGGTGATAAAGAATTCACAAATGTGTTGTAGGAGGGTCTACACAATCATCGTAGTTAGGGAGTGACTGCTGTCTGTCTTCTCATGCAAGAACTAGGAAGTAACAAATGAAGCTTATCAGAAGTACAGTCAAACCAAGCAGAAAGAGGTGCTTTGTGGAAAGGATAAAATTATATCTTTTTGTACTAGAAGACTGTGTGAGTACAAAAAAGTTTAGATTAGTTCAAGGACAAGGGAAGCACTGAGAAGAAAAATCTACCGGAGATTGAGAGAAACCACACCAGGCTCAGGAAATACATCAGCCTGAAAACAATTGGAGTCAAGGAATGTGTATGTGAAGGAAGTATCATATATGTTTACCCTGTCCATACTGCTTCCTACTAGTGCTTGTGGCCATTCTTGGATAAAGAACACTAGGCCAGATGGACCTTTGGTTTGAGCCAGTACTACAGACTCTTAAATTCTTTTTTATATAGAAGCAGTGATAAAACATTTATATAAAATATCATTATAAAAATCTAAAATTTAAAACATTTATATGAAAAGAAATTGATGCTGAATATAAGTTACTAGCTAAATACAAAGAATATAGAAAGGTGAAAGAATCTATTATAAATGGCTAACAGAATTAAAAATAATAAAGCTTTTAAAATAAAGGATCATTATAAAATATAGTTTTTAACTATAACCAAGATAGCTTCTGCCAACATAATCTTATTTCAAGTCAATGGAATGAGGTTTCTGTTAAAATCCTTTACAATTTTTCTGTGTTTTGCATGTTGAATTTTGAAATCAGTGAGCTCTTATTTCACATTTGGGATTTAGATTTTTTATAATTGCAACAAGGACATATAAAGAGTTACAATATTTTTGGAATGAAGCAGAAAGATGTGTTCATCCCACTTTCTCAAGAGATCTGAATCTGGACCACAATACTGTTTAAAGAAGTTTTTTTGTCTGTCATTAGTGAAGCATATGTCAGACGGCTAAGTGGCAGATATCAAGATGTAGTTGTTATCAAAGGAGTATGTATCTCAAATAGTGATGCTTTTAGCAGTTTCCTCAGCATCTAGTCCTTGGGTAAAAACTTGAACTATTTTTATTGCTACTCCTGTGAGATGAGATGTTTGCTGATAAATTAAGCAGATACAAAGTTAAATAAGTCCAGAAGTAGAAGGAAACTTGATTTTTCAACAAGTACCATTATGGAGTTAGATTCTAGGTTAAATGGTTAAAGTCTGAAAATACTTTTAGTAGTCAGATGTAAAATTATCTGTTTGTGAACCTGAAACACAAATGATACTTATTAGAGGATGAGAGTTGGATTTGAAAACCAGAAAAATGTAGAAGTCATCCTGGTTACTTCCTTCTCTCATTGTAGCGCTGGGGCAAAAAGGGTGATATCCTTGAAAGCTCAGTCTGAACATCGCTGTGTAGAAGGAGCACGATCCACTCAGCAGTTGTACAGAATCAGGACTGATACTAGAGTATGGTCTCCCCATCATGAGGTGGATTTGAAATACCTGGGTAGAGTTCAAGGGAGGACAACAAAAATGATCTTGGGGATTGTAAAAATAATGTTAAGTTGTTGGGGTGACAGCTCTTCATTCATCTGTGAGAAAGAAATGGCTTTAGTACTGCATGGAGATATTTGCACAAAGAAAAGATATCAGTAAAGCTGGGATTTAACAGTGGTCTTGACAGAGATATGACAAGGTCTTGTGGCTGTGGATTTAAATAAACTGTAGCTTCCTAAAGATAGTTGAATGCTATCAGTATTTTTATTTAGGGGTGACATGGCCTGGATCAATACTGTTATATACTAGAGAGAACACTTTTAAAAATGCAGTCCTGTTGTGTCTTGCTCATCTCAGCATCAGGCTAATTGGGTGTGTGGCCTGGAGGTGTTTTCTCCCACATGTATTTGAAAGGACTTGAGGTCTTCTCACTTTTTCTGCAGTGTGGCTGTATCTTCTCATTCTGTGCTGAACTGCTTACCACCCTGGGACTTGAGTTCAGTATTTTAGAGTACAAAATGCAGTCTTGTGCTATGCAGGGAGGTGCAAGTAAGCTGCAAACAGGAATGTACATCTGTGTGTGAAAGAGAGGCTTGCAATTGCTCAAGGCCAGAATTGCATCATGCTGGTATTTCAACCCATTTCTGTAGTGATTTTATTGGTTGTTTTTTTTTTTTTTTTTTTTTTTTAATTTTTCAAATCTTTTATTTATTCCTTCTGCATGTACACATGGTGGTTTACATATAGAAGGTCAAACTTGTTCCTCTTTCCTTGTTGTCACTCTTGTTGTGCTGTAACTCCAGTTGGTGACTAACTACCATGTAGTCCCTCACTCTCTGCACCCCACCCCAGTGGGATAGGAGGAAGAATCAGGAAAAAAAATAAAACTTCTGGGTTGAAATAAGAGCAGTTTAGTAATTAAAAAGAAGGTAAATAATAACAAAAAACAACAAGAAGGATAATAGCAATAAAATAAAAATAATAATTATTATTAATGATAATAATAATCAAAAGATGATGATGAAAAGGAAAATTAAAAAAAGTGAGAGAAATAAACCCCAAGAAAAACAAGTGATGCCTAATACAATCGCTCACCACCTGCTGACTGATACCCTGAGCAGCAATCAGCCCCTCCCAGCCAATTTCTCCTAGCTGATAGACCGACAATGATGTTCTGTGGTATGGAATACCCCTTTGGCTAGTTTGGGTCAGCTGTCCTGGCTGTGCTCCCTCCCAACTTTTTGTGCACCTGCTTCCTGCCAGGGCATGAGACACTGAAAAATTCTTGACTTAGGATAAGCGCTACTTAGCAACAACCAAAACATCAGTGAGCTAGCAGCATTGTTCTCACACTGAATCCAAAACACTGCGCTGCAGCAACTACTAAGAAGGAAGTAACACTATCCCAGCTGAAACCAGGACATGATCTTGATGTAAGTAGGAAGGATTGTAATTGTTTTCTTAGAGCATCCCCAGCATCCCTAGAGAATCTTGTCTTTAAACTGTCCAACTTTGTCTTGCCATTCCCTATGCTTTGCTTCATTGGTTTGTAATCTCTACTGACTGTGAGGCCAAAGAGAACTAGAGAGATATATGCTATTTATAAGGTCTTCCTACACCTGCTGTTCATCTTTTAGCACATAAAGAATTGACTTTCTCTTTTGAAATTGTGATCATAGTGTAGAAGTTAAGTGAGGTACAAAGGGCTTGCACAGAGATAAACACTCTCCGTGATGTCCAAGAACTGCAGTATCTTTGGACATTTTCAAAGAACCCAATAGAAATGTGGTGTGACATTCATCTTGAGCTGTTTGAAGAGGTGCCACCACTCTGCTGTGACAGTGCCAGATTTGTTCCCATCCAGCTATGCTGGAAGTTAACACTTGTGAGCTGTGTGGCAAGACTAGAAGAGGACAAGATTGCTCTTTTAAGTGACAATGAAGTTCTGATTTTTTTTAAAGAGAGTAATGGATCTTGACTCATGTTTAATATTAGGGATATTAGCAGATGGGAATTTTATGGGGGAAAAGTACTTCTCATAGTTATTTACGAGCCACTCTGCAAAAGGTTTAGCTGATCTAATTAAATTAGGTTTTTATTTAGTTTAAATTAATACAGTTTCTGTGTATCTGGGGACAGTTTCACCAATGCAAGGTTGAAGAAGATGATCTAATCCCTTTCTATAAGATGCTGTCCAAAAGGAGTATTAGGTAATTTAAAATTTACAGCCTTTAGTGCTCCTCCACCCTTAATATTCATCTTTGATTCTTCTCTTAAAAGAAATTATGTTAAGTTAGTGTCTTGAGAATTTTGGTTCAAGCTGTGCCAAAGGTGTGGTGTATCACTGTGCACAGAATTAATGCTGAAGGAAAGAAAGGTGTCCCCTCACATAGGATATTCAGCAAATTCTCCTGAAATTCGGTCTGGTCCTTCTTTCATTGGTGTGTGTGTAGGTTAAACATTGCTTGTAAGGGCTGTGAACCCAGAAGAGTTTTCTAGTGGCCTTTCTCAGGCAGGCAAAATTCTCCCCCAGCATGGAACTGGAGTGTCCCAATACACTCACTGAGAACACTTTGAAGTAAAGGAAAGTTGCAGTTTTGGACATTTCTGCAGTGCCAAAGGGCTTTATGGCTTCCAAGAACCTGCTTTATAGGAGAGATCATCAGCATTTCGGTGAAACTGCTTTTTGTGGCTACAGCAGGTGTTGAGCTGTACAGGTGTCTGAGGATGGAAGTCTTTGGGCAAAGGAGACCAGGATATAGGAGAGCAGATAGGCCATTCAGGAGAAAATTTTCCTTTGTAGCAAAGTCATTAAAGTTTTTTATGTTCAGAAAAAAAATTGCAAATATTTACAGATTGCTCGATGACAAAGTTACTGGAAAAGTTAAGAAGGATGTTAAAATGATACCTTGTGTCACAGACCTTTATTCTCTTGGTTGGAATGGACATGGATTGTTCCATTCTGTTTGCAGAAAGCACTTCTATTTTTCTACCTCATGTTTTAGAACTGCAGTTATAAATAAAAAGGTAAAATGTAGGCAAAAGTGTCTCTCTTTTTTCTCCCTTATTATGAGTGGTCAAAATAAGGGAGATAAAAGAGAACAGACATAGATGCCGAATGTTTTAGGTGGTAAAATTGAAAATGTAAAGAAAAGTTTACCAAAGACTGTATTTACTCATTCCCTTCTTGCACTTGGTTTGGATGACAGTTATAATAAAAAAATAAAAATAGGAAGAATTTCAGTGTTTAATTGGACAATTCAAAGCCAGCATATGAGATAATACTAAAACTGTATTAAACTTCTTAAATGGAAGTTATGCTGCAATTTCAGTGCCTTTTGCTACAGAGAAAAATTGTCCTATTATAGTCTGGTTTTATATAGTCAATGGATGAAATTAATTTTGAAGAGGCCTAGTAATTTTGTTTTGGTATTTCAAATACCATTTTATATATGCCTTTTGGCATTTTTCATGCAAATTACTTTTTCATCAAATGTAGTTTTTGTAGTACTAGCTCTGATTTTCAAAAGATTAGAATTCAAAATAAATTGATGCATAAGTATTGAATTTGTGCAATTAAAATGTGCTCCAAAAAGAGAGAGGAAGTGGTTTCAGAGTCTGCTGAGATGCTTATTGTGCTTATAACTGTTGCAATGACAATAGATGCTTGTGTTGACCCTCTGTTACTAATTTAGCTGCTCACAAGGATATAAATTTTCCCTTGGAAAGCAATAAAGACAATGTTTTTATAGAATCAGTGACAAACATTGAGACATCCATTGCATTTTGTCCGTAATATAAAACATTCTCTCATAGAGATAAATAAAAATCAGTTAAATTCTGCATGGTAGTGACTGGGGTTGTTTCTTGTGAGCTGGGATCAGAAGTGGGCATCAGGCTTTTATTTTCTGCACAGTCAGAGGATGTCTCTAAAGACCCTGCTGACTGGCACTGTGGGTGTTTCATGCATAGCTGTGGTAAAATGCAAGTCCATATTTTGTGAATCATGTATAACCTGCTAGTAGTTTAAATAAGTAGAATATGAGTATCTTCTGAGGCTTAAACCAGATCCGTTTCTATGGATGGGATTGTTACAAAATGATAGAGACAATTTCTAGTAAATACCACTTAGAGACATATTTTTGCCTTGAAATTAGGTAGCTAATCTGTATTTATCATCTCCTGTTGCATACAATTTTGATCACAGTGTTAAGCACTCCTCCTGTGAGGAAATTCATATGGGTAGGTAATTTTGCCTGTACTGTGAAGTCTTTAGTACTTTGCATAAAGGCAGATCTTTACCTGCGTGGAGCTGTAAAGACTGCATTAAAAAACCTGGAAAGTATGAAAACAGAAGTCTTATAATTCCTATGAGAAAATTATATTTTGTCACTTTCTAAAGATAGAGCTAATTAGTTACATGTTTTAAGTTACTCTAAAGAAGCTTGGGCTGTACTCCTTCTTCATACTTGTTGATATGATTACAGTGAAGTAGAATTCTCTGCAATTAAAGGTAATTTGTTCTCTGCTGCTGCATACACTTCTATATAAATATATGTATGTATACTGTGCTCTACTGACAGTAATGGAAATCCCTAGGGATGTGAAAACTTGTTACACAGAATTCCAAGCAGAATTAGAGCCATAAGTTCAGTTTCTTCTTTATGAAATATTTTTTTGCAAAGTAAATATTGGAAAATGAATGGAAATAGATTGAGATAGCTGGAAACTATGAGGACCATGCCACAAGATGTAAATTTCTCTTGTTCTTCCCCCAAGGAAAAACTCTGTAGTAATTGAAATGGACAGAAAGAATGTAAACTCCTCAGCCCTAGTATTCTGTCCAGCAATGCCATGGCCTGTGTCACTGCTAGGTCAAAATTTATTAAATGATAACAAAATAAAGATAGATTAAGGCTTTTTAATTCCAGATGTAAATACAGAAAAATCCATTTGTGTATTTAAGCTATATACTGTCATGCAGGAATTACTATATGAAATTTTAGGAGTTTTCACAGACTAAAAGTTAAGAATATTTATCGCAGTGGTCTTTCAGCTGAAAATTAAGGACTGTTTTCTTTTGATTTCAGCTACAACTTTGAATATTGTATGATGGTTGTTTTTTTGTTTGTCGCCTTTTTTTTTTTTTTTCCCTTTCCCTAATCAGCCTGAGAAATGTGAACCTGGCTCTGCTAGGTTAGATCCAGAAGTGTGGGGATGGTGTGAAGGTCTTCAGAGAACTGATGTTGCAGCTGGCAGGGATGGTATGTCTGGAGAACAAAAGACTGGGGGAAATCAAACCTTGTCCCTGTTGGAACTGGCGAAAAAAATCAATTAATTAATCAGTTAAGTAACTGATACAAACTTTCAGTCATAACTCCAGTTTAATACAGTTTTGCCTGGGACCCTGAGGCTTTCTGGTACTATGTTTACTTCACTTTTAAGGACTTAAAATATTTTCCTCTCCACTTAGCTACACTGACAGGAGACTGAGAAAATGTAGTAATACAATTTCCCTTACCAGCTGAAGTTTCAGTACTTAGTAGAACAGCCCCCACATAAGTATTTCTCTAATTTTTTTAATGCATGTTTACAATGTCTGTCATGCCTGTTACCTGAGCCCATGTTTAAAACAGTTTCTATTGTTCTTGTGGAATTTTTCAGAACTTCATTGTTTAACAGCACAGTGAAGGAAAAGCAATTCCTTTAAGGTGCATCTAAACCAATTCAAACATAAACCCCCCAAAGTATAATTTATATTTGCAATTTCAATAGTGTTTGTCTTAACCATGTTTTTCTAGTATTTTGAATTATGAATGAAATGGAACACATCTTTTGCAGTATTGACCTTTCAGTTGAGTTTGGCAGTCTGTAGTCACTCAGTGTAATTTTGGCATCAGTTGGCATTTCTATGGAAAATGTCGTTACCAGTGGCTCTCTTCCCTTAGAGAGATGCCCAGAGGGGAACATAAGCTGGCACGGTAACTTAGACAAATTACAGGGATCAATACAGAGTTCTAGTATCAGCATGCAGTGGTGAATATTGTATATGGTCCAAAGTTGTTTTTGTTGGAGAAAGCTTGAAACAGGTTCCATTAGTAAGGGGAAGGACTAGACTGCTTTTCTGGGCAACGTGCTTTAGTTATGTATAACCAGTTCTGTGGAACATTAATAAACTGCACCTCCTGCTTGTGGGTGTTCCCAAACTGCTGATGTGATTGTTTTTGAAATTAAACAGCACTTTTGGGACCCACAGTTTCCAGATCTTCATATTGAATTTTAACTTTTGTGACATTTCTCTGTTTGAGTTGGGAGATGGATTTTTATATATATACTTCATGGGGGAAAAAAATTGTAGTGTAGGAATTACGAGAAGGACTTGGAATTGGTTTCATATGCCCCAGATTGTATGGAAAAATGTTTCAAAATTTACACCTAGTCACCCGGGACATGAGATTTATTCTGATGTTAGTATGTTAAGAGTATCTTCTTTTTGCCTTGTTTTTTTTTTTTCAAGGACACCATTGAAATGCTGAAAGGACAGTCAGCTCACAGTAATTTTGTACCTTTTTTTTTTTTTTTCTCCAGAGACTTTGCAAAAGTTTAGATGTGTAAAAGGAGAGTAAGTGGGGAAAAATTTCCTTCAAATTCAAAGCAGAGTCAGGACAAAAAAATTAAAAAAGATCCCAAACTGGTAGGTAATGGGACACATACAGATGGACTTTGTTCTCTGGGATGCTTTGAACACAACTGTAAACTTTGAATTTCATATACTGTTGGTCAGAAAAAAAGGAAAATTGGGAAAGAGGATGTGCAGTCCCATGTTCATGGACTTGGATATGTTTGCTGGTCTTCCATGGACTTTGCTGTGATCTCAGACATCTCATAATCTTCTTAGATGAGCGAACAACCCTGTATGAAACAGGAGTTGCCATTCACTTCTAAAAGTTGACATCCTATGACAAGGAATACTATAGAAATGTAAATGAATTATTATGCTTTCATGTTTATTCTTGGCAGAACCCAAATTGTGCAATACAATTGTAGAGTACAGAACAGAAGAGTGGTGGAGTTCAGGATTTGACAAAGATTGACATCAACTTGTATTTAGAATATAAGCTCTTTGGGGAGGCAATTTTGGCAGCTCATAGGATCTAGCACAGTGGAGACCTAATGCGAGATCAGGACTACTCAGCAATGGTTCTGTAAAACTGAAAGCATAGTTTGCAATTCAGCTAGATAGTATGATATCAATTAAAAGGAATATAAACATAATTAGAGAAATGGGAGTGCCAAAGTGGGAAGATTAACCATATCCAAAGAGACTGTGGCGGTCTGGTGACATAGAAGCATTCCTGATTCATAGCTTTCAGACTTGTTTTTTGGTGTTGTTGGGTTTTTTTTTTTTTGTTTTTTTTTTTTTTTTTTTTTATTTG
>JAWWTY010000077.1:18258682-18316152 GCA_035222235.1 Margarornis squamiger
GAGAGAGTCAGTCAGTTCCGCAGAGGGACTGCTTGGGATGGGGTGGGAAGGAAAAACATCATGCTCAGCCGCGGGACCACATCTGGACCGTGGGGCTCAAACCCAAGACCCTGGGATTAAGGGTCCCATCCTCTGCCGACTGAGCAAGCCACACTTCCTTCACTTCTCCCAGCAGCAAAAGTCCTGGGGAGCTCCCCCCTTTTAAAGGTTTCAGAATCCACTCTCATAAAGGCTGTTGTTTTTCAGGCTTCGAGTTAGCAACGTTTAACTCCGCGTCCTCCATCTGTGAGTGACTGTTCTGATGAAATTGTAACTTGCAAAGCAAACATAGTTTCGCCTCTTGTTCCAATTAAAACTTTTTAAAAGTTCAAAGAATGTTGTGGGCGGGCTTTACGGAATCTCAGTGAACAGTCCCGGTTGTCATAGCAACCGTGTTTACATCGGTATAGTGTTTAATTGCCTTCTTTTGTGGCACGGCGCGGGGGGGGTGGGAGGGCGCGGGGGGGTCTGCACTTCTCCCTTCCCGTGTCTTCTCAGCAGCCCTCCAGCTTGCCTTGCCTCTCTGTCTCGGCCTGTCTTCAGCCCACCTTGCGGGGGGGGAAAGGGGGGGGGAAGCGGTTTCGGTCCCGATCCCAGGCGGCCCCGGCCCCGACTCGTGTCCGCAGAGCCGCGCCGCTGTGCCGCTTAGCGCTGCCGCTTCGCAGTGCCCCGTCGCTCTGCCCCCCCGCCCTGTGCTGCTGCAAACTGTGGTCAGAACCACAGTTTCTTTGAACTTCGCATCGGGAGCGGCCATCATCATCGCCACGTCTCACTGTTCTATACCTCTTTCGTAGAAGAGAAAAACCCACGGCGGCGGCATCAATACAATAAATCTATCAGCGCCGAACGGGGCAGCTGAGTGTCAGTCCTTTCAGCCAATTTCATTAGGCTATCAACAACCGCCTTTTCAACTGCTGAAGCAGTTAATCCCATCCTGCTTATCTCCTGACTCATCGGGTCAGCCGTGCACGAACCGCCTTTCTTCGGGCGCCCAGCTATCGTTCCGCTGGCAGCAGGATCCTCGCAGGCTCCGCAGACCGATGCAAAATTCGATCCTCCCCGAGATACGTCGGGGTCACCAGTTGCCACGGGCATTCACGCGAGCGGGAGGAACACACACATCTATAAGATGCAAGTTCGAATCCACTTTATTATCAGAAGGCCACACAATATATAATCTTTTGAGTTCTGTCCACGCGATCACGGGCAGAGCACGCTATCGTAATTGGTCAGCATGCACTGTCCACGAGCCCCAAGCAATCCTCTAATTTGTCAGCATACATCGTCCACGCGCCTCAAGCAATCCACTGATTGGTGGTCGTAAAGTCCATGTTTTGCTTAAAGTCCTTGCTATCGCTGTTTTTCCCACTCTGTTTTCTGCTGACTTCCACATTCCTGTAGCTGTAAACTTGCTCTTGTTTACCTTCTTCTCACCTCCCGGCCTCTTCAGAACTCAGCATATTCGTGTAAAACTGCTAAGGCCCCAACACCTCCCCCCTTTCGCTTAAGCATAGAATCAAAGCTACGAGTAATACAATCTTGAAAACATCTAAAAATGCATGGAATAATAAGCAATAAATCAGAAGCAAAGTGAGTATAGATAACCCTTGTTTAAGTATGTCTTTCAACCAACCTCCCACCCCCCCAAGATGCCAGTCAGGCATCCAATCCCGTAGATCCTTCTCGTACGTGATGCATGCGTTCCCTAAGCTCTTGTAGCTGTTTGTGTATGCTTTTTGAATGATCAGATAGATTCATACAACACATTCCCTCAAAATCCTGACACCCATGCCCATGAGCTAAAAGCAAAAATTCAATTGCTGCTCTATTCTGTAAAACCACATGTCTTAAACTATTTACATCGCTAGCTAACCCTGTTAAGATTTCAGAAGTGGAGTTAAATTGGTGTCCACAATTCCCCGTTTTTTTTGGTTTTTTTTGTTTTTTTTTTTTTTTTTTTTTTTTTTTTTTTTTTTTAATGGACAGAAAGAAAAAGTAGAGTAGTTAATGAAAGATTCAGAGAGGAAGTGAGGAAAGAGAGCTGGAGGAAGACAGAAAAAAAAAAGCTATTGGATTGGAATTAGATTAATGTTGCTCTGGTGTATTTTTGTACCAGTGCTGCATTTGTGCATTGCAATAGGATGTACCCAGGAAGCACTAAATGTGACTAGAAGTACAGTCTTCATTTTCTTAGTTTAAATTGAGAACAAGCATGTTGTTAACAAGAGAAGGTACCTTTTGGGGTACTTTCTGTTTATGAGTACAGTGTGATAAATGATATACACCCAAATCACAGTGTCAATCTTGCTTATTATATTTTGGTATGCCCAGTGATAACAGGGTTTATTTTTATCCTCTCCAAGATTTCATGTGATTTCCTAAGAGATCTTGAATGAAGTAACAGTACTTGCCAAGATTTTGTTTTCATTGTAAACAATGGTCAGCCTAAACAACATATATTACCGTTGAATATACTGGTTTGGATAGGAATAGACTGTAGTCATCATGTCTGCAACTCAGTGAGAACTGAAGGCAAATGCTAATTTTATTTATTTATTTGTTTGTTTGTTTTAATGGATGTAAAGTAATAAAATTTGTTTAGTATGTTTGTTCAGAATACTGGTAAGCAAGTTGACTTCTAAAACCAGCAATACAGATGAAAACAGTAGTGATGGCTCTATACCTTTTCCATGTCAAAAGTTGTTGGTAGTTTGTAATTTCTTATTTTAAGTCTAGTTTTTCTATAGTTATCTGTTTTCATTCTGGTAACTTGTTCACCAAGTGCAGTAGCTTTTCTGCAGTACTTGTCAGAGTTCTTAGGTGAACTGTGAGGCATAGGTTTTGCTCTTAGACCTGTTGGAGTTGTCTATTGCGTTGTTTATCCAATACTTTCTATTATAAATGCTTGCTTTTGCCTAACTTTGCTACTTGAAACTGAAAACATTCATGTCAGTTGTCATCCTGGAATAGCTCTTCCAAAGCCAAGGGAAATATCTATAATTACTTTGCTTATGTTTTTAAAAGAATATGTAATTTTTTTCTTTGAGTTAATTAAATATTTTTTTTTCTACTGCATTTGATGTTAAGAAAGAAAAGAAATGAGGCAGGAGAGGAGAAAGATTTATTAGAAGGATGAGTATTTGTCTATTGACCTGTGCATAATTTGCTTTAGAAATGTAACATAGCTAGAATTTGCTATCTAACAGCTACTCAGGATTACCTTTGTGTTTGCTGATGCATATTGGACCAAGCTGAAATATCTGAAACAGGAGTAGGAAATTTCTCCCTTATGTGCCATCAATGCCTCAACAGTCTAGTGCCTGCAGGTCATTCCTGTGTCAAGGAGGCAGAAAACAAACTGTGGGAAGCTGTAAATAGAGGATTGAAGAAAGCTGAAAAAGAAGAGCATTGAAATTGTGACTGACTATTGTTTGGTGGAAAGGGAGGAAAGCAGGATGAGCTGGACAAGGAAATCAGGACTATCAGTTTGTAAAGAACCATTAGTGTTTGGGGAAAGATATAACATAAATGTTAACTTTGACAGGGAGCTATTTTGAGCCTGGTAGGACTGGCAGGCTGAGATGTGTGACAAAGGACAGTCTATTCTTGGTTTGTCAGCTCGGGTGGTGGAGATCTGTGTGATGGGTTTTAATGTTGCAACCTGGGTAGAGGCTGTGTAAGTGTCAGTACAGGAATTCCTGCTTTCTTACTGTATGCCAGCATCTGATTGTTAGGGACCATCTGAAAAAGGTAATTGAACAGAAAAAAGTGGAATTAAACTACCCTGGTTGACTTTGCACTGGAGCATATTTGGCATATAAAGAAATTTTAAAGCTTTAAATCTTTAAACTGTCATATGCCCAGAGGAAGCGTGCTGCAGCTCAGGTGTAAGGAGACTTGCACGTGTGGCACCTGTGAAAGGAGAATAGCAGTGGGTGAGGAGTGGGAATGATGGAGGAGCAGACATCAGGTTAGCCTGTTGGAGCACTGAAGAAGTATTATGCAGTTTTTCAGTGTGGTTGTCTTGGTAGTTCTGTGGGAGCTGACCTTTCTTCCCTTTCACCCTCTTCATCTCCTGGTCACAGAAACCCTGCATTAGTGCAGACAGCATGCTGATGGTGTTACCATCATGATGTGTTAGACCAGCTCTGATTTTCACAGTATCATGGAATAGGCAGTGTGTTTTCTGTGTAGGTGGTCCCATCAAAATTCTCTCTGAAGTGCTGTGTGGGGCTGCAGTAATGCAGTCTGAGGATGGGATAGTATGGCACAGCTGCTCAGCTGTGGTCAGATTAAACAGACTTGTGGAAGGGAAGTATGAAGCTAGTGATTCTTGATGTTCATTTTTCTGGCCAGGAGGAACTTTGCATTGTTTAGGGTATCCAGAGATTGGAGGCAGGATGGGAGGGCAGCAGCAGAGGAAGCGTAACACTCACTCTGACATCTTCAATTGCTTTCATACCACGTCCTGTGCAAAGCACACACTGTGGCAGCAGTCTTCAATAAGTGAGATCTGGCTGCAGGATTCAAGTGAAAAACATTTTTAACTGCACCATCCAAATACAAGAGCATGTTATTGAAAGTATCCAACAGTGCCTTATTTTCAAAAATGTGTTCAGCTTTTAGATTTTGGAAGAAGAATAAATGTTCTGTGCTGCCAGCTTTTTCTTCTGTTTGTTTCTTCCATAAATTTGAAATGATAGTGGGGACTTTGTGCAGCCAAGCACCGCTGGTGAATGGATGTTGGAAAAAGAACGAGAAGCCACAGTGGTATGGAGGAAATCATGTGGCTACAGCTATCTGTAGGAAAAATAAACATCTTTTTTGCCACTTCCCCACAGAAATGTTTTTGTATCTGGAAAGAATATGGAGCTAAGGCAGATAGAATACTGAAAGACATTAACATCTATACACAAAATACATTGCCTCATGTAAATACAGCATTGAACAAACCATTTCACCTGAGAAGAAAAATCTGTCATTGCAGATGAATTTGGGAATTAAAAAAATAACAATATGGTTGAAAATTTAAATTAAATTTCTTCAAGTATTATGTACATTATAGAGGTTATTGACAATAATGTGTGTAAGGAAAAAGGAAAATGAATACACAGACTTAATGAAGTGGAATTGTAAACAGTGTATGGCTGAGCTGAGGACTGCCTCTGGTTATGAAGTATTTTCTTTTCTTGGATTCTGTATCTTGCATTCTTTCTTTTTATGCAATATTTTGTTTCCCATCCACAATAATTCTCATCTTAAAATGTCTTTATTTTATATATTTCCAGCTGAGTTTAAGAGTAGAGGTGCAAAGAGACATTTTCAAAATCACAAGCTGGCACATGGAAGGTGTGTCATTTAAGCTTACCATATGAAAGACTCACTCAGAAGACAAAGATGTGCTTCAAAAATGTGTTATTGTTGTAGTTGTTGCCAGCTTCTGATTCAGCAATGGCATGCATTTATCTCTCCAGGGAAGCATTTTTTCCCATAGTATAGGATTCTGAATGAAGTTTTGATGAAACACTGAGTAGATGAAGAGATTTCTACATCTTTATGAATCTTAAATACTGGCAGACAATGTAGCATTATATGACTCAAACACTATATATTATCTTTCATAATGAGAAAAGACATGAAAACATTTTGTCTTTTTCTGTTTAGATTTGAATCAAGACAAATGCATATTTCATTTATATAGAACACATATATAACAGGTTATAGAGGAACATTGTTCTATTCCAAATTATTTTTCCCATGGATGGAGAATATATGAATAGGTTTTTTCCATACCAGTGAGTACCTTTACTGTTTTTGGCAGAGTACAATCTGCAATTCAGAGTGCAATAAACTAAACTGTACTGTGGATAACACATCTTGTAAAAGAAGGAAACCTGGATTTTAGTTCTAGACTGAAATTTACCTAATGATGTCATCTTCTATTTATACCTAATTGATTTTAAAGTTCAGTTAACTTTAGCCTTTTTTCCCAAACTTTCCCCAGCTCCAAACACACCCATTTTTAAACTCTGGAATACCTATATTGATTACGCTGATAATCAACACTTATCAGCTACTCTCTCTCTCTTCCAACATGCCTGAAAGGCTTCCATCTTGAGGTGTTCTGATAATAAGAATTAGGCTGATAGTGATTTCAGCCTTTCTTCTAAAAATACCTTAGATAAAATGACTAACTTGTAATAAACAGATTTCTAAGTCTTGTGTTCTCCAGGTTGTTGTGATCTGAGCGAGCTGTTTCAGAGCTTGCATGAAATTAACCTGTTTATAATGAGCATTGTTCTACAGAGATAGTATATTGTAATGAATTATTGAAAAAGTAAACTTCAATTCAGCAGTCTGTAAAAGAGACCAGGTTGTGTTAAACTGAGTAAAGAATTTGTGCTGAACTAATTTTATGTAACAAAACCAATTAAATTTGGCAACATGCAAATTCATCTAGTTTTATAAATATGAACAAAATCCACTTATCTGCTTTTATAACCTTCATCTGTACATCTATTAAGTCCAACATGGCTAAAGAAAACACTTTTGCAGTTAAAATTCAGATAGAAGCAGGCCTTCAAAGAAAAGTCTAATTAATGTGTATGAAGTTCAATCTCAGTATTTTGTTGGACTCAAGATGAGACAGAAATCATATTGTTCAGGGTCATTATACCTGAGTGCAGACTTATTTTCTCTGGTTTACTTAAATTTGTAAAAAAAATTCTAAGATTTAGGAATTCTGTCCTTGAAGTGACCCTTTTTTTCTTAAATGTTGAGTCCCAGAAACAGGAGTGTCACTTCTCTAGACTTGGTTGTGACAAAGTGATAATTATTCATTCTCTACTTTAAGATTGTTAGCAGTTTCATATCTAGCAACTTGGGTTGTTCTTTTTGAAAGTGACTAACAACAATATAAAACTTTAATTTTCTAAGGGATGATTTTTATTTTAAAAATTTGTATCTAGCAAAGTTCACGAGCACCTAACATATACTCTTTAGTTTTTAATCTCATACTTTGACTTTAAATGCTTCTAGTCTGATACATGATATCTCCATTTACCTCGATGTCATTATGATATTATCCAAATACTGTTCAGAAAAGCTACTGGGTCTTGTCCATCAGTCCATCATTGTAAGAGTTCTGATATTAAAAAAATTCAATCTGCAGTTGTTTTAAACTAAAGTCTGGTAATCTCTTTTCTTAAATTAGGAAGTTGAAGATCGTGGCATTCACAAAAGATTTGAATCCTCAGGTGAGATGTTCACAGGGTGCCTTTTCAATGCTCTGTCTCACGATGTGTATGAGCAGAGAGCAGAATCTGCAGCTCTGTTGCAGCATCTTGCAGGTATTCAGCATCCAAGTGGTCCCTTGTCTGCCCAGTGCCTAAATCCCATCAGAACCTCCCAGCTGAAGCCTTTAGGCTGAATTTAGAGCTTGCCTGCTGCTCTGGAACTGCAGTGTATGTGTCACAAACACCCTCCCTCCGGAACTCGGCTGGGTATTTAGAGAGGGGAAGGCTTTTTACCATTTCCCTGTTAGTTCAGGTGTGGTGTCATTTCTCTGGGAAGTGATAGACATTGCTTCCAGCCCAGCAGGTGCCTGGGTCTCCAGCTGAGTGGCCTAATCCTGACTGTAATGAGGATTTTGCTGAAGTTGTACCTTGTGGTCGACAAGAACAGAAGGTTCATGGGCCAGAGAGGGGTCTCATGAGGGACCAGAGCTCTCTGGCTGAGTCCTGTGGTTATCATGCACTAAGAACTAGGTGTATTGGTTCTGGCTGCTGCTCTGAAGGCCATTTGTGTGTTTAATGATGGTGAAACAATAAGATTAAACTCATTATTAGCCTTACAGCCAACATGAGATTAGCATGACTTGTGCTCCAATAGTCATTTTTTACCTTAGTTTGATTTTTAGTTGTAGAAAGTTCTAACATCTTAAAAAACCCCTGTGGATAGCATTAGTCAAATACTGTGCTGTACTGGATGTTAATATCCTAGGATTTAAATATAAGCTTGGGGAAGCTGAGTCTGACATATTTTGAATGTCTACACAGAGCATATTATAGCTGCATCTTCATCTTGTAAAGAGATGGTTTAAAATCGTTAAAAGGAAGTGAAATGTGTAGTTACATTTGGGACTGTAGAATAGCGTCCATGTGTGTAAGATTAGGCACTTCCCGCCCCTAGGGTTTGCAGTTTTGTATTACAGATTATCGTTATTGCGTACACTTTTCTGATGAGATTGAGAAATTTTTTTAGCCATAGTGTAAAGCTGCCAAAATACATTTACCACAGACCTTAAGGCAAATATAATTCTTCCAGAGGCAGCCTCAGGCTTTGGAGGTTTTTGTGCTGAAAGGCAGGCTTAGACTTCCCATGAGATCATCAAAGAGATAAAAGGACTAAAAGCTCTTCAAAGCTAGGCCTTAGGCCCTAACACAAATTAATTCTCTGGTGATGGTTTATGTACGTAAAAAAAAAATGAATAAATATTTACAAAAATGGAATTTAAATAGGAACTTACCCAACTAGACTTGAAATTAAGTTTTTAATATCACCTATTCTTTTGAATTCAACATAAAAACCATCTAAACATAACTTTAATTTAGACATCAGATGGCCAGGAATGAACATGGTATTTTCTCTCTTTCTATATACAAGTTTTCAGAGACGTTATCTTTCTTGTTTCATGCTGAATAGTTACTACTGATAACTGAACAGATATTGAAATTAATTTGCATAACAAGTAACTACACTGTTATTCTACCTCTATACTGCACATTAACCCAATTGATTACTAGCTGTAATTTAGTATAAGGTCCTAAATGAGAGAACTGCTTTGTGTCCTGATCTCCTTTCACTTTTTCCTTTCTTATTTTTTAGCTTATATTGACACTAGCATTTGTTTAACAACAAGATGTTCTAGGGAAAAACACCCCATCTTCGATGCTGTAAATAGCACATTATAAGTTAGGAGTTATTTATGCTGGAAACGACTTAACAGAAATATCACTGAAAAAGAGCCAGGAAAAATCCTGTTGAGAAGCTCAGCAATATCAGCATTAAAACTAGGGCTGGGAGTCAAGAAATCTTGATTCATTGCAGGCTTCCTTTCTTACTGTGGAGATGCTGCTTTACTTCATGGCTCCCTTTTCTCCACCTTGTAAAACAACCATAGGGTTATCATATATCTTCAGGTATATAGCAAGGACCAGTCTTGTAGAGTAGCTGTTTATCTTTTTGCAAAATTCCAGATGTTCAAAGGAGACTTAAGACAACTTGCTCCCCAGATCAAATCTGCTGTGCCTCCCAAACCTCTCTCTGTACCGTGACTGTCAATTGGCTGTGACTCAGCAGCACGATCAGGAGCAGTTTTTTTGGTCAGGCTTACTTACTACCCATGGCTGCTCTTACTTAAGCCTGACTCCAGTCTAGGCCTCAAATGCCTGAGGACAGGGGGAGGACTTGGCTTACTCTGTGTCTGTATTCTCAATCAAAGGCTTAGCCCTGTATTTATAAAATTCTTTAAATCTTACCCACAAGAAGCTGTATGAGTAAAAAGTATTTACTGTTCTTTAATGTTATTAACAGAAACAAGCAATCATACCCAAAGATGGTATTTCTGGATAATTTGTAGTGTACAAAACATCGTTATATTATTTCTTTTGCCTTTCTCCCTTCAGGAGGTACTTACTGTGGTGTTTCATGTAGTGCAGGCATTACCCCTCTTTGATTTGAAGAACTGTAATTCAGTGTGCTTTTAAAAATGGTAATTGTGTTATATGAAGAACATCGTAGGGCTAAGTTTTTATTACTAATTGATAAGAACTATATTTTCCTATAGTAAAATATAAGAACTGACATTTTAATAAGTATTATGATGATTCTTCATAGATGGAGAACTGTGCTCACCTGGAAGTATTGATAAGGGAAAGTGGCAGAAACAAACTTCTTAACACTAGTTTGTAGGTGTTAAAATGGGCATTCTTCATTCAGCATGCTGGATGTTCAGAGGATAGCTCCTCTAATTGGACATGCCAAATGACAAATAGAAAGGGCTTTTTATTGCACATACTGTTTACATATTAATTAGATGGTCTTGCTTACTTAATACATATTCATTGGTTTGCTTTACATAGTCACATCCTTATTGGAAGTCCCTTTTTGGTCCTTCCAGGTCGTCTTCATTGTTTTTACTTCAGTTCTTGAATAGGCACAGCATCATTGTGTTTCACCACCAAAAACCGCAACATTTGTTCTTTATCCTGTTTGGATACACAGAGCTTAGTTTGCGCCCTGTTTGTTTGAGTTACATCCCTTATCTAATTCTCTAGCACTTCTCTAAGAGAAGTATCGAGGTAACTGCAAATTTAATTTCCACTGTTGTCATTGCTTGTTTTCAAGAGTAACCAGGTCCCAGCAATGACTAAAAAGTAAACTGAAGTAAGAAATGCCTGTTTTGTGTCCACTTTTATTTTGCAGAAAACAAGTCAGAAGTGAAGTAAGATGATGCTTTAATGTGAATACAAATTGAATAACTGATAATGTGTAACTGCTGCTCTTTTTTTTTTTTTTTTTTTTTTTTGTGAATAATGGAGCAAAATTAAGCCAATATAAAAATAATACATTCTTCTGCTAAAATCTGCACTGATTATTTGGAAAGTGCTAGATCAGCTTTTATTTGACCCATGCAAAAGAGATTTCTCTGGGGGTAAAAAAATTTTTAAGCTGAAATTTTGGAGATAAACTATGGACCATTACTAAAGTAAAAGGTAAAGTTTGATGTAACTTGTTTTAAAAGACTAAAAAGATCAGATCATGAATAATTTTAATCTGCTTCAGATATTCAATTAAATAATTTAAAAAGATGATCTGTATTTCTTTGAATATAAAAATGTGTTACTAAACACAAGTCATCATTTCTAAGTCAGGTACTTGCCACTTCATCAATGATACAAGCAGAAAAGTATTTTTCAGTGGTTGGTGGAAGATGTTTTTTATCATCTTGTCACTGTTGTCATGGAAACTTGTGTATATCATTGTTAAACAGAGTGTGCATAAGGATCTAACATTTCTATTATTATTATTGCTAGCTATTGTATTTTTAGTGTATTTTCTTCAACACCGTAGTCACTACTTAAGAACTTGTAAGTTGCTCTCCTCAATTACAACCACAAACACAATTACAGGATTAGGCTGTCCAGAGAGCCCTTAGTATGGGGTTCTTTGTTAAAAGGTTCTTTTAATACAGGGTTATTAACAGCTGTATTTCCAAATCCATTGTAGCCTATTCTAAGCACTTAAAATTTACTCTATTCAAGTAGACTGTTTTGACACAGTACATTTTTTGGGGAGAATGAGCTATCCATCAGTCATATAAACTGTTTTTAAAGTTATGGATCTTTTCTGAATGTGCATTTTATATATTATGTGCTTTTTTTTTCCAAAAACACTTCTAAATTCATAGTGCAGGTCTTGTGTATCATTGCCTTAACCTACCATGCACAGAGCAGTAGGCTAAGAGAGAAGCTTGACTATGACAATCCAAATTTAAACACTCCTGGACACAAAGTCTGTGTAACTTGTTTTCTTGTTAAAATCTTAGGACGGGCACAATTCACAAAGTAGAAAAAAAGTTAAGCTGGTTTTTTTTTCCTCCAAATGAGATTTAAGAACCAGCAATTTTAAGCACAATAAGAGTGTTGTATGTTTTACATAAGTAAAGGTTTATTTTTGTCTTTTAGTGCCTGAAAGTACTACAAAATATACCTTCTTCATCAATTATTTATGACTTGAAAATATTTGTCTTGATAAAAAATTGAACTTACTGAAATAAATTTTTCATCACTGGACACGTGACTTCTGTGACTTCAAATATGTTAATTAAATTTCTTAGTGTGGCTTGTTTAGTTTCATCTTTTGTGTTTTGGGTAGCTTTCTGAAGGCTATTCTGAAATTTAAAAGCTATTTTTTTTAAAGTAACTGGCAATGAATAATGCAGTTTTTTGTTTTAAAGTTAGCTGTCTGTAACAATTTGATGCAAATTTAACTTACTTTAGTATCACAGTACACATGAAGTGTTCCAGAACAGTAAAGTTTTAAAGGTATTTTTAAAGGTGTGTGTTACTTATGGTATTGGTATCGTTCGGTCCACAGAGTTACAGTATAAGGACTATTAAAATATAAGTGCAGAAATAATAATAAGAAAAAAATTAAATACAAGTAAAATAAACCACAGTGATTTTAGTTTCTAGAAAAAAATGCATTCATTAAGTGAGGGTTATAGGCTGAAAATTAAATTTGTAGGAAATCTCCAATTTTCTCATCCTGCTCCAGGAGTTTCTCTCAGTTCAGGCAGTTAAATTCAAAGTAATGCCACAAGAAAAATTCCTGGCAAGCAACCATGTAAGAAAAATACATCTTTCTATTATTTAAGATCACAGTAAACTGTATATGAATATATGGTCACTGAAAGGAAAAAGGAAATATCTTTAGCTTTTTAGGATTTACTGAGGCAAAATGAAACTTGTTTATTACTGGCTTCATAACTTTTACCTGCAATCACTGATGATTTTAGCTGTGGTTTATAGCAAAGTAAAATTTCAAAACTCTTATTATATTTTCCTGGCTCTTTTTTCCATAGGATCTAGTTTTGGATAAAATGAAAATGTAAATGGAAAACTTTGATCTATTATCCAAACTTTTCTTCATTTAAGGAGTCCTAAGAGAAAAGCCATAATTTCCTTGTAGCTCCCCTTTCTGCTGAATGTGACTTTGCTTTTATGGATACCTCACACAGTAACCCAGTCTGCTGATGATTTAGTTTTCTAGCCATCTTCTGTAGAACAGCCTTACAAAATCTGACCCACAAGAGACAGAGCAGAGGCATAGCTTGGATATATGTTGCTGTCCACTGGTTACAGGGTACTAGCATGCAGGTCTCTTGGCCCCTTGGCATACAGACATAGCACCAGGGCTCCAGTTTTGTAGGTAATGGGAAAAAAACTTATGACTATTCATTGTTGTAATGTACTAGTAAGAGATGGGAGTGCTGAAGAGCCTCAGCTGCTGTGCCCCAGAGATGTTAGCTCCCATGCCTAGTTGAACACTTGGGTAAGGGGAAAGGGGCTTTATGACACTGGACAAGAAAGGGAAATGCTACTGCTCTGTCAGGTGGAGTGGATTAAAGAGTTGCAATGCAGTCAGACATGGCATCTCAGCTCCTGATGCATCAGCTTGTGAAGAGAGATGTAGGAGGGATAGATTTTTCAGGCTTCTGGCTAAACTGAAAATATTGAGGGGGTGGAAACATCAAATTCTTCCATTGTTGAGGATTTAATTTCTTGACAAATGAAAAATTAGGAAAAAACAAAAGTAGGTGGGACAGTGTATCCCATCTGGAAAGTGCCATTTTTAAGGCTTAAAAACTTTTGTGAAAACATTTTAGGCAATTATAAATATTGGCAGAAAAATGAAGCAGAGGATTTGGGGGTTTTTTTTAGAGTGAAAAGCTGTATGCTGATTTATTTCAGTGTATTGTTCACAGCTAAGGTTACATCTGTATGGCACAATCTTGTGCCCTTATAAATACTCTCACTTCTGAATGGGTTCATTTCTCAGGATAATGAGCTCAGGCTACACTGCTTCTGGTATCTAGGTTAGATTGGGTATTATGATGTGAAACTAGCTGCGTACCATACAGACATCTGAAATGCTCTGTCATCAAAATCCAGCTGGGCTAGACAATGTCTCTGAGAGTGTGTGTTTGCAAAAAATGTCTATATTTATGTATTTATTAGGCATTGAAAATTCACTAGGTTTTCTGGGATTCAAAAGTCAGTATTCTGATGTCTCATTTGTATTTGTCTTTAAAAATATCATTGCCACTTTCTGCTTTACCATAACCTTAAATAAAATAATTCTCATGGAATGAAAATCCTAGCTTAGGACCATGAGGTATTTGCAGGTTTTGAAGTGTTGTTGACAAATGCGGTATTAATGATCTGACAAATTTATGGGTAAGTTTTTTTCTCTAAATAGAGCCATGTCTTGAATTTCTTTAGTTAATGTGAATTGGTTTTTCATGTTCAGGGAGGTTAAAACTGGCAGGCTGGGATTCCTTGCTTTTTTTCTGGTTTTGATTGTGGTGGTGATAGCCTAACTACAACTTCTTTATGCAGGGCTGCTAGGAACTTCCAGTGATATAGATGAATATTTCTAGAAATGAGAAGTAATTGAGTCTCATCACTTACAAATGCCTTCTGTGCTTTTTGAAAAGACAACACCATCTGTGTTGTGTTGAATTAATTGTACTTATTTGTGATGTGCGTGTGTGTCCAGTAAGAGCAGAAAATAACATTTTAATTTCAGGGATGTCTGTGGGTTGATTTTTAACTCATTGGAAACAGGAAAAGCACTAAAACTCTACATTTGCTCTTACTAGGTTTTGAGTCCAAAAATTGAAAGGAGTATATTCATAACATGTATATACCTCTCAGTATAGTGCTGTGCAGACTTTCAGCTGAAGTATCTTGGTACTTAATTTGCAACCTATGTTCAAATACCCCATGAGGAACTCTGCATTAATTAGATTTGAGATAGTGGTGTTTCTGGTGTCTTTACTAGGACAAGCAAAGGTTCTGCTGTTCAGCTCAGCAGTACATGTGGATATTGCATATCTCAGAAGGCTTTTAGGGATTATGCCAAAAAAGTCCGGCGGTATTGTTTATTCAGGGACAGAACTGAGAATAACTGCTATATTGTTATGTGTATCAGGGCCAAAATGAGATGAAGCCTTTTAACTTTCTGGGCTAAAAACTCCCAAATGTATTTCTTGAAAGACTGATAAAGGGACAAGGAGATAGTGAGGTTTTGGCCAGATGTGGACTCAGCTGTGTATGATCAAACCGGGAAGGTTGCCCAACAGTATGCCTGAACCATTCACATGCTGGGCCAACTCGTACTCATGGATACTCAGGCTCATTTATGCCCCATGTTTCTTCCCCTTCTGCCTCCTCAGCAGATATATGTTTAAACCAAGTACTTGAGTAATGCTCTGTGTCAAAAAATAGTGCATTGACAAGACCTAATGACTGCCCAAGTGCTGGGAGTTGAAATGTCTCCTTTCACAGGATAAACCCTATAGTTTGCTTCAAGAATGGTTGTCTCTTTCAAAAGATCATACACAGTGAACGTTGTGAATTGCAAGTACTGTGCTTCTGTTACAGTTATTTTGTATGTACAGTTGTTGTGATGTTGTTACATCTTCTTTAACAAAATAACCTCATTTTTAAGGCTAAATTTGAACTGAGATGTGAAACGTCCATGCAGGATGTATGGAAGTAAAAATGTGGAGCTGTGCAACATTTCCTTACAAAATTTGAATGAGTTTGTGTTGGATGCTTCCCTGAAGAAGCCATTTTTCCTCTTTCTATACATATTAAGTTGTCTGTAATGCAATAAGAAATTCTAATTTTGCCATGTCCTGTGTGCATATAAATATTGTGTATATACAACTTAGCACTCAATTAGGGTTTTCTTAAAATTCTGTACATTTGGATTTTGTTTAATCTGTGCTTGTCTCATGCCAGAAAAAAAGCTATGGATTATTGCATTATATATAGTGGAAAATGATTCAAAATTGTCAGTTTGGAGATTTTTGGTGTTTTGAAGAGGGGAAAAGAAAAGTGAGACAGGTTTATATGTCATATACTATCTTACTGCATCTATTACCTGAAAAGTGGAGTTTTGAATAACTTGTTTAAGGTTAGTTGATTCTGTGATATTTTTCCTTTATTTTGTGCATAGTATTATATTTTTCTTTAATATATTAATATTAATATAATGAAATTATAGCAGTTGTCTTGATATCCTTGTATTATGGAAGCTACATAGGACATAGGGTATTTGAAGGCTCAGTTATGTCTGACCCAGATCATGCAAAAATGAGAAAAAATGAATTGGATCAGCAAGAAAACCAGAATTAATATATAAATTTTGGTATGTTCTGCTGCTGAAATCCCACCATATATAATGTAAGTGTGTTAAAAAGCTGAGCATCTCCCTTTTCCCCCAAAATACAAACAGTTTTGACTTTGTCATTTTGACCATATTTGCTTTCTGGTGCAAAAAATAGCAAAAGATTTCTCCATATTCAGAAAGCTTTGCAGCTGCTAATAGCTTTTCTCTACTCTCTTAAATATTTTTCAATGTCTTCACTTAAAAAATTTATTAAATGTAGGAAGGAAAGGGAAATTAACTGCACTGAAAGAATATAGTATTTGCAATGCCATAACAAAAATCCCAAAGTGAAGCCTTAGTGCTGCATTTCTGTCTGGCACTTTTGTAGGTACTCTCTCTCCTTAACATGTGGTTCTTGAAATCATGCATGAGCCAGTTGTTTAGGTTGCTGTGGCCATAATCTTCAAAAGCAGCCTATTACTATGAATATGCATATTATAAGACTAAACCATTTGTTTTCACCAGGATGAAACACCCTGAACTCCAAAAGCAGTCAGCATAAATCACAGGTAGTTCTCACCTATACAAACCAGACTTCTAGGTTTAAACCTAAACTTCAGCAATGCCAATCCAAACCTGAACTTTAGGAACTTATATTTGAGAGTGGAATGGAAAGTCTTGAATCTTTCTGTACCATTCATGTGTAAAGAATTTGGTCTCTTGGTTTAGGCTGAAAGCAGTTTGTCCTTTATCCTTAATACTTACTTTTTTTTCTTTTCTTTTTTTTTTTTTTCAAATTTTCAGACCTGAACTAAGTCAAATGTTGTATTTTTTGTCATCTTTGAAATGTTTCTTTTTCTAAGGAAATATGTGTTTTTAAGTAAGCTCTAAGGATATTGTGTTTGGGCACAAGTACTTAAAATTCTTCAAAGGTAGTTTTTTTTTTTTTAAGAGCACACATTCCTTATATCTTTGCCTGATTACAAAGCTGTGTAGTGGTGAGTGAATTTGCAAGATGAAGTTCAGAATCATGACCTCTACAAAATGAGAAATATACAAGCTACAGTTTTACAAGACAAATGATCTTAAAACGTTGGTTGTTTCAACTGGTCCTGTAATACCTCCTTGCTTGTTTTACAGAAGCAAACACTCTGACACTGCACCAATGGACCTAAGGATATCTTTCAGTTTCATTGCTGCTGGAGTCAGTGACTTCATACTGAAAAAAGGTTGGTTTTGTGACTACAGACCATGGCAATTTGTAACAGTGAAGGAATGTACATGTCTGTGTTAATACATAGCCATGTAAATAATACAGACTTGTCTGTAACTATGTATGCACAGCTTTAACCTACAGCTGACATGATATGGAAAGCATTTAAGGAATTTTATAAGCTTTGTGGAAAAGAAGTAATTCTGAAAAATATACTAGCAGTCATATCTGCTGGAAAATGAGAACAGTGTGCTTTTTTAATCAAAAAGCTCTATTATTGGGCCAACAAAGTTTTGTGATAACTGGTTTTGGAGTCATTGATGCCTTGAATCTTAGAACTGGGCAGTTTTCTCATAAACTTAGACTCAATGTTCCCGTTTTAATCCTGTTTATTTTACTAAGTTACTTAAGTTATGAATTAACTGCATCACAGTATTTTAATTGTGTTCATAGTCATTTTAAAAATAGTTGAGGGGGATAGGTCATTTAATTATATTTTATCAGTAAGAAAGCCTTAGCTCTGCTGTGACTGATAGCTAGCAAGGCCATCTGCAATGCTTTTCACTTCACTCACACTGAGTTGTTCAGATAAAGACTGTCAAATGCTGCCTAAATAAGGAAGGAGCTGTGGTAGGGTTAGGTGCAGTGGAGGACACAAACCCAGTCTTGCTGAAGTGTCTGAGCTGTTTCCTGCAGCACTGAACCTCTTTACAGTTTTCATTGTTGTTTCCTGCAAAGTATTAAAATGCGAGTGTCTGTCATTCAGGATCTCAAGGAGGATGAAAATGAGAATGGGGAAGAAGAAGAAATGGTGAGTTAAACCCCAATAGCTTTAAAAAGTACTCATTTCCTTCTATTGTTGCTCTTCAGGATGATAAACCTGGAATGATTACCTTTCTCTTACAGGTCTTCCTCAAGCCTGTTATTGAGGACAGAAATATGGAACTGGCCCGAAAATGCAGTGAATTAATAAGTGATGTAAGTGGCAGTGAATATTTGCATCTTTATATTTAAATTTCTGTTTTCAAGTGGGTTTATATTTATGGTACCTATTTTCTCAGATACGTACATTGTAGCTTGTGCCCATCCAAGACTCAGATATAAAAGCACACCAAGTAATAGAAAAGCACAGATTACTCTAGTACCGTAAGTTATCAGCTGCAGAAGGATGACCTTTTCAGAGTGCCTCGATGGTATGAAGCATAGGCCCTAGAAAGGGGGATCTTTCAAAATGTGGGTGTCTGCCATGAGAACATTTCGGCTGCTTTCATCAGGAAAATGCAGTGTTTTTTCTGGTTATAGCCTAATCCTTTGCAGTTTGACTGGTTTGAACAGGATTGGGCTCAGTATACATAGCTGTGAGGAGGGAGGTTAAAAATGGCAGATGAATTTTGACTGTTATCTGTTGGTCTGTGGTCGTAAATGCTCAGAACTGCTCAGCATATTATTATTGACTACACTTACAGTATGAATCCATAGAAATGCTAGAATACCTTAAAAATTATTTAACTATCTTGTTCTTGACTTAGTTACTATAGATTTTTAAAACTGTTGATCAGTTATAGACATTATGTAAGCATCATAGATCAGATTCAAGACATTACTGAGTCCTGCTTAAACAAATACTGTAAAGAACCTGAAAAGTGATGTCTGGCTGGTGTTGTAAACTATATTCAGATTGATGATGTTGATGTTATGGGAATAGAACATACAAAATCTACATTTTAGGTATAAATTTTTAGGGGTTATATATCAGAAAACGAAAGGTAACTTAGAAGAACAGTATCTGGGATGTTAGGGCTTGCTTGAAAGTGTGACTTGACAAGGTGAAAGTTTCCATTGTCTACTTCAATTTTCACAGAAAGAGTACTGAAAATTAGATAGATCCTTAAGAAAAGCTACCAAGATGGCTCCCTTGTAATCTCAAGATATTTTAGGAAGTAGTAGAGATTAATAATATTTTGTACTGATCACTATCTACATGCTTTCTTTGGGAAAAAATGGCATATGGTGCATTAAGTGCCTGTCAACTCATGTAAAGGCCGAAATGAAAATGGACCTGGAGCACTTATCTGACCCAAAATACATTTATTGCTTTCATGCAGCATCTTTCTAAACATGGTTGCTGTTCTTAAAGGCAAAAACTTATTGAAAAATGCTGAAGAAGTATTTTCTTTAATTGAAAAGGAATTATTACTGTACTGTGTGCCCAATAGCAGTAATGCTGGCTGTGGCTGTTAATTAACTGTTAAATGGGGTGGCTGTATTTTGTCAGATTTTCTGCAGGAGCTTGAGAGCTAAGCTGAACAACTAAGTCAAGCCCAGTTTCTGAAGCTTATAATGGTTCAGGGATGTGGGCTTTTGCTGTAAACTTGCGATACGTTTAGTCTGCAACTGTGTGAGATTTTCCTTGAGATATGTCAGTCATAATGGCAAAGTGTCATTAATGCTTTCAAAGCAAGAACCACATTTAATGGTCCAAACCAATTTAATTTCAAGAAAGAGACTCTGTGTTTAAAAATAGCATCCAACTTCGGGGCCTTATTCAGCCTCTGATGAAATCAGTAGGTGTTTCTTCATTTACTTGAACAGAGTATGTATAGAGGATTAATTTTATTTCTCAGAATTTTTGCTATAATGGAATTTCTTATGACCAGTGAAGTCCTTTTTGCTGGCGGATAAATTTTTCACTCTGCACACTTCCTTGTGGAGACCAGTAAACTGCAAGGAGTTTTCATTCTTACCTTTGATTTTTGACTCACTGACATTCAGAACATTTTATATATTCCTTATCATTTTTACCATGAACCTTTTCACAAACTATCATTTGTGAAGATTTATCATTGGTGCACATCTGTAGATTTTATATATACAGTGGTTTTATGGCACTGGCAGTTTGGCCCTAAGATGACCTTGGGAAAGCAGCCTGTGTCCTTGCTGACCACGAGACTGGGCGATTGTCGTCTTCCGATGGTGGAGCTGTCAGCACAGCAACTCCATCAGAATGCATGCCAGGAGTGTACATTCCTGAGATACTGGGGTTGCATTATGCTTGCCCTGCATTCTTTGCAGCCTGACTTTAATTTGGCAATATGGTTTTAAAAAAGTGTTATGATGGCAGCCCTTTGTGCATGCATAGCTATCAGCTTTGAGCTGTATGTAGAGGAAGTTGTGAAGTGTTTATGTGCTCCAGTTCTTGAGGAAATCCCCAGTTTCATTTGAGGTTGGCAGATGTTTGTTCTGTGGCTGTGATACCCCCTGGATTGTTTCTCTTGACAGCTATTTCATTTAATCTCCCTCCATTATGCAATTTTATGCCACAGATGTTTTCAAAACTGTCATGTGTGTTTGATTTATATGAATTACCTTCCTTTCCAGGCCTTTTCTCTTCCTTGTAGAAATTGAGCCTGTCCATTTGCTTGTGGCTTATTTTCATATTTGTTTTGATTATGTGGTGTGATGATGTCAATACTATTATAAGCAGAGATGGGAATTATTATACATGATATTTGAGGAAACTATCATAATGCTTTCTGGTAGAATGGCAGACACTGCCTGTGAAGATTCTGCTCAGTTTTGGTAACGTGGTATCAGGGCTTCTTTTCCTCTCTAGCAACAAGTAAAACTACTTGCCATTTAGCTGTCCTTGCACAGAGTCCAACTTTGCTGTAGCATGTCTCTGTTGTCTCAGCAAAGGCTGAGAAAGACTTACGGTCAAGTGCAGGAACAGCGTGCCTTTCCACTCATACCAACAGGGTTCTAACCACCTAATTCTGGGTGCAGCTATTCCTCTGAACTCACTGTTACTAGTCACAGCCTCTAACTCAGGAGGACTTTGAGGTCCAAATTGTTGGAAACTACTAAAATACTGTAGAGTAATAGTACTGTATGCTTGCCATTTTCTCATGCTTTTCTCTAAGTTTCTGTGACCACAGAGAGAGGATTTTGTATTAGATGGATCAGTGGTCTGCCACAGGTCTAAGTCTCATGAGAGATTATAAATTAATTAGTGTAGTGCTGGAAAGTGATCCTTAGTGGAAAAAAGTTCACTTTTGTTCTAGATAAGAAGCTTTGTCATTTTTCTAAACTTACAGGGGTATTTGAGACTTGACAGTTCTACAATGGATCTTTTCATGATGACTGTTGACATGGTTACACCATTGATGTTAATATTTTTAAGAACAGTGTTTTTAGTATATTCATATTAAAGTTGGTTTAGTATGTGCCTCTGAATACAAAGGAATGGTGGCTGTCTGGATTAGGCTGTTACTGTTGGAGCCTTTCCTCTAGCCCACAGTCTTCCTTGGTGTTTCACCCTTGAAAAAAGCCTGGTGTAACAGGCCATGGACGAGATGAATTTTCTTGGCAAACCTGGAAGCATCAGCTTAAATGTTGGAAGCCCTTGTTTTATAAAGTTGATCTTTCCATATAACATCCATTAAGAAAAAAATGCAGCTTGAAGCTTACTGTTTTGGTGGTTGTCTAGGAATTTTAATCCACTTTTACTGGATAGCTGTGCTGCTGGTCAGAGTTAGTTTTATGATGAGTCAGGGAGAAAAAAAGGATAAGAAGAGAGCTATTAAGAATTGGTCATTTAGTGAGCCATTGGACTTCAAAAGTATATTGAAAGAGCAGTGGCTCCAGGCCATCATTTGCAAATTTTTCCTATTCTTTTCTTTTTTCACAAGACTTACCAGAGCTGCTCAAACTAAACAGCGTATTCTGTGATAAAGGGTAAGTCACTTTCAGGCAAAATTTCATATTTAGTATTTTTGACATTTGAATTTTTAACTCCAAACCTTGAAGAGAAATGTTAGCTTCTCTGCCTATTCCTTCCAGCCACTGGTTGTTCAGTCATAGCCAACCTTTTGAGTATCTTGCTTGCATCGTTTACAATAAGTCACCTTTCAATATCTGTCAGTGATATATCTAAGTTGTGAGCAGTAAGACTCTCTGTCTCCTCTACTAGAGCCACAGCTTTACGGTAGACAGTCAGCTCCGTAGATTTCCCACGCACATGTGCAGGTCAAACAGCAAGTGCCTGCTCATGTTTATCATAAAACTGCTCTTTTTTGTGTATTGCTCTGTGATTACCTTGGAGAATGGTGTCACACACAGGTTACATGAACCGTTGGCTTTGTGGTCCTGGCATAAAATCTTGACACAGTAATGTTACAGCCATTGTTCACCAAACAGGTTTTTATTTAGAATAGAATGTAGTCTACAAAGGCAGACAATATGATTTGGTAATGAGATGTAGATTCTTTGAGTAGTCCAAATGTGGATAAGTTCAAAATTAACCGAAGTTGTTTCCTGTGTGAGGATTAAGTAGGTCATGAGTTTGAGATGAATGTGGTGTTATCTAACCCATTTTGCAGTCTACAAAAAGTTTGCATCAGAAGGTACAGGAGCTGATTTTGTGTAAGCTGCCATCCTTCGCGTGAATTTTCCAGGTCCCCATAGAGGAGTGATAGAACTTGTGATATCCATTAAGGATTCAGAGAGAGAGGAAATTAAGGCTGCATATTTCTGTAATGCTCGGATGCAGATCATATTGCTTCTGTCAGTGCTTGTCAGCAAGTCTAGAGTGAATAAATGCAAGCTGCTGTTATGCACAATGTGAAAATGAGGTTAGAGAAATGGTAGTAGATAATAACCATGAAAGCTTAGTACTAAATGATTCAATTTGCATTGATCTAAACTATTATATGTACAAAGAAAGAAATGTCACTAAAAATATTTAAGGCTATCCATGTAAATGTCTTTAAAACTTAGCCCATCTCATCCTAATTCATCATCTTTCTTCATGTAGTTCATATATAATAAAGGTTCCTACATATTAATCATGTCCATAGATTTTTTCCTTCTTGCAGTCCTACTAATACAAATAGTAACTCTGACTTCATCAACAGTCATGTGATAACCTGCCCATACTGTTTGCCCACGGTAAGTAAAAGGTTGGTTGTTAAAAAAAAAAAAAAAGACTTGTGTTTCTTTTTTTTGTAAAATATGTCATTTAAAAATGGTGCAATATAAAATTTGTTTAAATTCTGTTATTACTTGCATGTCCTGACTGTTGAGTGCTTTGTAGGCAATGGTTTGCAGTGGCCTTCTAAATTTATTCATGTAACTCTTGGATTCAGAAAGGGGCATTTGATAATGTTATACAGATCCTGTGCTTGCTAGGTCTGTGTTAGAAGTTAGTTTAACAATTTTATCTTTGAGATCAAGGATCTGGGAGATCAATTATTTGATTCTTCTTTCTTTAGAGATACTAAAACATCTACAACAGTGGTGAAAATGTGCTGTAGACGTAGAGAAAAAAAATCCGATCTTTTTCATCTTTATTATTAAAGCGTTCTGTGACTTTTACATAGCCCTGGTACTGTGTGTGAGAACTGGGTGTTTCCCTTTATGGTTTAATTTGATCCAGCCAGAGGTACTTGCAAGCCACCCAGCTTAGTATCCATGAATAAAATAAAATAATAATAGTACTTAAAAAAAATATAAGTAAAAATAGCCATTGTTTATTTTTCTGTGTGTATGTGTTTTTAAGAAAAGATAAACTTCTTTTTCTCCTCTTTGTAGATACACTATAAAGAAGAGTTTAAAAAATCCAAAGGCAAGTGCATATTTGTACCTGACACCCCGCAGCTAAAACATGTGAAAAGTCTCGGTGCTTTTATTTCTGAGGTAAGATCTAAAAGACTGAAGAATTTTCTTGGATTCTTATCCTTCCTAAAAATTCTCTCAGTTGAATATGGTGACTTTTAGCAGGGAAGGACAGCTTATTTCAAATAACAATTCTGTTTATAGCTAAAGTGACTTAAAAAGGCTGTAATTAATATATACTGTATATGTGAGTAATAACAATTTGGAATTATGAGACACTTTTATTTTGGGATTCAAAGATACTTTATTAATGGTTCCAAACCAGTCCTAGCTATCCCATTTTATGGGTGGATAAACTGAAGAATAGAAAAGGAATTTTTTTGTTACTTACTCTGCAGTGATGAGGTTTGCAAATTATGCATGTGCAAAGTTTCCCTGCTGTGGAGAATTCACAGCCTGGTATCAAACAGAAGGAGACAAGGAAACTGTTTCCGTGTTATCATCCCTGTCCTCCTCTAGCAAGGGACCTGGGGCAGACATCAGGTCAGTGCCATCTGTGGGTTGCCTGAGCACTTGTGTGCACATGTATGGATACCTGTGTCAAAGCTTTGAGTCCTTCATGTACACAGCACACAGAGCTGTAGTGGCAGAGAAAGAATAACAGCTTCTGAAATGCCAGAGCACCATTTACTGCCAGCTCTTCATGTCCCAGGTACAAGGTGCCATAGGATTGCATTTCTGGTTATTTTTCCACAGGTGAGAACAGTAGCAGGAGTTTTACCTGACAGAGAATTGCTTTGTTTAGGAATCACTGGTTCTGGGTGATTTTTCTGTCACTGTGGCCCTTGGAAGACTTAAATTTTTGTTACGTGATTTTTTGTATTACCTTTGTGATAAAGAACATCCTAATAGCTCTGTCTGAAGTTATGTAATTTATACACATTCTATATTCTCTTTCTGATATACAACAGTTTGCTGTGTGGCCACATTCAATATAAGTGCATCTAATGAATATTTTTGTTGTATTTAACTTCCTGTTTTCTGAGAAAGAGTGGCATTATTCCAAGGGGAGTAAATCTGATTTAATTGCACTTCATAAGAGACAGACTATTGTAGTCTACAAAAGTAGAGTATATAGCGGGTATTTATCTAATCCATCTGTCTGATTCCAAAGAAAAGCTGCTAATCAAAGATTTAGAGATATAAAGAGATTGAAAAAATTTTAAACTCCATATGTTTTATGTTACTGCACTGTTAAGCACTCTATCTGCTTATTGCAGCATTACCTGAAGCCAATGATGTGATGGATGGTTTATCTTGTAAATTACTGACCTCTAGTGTCCCATAACCTGTTTTTGCAAAACTTGGACACTGAAATTCTTAACAGCCTGTCCACAGCAGTGAGAAAGAGTCCTCCAGTTTGGAAAAGAGCAACAAATGTTTTATGAATTCAAAACACTTAGATATGAAGCAAAAGCCTTGGAGATTTTGCACTGTTTTCCTGGTCTCTCTCATGAAACCCTTTTGTGAGGAATTGCTAGTACTGAACACTGCAGGAAACACAGGGTAAATAAAAAGTAATTAAAAAATGAGACTGTAATATGGAAAGATTAAGTACAAATGTTGGTGGACATGCTATTTTCAATGTGCCTGTCCTTCCCAGCTACTTTTAATTCCAGCTTATTAATCGATAAAATACTTCTTGTTGGCCTCTCATTGCTCTCATTTTGCAACACTTGAGAAAAGAGAAAGAAAAAAGATAATTTTTCATTTTGAAAATGATTTGAAAAAATATAGGAAAAAAACCCTGCCTTGGTTACCTTATATTTCCCTCCAAGTGATTGAATTTAAATAGGTGATATTTTGCATTTTTTTGTGAACTAGGCACATCCACCTAAAGTACTATTTAAATATGTTTTTGCTTGGAAGTTAATAAGAGCATTAAATTTTTCCAGTTCTGATTGTCCATGCTGTTTTACTTATGAGAAAAAATAGGTAGTATGTTTACTGTATCTTAATTTTTACATTACATGTCACCTTTTTTTGCCCTCTAGGTGAAGTACAAAGGAGCTGCTAAGAAAGACCTTTCCAACTCTCTTTATCAGCAGATGCCAGCCACAATTGACAGTGTATTTGCAAAAGAACTAATGCAGCTTCAGAGCAAGGTACAATTGTAGAATCTCAAAAATGATTTTTAGATTAACTGTGTGTCACGTTACATCCAATTTGAACAAAATATTTGAACAGACACTTGATTACTGGCTTGATTTATTTGGGTAAGTTTATCATCCATGGTTTATCACCATATCTTCTTAACTTTAAGAACTATTCACTTTTAAAATGTTGGCAATCTTTTGACATTGTAATGTTTATTAAATGCACATTTAAAACTGCTAATGCATTCATTAATCCATTAGAAATCCATGAAGGCAATAAGGAATTACTGAATTCGGTGCCATTGCACTGTGCTTATAGAATAGCTTAATCTCATATAACTATTTCTGATTGGGTGTTGTATTAGCTATTTAAAATGTTTAATGCTTAAAGGAAAAGAAAAAAATCCTTTAATGACTTCTAAAGGCACTACTGGTAGCAGTAAATGTATTTCTGATGGTCTATATGTTAATACAACAAATTTTATACAATTAAAAATGTGAAATCAAGTATATCGAACATAGTGTAAAGCATGTAAATAACCAGTAAAATAGTAAATTCCAGTTCAGTTGCCTTCAGGGGCTTACAAGTACAATACCCTAAATGGAGGCAGGTGACCCTTCACTTCCATTGATCTCAGTGGAATTGTGGATGTTAAGTATGTGTAATATGAAGGAAGTCACAGATTTTCATTGTTACTCATGAGAATTACAGCTGATAGATGGTCATTGCTTTCTGTCCACCAAGCATTTCCACATTTTTCTTGTTTTTACTTTCTTCTCTCTTAAAGATACTAACTACATGTAGTTTAATGCAGCCAGTGTGTGAAGTGAACATGCTCCTAAATCCATAATATTGATTGTATTTCAATATGCATTCTTCTAATGGAGTGATATTTTTTCAGACAAAGGAAAATAACAGAAGAAAGGACTGAAATCTCAGGACAGCTTGTAGAAAATGTTTTGATATAAACCAGTGTGTAAATCAAGGCTATATTAAACAAATGTAAACCATGTATTTTAGTTTTCATAGTTTGAAATGGAACATATATACACTCAAGTTAAAGCAGCATGGTACCTGAAATGACTTTAATGCAACATCTCACTGAAGAGTGAGTGATTAGAGGAATTGCAGTAGAAATAAATTGGAATTAAACTTGTATAACATTTTAAAACTGTTAGCTTGATTTATAAAACATTAGTTAACTATTTTGCCACAGATTTCCTCCTGGATTTATTCCAAATTATTACATTCTACATTAGTTTACACAAATGGGGTTAATTAATATTGGTGATGTGGCAGAAAAGATAAATAACTGAGACTAAAAAGTGAAACCATTGATTCATCAAAAAAAACCCTTTTAAGATAGGCTGACATTTTTATTTGATAGTTTTTGAAGGTTTTCTTCAATCACCCAACAGTCATAGAGAAACAAATACGCATATAGGGTGAGCTATATTTAAGCAGGAATTTTCCCTGTAAAATTCATACCATTCCCCTAGGAATAGATGCATTATATATAATAATCTACCATAAAACATAAGGATACACTGACACATTTTTCCAACTTGTGGTTACTCTTGCAGTGGACCTGAATTTAATGCTACTGTGAGAGAGATCTCAGGGGATTTTCTAGTGAAAATGTTCTCCACAGTATTCAAATCTAATCCATATTGTGCCTATCACTGCGGTACCTAAGTAGCTAATACACGGATTTCACATTCCAACTGGGTCAGGATGTGGCAGAGGGGGTTTCTGCTGCATCTGTCTAGCTGGAATTGTGAATTTACGGGTCATCATTTCAGGAGGAGACTCCAGATATGCCATAGGAAGGAGAGAGAACAGCACCAGCTTGCCATTGTGCCAGCCCTCCTGCAAAAAGGCTGCTGCAAGCAAGGAACTGCAGTCTGTTCCTCAGTTATAGCAAGATGATTTTAAAATAAGTGCTGATTTCCTGCGAGGTGGAAAATACAAGTACATATCCTCTTCTCCATCCCCATTTGAACAAATTTACACCTTTGACTCCCTTTTCATACTTCTTGGATGAAATGCTGGGCTTGAATGCCTTTGTAGCCACATCAAGCAGGAGTTTTTTGCTCTATGGTGCCGTGTTCTTGGCAGGAGGCATAGCCTCATCTGCCAAGCAGGTACATCGGGACTAGGGCATCGTGGTGTGGAAAGAAAGAGCAGAAGTCCCTGTCCTCACTAAGTTCACCCTCCTTGCCAGCCTACAAAACTTTCACCAATTTCCCTGTTCACTGCAATGAGAAAATAAATTTGATGAGAGCAGTTTAGGCAGGGAGCCTTCATTTTGATTTTCCTCAGGAGAAATGGACATTTTTTGGAAAAATTGCTATTTTCCTGTGGAAAATATTTCTGAAGGAAAAGTTCTGATCATTGGTAGCTCTGTATCAAGTCTTTTTCTTGTCTGAAAATCAGTATACTGAATACTTCCTTACGTAGAACAATTTTTTAATAAGGTGTCATAAACAATAATAGAGGTGTTTAACATTGCTCGAAGGGGAAACAATGTTGAAAAAAATAAATGTTTCATCACTTTTTTCATCACTTTATTTCTGCCATAAGAAGCGATTGCACTGCTTTTCCTCTTATCTTAAAGGTATAATCTAAAGCAAACTGAAGGCCGTTTAATTTTCTCCTTTGCACAGGGCAATATTTCAAACTATATGTCAATGCTTAACAGTATTTTCTGTTTGGTTTTAAAGATGATGAGCCAAGTGAATTTTAAGCACTGTTTTCAACTTCCAGAGAAAGTTCGAGGGGTTTTTGCACTACAGTGAAAATTTTATGATTTACTGCATGATTTACAATCATATTACACATTATCAGACTATTTTATGTAATTCTTTAATTTTTTATTTTTTTTATGGTACGAAACATCATGTTCAAGATTTCCTCTGGTTTATGGTGTCAGTCTCCTGGACTTCTATATGTTTGTTTTACATGAATACACTGTATAATCTAATTCTCTCTGTAGAGATTAAAATGAGATTTTCTGTGTTCTTGAATATTTCTTCCTACAAAATCCTGCTTTGTGGATTTTAAGTTCAGAGCTCAGTTTACTGACTTTAAAGTGAAATATAAAAATAAAAACATAATAGTGTTTAAAGTATGCCAAAACAGAGGGTCAGGGCTAGGTTAAAAGAGCACAAAGCCTTCCTTAATGCAGCTTCCTATTGACACACTGGTGTTCAAGAGAGATAAGAAAAATAAAAAATGAGTACTTACAAATTAGTTCAATCTGAAGTCATACCTACTTAAATAATTGCCTTGTATTTCTCAGCTTAATAAATGGTGCCACTAGGTTATGTCAGTGACCTGTAATGCTTGATCTCTCTGTAGAGTAGTTTTGTATGCAGATTTGATAAAGGAAATTCAGTTTAGCTAAAACTTGAAAATTAATGTGAGATGAGAACTAAATGCAAGCATGCTAACCTGTAAAATAATGATTCTAAGAATATTGATGAAATAATAATATTCTTTCATGCTTCCTTGGAACTGATTTACAAATCTGGGAATAGTTCTGCACTAAACTGTCCAAAACTAAACTAGACAGCCATTGAACTCCTCCTAGCCTGTGATTGCTTCAAGATTACTTCAGTGAGTTAATAAGAATAATGTGAAAAGATAGCAAGAACACAGATGCCAAATAGCAAGTGAAATATTGCTGCATTAAGCTAAAGAAATGGTCATTTTTTCTCAAGATAGTGGATACTTAATTGTGATTTCTGTTAATTTTCTCATGATGGGAACTGATGTGTTGTTGTGTTTTGATGTCATGGTTATGTAACCCATTTGCCAAGAGAAAAGTAGACATGTTGAACCAGCAAAGTGGTAGTGTAACAAAATATCTGTAAATTAGTAGATTTTGGAAGTAACTGTACAGGTCTGCTTTTCAGAATGGTGTTAAGTGGGGAATATCTTAAAAGTGACAGTGTAAGCAAGGAGAAGTTGCAAAAGAGGTTTTATGGCCTATGTCTGTATAGTAATTACACTTCTGCAGGGAATCATTTGTTAGTGATGCTTCAGTGTTCTCAAAGTTTATGAGCTTTTCCATTTGTAAAATGTACCTAGTGTAGGCAAGTTATGGACTCTCTTTGTTTCAATTTAAGTTGTGTTTGTTTCCCCAGAGGCCTGATCATGTTATACACCAGACTGTATAAGGAGGTGGCACATTTTAAGTTTCCTGATTTGATACTTTCATTCACATGGCAGCAATGCACAAATACCCTCTCCCCCTTCTTTTTGTCTTAATCTCTCTGCCTATATATCATTTTGTAATCTGAGATAGTCAGGGCAGATACTAACATATTGCCTTGGGCACCCTACTCTGTGACTCACATGAAGTCGTGCTGCTTTAAACAGAAACAGATACAACATTTTCTCACAGTTCTAGTATACTGTCCTTAAAGAGTCTGAATCACTGTAGTTGAGAATTCTCTCAAAACTTTCATAGTATTCTTTTATTGCTGTCAAAGGTTTTAGTTTCAATCCTTCTCCTTCTGATCAGCTTTCAATCTTATTTAGTATTTGCTATTTTCTTAGGGATTATTTTAGTGCTTGCTCATGAGTGCTATTAGAAAATGAATTTTCTTGATGCTTGCTGCTTTTTAGGCATCAAAACTTGGTGAATTTCCTTAATATAAGCCTAAAAGCTTCTGACAAGGATAAGTGCAAGTTCAGCTTTTCAGGCAGTTCTAGTCTGTGAGTTTGTGTATATGTAAGTATAACACAGTACAGTGAGAGCTGGATGAATGCCCAACATTGAGCTCCATTTCTATTACAAAAATAAATATGTTTATAAACTCACAATTCAATTCCGTTTTCCTTTACCATGATGATAACTGAATGTAAATATTATTTTTCTTTGTGAACCTGGGGGCTAGTTGAAATGCACATTGTGCTAGTAGTTTCCTAGCAGTGGAAGAAATAGAAGTTTGGGCTATGAGTATTTAATGTAAAACTGTTCATTTATGACAAATGCATAAACTTTTTCTTTTCTGAAAATAGTGTGGTTTGAGCAAAAAGCTCTTGCTTATCTCACCTTGTTAAGCTTAATTTTCTGTTTCTGTATATTACTGTTTTCCTCCAGTCTACTCATTCCTCTGCTGCAATAACAGAGGCAGAGAACTCTCTTTGCTGACTGTGCCTTCTATGTCTCTGTTTTGGGTGGAACCTGCTCTCATTTCAAGGTTCTGGTTCCACTAAGGAGCTTAATTATTTACAATGGATCTTCCTGAATACAAACACACTATGACACTGGGTTTAACCCAGCTCATGTTATTATAGCTGCTCTGCTCAGGTCACAAAAGGATAATGTTGCTCCTTTCAGGTTCTCTATAAACAAAAACATGATGCTGAGAAAGGAACTTCAGATTATGCAAGAATGAAAGAACCTCCAGATGTTAAGCATGCCATGGAAGTCAGTAAACACCAGAGTGATGTAAGTACTCTCCCAACTGAAATGAGTGTCCTTGCTTTGGGTAGATACATCTGCTATAGCTAACTGAAATGAATTGGGCATGGAATATTTTCATATTTCATTAGTTGGTGGTTGTTTTTTTTTATAGATTATTTACTCTGGAGTAATTTGGAACATGATGTACGTATAAAATATACTGAGTTAACAGTATGTGACTTTTACTCTGAATTGCAGTGAAAAGTGGTTGTTACTGTTTATCAGTAGTAACTGTTATTAAGTGCTATCACTTTGAAATAAAATTGTAAACAGGTTTTCTGAATGCACTTGTGGCTACTTGTACTTTGAAAGTTTATACAGCTCTTAATTAACATGAACTGCAGTGTTTTTTCAGTGCCTTACATTGTCAATATTTGGGTAGTTCTTTAGGGGTGCTGTATAGAGGAGAGAAGCAGGCTGTTTCTGCTCTGCTCTTGCACACTTTTGTGCACATGAATGACTTTGTTCCTATCTCATGAATACGTATCAAGTGAGTTTCAGAGAATTTAATAGAATAATTTATGATTTATTTTACAGAATCTGAGACATAGAGTTCAGTTTGATGTGTGGCACTGGTTTATACCATTTGACTAAAGTACTTGTTCTTGTAGTTTTATTTAGATAACTTACAAATAATTAGGAGTACTTAGCACTATTTTGAAAGTTGGTTGATTTTTTTTTCAGCTGCTTGTTTTCTTCTTTAAGTTTTGTACGTTTTCACAATATAAAAGCCTAATAATAGTATTTACATTTTATATTAGAATCATCAGGTTTGATTTCATGGTTATGCTAGCTTATACTAGCTCAATGCACCATTGCTTGGGGCACAAATGCTACTCAGATCAGTGTCTTAAATGATACAAACACAACTTTGAAGAAAAACTTAGGTTTTGTAAAAGCTGATTTACAAGAAAAGTAAATTTTAGGGGAAGACTGGTTAAAATAATGAGGCCATTTTAAAGGGTACACAAAGTTTTTAAGAACAGCTGATGTGTAAATACCTTTAAAGTTATGATCCATTTCTGTTCTTGTTAGGTAATCAAGTCAAGTCATGTAGGATTGTCATTTTACAATTCTTTTTTCTTAGATAAATGGGACAGTTTTTGTGCTGCTATCAATGTAGAAAATTAAGCTTGGGTGTTCATTTTGAATTATCTTAAATTTACGCTATCTTCCCTACTGACAGTGTAACAAACACTCTTAGGTTATGTAGGCTGAAAACTAAATGTCAATGTTAGATGTATGTCTGCGTGTGCAGAATCTTGACAGCTGGCCGCTGATTAAAAGGCTGCTGGAAAACTTCAGGGGAGCATTATGTTTGAGGAATAACTTTTTCTTCTGCTGGGAAATACCTGCATTGGAACTCCCAGCAGTAATTTGCAACCTGCCTTGATTAGAGAATTCCCTCTTCCTGTCAAACTCCATCCATCTCTGCTGTCGGAAGCATCAGGATGTCATACTGACAGAGAGTAGGAGCTGGAAACATGAATGTCTCTTCCCATAAGCAAGAGGGTTTTTTTTTACCTAGCAGTAGGAATGATGGTGTACTCCTAGGGAAGAAAATAATGTTGGAAAGAGAGATGGGAATCCCTCTCAGAGAAAGTGCTGGGACCAGGAGGAATATGAGATGAGTTACTGTATTGAATTCATCATGGTCTGAGGATTAGTATGCTAGGGCAAAATCTATTCCCCTTCTACAGCTGTACATTGCCTGCTAACAGAGTTAAGGAGGGCAGGGTATAGATGTGAGGAGAAATTCAGTTGTTTCATCTTTCATTCTGAAAGCAAGAAAAAAACCACAAAAAGGAAATGAAGGCAAACATAGGAGGGAATCCTGTTTTGATAAATGAGAACTTTTAACAGCATGTTAAAAATATGAAGAAAATTATTTTCAACCTGCACAAACAAAAAAAATCAAATAAAAAAATCAAATAAACTAACTTAAAACTCTGACCAGTTAATTTCATCTCTTTAAGAACAAATTCTTTCTGGTTGCTCATGAATAGCTGTGGTGCAATGGGCATATATCTTTATCACACATAAAGGAGAAAGTTACATAAGTCCAGTTACTGTTCAGCAGTTACACAGCTCCTGTGGGCAATATTTGGGCAATGTGGTCAGTAGCTGTGGATTTGTAGTTTTGTAAGTACAGGTTTAATTAAGAACTGTGTGAGTTTTCATCTTTGAGTCAGAGCATGGAATAGTGAGCATCCCAAGTATGGAGCATTTGTCTTTCCAAACTATTTGAGGCTACCTGTGTAACTGAAGCTTTGAAAGTGCAGGGGAAAAGAAGGGAAACTACTGAGGCACTAGAATCAGTACAGTTTATCTATGACAGCAGGATGTGTGTTTACCTACAATGCTCTTCCAACTCAATTCAACCTTTACATGGAGGGCTTGCATCTAATAGGATTAGGCTGTGTTTAAGACTATTTACTTAGCCTTAAAATAAGGCTGAGGCTTATACTCAACTCTGTGAAATGTGCAATTTCATTTAAAAATTAAAACTGTATCCAGCTTACAAAACAGTTGTGCTGACATTTTGAAACTATCATGAGCTATAAGTCCTCACACAATTTTGAATATCATTAATATGCTCTGTAATTGTGGGCAGAAGCTATGTAGCAGGGAAATACTGTAAAATTTCCTGAACAATGTGATCATGTGTAAGAAAATTATTTTTCTCTTTTTCATACTTAGACTGAATAAAATTGCTCTCAAATGAACAAAAGTGACTTTTTTTAACGATAGGAAATGTACTTGAGAAAGAAGTTAAATACCGCATAATACTTGGGCAAAAGCATGTTTATCCAAACCAGAGTACTTTTTTCTATAAATTGTGTCTTGTGAAGTGAATGCTAATCACGTGACTTTGGCACACAAAGTCATTTGCAGAACAGTGAAATAGGGACCATCAGCCTACTTTATGTCTGTGCTTGGCTGATGTCATTTAGCTCACCTGGAAGCTTCCAAACTTGGGACCAAAACTAGGTGGTGGCCTTTAAAAAAATGTCAGGTCACAAAATACTGTTTTGCCTTATGTGTAGCTGAGGATCACGTGGACAGAAGAATGTAATTGAACAGTGAAATGACGTGACAACTAAGTTTCTAAAGCAAAGAAACCACTTGCCACCTCGTGCCTTTGTGGAAACCGCACAGAGCATTTTCTGAAAGTACTCAAAGCTGTGGATCATTTTTTTGTCTGTTCCATGCTCTGGTCCATCACTGGGCATTATGAATAACAAAACACTGTTAAATATTTGCACAGCAATTTAAGTGTTCTACTTGGTTAAAATTACTGATTCGCCTCGCACCATTACATGGTATGAAATAAGGAAGTGGCTCTGATTTGCAAAGAAGAAAACTGCAATAGACACCTCTATGGACATATAACAGGCAGTTTGCAGATCTGAGGTTGGAGCCCTGGTATCTTTTCTCTTATGATTATGTACAGAACAGTGCTGTTTTAAAAATGTTAGTTGACAGTTGGGCAAACTTTTGATGTCTGTCCACTTTCCACCCCACATAATGTCCGTAGAAATAATTTATAAGTTTCGCTCACCATCTAAATTTGAATATTTAAGAAGTCTACACTGTCTTAGGAGTAAGGTTTTTTTACATGTTCAGGATATTGTACATCAACAATCTGCACACAAAGAAAAGTATGTTCTTTCTGATATGACCAAATCAGCAGATCTTAAACTTGATGCACTTAATCGCCACCAGTAACATACCTGAATGTTTATGTTTGTTTTGATGCAGACCATATTAAAGTCAAGCTCCTCCTGGCTCTCTGTTCAGTATCTGCATTAGAAAAATCACCTTTCAGTGACTAACTTTCTGCTGACAGTGGCTGTCAACAGTGGGTCCCCTTGGACCACTTCCAACTGGTGCTGAAATTATGTTTACTCCTGATGTAATTGGGACCAATCAATTTTCAAGCCCATTACTGAAAAGGATGACTGCATCAATCTGTAGTGGGCCAGAAACGTGTTTGTCTCCTTTGCATGAGCCGGAAAACAGTTTTAAACATCCTTTGAATGAGAATCAGAAAAGCTGTTGCTAATGATGATTGTCACCAGCTAGTCATTTTCTTAGTGTAGATGGGCCCCAAAGTGCAGATGAGAGGAAAGGTTGCAGAGACAGAGCTGACAGGCCATTAGTCAGTGGACTTAGAGCTCTTAGAAAATAGCAAGCAGGGACAAACAGTAAGAGACAAATTCTCATGCAGATAGCTTCTAGTTGACTTCTGTATGTGCATCATAAGAGGTTTCACAGCTGCTTGTGCATATTTTAATAATTTATTACCTGTGGCTTGGAATAGTATTGGTGTTGGAATAGGTGAGAAGATAAAAGATTGCAGGAAAAGTCTGAATCTCTTAAACTGAAGTTTGCTTGGCTAACCATGTAGAAGTTTGGGTTTGTTGTTTGACAATCTGAGGTGTTTTCTGCACTGTTAGAGCTCTCCTTATTTTATGTCATTGTAGTGCATTCCACTGGCACCGTCATGAAAGGTATAGCATCTTCAATACCCTCAGCTGGAGAAAATAATCAGCATGTTTATCCTCAGTGGGCCTTGGGCCTTTTTATAAGAGCTGGATGTTAGGCCCTATTAAAATCAGACTACTAATTATGAACAGCCCCTGAATATTTTCCTAGCTTTGCAAAAACTAGTTGCAATTCAGAGTATATAATCACATTTGGGATTAAAGATGAGAAATGCCTTTTGTTCAGATTATCATTTATTAAAAATATTCAACTATGCAACCCCTTTTTATTGTAATTTTGAATTGGGGTAGAAACCCACTTTAAATTTAGTTGTTATTTGTAATATACTGTTTTCAGCTTTAAAACTGAAACATTTTTTTTTCTCTTTTAGTCCCTACTTCTTTCTTGCTTGCATTTCCCACTGGTCTGCTATAACTCTCCATTTAGATTTTTCACTTCTGCTCTAAAGTTGTTGGTATCTCCATTACTTTGTCCTATACAAAGGTCCGTTAGAGCAGATTTTTCATAAACCTGTGGTACTCATGAAGAGGAGCAATTCTTGAGCCTTTAGCCATGTGTTTTGGTAGGCCCTGAGCAACCCCTTGAAGTGAAGATTGAGTAAGGGCATTGCATTATGCCTGGAAATTCCAGTCAGGATATGACCCTCTTGATGAGGGGCTGAACCAACTATGGAGAAAAGATAGCCCCTTCAATGGGTGCTTCTGTTGTTTCCTTTCTTTTGTTGCTTCTCCCCTCTTGCAGTCTTCTTCACTTTCCATCCTCTTGATGCCCATGGGTACACACACACACCAAGCTGGTTGCTTTGCCCTGTCTACATCTGTTCTCCTTCTCTCTCAGAATAGCTCTGGTTTTACTGTTCTAACATACCACTATTAAAAAAAAAAAAAATAAAGAAAAAAAATCACTAGTTGGAACAGAATAGCAGCTGTGTAATAGAGGCCAGCACAGTGTCCCAATGGGAAAGGGTCAGCATCCAGGGATTGAGGTTATTCAGGAAATGGGAAACATATTTTTTCTTTCTTTGGCCTACCTCTGACAAACTACTGTTCTGCTGCATAACATTTTTATTCTCACCGGAGTATGACAAGCTGCAGAATGGAGCAAATATATATTGCAGACATTTGTAAAATGCTAGATGACTTTCCCTCCGACATAAGTAATAGGTATACTGGTTTAGGTGCAGGAAGAATAATAATTCACTCAGGGAAAGGTATAGCAATTGGCCTTGCATCTAATATAATTGGAAATGGTGAAATATAAAGGACTGTCGCTGTCTTATTCCACGCCCCCCCCCACCCCCCCTCCTTTTTTCCTTCCCCTAAAATTAACCACAATCCATTATTTCATGTACTATGTGATGATGCCATTTGGGAGCAATAAGTGACCACATTTCCTCAACTTTATCACCACTGTTCTTGATTGTCTGATGTTAAATTCACTATATTCCTAATTTCTATTTTAAGCACATATGCTTGCCTTTAATTTGCAATTTACATGGATGATAGGATGCTATTCAGAAACCTGTTTCTGCTGCCTTTGTGGTTTTCACTTCACCTCATGTGGTCATTAGGATGAACAGCATATAATTAACTAAATTCATGTAAAGTCCTGAATTGCAAATGCTTCTTTGTACATCTAGTTTCTTACAAATATCTAAACATAAACAAAATTAAGCTTCCAGTGGCTTAAACCAGCTGTGAGAATCAACTTCTATTTTCTAGGTATGTGATACTTTGGGCTGTATTCATCCAATCTATTTGTTTGTTTATTTTATCAGTGATTACACTTGCATGTCACTCATGGCAGATTAAAAATTATAAGATCTATTTGTGGGCAGGCAGCCAACAGTGAAGCCTGTTTAGCTTGTCTACTTAGCTGAAGCCATATGGACGCAAAATTACTTTCCTGTTGCATGTAAAATATTTGCCAAAAAGTAAGGTTTTTTCTTTTCTTTTTGCAATAACATTTCTACAAATTATATTTGTCACTGACTGCTGCAGTTTATGAGTTTGTTGCATTGTACGCAGAGTCAAACTTTACATTGGAAATAGGACCAGAGGTTATGATGAGAAGCTTCAAGCTGAGAACTGTCTTGCTAGTGAAATACTACTTTGAGAGTCTGATTAACTTTGTGAAGCAACAGAAGAAAATCTAAGATTTTCCAGTAAAGCAGGAATTATCCTTTCTATTTCCTGGAAACTTTATGTTCTCTAACTTTTGCCTGAAACTTCAACACTTTTGAATACCAGGGATGATTTTCTTAATTATTCAGAATAATGAAACTAAGACAGCCCTTGGAAATTGGCTTAGATTGGCACATATGCTACAGCAAAGTTCGCAAAGCCTGAAGAGGGAAAAGAAAGATAATTTGTGAAGCTCTGTAATATGCCTCAGGTCTATGTTGTTCCTGTGACTGCTTTGCTAAATGGAGAACGTTTGGACTCTCCTACCTGTGGTTTAGCCTTCTGGCCAAACTTTTCTGAGTCCATTCATTATAATAGTGGCTTTTGCACAAACAGAAAGATTCAGTGGTGTGCTCAACATGCTGGAACACTCAGCCTTCTTGTTCCCATAATTGTGTAAAGGAGCAGATAAGTGGCACTGTGGGAATGCTGAGGTAGAATTGTATCATTGAATTACATACCAGCTACATGGCTTTCTAGTACTGAGAGAGACATTCACTGTGGAAGAATTACAGTGTCTGTTCAGTGTAGCTGCAGTCTGCTAGGCTGCAGTGGTCAGTAACAGAGCGGGGTAGTGGTTAGTTTATGTTTAAAAGGTTAGAAAAGAAAAAAACCTGTACTCTTAAAAGTCCTCTGAAATTTAATGATAAAACCTAGTATTTTGGTCTTTGCAGTGCTTTAATTTTCTATTATGCTTCGAGGCAAAACCATTTTTCATTTCATATTGTATTTAATGCTTCTGAATGTCTTCCTTACCCCGGTAACCTGTGTGTGGGTCTTACTATATAATCCCTGTCATGCAGAACTGTGTTGGAATAAATTAGGCGGAGTTCTATTGAATTTGATGGCTGAGTTGATAGGTCATTCAAAGCTTATTTATAAACTTCAAATATTTTTTTTTTATTTTAAACAAAAATGTTTTTTGTTTGACAGGTATCCTATAAGAAGGATATGCAAGATACTCATAGATACACTGAAGTGCTGAACAGGCCAGACATAAAGATGGCAACTGAGATAACAAAGATAATAAGTGATGTATGTTCTCCTTTTACTCTCTTTGTATGTTTTCAGATGTGTATTTTTTTTTATTCCAATTTCAATCAGATTTTTTTAGAATGCGGCTGAAATTCTCAAATGTCATGAGCAGAAAACCTGCAACCCCAAATCTCATAGGGATGTTTGATTAAGAAAACCCAAAACCCAACAAAATAACCCCCAGTCTTGCCTGGTATTTTAAAAAGTTATGGGTTTCTCCTTTTTTGATGTTGACAGTATGATCTTTGCAATTATTGGTAATTGATCTAAAGACATCATCAAAATTACTAAAGTTGGTTTTGTTGCAGCTTTATTCATGATAACCATTCTCAAATTAACAATATGCTTGTACGCTATACTCCACTGCAGAAGACATAGCAAGCCTTTTTTCCACCATTCTACAGAAGAAACTTGCATTCCTGGACTCTGCTTCCTTTTCCCATCTCAGCCGGCAGTGACAGGAAAATGTAATTCCCTGCTGTCCTGAGAGCTGTGCAAAGATGCTGCTTCTTGTATGGAAGCTCTCCTCCCTGAACTCTTTGCCCTCCCACTGCAACCTTGGCTAATGGACAGGTGAAGGAGCAGTTTGAGAGGCAGCAGTGTATGGTGCAGTTTAATATTTTATTGTAGACAAGTCAAGCAATATATACATTAAAAGCCCTGAGTCAGGATTTTTAGTAACTGATAATTAAATTTGAGACTGACTAGGTACATATGGAGAGACAGTTTTAAGAGATCTGAGATTCACCTTTTAACATTCAGGATTTTTTTTCTATTAAGTGTTGTCCTCAACATGCAAATTTACTAATTGCTGTTCAAGCTCTCTTAGTATTAGAGTGGCTTTGGGACTTTTATTTCTCCCAGTCTGTTGTTATGATGTGTCCTTGCTGATTCACAGTGCCTGAGTAATGCAAGAAGACTATTTTAGGCAATGGGTAATTTAGTTTGTGGTATCGCAAAGCACCTATTGTTGATTCATCTGTGCTCTTTTCTAATGCATTGTGGGAAAAAATTGCAGCAATTTGCATGGAAGGCAATTCAGCCGGAATGATCATGTAACACCAAGCTGTGGGACTAATTCTGCTCTGCTACACCAGTGCAATCTCACTGACGTCCAGCAAGATCGCAGTGGTATAACTGAGAGTGGAATTTGACCTTACATTTCAAAAAAAGCTGTGCCTCAGCCTAGTTTTATTTCAAGACTACTTTCAGCTGCTACAAATAATCGTCTGTTAACTGTAGACCCTGTCATAAGAAATGCTGAGCCACTGTAATTCATTCTGCCTTGATCAGGAGGACAATATCTCTCAGGCTTAAGCTGTGCATTTGGTTAAAGTTGAATTTTGTGAATGCTGGGCATTGTGTTTTACAATAGGTAAATTTTATGTTGTTAAGGAGCTGAACCCTGAGAAGGACTTTATAGAGAGCTGATCAGAACAGTACTGTCTATGTAAATCGTTAAGGGAAACTTTTTCAAATAGCTTCAAAGCTTGCATTTCTCCTGATAAACCCAAACAATTTATGAATGATTCATATTTTTTTTTTAAGGCTGAGTACAAGAAAGGAAGGGGAGAAATGAATAAGGAGCCTGCTGTACTTGGAAGACCAGATTTTGAACATGCCAAAGGAGTTTCAAAACTTTTAAGCCAAGTAAGATTCTCCATCATTTTACAATGACTTCATTCAGATATCTCGTTCCTAGTAATGCAAAGAAAAATTTAGATTTTTAGATGATTATCTCTAATTGCATGAAGATTACGTTCTCAAACTTTTCATATAGTATTGCAAAGACTGGTAAATTTAGGATTCTTAGGAAACCAAATACGAATTTTTATGCAAAAATACGATGAACTTTGACTGTTACAACTTGTCTCTTGTGGAGATGGTGTATATTTATACAGATTATCTAGGATTTCTAAAATATTAACTGTATGTAATTTAGAGGCAAATTTTGCTACTCACTCAGTTTGAGTGGAACCTTACCCTGTGATTAATCCCATTGAAGTAACTGAGGTCTGTTGTGCAACTGCTTGCTAATGTGAGTAATGGGATCTGAATTTGGGCTGACATGCAAACTACCCCCCTTCCCTCCCCCTGGAACCGAACCTTTTATGTACTACTTTTATATATTAACCTCAAAAAAAAAAAAAAAAGAAAAAAGAAAGAAAGAAGGATGAATTATTTTAGTCGTTAACTAAAAGGAATACTGAAACAGAAACATACCCTCTCTCTCTTAGTAGTTTTCTACTCTATATAAGACCTACACGTAAGACTCTACTGCAGATCAACCTGACATTGTGAGAACAGTGTTTTGACTGCTGACCTGTTTTTGTTTTTCCTTTTTCCCCCCTTTTTTTTGCAGTAGTTCTTTAACAACATGATGCATAATCCTCACTAGTAATACTGTTTAGCTACCCTTGGAGCTTTTGTAAACCCGGAAACAAATTCTGCCCTCCTGCAACAGGAGGATAACACCTTTTGATTGGAGAAGGCTGTGTTAGCCTTCCCAGAGCTAGGAAAAAACCCCATGTGGATATACTAGAACAGTCTCAGCATCAGTGATGTGTAACAAATACTTGTGATTTGTCTAGATGCTAAATGTCTAGAACTATCATAAAGTGAGAGTAAAGTGTCATAGAGGACAAACTGCAAAACAGTGCCATGTCTGCAGGAGGTTGACCTCCTTTTGGTGTTATCCTTAGACACCTGCTGCATGATTTCCTATTTCATACTGGACCATCACAAACTTACTACACAAAGAGAAAAAGAAGGAAATAATTATTTTTTATAAGTATTTATTGCTTTGTTGATGATGTGTTCAGAATCAAAATGAGTTTGTCTTTTCCAAATAGATTTCTCTCTTCCATTTTGTAATGGATCATGTGCTCATGCCTCTGCTGATGGGCAAGTCTACTAAGACATGATTTCGTGTTTAGCATTGTGCAGGCTAAGAAGTCTACTAGTGTTTTCTAGAAAGAGCCAGTGTGATGCTGCTTAGACCTGGGTGTTACAGGAAATGGAGCTGTCTGTCATTTAGGAAACACCTTTAGCAGTTTTTAAAAGGGTTCATATCTAAATTTAGCATGTAATGTCTGTTATTTCTACTCAGTTGCTGCCTAAACACTCCTTTCCTTGCAGCCTATTTCAGAATCTAGTGGGCTTGCAGCTGCCTGTTGTTGCAAATGGGACCAAACAGGATCCCTTTCCAATAGCCCTCTCTATCTTCCCAAGCCTGGTACCCATGAGATTGTGGCCAACAATTGCAACAAACGAAAAATATCATCTGGATCATGAGGTCTTTCAGCCTGATGCTGAGCCAGCTGCATGGAAGGCTTCATCAATGTACTTTTTATCTCATTATTATTAGATGTGCTTTTTCTCTTGGACAGTGCAGGCTGCATCTGCAAACACTTTACAATAGAGTCTTTTAACTGCCAGGACTGGGATGGCAGCAGTTGTAGCTGAGCTCCTTCTGCAGGAGGCAGCATTTACTGTGCAATTTTAACTTCTCTATAGAGTCCAAATAGTGCAGAAGGCATGGTAGGAAGGGAGAAGCAGTTGACAAAATGAATCTTGCTTCTGGTTTATTGTAAAGAAGACTAAAAGAAACTAAATCTTGGTGGTCCAAACTCTGCTGCCATTGGCCCTGGATCCAGGTTTTGGGATCCTTCCTTGTCTTGTCCTCTCCTCAGTCTACACTGTTGTATCTGGTTGCAGTGTGTGTGACAGTGAATGTACTGGTAGAAAGGGAGTTGGTGCTTCATCTTGACACTCCGCTGCCAGCCATCTGCCTGCAGCAGCATGGGCGATGTAAATACCAGGCAGCTCTCAGCAGCAGGGAGGTGCACTCAGCAATGCCTTCACCTCCTCTGAAAGGAAGGCAGTGGCCATGAGTTCGTCAAATGTTTTTATATATTATTTGAATCGTTATAACACTTAAGACACACTAATCATAAATCAAGAGCACAGAAAAATGAAGATGACCCCTGTGCCCAAAGAGCAGGGTAGTGGGGCAGGATGAAGAATGCACCTGTGTTGGAGCAGAGGAAGAGACCTAAATATGGATCAGTCATGTTAGTCCTCTTCATGCAAGGATCATGAAATAGGCTTGTAACCATTACGAGATTTAAAAAATAGTAAAGTTAATGATCTCTTTATTGTCTCCAGACTTTCTGGCTTTCGGGGTTTACATTAATTTCTCAGCAAATGGGAGGATTATAAACTTTTTGTGCTAAAGTTGATAATCTCCTTTAATAGCATGAATCTATAAGGTGCGACATGTAGAGAAATATTAGTTATTTGACCCTCACAGTAAATTTGCAAAGTTGACAATTCTGATGGATGTAATGGGAAGAGAAGATGATAACATGTTTTAATGTGGTTCATATGGGTAGGTAATTTAGGGAGTATAGAGAACAGGAGCAAGAAGAGGTCAGGCAGTGTGGGTGTAGCTAAGGGGGAAAGCACTCAAGGCAAGCAGGAAAGCAAACAAAGCGAAGAAAATAGTGTTAATGTTTGCCTGGCACTCAAGGCTCTACAAAAATCAGTGTTTTTTCTCTTCTTTTTTTTTTTTTTGTTCCTTTTTAATTTTTTATTTAACAAAGCTTTTGACAACAACAGCAGCAAAAATAATAGCTTCCAGAACTTGTGTATTTACCCACAGCACGTGGTAACCCTTTTCTGTTGATTTTAACCCAAATTTAAAACAGAAACTGTGTTAGCCCTTGTGAAAACATGAAGCTTGTCAATTTGCTGAATGTACATTGTATAATTTGGGCTATTTTTTTTTTAATTAAAACAAGCTCTTGTTTATGTACTCTTTATGTCTTCTAAAGCATTTTTTTAGCTTTTTCAAAGAGTTGCTGATATGAAGTATTCCCCTTACAGTGCTCAGTAATTGGTTTTAGGATGAATAATTTTGGATATTTGTATTTGTTGCTGGATCTGGTGCGTACTGTTTCAGGGATAAAATTGTTAGAGGCAGAATGTTTTTCTAAATACACCTTCTCTGAAATTTTCAGTAGCAACACAAAGAGCCTAGGATTTTCTTAATCTTTCTTTGCTTTAAACTCTGCTAGTGCTTTTAGCAATGAATATTTCAGTTTTGCTCTCTTTTTCTGTTACATTTACTTCAATATATATATGTTCTGACAGGTTTTTCCTTTATTCAAGATGTTTTCATATGGTCATGAGGAAATGCTTTAGCTGCAAGTGTCTGCTTCATCCTGGGATCTCAGTGGTTGAATGATTCAATTTTTGTCGTTTCTTTGTAAATCTGAACAGTGGGTGATGTCATCCACTTCTGAAACTGAACACTCCCTGTGTGAACAGCTTTGAACTACAGATTTGATTTAGGAATGTTGCTGCTAAGCTTCAAAAGACACTGCTCTGTCCAGCTGCAATTCTGACTTTTATAGGTTTTGTGCAAGGCTGATGAGAACTTTGTTTATCCAGGCCTAATTTAATTCCAGTTTGGTTTTTCAGGGATGTTGTGTTAGAAGTCTGCAGAGTCTGCTCTTATGCAACCATTAGAGAGCAACCTCTGCTCATTTCTTTTAAATTACCACACCCCCCACCCCTCCTTTTCCCTCCCCCCAGTCTCTAAAAAAATAAACAAACCTAAGACTTTAATGAAGATGGTAAATAAGTAACGATCTTTTTAGGCTCTCATTAAAGTAAAGCTCTCGGTTAATGATGAAATCTGTAGATAAGTCTCCACTAACAACTGGCAATTCTACTCCCACTTGTTTGCTCTTCCACCATATTATAGCATTGCTAAGACCTTCCTCCTTCAGATGGTTTAGGAATCACATGAAGTGTTTTTCTTCCTTGTTTTTATTCAGAATCTTTTCTCTTAGACGTATGTTCCCTCTTTAAACTGCATTCATAACTTTATTCTGTTCAAAAGAAGGATAAACACTGTGTTTTTTCACTGTGACTCATCCGTGTGCTTGCTCTTTTTTCTTCATCCTCTCCCACCCCATGCTTCCTTTCAAAAGGGAGAAAGAAATGGGAAAATGTTGATAAAGTAGAAAGTGGATGTCTGTGTAGGTTTCAATGTGACAAATCCCCTATGACAAGTTGGTTAAATGACTGCTGAAAGCGCTCTAGAGATGCTGTTGGGGTCATCGGATGTTATTGCATGTCCTCCATTTTGCCCCAGAGTGACCCATGCAATGGCTTGGGGAAGGAGAGCAAAGGCAATAAACTGAGCAGCCAGAGGAGGCAGCAGGGCCTGGAGTTACCAAGACAGCCCTCACTGCAACAGGATCCTTTACAGTCACATTGGTTGGGGGATCCTTAAATTTGGGACCCTTCTGCTTAATCGGCATCAGAACACAGCTCTTAAGGCAAGGCAGACTCCCTGAAGACTGGGTTCCTTGGCCCCCTCTCTTTCCTACACTATCAGCAATGTGATTTGAAGTGACACTAAAGAGGATCTATTACTGGAACCTCTACACTGAAATGTGTTGCTAAAAAAAATATTTTAAAAGATGGCATGAAACAGCAGCAGTTGGAAGATGGCCAGCCACTTGTGAGGAGAGGTTCCTTTGGCACCAATGCCTTCCCATTTAACAGGAATCTCAAGGACCGTGTGTACTGGTTGTGGCCATTTGTCGGCTAGGCAGTCAGCAGTAGCTGGATATTGAAAGTCCTGTGTACGATATTGTTATGAAGTGAGTAAATGAGTAAAAGACAATTTTGCTCACCATGCTGACTTGATCTCTGTTTTTGAAGGCTTTTTGAATTACATATTCCAGCACTGCCTGATTTTCATTAGAAGGCAACTTTTAGATACACCTTTTAAAAGAGAAAAGCCCTCTGATTTATTCCTTCACTGCTCGCACAGAATGTGGATTTGCCTTTGTCTTCGTATTCAGATATATGCTTTTGCACTTGATCCAAAGCCAAGGCAAATATCAAACAATATGAACCAGATGAATCTACCAGAAGGCAATAGATACGCTCTTCTGGAGTTAGAGTGAGAGATTATGAAGTTCATAATGTGTTCAGATAAAGTTTATCTTTAAAAGGAACAATGTTTTAGAATTTTCTTGGAAAATTTAAGTGCTGGAATCATAATGCAGCTCTTGAACATATATGGCTATTTTCTATTTGGGTGGCTTAGTCTTGTTATCCTGATTAATGAAATACTGAGCGCTGTGGCTAATGATAATGAGGTTACGTAAGCTAAACTATGTTGAGGGTATTTTGAGGCAAGGAACAACTGAAAAAGAAACCCAAAAACCAAAACACTCTCTTCTCACAACTAAAGCTGAGAAAGAAGTAATTTTTGAAGGAGGTTGTTTGAGGTGGTTTAACCACTTTATCAGACATTCATGTGGGAATAGAGAAAAAAGGAGTAGGAAAAAGTCCACGTATTTATTTAATGCAGAGCATGGTAAATTATAATGGATGTTGCATAGGCTCAGATATCAGGTGTCTGACTAACATTCATGAAAGCAGCATAATTTAGACTGAACTTTATTCTCCTCCATTATACCCAGCTGTTGGAAAGAAGCAAACATGTGTGCATAGTCTCCAGATGTTTGATGATCACACATGAAGGGGGCAAAGGAGGGAGATATATTATTTGTTCATTTTCATATTTTCAGATTCTAAATTCAGTTCTTCAGCATGTTTTATAGAATTTTTGTGATGTATTTACTTTTAATGCTGTTGTCTCATTATTTATGTATTGCTCATTTCCTCTTAAGTATGTTGTCATTTCTCCCCCTCCCTTTTTTTTATTAAAAAGAAGAAAAGAGAATGAAATTGGTGGCAGACAGTCACTTAATTATACTTTCTAGTAGTGTAATGAGCTGGGGATTGTCCCTATGAAAGGGCTATACTAGAGAGAGATTCCACAGTGTCTCAAGGAAAATTTCTAGGGGAATTAAAAATAGACTTGGGGGCTCTGGTGACAGTCTAGTACAGCGTGAGTGACATGTGGACCTGGTGGTGGGAAGACAACTGAGGGGGAAGTTTTATTCTGACTTCCCATTTTCAAATGGTTGAAAAATTTACAGGTGATTTGTTTTACAAATTTTATGATTTATTCATCTTAGATTTTTTTTTGGTTAGACACAATTTTTATGTTAATTATGAATTGAATGATTCTTAGTGAGTAGATTATTTTCGCTAGTTGAACAATTCTGATTTATTTGGTTACTCAGGTGAGTCACATGGTTTTGTTTCTGTTTTCTTTTTATAAATCTTTCAACACCAGTAGTTGCATATGACAATCTTAAAATTTTAGTAAAATTCGCATATATAAAATTCAATTGGAAACCAACACAAGACAGTCACAGGTGTGGCTAAACTGAGCTTTTTAAACATTGTTTAAACATTTATGAATAAGGTAATTGCCTTCAGTAACTTTCTTTGTGAATTCTGTGTGCCTTTTTTGAGTGCTACGTGTTAATGTTAGATGTGTTTGTTCTGGTGAAAGGTGAAATACAAAGAGCAGTTCAGTAAGGAAATGAAGAGCCACCACTACAATCCTCTCGACAGTGCTTCCTTCAAGCAAGCAAAGATTGCATCCACCTTGGCAAGTGATGTAAGTTAATTGGCTTTGTATTTTACATGCATATACATCCTGAATAACCTAACATTTGTTCACAAGTAGAATTTCTTTTGTCATCTTATGGATGACACTGAGCTGCAGTCTCTGCTATACAGTGTGTAGCACCTACAGCATGTTATCCATTTCTTCCTCTGCTTCTGACAGAGAACCTGCAGAGTTTTTCCTAACCATTTTAAATGAGATTCATGTTGCTTAATTTTGTGTGTCAAAAGGTATGACTGCTTACTCTGACCTAATTGCCTTGTATTCAGGAAATAAATAACAGGTCTAGAATGCAATTCTTCTCACTTCTTGTAGGTGCCTGTCTTTAGAGGAGTGAGGCACTGGCATCTCTGCAGTGGCTTTAGAAGGAGGTTTAGAAGCAGTTCAGATTGGGTTGTCTGTCTTTTAGACTTCATTCTGCTGGCTGACCTTCTCAATGGTATTACAAAATACAGCAGTCACTAGGTTCAGCAATGGGTGTCTGCTGCTGGAGCCAGACTGAAGAAAACATCTATATTGAGTGATAATGCTGTTGGCATGATATATTTAGAACTGTGTCTAATGCTAAAAATGTGAGCTCTTCTTTGAGGGTGTGATCCCAACAGCCAAGAGACAAACCGTCATTCTGTAGTCTGGCATTTCCAAAGTGTGGGGCACCATGCAACAGGAACAGGAGACACTGGTTCTGGGAAGGGTACAATAGAATATGTAACTGTTTCCAAAATCTACATGTGCAGTAAAAAATTAATTGAAGTAATTATTATTGTAAGAACTGTGCAAATTGAATATCCTTGACTTAGAGTCTGCCTAAATCAGTGAAGAACACAATACATATGTGGAGGTGATGGAAGGTATTAGTTTAAAAAATTTTTCATCCAAGATAGGCAAGGTGGCTAGTTTTCTTCCTGTAAAGGTGGGCATACAGCTATCAGAAGTATGGAAAATCCTACTGTAGGCTGATAGGAAGTTGTCTTCTGCTATTTCACCAAATGATTATTTTTTGCCATTCATCACCATATTACTTACATTTGTTGAAAGCAATCTGTATTAGATAAAATATCCAGGAGCACTTCTCTTTTACTGCTATATATGCAACTTTTAAAATTAATCAGTTAGTGTAATGCTTGAAGCAGGAGAAAAAGAGTAAGAATTAATGGTGTTTAAAATGAATAGACTGGAAGTATTAAGGAAGATAACCTTGATTTATGTAGGGGGTGGGAGGGGAGAGATAAAAATTAAAAAATAATTCTAGTCTGAAAAGTCAAAATATATACAAAGTCTGCTTTTGTTGTAGGTGTCCTTTTTGGATGAAAAATTTGAGTAGTTCCTAAGTACTTACTCAGCAGAATGAATCCTATTTTTTCCTTTTCTTCCAAATAATAGTAGGTGACCACCATCTAGTGGCTGGTAGAGATTGTTCAGGCAAGGACTTGGTGCCTTCTGTTTCTGGTTGGCCACACTGTAATACAAAACTGTGAAATATTTTGTTAATCTTTAGTTTGCATAACCTGAATTCTCTTTCCAGGTGAATTACAAGAAGGATTTGGAAAGCCTACATGATCCAGCATCTGATCTACCAAACCTGCTATATTTAAACCATGCTTTAAATATCAGCAAAACGCACAGTGATGTAAGTTGCCTTTTTAAAGAATGACCTGAAAGATAAATGTAGTAAGAATGTGGTGTGTATAGTCACTGTAGGAAACAAAAATTTTTAGTACTTGCTTCATGTTCTCATATGTGATAGACTGTAGTAACCATAGTAGATGAGGAGTGTAGAGAAGAAAAATGGGGTTTTAAGAAGACATATTTCAATTATTAGAACAAATAATATACTGTGGAAGAATCACACAGACTTCTGATGTTGAGTGTTTATTCTATATGTCTGAAATTTTGTCTGTTTTTTCCTTTGTTGTAAGATACTTCTTTCCTTGCAAATCTTGTTTTGTTTAAGATCTTGCTTTCATCTCCAAGTGTCTGTGCAGAAGCGGCCATTATGCTACTTTCATATTTGGACTCCAGTCATGAGCAGCCTTCTGAATGCTATCTTCCCTTAGGGCTTCTCTGTCTAAACCTTTTTTCCCTCCTAAATGTCTGAGGCTTCCTACACTGGGTCAGAACAGGCACATGCTCCATTGTCCCACGTAACAAGACAAGCCCCTTGATGGACTGGTGGTCTGACATATGATAGTGGTGGGGGTTGAAACAGGAAGGAAGAGCTAGGAAATCCCCGGCTTCTGTGCCATGATGAAGCTTCCCTTCCACTCCAAGAGCACCTGTGCTGCATGCACAGTGCCCATAGGCTGATTAGCTGCGTTTGTCGTCTTTGCAGCAAAACCCACAGAAGGCCTGCAGAACTGCTGTGGAGAGGCATGAGTGGCTAGTGTTGGGAAGGAAGATTGCTCTGTGTTCGGCAGGAGTTGAGTTGAACAGATTTCAAGACAGATTTGAATTTCATCAATTTGCCATCTTATCTTTAATGAGGTAGAAACCTGGACTTTCCCTAAGACAGACTGCATCTTACAAAATTTCTTTCTTTCTTTTGCCCAGAAAGGGTTGATTTTTAATGTCCATGTGCTCATCTGAGGACTCTGTAAATACTGAGTTTCTGATTTTTGCATTGTCCAGATGCTGGTGGGTATTTTTGTTTGCTATAAGCAGGAAAAAGAATGCTTTGCCAATCCCGAAACTCCCCCCCCTCCCCCCCAACTAATCTTCTGCAGAAATCCCATTTTCACAATCCTTCTCCGATTTGACCTCCCCATGTCATCGCTCTCTGATTTTAAAATGGTTTGCTCTTCTGTCTTTCTCCCTGCTTTTCCAATACCTTCCTTCTGTTCGTCTCTGCGTCTCTCCATAGCCTCTACCATATCAGTCTTGAAATCTGCTTCCATTGTGTGAAACAGTCTTCCTGATTGTACTGTTGACTGACTTCTGGACTGATCATGTGGTCTGGTTTTTTTTCAGCTTCTGAAACATAGAGCTGCTTACTAATTGCCCAATTTTTCTGTTTCTCCATTGAACTTGATGCTTCTCTTTATCATTTGCATAACATAGCTACACCTGCACCAGTGTGACAGATTGAAACCTGAGTGGTTAATTAAACTCAAATTAATATGGTTGATTGAATGAATGGGATTACTGATTGACCTAGAGTGTAGAAGTGTGTGTAACTTTTTGAAGCACATATGCTGTAATACCAATGCAAGGCTGTTATACAAGTCAACTTCCATGAGAATAAATTTCAACTGTTCAGAGGAAAGCTTGGTGGGAATCTTTGGACACAAATAGACTGATTTTGACAGGTCAAACTCATCCTGGGTTTATTATTTTGGTAAGGAAGAGACTTCACAAGGTGGAATTTCCCCTCATATAGTATTGTCCTGGTTCCAGTTGAGATAGAGTTATTTTTCTTCCTACTAGCTGGTATAGTGCTGTGTTTTGGGTTTAGGATGACAATAATGTTGGTAACAATTTGGTTGTGAACCAAACACTGATGGTTTGGTTATTGCTGAGCAGTGCTTACCCTAAGTCAAGAACTTTCCAGCTTCTCATGTAGCCCTGCCATTGAGGTCTCTGGGGATGCATGAGAAGCTGGGAGAGGATACAGCCAGGACACCCGAACCAAACTGGGCAAAGGGGTATCCCACACTACATGGTGTCATGCTTAGAATATAAATTAGGGGAAAGGGCTGCTCCTTGGGAACAGGCTGAACATTCGTTGGTCAGTGATGAGAAATTTTTTTTCATTTGCTTCACTTGCTTTGTTTGTTGAGATTTATTTCTCTATTAGTTTTCTTTTAATTATTATTATAATGATGAAATTTTATTTAAATTATTAAATTGTTCTTATCTCAAACCACGAGTTTTCTTACTTTTACCTTTCTGATTCTCTACCCAATACTAGTGGGGTAAGTGTGTGAGCAGCAGTGTGGGGCTTAGTTGCTGGCTGTGGTTAAGCCATGACAGATATACATGTGGCATAAACTATGGCGATGTAAAATTTAACACTTTGATATATGTATAGGAGCTAGTTTATTGTTTTTCACATTTTAAATCTCTGCCTGTTGTAGAGACTTTGAGATGCTAATGGACTACAGGCTAAAAAATGGTGAACTTAGATGTATTTCATTTTATGGAATAGGGTGACTAAACAGAACTCACGACTGAATCTGGTGCTTGTAGTTTAATGTAGAAAAAGTATATGACATTTATTTAATTTGTTTTTATATAATTATTATTTTTTATTTTGTTCCATTAGTTGAGGAATGGAGCAAAAGTATGAAATCAGTATCTGTAGATGGAGATAATTTTCATTTGTTTCCAGTAGTGAGTTTATTGTGTGACATTTATAATTCTTTCCACTAGGAGGCAAACCTAGACTGTCATATGTGTTCCTTTGCACTTCAGGTGTAAATAATAATGTTTATTTTCTATCAAACATAGACATTTGACTTTTGGATTAGCAGGACAAGCATTTTCTCTAAGAACGAGCAAAAATTTTTTTTTGTCATAACCTTTTTTCATTCCATCACAATATTTTAAATTAAAGTTTGACAGAACTCCTGAACTGGGAGGCCTAAAATACAGTTACTCCTATAGTCTTTCATCCATATTATTTTAAATGGTATTTAAATTCCAAAACCTGCATTTTGTCTGTGAAAACATTTTTGGATATTTTTTATTTCAGTATAATTATAAGAAAAGCAAGGGTTTCTGTCTTTTCACCCTGGATACTGCTGAACAAATCCATCAAAACAAATGTGGTGCTTCAAAGTCAGGTATATGCAACCACAAACAACTCCTGTAAAGAGCAAAATGCAGCATTCTAACAGTGACTAAATCAGTCACAAGGCTGCATGACAGATCACAATGAGGTACAGTGCATAGTCAATCAGAAGCACCCCATGAGAAGAGAGTTTTTTTGCAGGATCCAAACCTACTGCAGAAGCCTGACAGGGAAAGAGAAATTCAGACATCACTATTTTTGAAGAGATAAATAAATTAAATTGACATTACTCATTATGAATATAATATTTTGATTTGTAGCTATTTGCTTTCCTCTTAGGCTTGTGTAGAATATTCCACCATACCCCACACTGATTGATTAAGTAATGTGTTTGCTACACTCAAAAGAGTGTGAGTGAATGAGTTCAGAAGGCTTCTCCAGGTTTCCAGACAAAGTGTATTTGCTTTGTGATTTAGCATAAAGTTATAAGTTGATGTCTTAACCTTCTGTCCTTCAATGTTATTTTGCCTCTAGCTTTAAGGTCATGGTCCCTGCTGGCTGTGAGGGTAATATTGGTGGAAGACCGTACCCTACTGAGGCATTAGTTTTCCTTCCCTTCTCCCTCCCACAGGTACAAACAGAAGTGCATTTGAGAATGGTGTTCCTGAGCCTGAAAAAAAGACCTTTGGGACCTGGCTGTGAAACAGATTTTGTTGTTGTTACAGTGAATATGTTGTTTTATGGAAACATGGCAGGGGATCCTATTAAAAAGCTGCCAGCTGTTCAGACATAGGTCATTTGGCCAAAATCATGCAGTTATTTTAAAGATTGTGATTGATGCTCCTCACTCCTGCTGTCTTCAAAGTTCACAATTTTTGGGTTTGACATTTTGAAGGAAAGAAACAAATGACTCCAGAAAAAAAAAAAAAACAAAAAACCCTTATCTAGCTGCCCTGTTTCTCTAACGGGTTATTTTGGGAGGAGTCTTCCTAGTCAAAACCTCTAAGGAGTATGACTAAGACAGGATTTGTGTGTTGCTGAGGCAAGCAGTCACATCTCACATCCTGCCAGCTGTTAACAGACTGTATTTTAATTTTCCTAGGTCAAGTACAAAGAGAATTATGAGAAATCCAAAGGCAGATCGATGCTAGAGTTTGTAGATACACCAATGTATCAAGTTTCAAAGGAGGCTCAAAAGATGCAAAGTGAGGTGAGTAAAAATATGTGCATGAAGAGGTAAAATTTAGATCAACAGAGAAGTTAACAGACATCTTGTACTCAAGTTAAGAAAATGTATGAAGCAGAGTGTAAATTGAGGGTATTGTAGAATTATACCAAGTAGTTATCTCTGCTATTCCATAGCTCCGTTCTTCCTTTAAATTTGGGTTTTTTTCTCAAAAGACCATTGGTGCTAACACTAGACAGAGATTGTATGTAGCATCATTTAATTGAGAAGAAGCTCAAGAGGTCATCTAGATCAGAGATTACTAATTTTTTAACTTTTCTCTGTAATTCCATCATGTGTGAGCAAGCGAAGCACAAAACTCAGTCCAACCCTATGCCTTAACTGAAATGTGCTCCCCAGCAATGGGAAAAGACTGTTCCCAGGCTCCAGAACAGTCATAAATTCTCCTATGTCAGGCTATGTTCTTCTTACTTTTTAAAAATGCTTCAAGTGATGGAGATTTTGTGACCTCCCAGGCAATTTAGTCCAGTGCTTCACCATCCATACTGAGTGAGAGTATTTCCCATGCTGCAGTTTGATTCCATTATTTTTGTTGTGTCATGAAAAACAGGTGATCTCATCCTCTTGGTAGGAACTTTAATGAGTTTCAAACCATTACCTTGTGTGCCATTTGTCTTCTCTCTTTTCTACCAACCAAACCGTTTCTTTCATAGACCAGGTTCAACATTCTCTTTGGAAATACCACACTCACATTTTTGTCTAGATTGTCTCTGTCTTGTATAGAAATCTAGATAATGAAATGAGTAATGACATTTCTTATTATTGTGATAACTAATTTATGGTATATTTAATTTCTGGGTCTGTTTACAGTTTTCTTTTTGAAATATGCTTGGAATTGCATGTGTATGTACAACAATGGTTGGTTTTGCTTCACTAGAAAATGTATCGCAGAGATTTTGAAGAAGGGATCAAGGGAAGACCCTCACTGGATTTAGACAAGACCCCAGAGTTCTTGCATGTAAAAGAAGTCACTAACCTTCTGAAAGAGGTAAAGGATTTCTATGTATGTGTTGTGTTGCTAAGTTGTAAATGAGCAATAAACAGCATCTCTACAAGCTGCTAAATGCTGAATAACTTAAAGCTAACTTGATAGCTGAATACAAGTCACTTCATGAGTAAAAATTGCTTCACATCATTTTCTGTTCTGAATAGTCTTGTAGTAAGGAAATTATAAAGCTTAGCACACCTGAATTGGAAAAACAGTGGTTTCTTTTCAGATAGATGAAGCAGTGGAAAGGAGGATTTCTGTTGGTGTTCAGATGGTAGTTTTTCCTTTTGAGTAAATATTTCACATTTTTGATAGTCTGTTGTGGTTATGTGGATGCCTTGAGCTGTGTATGGTCACTTCTAACTAATTTAGTTGAAATAATTATCTATCCTATATGTTATGGGTGAAAATAAAGAACAAAATTCCATAGTATAGCTGTGATAATACATAATCTGCTTTAAGCACATTTTGTTAGAAGGCACAGGTTTTCTGTATGCCCAATTTCTTCAAGATGTCTCAAATGTTCTTCAGTTGTATATATCACTACAAATGAAATAATTTTTTTCCATTACTGAGTGTCCGTCTATCTTAAGTCTTTTATATTGTTATTCAAAATTGGTTTCCTGTCAGGTTTTGAGTATTGGTTAGTTCTGTAGATTACAATTTGACCAAATTTAGAGGAGCTAGAACTGCTAGAAGAGAAGAGCAGAGCTGCTAGATATCCTCCCTTCCAGTCTGGGAGCCAAGAGTATCTTGGTTGTATTTATTGTATTAAGAATTGATTTAATTTTTTGTCAAAACAAATTGAAGATGGTAGAATTAAAAACCCTTGAACCTTGTTCCTTTCCGTGTTCTTTATACAGATAAGATAAGATATAACTTATCTTAGTCTATGCTAGATTTCATATGGATAAAGAAAAAGAATCTTTTCAGATTTTCTTTATTATTCATCCTCTAATAAATAATTTATTCTGGTAAGCCTGGCTGTCAGGCAAGCAAGTCTCAGTTTGTGCAGTACCATTCTGTGTGTACCTCTCACGTATTTCGCACCAGGGAAAAATGCAAATGCTGTAACTTTGTTTAGTTAATCATGCTGCTTGCTGCATGCCCACAGAAGTGGTTACTGCATGCGTAGTTGTCATGTGCTGTAAATGTTCATCTTTGAAAATTTTGCGGTAGCTTCCCTCCATAGTGCTATATGCATGAAGATGTTCCCCAGTTCTTACCTCCTCAAGTTTTATGACTCATTACTTAGGAAATAAACCATGCTTGTAAACCAGAGGGGAAGAATATGAGAAAATGGAAACGGTATTTTAATGCATAACTGCATGAATTTGATGTGGTTTTATATCCATATTCAAGGAACATAATCCAAATCCAAATATTACACAGGTCAAGTTAATTATTATCTTTCATGATTCAGCAAAATTATCTATTTCTTCATAGTCAAGGATGTAGCTCAGTATTTTTGCTTGAAGGTTCATAATAAACTTTAAATACATAGACAAAAGGAACCTGGAGTTACTGAAAAATGAATCAGTTTTTCAATTCATTTTTTTTTTCCCCTCAAGCACCAGCTGTGTTCCAGTTCATTCTGTTGCCTTCCAACTGCAGATAATTCGGTACATGTTTCACATCTTCTGACAATATGAACTTTATTCTCTGGAACGACATTCACAACTCCTTTAGAAGAGATAGATGAACTAAATAGTTCTGGATTAATAGAAGTTGTTTTCTGCTTGTTGTAGGACATGCTTGTGATGATAAAATAACCTTCTTTAAAAATATGTTTTCCTTTTATTTAAATAAAGAGCTTATAGAGAGATAAAAGTGCTCACTTCTGCTTATGAAATTTAATACACAATTCTGAGTATTAAATCATGTCTCTATAAATCCTTCTTTTATATATTTTCTTCAATGTTCTTCTAGTTTCTTTGCTAAAAAAAAGCCTAATCCTCACCTGGAGATGGGAAGAGCCAATAGAAATCCTTACAAAACTTAAAGATCTTGAACTAAAGTAGGCTTAAATCAGCTCTCTAGGAGCTGGAAAAAGGAAAAAGAACCAAATGTCTGTGGGCAGGTTGTAGTGTGCTTTGAATTTTATACTGAACATTTGAGTACTTGGGAGGCTGCAGTTGCTGAATGCTGATAGATCATATTAGTGCAGTGTCTAAGAGGCACAGGAGTGATATGGTGGGAATATTGCTTCTACATTACAATTTATCAAGCAGTTGTTTTAACAGGTCCTACTAGGGTGTTCAGGGAATCCATCCTGATTGGGATGCCATTAGTGGAACAGAGGTAAAAACTGCAGCACAGAATGTATTGGTCTACCGAAAGAAAATGCTACTGCAGTTAAAATGTCTGGCTGAAGGCAGTCAAGGCCCCTAAACAACGTGCTTGTTCTGTTTAGGAGATGGCTGGTTTTCAAGAGCACAACAAAGTGTATGATGACATTAAAATCTTTTCACTTTTTCAACATTGTACCTTTTGATTTCACACTTTCCAATTCTAACTCTGAAATCTGTACTTCAGCTAACTCATATTTCATAGAAATTTCAAAGAGACCCTCCAGACATTTAATAAGTGGCATTTCTTTTCAAGATCTTGCACACAATATTAAGTGGAGAAATCTCTCTCACTCACCTTTTTTTTTTTTTTTTTTTCCCATATTAAACAGTTACGAGCAGTTTCCATTTTTATCAATGAATAACTAAGTCAATATTCGGTCACCTAAATTTTCTGATTTTG
>JAWWTY010000077.1:18316252-18400606 GCA_035222235.1 Margarornis squamiger
AATCTCTCTCACGCACCTCTTTTTTTTTTTTTTTTTTTTTTTAAATCCTTAGAAAGAATATCGAAAAGATTTGGAAGAAGGGATGAAAGGAAAAGGAATGACAGTGTTTGAAGATACACCGGATTTGATTAGAGTGAAAAATGCAGCTCAGATACTAAATGAGGTATGTTATGTGAGTCAAGGTTATTCATATCATGAAGGGTTCACCCTTGATGTTAAACTCAATGGAGAAGGTTCCATTTTTATTTTTTTTCTGTTTTGCTTTAAAAATACAGTAAAACTTTGGGTAGAAATCAAATTAGGAGAAATATTTCAGATTTTCAGGCAATTAAAAGGTTAAAGGAGATTGTTAGTGGGGTCAATAGACACCGCATTTTGAACTGTGCTCTGTGGCGCACGCAGACTTTCTGAACATGAGTTCCTCAGGGTGGCCTTCCAAAGGCTGGCTCTGGGAAGCAGCAACAGGGTTGGAGGTTTGGGGAGGGAAGAGGGAAGACAAAGCTCATGCTGCACATTATGCCTTTGAGGAGTCATTATTTAAGGATAATATATATATTTATTTATTTTATATATATATCTATCTACTTTATATTCAATTAATATGTGTGTATCTGTATATCTATATTTGTTTATCTGCACACGTATACATACTTAGCCATAAAAGCCAGAGAGAATGCCATGCATATGGACTATCTGACCACTGTAAAGAAGTGAAAGAATATATAGCTGTAAGTCCCAGGATTATCTTTTCCTTGGTGTTTTGCACAATATGGAGCTTGGAGGAAACATCTACCATCCCACCTTTGGCAGAGAGAGGTTGAAGGATTATGTCTTCCTGCATGTTAATTTACACTTTTTGCAAAAAAGCTGTGTTTTGCAAAGTAGAGGATTGTTTTATCGCATTTATTTCCACATTAGAATGAGACAAAGATGGAAGACTGAAAATCTTTTTGCTCTTTTTCTTCAGACCATTGCATTGAGTAGAAACATACTCTCCTTTTTTCTAACTAATGTGCAGTCTAAAAATTAACAAACAAGAAAAGAGCAGTTTTTAATTGTATGTATTTATTTTGAAAAAGAAGTTTTCCACAGAGATGAAGTAGAATAGAAAGAGAGTGATTACTACTATAGTAGCAGAAATAGCACTGGCTGAGGATACTTTTTAAAATAAAAAAGTACAACTATTGTATACAATATTTCAGTATTACTTTTTAATATAATTTGCTGATGAACAAGTAATATATCCTTGCTTGGATAAGATGAAGATGAAATATTCATTTTGTTTTCAGTTTATTGGTTATTTATAATTTATGTTGCGAGGCAAAAACAGCAATCACAGATGAGTACTGCCACTTGCCTAATGGCTATGTTTCAGGAAAGGCCTATTAAATGAATAAATTACAACTTCCTGCTCTGGAAGTTCACTGGAAGCAATTCTGTATAGTATTAAATTTCTAACATGTAGTCTTTTCATAAATAAAATATTTTCTTAAAAGAAAATGTGTTTCAATTAGGCTGGCACAGAGTACCAGCTTATTACACTGTGTTCTGCGGTGCTAAACTCCCCCTTTACTTTAGAGGATAATTGTAGCAAGCTGTATGGACTGATTTTCTTCTACCCTCTGCCACATTAGAAATACCTTCTAAAAGTTTTCCTCCTGTAGTTTGTTATATGTTTTGTCTGAAAACAGCTTACCAACAGTCTTGAGAATTGTGACCCTTGAGAGTTTTGATTGACTCTAAATCCTACATGTCAGCCTCTTGTGCAAAAAAAACCAAAAAACTACCGCTAACTCTCTGGATACTGTGAATATAATGTATAAGTTTTATCCTCACAGCGACAATACAAGAAGGATCTGGAAACTGAAATTAAAGGGAAGGGCATGGAAGTTGGTCCAGATACACCTGAGATAAGACGAGCCAAGAAAGCTTCTGAAATTGCAAGCATGGTCAGTACTGTACCTGGTGCAAGCTTTCCATTTGACAGAATGCAACAAATCATTGTCATTGAGAATTCCAGGGGATGACCAATCTAGGCAGTAGTGATACTTCAGATTTTACCAGACAGCTAATCTGTTGAGATGCATAGAGTCTGGAAGTTGCATAATCAGCATATGGGAGAAAGTTAACACTTTCAAGAACTTTGACTTTTCCATCCTCTTTTGCAGGTTGTGCTTGTTCCTCATGAGCTATGCCTGGCCAGGGATATGTTTGGTTGTTGTGGGCTCTACTGCTTTTTGGTCTAAATAGCTACTTATTTAGTTAGGGCCGAATGATAAACAGAGAGAGATGCTAAAACATTATGACCCCAGTCTTGCAAAGCACAGCACAGGCAGAAAGTCTCATCCGCGTGTGCCTGTGATTGTGACTGCCAAAACTGCAAAGACAAGTAGTGGAATCTCACAGATTAAATTGGGGAAAATTTGAGAATTTGGCTATCAGACATGAGTATTTCCAATGCTATTCTTTTCAGAAAGAGTACAAGAAAGACTTGGAGAATGAAATTAAAGGAAAGGGAATGGAAGTGAGTACAGATACCCTTGATATACAACGAGCCAAAAAAGCTTCTGAAATTGTCAGCCAGGTGAGTACACAATTAATCACTTTAAGATTACTTTGGAAGTAAAACACAATATGATGCTAAAAACATAAAATCTTGAACATTCTTAGGCTGAAAGAAGTAAGCAATGCACAAAAAAAATCAAAGAAATTGAACAATTTATTTTAAAGTCTGACCAGTATTGTCAGAATAGCTTTGAAGACAGCATGTAAAGATAATTGATAAAGATATTAGTTATGGGGTTATTTTTCCCTTTTATTTCTTCTTCAGAAAGAATATAAAAAGGATCTGGAGAGTGAAATTATAGGGAAAGGAATGAAAGTTGGTCCATATACCCCAGAAATACAAAAGAGCTCCAGAAATAGCAAGTCAGGTGGACATAGTCAAAGACTGAATGTTTTAATTCTGTTTAACATCGAGTGCTTGACATACATTGCTCAAAATACTTCTTCTCTAGCTCTGTAGAGATTTTCATACCCATACTAGATTAATTTACATATAGTAAAATGTCTGAATTACCTGATTCTTATTTGTCTCTAGGCCTGTTATACCATGTAAATTGAACCTGTTTACATCTACCCGTAGTTCTTTTTACATTGCCTAATGTGTGAGACAATATGTGAAGAGAAAATATATATGAAGAGAAGAGAAAATATATATGAGGATATATCATATGTGAGAATATATTATATATATGCATATTATGTATTTTTAGTGTGGGGGACAATGTTGGGTGTCCCACACAGACAATGGTAACAATATCATGGAGGAGAGAGGTTGAAATAAATACTAGACAGGGATGAGGAGGCTCATCAGCAATAAGCATCTTTTTTTGCAGTTTTGGAGACCAAAAAGCAAGAAATAGACATTTAAAAAAGTATTTTTCAGAAAATGTACAAAGATGAAGCAGAGAAGATGCTCTGTAACTATTCTGCTGTCCCAGACACTCCTGAAATGGAGAGGATAAGAAGTATTCAGAAAAACATCAGTTCAGTGAGTAATAGTGCTTCTCTCTTTGCTTGTAACTTTTCAGATATTTTTCATTTTAAATAGGCTCTCTTGTGCCACAGCATGAAATAGGGAACTTATGAGTAAAAGTCCTTTGAGCCATTTGCATAATTTTCCTGGCAAAACTGTATCACTCATTTCTTTCAGTAAAAAAACCCCTCAGCTTTTCTAGGTGTAACACTGTTATTTTGAATTTCTAAAGCATTTATATCACCTTGCCAAGCCACAGTTATTTTTAAATGAAGATTTTTTTCTTTTTCCATCAAGCCCCAGGAAGTACTTTATTTAAAAGGGAAAAAAAATCTAAGGCTTCGTATTGTGCATATAAGGTTTTTCATCTGTTTCCTATCATATGTACTGAACATCAAGATTTGGGTATAAAATTAGAACAGATCAGATTTCATAAATATATATCTCTAATGATTTTATATTACACTGGGTATATTTTTAAATTTTATGCTAGATTTAAGTTTCAGTTTATCCCTAAATATAAATTATGGGCTTAGATTTCTAAAATTGCCCAATTTGGGATGCATTAAGTTCCACTTCCTTTTTGGGCCCATTAATTCTGCTGTTTGTAATTCTGCCTTTGCTTGTAATATAACAGAGAAGAGGAGTAAATCTCCAGAACAAAAGACCAGTTAGTGGCTGTTCTTTATGGCAGGCTAAGTAATACTAATAAAACAATGATTTGAGAGAAAGGAGTATAAGGTACTTAAATATCTTGGTATTATCTGACACAGATGTTGTTCTTCAGCTTAGACATATCTTCAGCTTCTCCAGCTCTCAGAAGTACGAGCTCAGGTAGTTTTTCTCAGAGGTGTTTGTTTGTGTGCAGCTATTCTGTACAGCTGCAGCATCAGCCTGGGAGTGAGAGCCTGCCAGGAGAGCAGAGCAGAGGACTCTCTGAGGCTTCTTTAGGTGGTGGTCACTCTGTAACATCTTCCAGCCATTACCTGCTCTTTTTCTTTTTTTGGATGAGGACAGCTGAAAGCTACGTCTGGCTACCAGGGCACTGCTGACTCATACTCAACTTTTTCTCAACCAGGACCTTCAGGTCCCTTTCCGTGGCACTTCTTTCTAATAGGAGCTCGTGACAGGCCCACTGGCCCCATTTTGTTTCTTGTCATCTGTTGCCTCCTGATTTTGAATGGTGCTCTGCTCATGGTACGATGGTGGTTATCACCCTCTCTTACATAAATGGCATCGTAACATGCTACACTGAAACTCCCTGTAACAGAGGGGATCTAAGGTAGCTTCTGTGATCTGCTTTCCTACCCACTCCAGCCTTTGATAGCTTTTGATGAAGTCCTCAAATGGAAGACCTCAGCGGGTCTGGCAGTGCGGACTCACTAACAGCTGGGTGCCAGGTGTGTAATAACCTTCCACTACTTAACTAAGCCTTGACAAGCCTCTGATGCATCTGAACCCCTTGTAGCCCTCTGAGGCCACTTTGAGCCTTCAGTGCCAAGGCTGACAATTATCCTCTTTGTTAGTGTACTAGATAATATGAAATAAAATGTTTTGTCTTTGAGGTGGTTTGTATTTACTTTATTTTGTGACAGTCCATTTTCTGTTTCTGAAATGTATACTCCAAATGTAGGAAAGCAGTTCTCTTTCTCATTGTTTTAATCTTCCATCATTTGGTGCAGTTTAGATTATAAAGGTAGTTTACTTTTCACTGAGTTAATATATAGCTGGGAGCAGCCCCAATATATATATATAAAAAAAAAAATAATGACTTCTAATAGTCTTCTGGTTTTTGGATTTTGTCTCAAGTGTTTTCCTGCCTTAAGGGACAAAAAAAGTGACTAGCTCTGCAGATAAGATCATTGCTGCTTTTAGCTCACTAGCTCATTTGGCAGCTGATTTACTATAGGATATTTACTGCACAGTCATCTCTTTCACAGAAAAATTCCTGTCTCCAACATATTTTACCAATTCCTACTTGGTAGAGGAGAAAAGTATATTTTAGTGCAATCCACAATGTAAATCTTTCTAACTGAGTTGTTGCTGCAGAAGAATTTTCAAGTTCTTACTCATAAACTGTCCCTATTCTCACACGGTAAAACAGAATTCTAAATTGTTAAAGTTTTTTTTAAGATTAAAAACATTAGCTGTGGACATTCACTCTCCTCTAGAATATGTGGCAGTAGTATTCTCCCTAGGTTTCAGAGGACTTCAGCAAAGTAGGAGAAATTAATCAAGAAAAATGTTTTTATTGTTTAAGGTTTATTGATAGGAAAAGTTAAATAGATCTTGGCTTAAGAAAGCCAAAAATACTAAATGGTAGAATTTATTTTATGAACTCCAGGATCAGACTTTTATTTTTACACAACCAGCCTGGAAATACTTAGAGGAATGGCAACAGCTGTGACACCAAATACTGAAATTCAAGTATAACTTCTTGAGGAGTTTTGCAGTGTGAACTTGTGCTCCATGGTTATTTAAACTATAGCCACACTTGGAAACTGTGGAGCAGTTATTTACTGTCTCCTTCAGTAACTTTGAATGATTGATTCTACTGATGTGCTTTGTGTTTTATCCTTGACTGAAACAATAGAAATAAACAGCATGTGTATCTGAAATAGAAAGGAGAATTATATAAACAGCATGTGTATCTTTTCAGAAGGGAGCTCTGTTTTTAGATGCAGTTCTCAGTTTTCTGGCTTGAACCCATAAGTCAAAAATTGCATGACTTGGATTGTAGGTCTGGTTGTTTTGGTTATTTTATCATGTGTATGTCTAGTATTTCTAGTTTGTGACATTAGAAACAATAGTAATATCTGTTTGCTTCTCACAGTATTTTAAGATCTGAAGATTAAAAAATCCCAAATCAAATCTTGCATGTACATGCACGTTCAATTGAAATGAATGAAATTACTCAAGCAAAAAGTTATATTTGTAAGAGTTTATAGATTGTGATATAAATTTTAATATTACTTCAAAAGGTAAAACTTTAATTACAAATACTTAACAATGCTGAGATCAGTCTAAAGGATGAGAATATATTATCTGGATAACAGTTGAAAACAACAATGTTATCACAGTTATTGATAATTGGTATGATTTATGAAAAATTAAAGTCTTTGCTTTCTTAGCAAGATTTATAGTGAGACCAACTTGGAACTTGGAAACTTGCCCAACCCTTTTATGAGAACTTGTATTTGCATTGCTAACAGTCTTATAATGACCTTTTCTTTTGGGGAAATGAAGGTATTTTATAAGAAGGATGTAGGAGCTGGCACAGCTGTAAAAGAGACTCCAGAGATTGAAAGAGTAAAAAGAAATCAACAGAATATTAGTTCGGTAAGTGCTATTAACATTAATTATTCTTATGTGAGTAAATGGTGGACAATTTCTTTTTTTTATCTTGTTTACTAAAAATTCTACATTTTCATATCATGCATCTCATTAAGATAGTACTCCACTGGGTTTTGGATGTGGAGCTCGATTCTAGTAGAAAGAGAGCTCATCTCTAGTCTAGTTCTTCAATGTCCAAAAGTAGAGTTTCTAACTGAAGCATTATGAAAAATAGGAAAAACTTATAACTAAATATTTGTGGAAAGCGTTTTGTCTTCAATGGGTGAGAAACATGAGATGTATCTTCTGATATGACAGACTGAACAGCAGTTGTATTTGCAATTTAGAAAAATACCATATGACAAAACAGAAAATCTGTAGCCTTCTGGTAGAGTCTGCATGCGTCGTGTAGGACTTGATACAGTTTGCATGTCAAGAAGAGGAAAATTAGGGCCAGACTTGAGCTATGTGAAAAGGTGGAGTTTGTGCCTCTTTACATGCTGATGACAAGTTCATCTGTGGATCTGATGAGATTGGTTTTGAATTCATATTTTTTATTTATGGATGCCCCATGTCTTTGGCACTTTACTGAGCAACTAAAAATAAAATATAAAAATGGATAACATTCTCTTCTGATAAATAAAAACTTGTAAAAAAGCAGAAAAATGACTGCCAAGCAAGAAAACCCTTTTACCTGTATTGTTCACTTGTTTGTTATATTTGGGAATCCTCTGGGGCCATTTTTATATTTGTGACATGACTTTTCTGATGATTAGATGCTTTTTAAAAAGTAAAATTGGAAAGTAATATATAGACATGACATTAGGTTGTGTTTAAATATTAGTTGAAATCTAAATTAGGGCCTCTGGACACCTAGTCTGCTAGAATTTCCTTGATTACTGAGCAGTGTTAAACACTGCATAGCCCATCAAAGTAAGGCCAGGTTAGGAATTTCCATAAAATTTTGAAAAGCTTGTATTTTACTTTGAATTTTTCTCTGCACCATCCATCACTTTTCATCTGGTGATTTTGAGTCACAATGCAAGATATCATGTGTCCTAAATCCTGAAATGGTATTTCTGGTGGGAAAGCTGTTGATATATTTCATTTGTGGGTGGGTTTATTTTTTTTCTCTCCTTTGTTTGTTTGTTTTTTGATTTCCAGTTATGCATTTATTTCAAGAGTAGCATCACACACACACACACACACACACACACACACACTCTTAGATGTGGCCTTGCTCTAATGTTTTTTCACAATACCTTTCAAAGTGCAATGGGAAAATAATGTGCCGTGTTATTGCTGGTTTAGAAATTCTAAACAGTGGTGAAGAGGAGAAAATGAAGGTTGATCAGTATGCTAGTAAACACACTTGAACAAAAATGTACCAAGAGAAACACAAAATACATTAGTGCTATAGTGGTCTGATGGAAGTAGTAAGGTATTTTATTACATGTAGTGTACTTGAAATTACTTTAGATCTTGTATAATATTTATTAGAAGTGTAGAATGCCAAATGTAAAGAAAATGTGCAGGAATGTTTCAAATTATGTGTCAGCAAGAGGGAAATTATATTGTGCAGTAAGAGGGAAATTATATTGTGTAATTTACAGGAGTCCCAAAGGAAGGGTAAATTACACCAATTTTGAATCCATTAGATTTAAACATTTTACACATATCTTTGGATTTAGCCAGAAGAACTTAGGACAGCTTTATAACTATTTTCTGACCTAAATGAAACTCTGGGATGTGAAGCAAATTTGCAGTGAAAGAAACTCCAGAACACCAAACCAAAATAACACTCACTGTACAACCAACCACACAAAAAAAGTCTGTTGAATCATGTTCTGAAAGTGATCAGATTTTTCCAGGTTACGTATATAGGAGGCAAAGATCAGAATGGTCTGTTTTCAAATGCTAAAAACCAAGGTGGTGACAGCCAAGGAGGTTGAGCTCATCTCACCTGTTGTGATGATTCATTTGGAAGAAGCAGCTTTCTAAACAGTTGGAGTCCAGATCTCACAGAACTTTCAAAGTAAGCAACAGACCCATGGACTGTAGCTGAATCTGAACTGAGAAGCTACAAATAACTAAGAAATTTTTAAAAGCTCGTTTATATTGTAGGGCATGCAGGGTTGGACACAGCACTGGGAAGAAGGCTATCAGAAGATTCTGGTTGTGTTTTTGTTTGTGTGAAATCCATGAGGAAACCCCTGTGGTATGTCACTCAACACCACAAAGCTGGGATCTGGTTAAAACTCAAGTAATGGACATTTTGAAGCATTTTAAGGACTAGTAACACTGCCAATTCTTAAACTTACCTAATAGTCTCTATTAAAAGATACTTTTTTCCAATGCTTTAGTATTTTTGCCAGTCCTGGACTGTCTGGACTGAAATTTTCCGTGCTTTAGGCTGTTTTGTTTTATTTATTTACAAACTTCAGTGAAAGTTGCTTCCAAGAATGAGCTTAGAGAAAAACAAGTTGTTTTGTCTGTATTAAGAAATGGAGCACTCTCATAGAGTACCATGTCTTGGAGAAGAAAGTTGAAAATTAAATGTTGCAAAAGCAACAATAAATATGTGACGAGATCTTTGAAAGCATCATTATCCAAACATCTGCATTCTCACTTATGTGTCTGCATCTGTTTTTCGAGAACTTGAATGAAAGTTTGAAGTCATACACCCTTTTAGGAACTCATTTGTGAAATGTTGGGTTTCTGAAATGGACTGGTAGACTCTATAGCAAGATAATAGCAAGACCAAGTCATTGTCAAAATGATGCAATTCTCCAAGTAGTATATGCAGCATCCCAATCATCATGAAGATAACCACAATCCCATGTGATATGCATTTCTGCTGTGTTTTAGGACACTAGGGATATTATATGCACTTTCTATGCATTGCATCAAACAAGATGCATTAGAGTCCCTAGCAGCCTGTTTAAGAAATTAAATATAGCTCTTCCTTTTCAGGTCAGTGGTGTTTGCAGATGTGGTCTAGCTGTGCAAGGGAGAGATTATAAACTGTTATTGTGTTTTAGTGCCTTCTTTAAATTGCTAATATTTTGAAATATCTATTCTGCAGATTAAATACAAGGAAGAAATCCAGCGCGCAACAACTATTTCTGATCCACCAGAACTAAGGAGGGTCAAGGAAAATCAGAAGAATATTAGCAATGTGTGCCCCATTTTCATTGCTTCTCTCCGCTGTATTAAATGTTTTTGTATCTCAGTGAATATGTCTGTGGTGTTTGTGCTAGTTTCTCTTTGTCCACAATGACTAACTTAATCAATTAATGGTAAAATGAAAACTCCTTAGCTTTACACTTTGATTAACAATGAGAGTGAGGTATTCCTGTTGAAATATCAGTTGTGTGTGTTTGAAACAGAATGGCAAAAGGGTGAGTACTAAGTATTGTGTGGAAAGATGTGAGTGATTATTAAGGAAGGGTATTTTCCATCCAAATGCAGTGTGCTCTTTAATGATGTGTAGCACACTGTTGTATTTCTATTACTCAAAAGTCTCTGTTGTAATGTCTTCTGACATGTTTACTAGGTTCAATACAAAGAACAGCTCTGCAAAGCTACACCTGTGAGTGTCACTCCTGAGATGGAGAGAGTCAAGAGGAATCAAGAGAATGTCAGCATGGGAAGTTGCTCTCGTTTAATCCTTTGTATAATTTTTGGGTACACCAGAGGAGTACAAAGTTCTTCCTCCAGAAACTGTGCCTTTTCTCTAGTTGGGGGAAACTAATGTATTGTCATATGCTGGAATTCAAGTAATGGAATTACTTGAAAACCCTCTTTTAGGAAGCAACTGTGAAAAGGTATTGCTTGGTTTGGGAAATGGCACATGAAGCATCACATATTTGATTGAAGAAATGCTGTAATGTTTTGAGATCTTATTCTCTGCCTTGGATATTTGCAGGAAATCTTGGCTTTAGTGTCTGTTTCCAGATCTGTTTTACATTTCTTTTCTTGCAAAAAATTACCTTCAGTTGTACTTAGACTTCTGCTCTCTTACCTGTCTCTTTCTGGTTCCTCAGTAACCTTCCTATCAGAGTTTAGTATTTAATAGCTGACCAAACCATTAGAAAGTCATACGATTTGCGGAGCACAGAGAAGAAGGCAAGGACTTTTGGAGCATGCTACTGCCTGCCTGCATTGATGAGGATGTACCCTGTTAATGGGTCTTTGGGAGACCAGCTGTTCTCCTCACTGAGCGCTGCAATGAGCAGCCTTATTTCATAGGTCTTCAAATAGCTACAGTGTTTCCCTGGGGTGTTTTCTGCCACATTCACCAAAATTAATTTTGAGTCACAATTGTCGAGAATTCTGTCCCTCTAACCTAACTCCTGGATTTTTGTTGATAAACCTAGCTCTCCTAAAATGCATTCTGTTCAAACAAACCTGCTTTCCCAAGTGATTCAAGCCAGTCTGTATAGTTTTTTTATTCACATCATTGTTTACTTTTCACCAATTTCTATGTTGTGCAAATTTCACTGGAAAGTTTGAATTCTCTTCAGGTCACTGGGATAGCTTTGGATGAAGATTCTTAAACTTCAACCATTTCTGGAAACATTAATTCTTGAATAATCAATTTACCTTTACAAATGTCAGTTTGCAAGTTTAATCCATTTGAAAGCTTACCATTATTTTTTAAAGACATTAATTTTTCAATTGGAATATATTGATGTGAACAGGCCCAAACTGTGTTGTGTTGGAAGACAACTGGTCGAGCAATAAGTGCATTACTTCCACAGCATAATGTATCTGCACACAGCATAATGTATCTGTTATCCTTATCACACAAACCCAAGAGCTTATTAAAAAAAAAAAGTTTTGTATGGAAACATTAATTTTCCATAAACTTATATGGATTGGCATAAATCTCTTGCCAGAATCTCTTACTAGAAGTTTACTACATCTGACTTCTCAGCATTTGGGGCCAGTGTTAACATTAGACTGATTGGTCCATCAATGCCACATCCTATTCTTTATCCACTTTAGATGCTGATCCAGCCTTGGGTATGCATTTGGTTAATGCATGGTTGCTACAAGTGTTTTGTTAAAAAGTGTTGAGGGATATTCCTACAGTACATTTAAATAAATGCATGGTGAAATTTAGGCTGGATTCCACTGGCAGTTGTCTGATGTATTGCACCCTCTGTTTTTAATCACCTCTGAATATGTAAAGTTTACAGCATAGATGGGAACCTTATCGAATCTCTATGTCTTGACAATTATACATTTGCAGTGGACCTTGCTGAAGTTCAGTTTTTCATGTGCTCTGCTTGACTTTACTGCATTATTCATGGCTTAACCCCATTGCAAATATGAGATATTTCTCTGTGCAGCCAAGGACAGTCTAGTAAATTTTACGATGCTGTGTATGTATGTATATATATATATATCTCCACAGAAATACATTAATATGCACCCTATACAGAAAAAAAAAAAAAAAGCAAGGTTATGTTTCAAAAATCAAGTTTGATAAACTTTAACAAACTTCAAATTCATTTTAGTTTTTCATTTGTTTCCTGGATGACCTTTTAAATCATGCATTTTAATATAAAATAATGGGATATTGCTTTAGCTGAAATAGTATGTACCATTTTATTCTGTTAAATAATAGGTTCACTACAGAGAGCAGCCTGGCAAAGCTACTGCTGTGAGTGTCACTCCTGAGATAGAGAGAGTCAGGAAGAATCAAGATAACATCAGCTCGGCAAGTTGTTTGAATCATTTTGTCATTTAGATTTTCAGTCATTGTAGAAATATAATGTGAATATGTTTTCCATTTACATTTGTATGTCAAAGGAATCCAACTGCATCATTCAATGAAAAGATACTGTTTTTATTCTTTGAGTACATGCACATATGTGCAACAAACATATTCACACTTGCCTGATTATTTTTGCAAAAAAGTAAGTGGTCGTGCCAGTATTTCTCAAGGTGAGAGTCACTAGAGGTCAGTAATTCTTTCAAGAATCTTTGTTTCTTGTAACTGAATTTTCATTGCTAGATTGCAGGAGTGAATTGCAGTAAAGATCAAAGGAAATGAGAATTTAACTTCAGTGCAAATATATATATTTTTTGGCTTTTATGAGAATAGAATTTAATTGCCGCTACAGCAGTGTAAGAAGCAGGAGACAATTTTGTTAAGAAGCAAGGAAGAAGACAAAACAGCATGGTGAAGTAAAGGATCAGACCAGTTATGTTACAGTCTATGTCCTCAACACTGGAAAAACATCAGTGACAAAGCTGTTGCTATGGTAAATAGAAGTTTCAGGCAGAAAGACTGTGTCAAGCTGGCAGAAGAGAACTAAAAGTATTGAACACTTCAGAACTGAGTTGTAGGAGTGAAAAGTAAAGTAGGTTGGATTTGCCAGAGGATTTGTCTAAGGACAAAGAAACAGAATCTGACATTGTAACTGTACTTATCTTAAGTACTTTCTTAAAATGATAACAAATATTTACCAAAGTCAATTAGTTTTGAGGTCCGTGGTTGAAAATAAGAGGAAAACTTCACAACAATTTTAGACTTTAAATAATTTTTTAATTTGGAAATTGAAATGCTTTTTACCAAGTGACTTCTTCACTCTGTTTCTCAAGATTTACAGGGAAAAATACTCCTATGTTTATGAGCATGGTGAAAACCAAGCTATGTTGACTGTAATTATTCAGAAAATGCCTTATATTCAAAAGCATATGTAACTGAATATATTTTCTAAAAAACCCCCCTATTTAATACAGAAAGGTTTGGAGAATATGCAGTACCACATATTTTTGTTTCGCTGTACATTACTTCAAGCTTACATGTAAAACACAGACAAGACTCTTGTTTTCGTAGGTATATTTTCTTTACTAATATGTAATCTTAAGGAGGGTCAGACAGTTTCAATGCATGGTTTCTCGTATCACAACTGCATGTTGAAGTAGATTTGCAGAACTCATCTGAGAAGGAGCACTTGAAATGTGAATGCACACGTAAATCCAAAATATTTGTTAACACTCCATGGTCACAATGTAACGTAGGAGCCAAGCGAGACCATTAGTAGAAGAATTCAATGAGCCAGAAGAAACTAATAGTGCTCACTCCAGAACCAATAAGTAGGATGAAATATTTTATTATTTTAGAATTTTGAGTGTCTCTACTAATCTGTAAAATGCTACAGAATAAGCCAATCAGAAGAAATGTGACATAGGAGGTTCTGTACTTACTGATACACAAAAACAGAGCCCAAATGTTCTTTTTGAAAACAGCACATTCAGATTTTTCCCAGACATGTTGCTTTTGTGCTGCTAGTAAAAACTAGGTATTGAACAGGAGTAAGAAGGCTTCCAAAGGATTAATCTGCTTGTAAGAGTTAAATTCCCTCGGATTCTGAGGTAATCCCATCCTGGAAGCAGACTGAGGGCAGACTCTGGGTCTATCTAGGTAATAAGAGGGTAGCTTATCATCAGCCATTACAAATATGTTTAAAGATGTCCAAGTCACTGTGGTGTTTTCTTACTATTTGTCTTATTTTTCAGTTGGTAAATGAATTATTTCACTTACATAATTTAAACAGTCATGAATTTCAGCTTTTGGATAAATACTTTCTTTTGAGTAAGTGATTGGTGGAATAAATGTGCCTTTTGGCCTTACCAATATACTAGCTCATCTGTATCTTCCCTGTGAAATAATTTGCTAATAAATGAATGTAAAGAGAGAAACAAGAAAACTGTTAGACATTTGGATTTGAAGGGGGTACTGTTGTGTGGTGTGATTCTCACCATCCTGTCTATTGTAAACAAAAAAATCACACGTGCTGTTGTTCCTGTTTTGCAGGTCAAGTACAGCAGTGATCAGAGGCAGATGAAAGGTAGATGTAGTGTGCTTCTAGACACACCTGAGCTAAGGCATGTCAAAGAAACACAAAACAACATCTCAATGGTAGGGTACTTTCTTCCTATAACTAGAGCATACTAAGGAATGGCACTTGACTTCCACTGGAGTTTGCCTTCCAATAATATAGGTAACTAATGAAACTCTCTCCTCAAGTATGGAAGGAATATTTTCTTATGCCTGTAGACGGAGTGTTTGCTAACTGCATATGAATGTAATGAACATTTTCAAAATACTAATAAACAGTTTTCTAACAGCTAAATGTCTCTTCTTTTGGGTTTTTTTCCTTAAAAATATACACATCTCATTTGAGCATCACAATTTCACTGGATCAGGTGACACACTTCACCTTGTGCCTGTGCACGTTCCTGGTTTCTGTGTGACTTTGGTTCTTGGAATGAGTTGTTTGGTGTGCCTTGGCTTGTGTGAGAATGTTTGTCAATTTAATTCTTTGATGATTAAGATTATTTAAAAAGTAAATATGCATAATCAGCAGTACTACCTTTATAACTCTTACTAATACTGGAGTTTTGTTCCAACACTTGGTGCTGTCACACTTTCTACTCTAATGTCCTTGTTTTTAATTTTTCTTTTGAAAAGTAGGCTGTTTAGAATAACTTGTTCTTTCTGAAAACCCATGTTTAAAGCCAGTTGGCATATGATAAAACAAAAGAGCAAACCCCCACCTCTTTTATGAAACTGTGCATGTAGTCAAAATTCTCAGTGAATAAAAATACTTGAGTTCTTTAGAGAAGGCAGGGTTTTTTGTGTCCTGTGTGACTTTTAGATAATGCTTTGCTACTTGAGCTAATGCTTAATTTAGTGTCAATGGTAAAGAAAATTTGATAATAAGATATCAGGAAATCAAGTTAGGGTAATAGAAGAGACGTGGCTGGCCATCCAGTCTATGTCATGTACCAATTCTATTATGGTGAAAGTCAAAGAATAGAAGTGCCTCATAAAAAAACGTATATGCATTCCTGCATAGAATAACTGTTTGCTGTCAGTCGATGCTTGGGGAAAAATGTAATTCTCTTTGTTTTCCTAGGTAAAATACCATGAAGATTTTGAGAAGACAAAGGGCAGAGGCTTCACCCCAGTGGTAGATGATCCTATAACAGAGCGTGTACGGAAAAACACCCAAATTGTGAGTGATGCGGCATATAAAGGTGTGCATCCACATATTGTTGAAATGGATAGAAGACCTGGAATAATTGTTGGTAAGTTGTTAAATACTGTTGCTCTTGAAGGCACTGTAGGGAAGATAAAAGCCTCCGCTTGTGTTCTCCAGATTTTGTTTTCACGCTTTTCTCACCATGAAATTTGTGGTGAACTACTGGTTCCATACCAGCCTCCAGTGAAGTAATAATGAGAGTTAATGGGAGACACATTGTCATTTGCTCTGTAATTTTTTGGGTTTTTTTTAAAATATGGGTAGTCATTGCTATTACTTCAAATTTGAATTTTGACTCTCTAAGGAAAGCAAAAATATTTGAAATAATCTTAATTTTGCACAGAAGAAAGATGATTCTGTGATTCTGTGATTCTCCAAGATTTCAATGTTTAAGTATTGCAGGTCAGTTTGAGATTTCTCTTTCTGTCAGTCAGTAGTTTCTCCTGAGCTGCACATATCCATTTACCTCTTGTTTTAGAATTTCACACAGCTTTAAAAATATCTCAAGGTGTAATTCATCAGTAACTGATTAGATCTCTGGTAAACCAAGAACCAGTGTTCAGAAGTGATGTTCTAAAAGGTGGCCCAAGATAATCAGGTGTTCAAGGGTAGAATACAGAATAGATTTGTATGTAAAGACAGACATTTCATTAAGATATTATTTGGGGTATTCACAAAGAAATCTATTTAAAAATCAAAGTAGATATTAGAAAGTGCTTAAAAGTTAGCAAGTCTGCTATGGTTAAGGGAATGGCAGCCTGATTTCTTTTATTTCTCATTTCCTTTTCTTCTGGAGTGTCCCTTTTCTGGTTTGCGGTGCTTTACAACTGCATAGACCCCAGAGGATCTGTGCACAGAAATACGTGCTGAGATAGCGTTCCAAAGTCCTTCATACATAGTAATAACAGCAAGGTTGACTTTAAGTTTACCTCTCAAAACCCAGAGAAATTGCAGGTGAAATGGACTAATTGGTGGGTTGTATAGTCCATCCTCCTACCTAAAGCAAGGTTAACTATATAATTCCTGGCAGATGCTTTTTCAATCTTTTCCTTAAAGTCTCCAGGTGAATCTCCCCCACATAAAGGAAGCGCATTTCTTTCCTTTCTCTGTAGCCACCTTTTGTCTGTAGCTACAGCCTTGTATCAGAAGGGATTTCTCAAATGTGAGTGCTTAGAGATCTCTGCCTGGGGAAGGTACTGATGATTTTCCATCACTACGCACTTCCATGGCTAAAAGTGGTGCAGCCAAAGAAGAAAAGCTCCTGCAGAACTGCAGTGTAATATGTAGTTTGCAATACGCTGTTTAGTGCACGCGTCAAACCTCCTTCTCTGTGCTGCATTGTTTGTGTGCTGTGGCCCTATGTGAGAATCACGTGTGCAATCCTACATTCAACAGCTGAAGGCTTGTTAGCACAAGCAGATTCAGATTAAGAACATCCCTGAGATGAGTTCTTGAGTTCTAAGTAAGTGAAATATTAGTACTATTTATCATCTTAAAAAGCACACAGAAATTCTTAATCTCCCTTGCCTGCCAAACAGTAAAAATAGTACAATTATTTAAAGAAAAAAGGCTATGACAAACCTGTGATATTTCAGCTAGTGCTTTTCAGAGAACTGTGATTATAATACCTACTTGTTTGAAAAGAAGCAATGAGCTCCCTGCTCATGGAATGTCCTTGGCAGCTCGAAAAAAAAAATAAAAAAATTGCAAACTGAAAAACACATCTATGACTCTCATGAGTTTTCTTCCTAGCTGATAATTGTTCAGCCAGCTAGAGTTAGTACCTCTGTGTTGAGTATACATATCTCTGATTGATTTTTAATGGATTTTTGGTGAAGCTGTAGCAACCTTTTCAAATGCCTGATTGCTAAAATAATGCCTCTGCTTTGGCAAATAGGCACTAGTTTTAACCATGTTAAACCTATTATAAACTCATCAAAAGAAATTGATATGACAGTTTTGGATCTCTTACTAAAAAGGATCCACAATTCTCACATGAATATAATCATATTTTAACTTGGCAAAAGTAACCAGGGAGTTAAAATTGATTTGTGTTATAAATTGCCAAGATTCTGATTCTATGTATGTTATTTCAGGTTACAGAGATGGATGAAATCAATACAAATCAATGGCTGTTGCACTGGTGCTGCCATGAAGCCATACTTATTACATTTTTACTTACTAAGGCATGCAAACAGGAAAAGTTGGGCATTCAGCAATTCCCCCAGCCCTCTCGTGCCTGTCAGTCCTTTATGTAGTTGCATAATTTATCACCATTAGGTCTAACACATAGTTTATCAAAAGATTTTGTGTTGGCTTTAATTCATCTTGGGAAGAAGGAGTTAGCACTACACCTCACCTTATGGGAGTTGCAGTAGATAATGTATAATGAACATACATTGAATGTATTCTGAAACCATGGGATTTATTTTGTTAGCTCTGTCTGTTATTTCCATTGCTTCTAAGCTATTAATCATTTGAAACATGACATATTTGGGGTCCTCACAGTCCTGCTTTACCTACCAACCCATTACTTATCTTGGTACCACTCAAACCAGTTCAAAAAAAATAAAGTTGGAAAGACAACTTTTTCCTACTTCCCATGCATTGAGTAAATGTTGCAGACAGATCTGTCCAAGGAGAAAACCCCCAGTAAAAGGTGTGATCTGGTAGATTTGTGCTTTGAGTGATTGTACTTTCCATCAAGGTTTTATTTGAAACTGGTGTGAAGAGATTAAATGATTATTTTATTTTAGAATAGCAGATATCATAGAAGCATTTAGATTGGAAAAGAACTTTAGGATCATCACGTCCAACCATTAAACTACCACTGCCAAGGCCACCACTAAACTGTGTCCCCAAGCACCATGTCAGTACATCTTTTAAGTATCTCCAGGGTTGGTGGTTCAACCACTTCCATGTGCAGCCTGTTCCAGTGCTTCATAACCCTTTCAATGAAGAATTTTTTCCTAATATCCAATGTAAACCTCCCATGGCACAACTTGGGGCCATTTTCTTTCATCCTGTCACTTGCTACCTGGCAGAAGAGATCTACTCCCACCTTGCTGCAATCTCCTTTCAGGTAGTTGTAGAGAGTGGTAAGATCTCCCTTGAGCCTCCTTTTCTTCAGGTTGAAAACCCCCAGCTTCCTCAGCTGCTCCTCATTAGACTTGTGCTCCAGACCCTTCACCAGCTCCATTGCCCTTCCCTGGACGTGTTCTGCACCTGCATGTCTTGTAGTGAGGGGCCCAAAACTGAGCATGGTACTCAAGGCGTGGCCTCAGGAGTGGTGAGTACAGGGAGGGCAATCACTGCCCTGGTCCTGCTGGCCTCACTGTGGCTGACACAGGCCAGGATGCCATTGGCCTTCTTGGCCACCTGGGCACACCCTGGCTCATGTTCAGCTGCTGTGGACCAGCACCCTCAGGTCCTTTCCTGCTGGGCAGCTTCCCAGCCACTGCCCCCAGCCTGTAGTGCTGCCTGGGGTTGTTGTGACCCAAGGGCAGGACCTGGCACTTCCCCATGTTGAACCTCATACCATTGGCCTTGGCCCATCAATCCAGCCTGTCCAGATCCCTCTGTAGAGCCTTTCTACCCTCAAGCATATCAACTCTTCTGCCCACATTAATTGTATATATTAAATTGATGTGAGTAGATCAAGAATTTACACTGTATCTGCCTTTGCATTTATTATAAGCCTCCTCGTAAGTTGTACAATGCTGCAATTAGTTGTCATAAGTTTATTAAAAATGGTTGAATCTGTATTTGCTTTTCTGCTGTGATTTTAACTTAGTCTGATATGAAATTAATTGTATCTTATGGACTCTTTTTGTTTTCAATATCCTGTTGAGATGCGATTTTGAGAGATCTTAATAACTTGAATGTATGAATTAAAGCTGAAGATGTGATGATTACTCCTTTATTGAATCCATACACTGAATTCCAGAAATGTTTTTCAGTAGTGGGCTAGTGGATCAACTGTATGTCTGTGTCCCAGGAAACTTAATTTGGAAGACAGAGGAAATTACTAGTTAAGATCAAGTGTGGGCTTCATTTTACCCAGCTGTAGATGTCTAAAGGGTAGATTTCTACAGCTGAATTTGTCACCTTAGTCCATTTTTTATATTAAGAAAGATGGGTACTTTTGAGTTTATGTGAATTGAGAAATTGGTGGAAATTTATTTTGGACAAGATGAACTATGACCCTGATTCACTAATTAGGCTGACATGATCTCTCTGTATTCAAAGGAGGGTCTGTAGTGCCTCTGTCAGCTATATACTGCCAACTATCAGTTGTAGGGGTATATACTGCAAATCTCCATGGAGTAAGGGTGCACTTGGTCAACTGGGAAAATACTCTTGTAGCTCTGATGATTTTGGTTCTGCTACTGGAAAAGAGCTCTGGTATGTGATGCTTAAATTGTTGCCGTTTATTTAGATTTAAGAAAATACTATGGGCAAGTTTAGAAAAAGAAAAAAAACAATGGAGCAAAAGTCTCCTTTATGTAAACTCTCCTTTATATAATGTCAAAGCTTAATATCAATGCATAACGTTTTTTTTAAGCAGGAAATTAATGCTTTCTGATCTTTTCAGGTGAATATCTAGATATTTTGGTTAATTGCTAGATGAAGGAAGTTGATTGCTGATTGCTAAAGCTCATTCCTTTCATGCTTTTCCTTCCTTTGTTGTTTGTCTGTCTTATAATTTCTGTGCTTTGGAAAAAGATCTTAAAGTTTGGCGCACAGATCCTGGCTCCATCTTCGACATTGATCCTCTGGAGGACAATATTCAGTCTAGGAGTCTGCATATGCTTTCTGGTATTGCTTATATCCTGACTTTTCCACAATCCAGCTCTTTATGTTTTTGAAACTAAGTTGATACAGTAAATTTTCAGGTCAATGTGCCAGCCATATGTTTTATAAGTATGCTTTCATATATATTTATAACTGCAGTAGTTTAAAAGCAGTGTTTTATAGGAACTTCAGCTGTAATCACATGTGCAGATAAGAAATAGTGGAATAAATCTTATCCTAAACAAGTTATTCATGCCACTTACAAGTAGACACTTAAAAGCATTGACTTACTTTGTCCTCACTATTCAAATAGATGGATCTTATGAAATTTAAGAGTTATAGAAAGTGGCCTATTTATGAAATTGGTTTTTTTATGCACATTTTCCCTATGTGGCGTACAATATTATGCTATTATTTGCAACTCCAAGGTGTTCATAATTTAAGAATTGATGGAGAAGGAGAGAAGGTAATGCAAAAACTGGCAGCAGTGTTTTGGCTTTACAAGTTTATAATTTTTTTCCCCGGCCTATAAGTGTTTCTTTTGAATGTTTAGTTTTGCACATGTATTTTCTTTGCTACTGATAGTGGAACTTTAAACATTCTATTGAGAAATATACAGAAGTATTTCCACATGCACTTGTATTCATTTTGGGATAAAGGAACACTTGAATTTTCCACTGGAAATTTTTATATGCTTCATCTTCATCCCCTTTCTTTCTGGTATCTCAATCCTACCTTTTATTTCTGCAATTCTTTTAAAGCAAAGAACAAGTTTAGTTGTATCAGATTTTGAAGCAAGCATTGGACTAATGGTGCTCAAAATGGATACAAATTTGTGAAGAATTCACAGTGTATAAATAGCAATGTTACAAGTGGTTAGGTTTATGTTGTTGCTTGTCTTTGCACTCCTATAATCTATTTACTGTGATATTCTTTATTTCTTTCTACCCTTGTAGAAAGAGCAAGCCGTTACAGTAAGCAGTACTTACGTTCTACCAGTTTGGGAGATTATAAATCAGATGGCTCTGACACGAACCCTACCTTTTCTTACTGCAGTGAGATAACAAGGCCATCTGATGAAGGAGGTATCCCTTATTCCCACTTTTTTCACTAATGACACTATTGCAGTGTGTTGAGACCTCACAGGCCTGTATTAACTCCATATCCTTCTGTAGTCACAAGTGGAAACTGTGTGAGCTATTGCCTGATTGATTAAGAAAGCGAAGCAAAAGTGCACAGTTTCTTGCATGCCATATTGCTTTATTGTGAATTCTTTCACCACTTTTGATAATGTTGTTGGTCCAAAAGCATTTACAGTGCTTAAAAGCTGTGTTGTGTTTTCTACAAAGCATACATGAATCTTCTTTTATTCTTTCTCTTGAATGGCACAATGTAACTGAATGAAATACACCTCTAACCAGAAAAAAAATGAATTTACCGTGTACTTTTCAGTGGACAAATCAAGCTTATTGTAGTATTTTAGTGACTAAACTACTTATTCCCATATTCAACTGTGCAGGTGCTTGTGGCTCTCTGTTTTCATCCTATAAAAACACCCCAAACCCAACAAATTTTATCAACTGTGCTCTTTTCACATATGAAAATTTTCTCATCCTCTCAGTGGTTTGAGAATCAGGGTCAACATTCAGCTGGGAAGCTTATATATCATATATATTGTTTAATATGGATTGGCATTAGAATACTTTGACACCACATTCTCAGGAGCAAAACCATGTTATGCATCTGTTTCATGCCACAGATTAGAAGAAAATTTATGAAATTTATGATGAACAAGGGCCTAGTCATCCTGGTGGCATTACAATATGTATTAGACTTGACTGAGGGATTGTAAATATTCAGAAACCTTGCGCTCTAAACAGATACTTTTTAAAAACAGTAATTTCTACTTCTCAGTTATGAAAGAAGATGCATTGAAAAGGTTATCCAAAGCGTGATGAATTTCTTTCTTTTTTATCAAGAAGGTGTTGGAAAAAAGATATTATTACCATTTAGTTGCTTGGCATCTTTAATTACCCATGCTTTTAGAAGGTTTTAAGGCATCTTAATTTTAGACTGTGCCTGTTTGTGTTCTCCCACTCACTGGAATAGTATGCTGCTGCTGTGGCTAGTGCTTATGTGTTGTGTTAGGTGCCTTGTAGACACGTACAAGCAGCCCTGATTAAGAATGGGCAAGGAAGACAGTGTTCAGACTGAAGTAGTGACTCTACAAAGAGAGAAACATTTCTTTGACAGAAATGTATTGCTGTATATCATGTCTGACCATCTTTATTTCATATTTTGAGTACATTCCCAACTCTTTTAACAGATGATAGTAATAATGCACATAATGCTGTTTTTTGTCTCTTCCTGTATTGATGCAAAGTGGGCTTCACAGTCCAGTGCATATTGCCTGTCTATAGTTGTTCTGATCTTTTTAGGCACTATTCCAAGCCATTTTAATGTTGCTTTGTTAGCTTGATTTGATGTTTACCAGATATTTTTTATTACTTGCCGTATTAAGAAGAGGAAATGGGCTTTATTTTCCTGCTTGTTTTGGCACTAGTAAGCTTGCTTTTTGTGGCTCTACTTAAATGTATTGTTGTGGTGTTGTGTTGAATAAATCCTTGCCAAGATCAACATATTTTAGCAAGAGGTTGTTTCCATTTTCTCCCAGCTGGCTAGCCAGGGTTCGAGCAGTTGTAGGCAGTTCCCTTTGCAGGGGAGGAATAAATGCCAGAGCTAAGTAATTTGACATAATCCTAATGATTTACAAGAAAATGTCATTTTTTTTTCTGTGTACATAATCAGAAGTAAACAGCAGAAAATAACATCTTTGGTCAAAAATACCAACCTTTTTCATGACAGTATCCCATGCAAAATGTCATTTAGCACATAGCCACAAGGCAAGTTTGCCCACAACCTTTTTGCAGTGTCGCTTATGGCATACCACAGTAAATGAGAACCAAATCCTTTTTGCTGAAATTTCCTGACTGTTTCTCATGGAGTTTGTAATTTTAAATCTAGCAGAGTTTCTCAATGACCGTTGTTCAATCTGACGGCGTGACAACATCAAAACAGTTGGAGACCTGTGACCAGTTTTACAGTCTCTGAGTGTCTGGCCTTGTCTCATCACCTTTCAGATATTTCTACATTGTTCAATTACTAGTTTATTCTGGATGCTTTTACGGATATTTGGCCCACAATTCAAGTCTTCCACTGCCAGTGCCGATGGAATTGTTCCTTAACTACGGCTTTCCAGCCTTTAGCTGGGTCCCTGACTTTATACCACATGTTAAAGTCTTATTCAGATCTAAATAACTCTTTTTTGTCTTTGGAGAATTTAAGTAACAACATCACAGGGAGACTGCTAACATTGTTCACAGGAATTACTTTTTCCAGTTTGATTCCCTGACCATTATTTTGGCTGATGATGTTGAGCTGAGCCACGTGTGCCTCCCAGGGAGCTTTCTCTACAAAATCAGTAGATTTTTGCATGATGTAAGTCTGGGAAATTCCCTGTTCTCCCTTTTAGAGTATTACAGGTAAAATTGGTTAGGAAGCAATCGTTAACATTTTCCAGCAAGCTTAATGAAGGTCATGAACTTTCATTTCAATATGCTTTTTGAAATTACTTTTCAGCTTTGTGTGTCTTTTGTACAGCTTCTTCCTGTGAGTATTTTTCAAGGTTGACTTTATTATTTCATGATATCATTGAGTTTTTTTGCCAAACTGGACAGAAGGTGTTGCACTTGAGCTTCTCAGTCTTCCTAAATGCTTTGTAATTAGTTACTGTGTAAAAAAGATTACCTTTTCCCCTGCAAGCCATTCTGTAGGACTTTGCAGAAACACTAGGGTGCCATATTTTTTTCAAAATTCTCAGTTGTAGTGAGTAGTTATTTTAAGCTTGGCTAGAGAGGAACAGAAGATAACAATTACTCTCATTTAGTCCTGCTTTTAACCCTGATGTCACACTTCTTGGACATGGAACTATTCACTTTTGGAAAGGTTTTTCAGATTATTTTCTTCAGAAAGAGAAGTTCAGATATATGGATGTCAGATTTATTTTTCTTTATAAAGACAGATCAGGCAGTTTTTCTCCCACAGAACACTACAAAAAAGCAGAAAAGTTCCTTTTTCTTTCAATTCTGGTCTTTCTAGGCAGCTTTGTGTCTGAGAAATGTCTCAACTGTAGTGTTTTGGGGTGGATTTTTTAGTTTCTTTATAAAATCTTTTCTCTCTGTCCTGATTTTTTTGTGCAGTATTGTACACTGGTTTTCTCCCAATTCTTTTCACAGTCACTTTCTTGCTCCCCTTCCTTCCCTACCAGTAAAGTTCCATCCTACTGGTTTGCATTCAGACTCCAGTAGATAATGATTTGGTTCATATGGCTCAACACCTCTTCTAGTCTTGCACTGTTTTGGACAGTTGTATTTTGACCATCTATTCAGGAAGAAGATGAATGTCTTTTACATGTAGCTCCCATCTACATATGGTTACAGAGTTTTTGACAGCAAATGAGCCCTGGCACTGCCACTGGGGCTACCATTTTTATCATTCTCTTTTGTGACAGTCTTTGACTCATGTTGAGGTGAAGAACTTCTCTTAGCGTGTTTGCAATGAGAAGACCCATCTGCACTAAAGAGTATCACTGTTATCCTAATTTCACTGTTATTTATTATTTCCCTTTCTCTCCCTCTCTCTCCCCCCCTCCCTCTCTCTCATGATGCAATGATTTTCTTTCATTATATTTCAGTGAAAGTGTTTTCCTTAGCATTCCTCCTTTTCCTTTACTCGTCAAAGTCCTTTTATGCTGCTTGCCTTCAATCCTGTTTCAACTGCAGAATGTTTTCACTTAACTTTCTAATATTTTTCATTCAGTTTTTATTTTAATTATCTTTTAATGTGTTACATCTCTGTGACACTTTCTGTTTAGCTTTCTCTTGTTTTTCTTGGATTTAAATCAGCAGGATTTTATTTAATATTACCAAGTTTTCCATTCAGTCTGAAGGTTTCTACTTAAAAATTATCTTAATGAACGTCCTGCAATGGTTGAATATAATTTTTTTGTTCCTGACACACTCTTTTTATTGTTTTGTTGTTGAAACCTCCAAGGCTGGTTTTCTCCCCTTTTGTTTTGACTTTTCCCATTCTTGTCTTTTATTTCCTCTTAATTTTAAGTTTAATTGGTGTGCATGAGCTTATAGACGTGATATGTAAATTTTTTCCTTTCTGTACATTCAGAATTATTCAGTGTAGTAAAGTGACCCTTTATTCTTATTTTAAATTGTGTGTAGTCTGTAGATGGAGAAAAATAAGAGCTATCAATTCATTTTCAGTTATGGATATATTGTAACTAATGGGAAAAATCATATGATTTCTTGGTTATTTTCTAAGTCATCATTGTATTGTCTTAAAAGCTACATAGAAATCAGTCTGTAGGAGATAGAAATCAGGTTGGGTGTACTCCCAAAAGCACATGCTATATAGGAAACCTTAGTGAACATTAGGACAGAATTTTCAAGTGCCTTTTGTTGCATTTTAAATACAAGTGCTGAAATTTCCTTTATTTGGTTGGAGCCAGTGTGTTACTGGTTGGCCACATTTATGCTATTTGTCCTTGTCTCCTTCAGCTTAAGTTCTTCAGATTCAGTTTGCCTGCTGCCACCAGACAAGTAGTGAGAATTAGCATAAAAAGGCCTTGATTCCAGGTTTAAGGTCTTCCTTTCTTTATTTTAATGAAAAGAATCTATTGCTAACACTCAGGTCTCTTGCTTTGCCTGGAAAGCTACCATTTTATACTCACACTGGCAAGCCAAAAACACAAATTTCAAGAAACCATGAATTCTATTAATATCTTACTGATCTCTTAGTTTCTGTTATCAGCCTTAAAAGTAACCTGTAGATTGCTATGGAAAAACTGCAAATTTGTGTTAGATACTTCGTTGATACTACATAACAAAAAAGAAATCTGGAAAAGATTGGTGCAAACAACGTCTGAGGAATAAATATGGCAAATGGGCATTGCTGACAATTTGACTCCAAAGTCTATGAAGACTGCAGAAAACACAATGCGGCCGTATCTTCCTTTAAGTCTTGAGCCCTTTATATAGCTTGGAGTGGAAGTTTAATCAATGAGAAACACTAAGTCCTTTCATCTCTCTCCCTAGTGGCATGTCCTGCTTGTGTGATATGAGCCTTCTGAAGAAGAAAGGCTCCAGAGCAGCTGAGCCTGCTCTCCTCCCTTTCTCCAAACTCCAGGGGTTATCTTTCTCCTTTCCCCACTGAGGCAGGAACATGTTGTAGGCTATTAGAAGAACTGCTGTTTGAACTGCAGTGTGAGCACAGCCCTGCAAAGAGCAAAGTAGACTTTATGTGTTATTGTGTATCACTGGTGGCAGCCTTGCCCTATGTACCAGCTCATGGAAAGAGCTTTCTCCGCCAGACACTGACATCTTAAACACTAATTTCAGGGATGTCTCCTTCTCTCCCCCCTAGCACACGACGATATCCATGACTCTGTTTGTAACATGGTTATTTGTAGGATTTGCCTGAGGCTTTGACACCCACCCATGCATATGACAGAAAATCCTAGAACAAGGAACTTTGCTGCTGCTTCTGCTCCTGGTTAGTGTGGTCAGAAGACAAACTGATCAGGCAAAATGGTGAAAAAAACTCTTTGCATCCTGGAATTGCAGAGGTGCTCCCTGGTACGTGGGCCAAGGAGTCTCCTTGCACTGGGATAGTGCTAATACTCTTCTGTGTCAAAGACAGAAGAAGAAGAAAGGAAACTGGATTTCATTCCCTTCCTTGCTCTGTCCTTTCTATGAATTTTTTATAAAAAACCCTCAGGTTTTGAGGTTGGGAAAAATTACTATTACTAAAAGGTGAAAGAAAAAAAGAGGAAAATACCTAACTGCTTTTTATATTATAACAGAGAGATCCATCTTCCATTTCCAGGTGCAGCTGGCAGTAGTACTTAGAAATGCCATTCAAAGGAGGTCAAGCAGAATGACACAGCAATTATATTTTCTTCTCTGGCAGCCAGGGAAGAATGGTTCTGTTCTGTTAGGTAACTGAACTCTGTTTCTGTAACATTGTTCCCTTGAGTCTGGTAATCAAACATGGCATTCGGAGGGAGAGGAATTGTACTGTTCACAGGAAGAGCTATAGGTTTTTGTGGGTTACTTGTCCCTTTCAAGTGTGTCAGCAGGCTGTCCTACCACAGAAAGCTGAACACATCAAAACAATGCTCTGTCTACTCTTGATACCTCTTGGTAAGGGTCACATCCACACTTCTCTTAGCCACCAGACTCTTACATCTGTTTCTGACTTTTTTGTGTTTCAGACTAGATGGTACTTTAGTTTCTTTCCAGTCCCCAGCAGGTTTTCCTACCTGAATGCTAATGTGTCAGAAAAAAAATAGTCTTCTTCCACTCAACAGCATCCTGGTAAAACTGTGATTTTCCATCTTGGTAATTAGGTGATTTTCTGTTCTAAGTGTATAATGTACTATAAATGCTTACAGTCAAATAATAAATACCCCACCCACAAACTTCTGTGATGTTTTTGAACTTAGCTAAATACTTCTCTGTGTATGTTATACAGACACAAGTGCATGCATATGTTTTTAGCTTCTCTGATGCCACAAATTATTTAGCATGAAGAGTTTTCTCTGTTAAAGAGCTTATATTCCAGAGCTGGTGACTCCTAGTTTCTAGCTAGTGACTAGACCCCTAGTGACGAGCTGTTTCAGCTTCTGCCTTCAATTCTGCAGAGATTACTAATGTTCAAGGGGAATTTTTTTTCCTGATTAAACAAACAAAAAAAAAGACATTACAGTTAGAGAAGTTTTTGAAAACAGTGAGAGGCTTCCTAGTTCTAAAGAGATGGTGCCTTTTCAGGTCTAGATTTGAGGTAAGAAGGAAAAATAAAAGCAAGATTAGTTGTGAGAGTTTAGATTTTAGTTAGAAACAGGTTGAGTGTGTTCCCTACATGTGCTAATTTCTATGTTAGTTTATATGGTAAGAAGATTTTTGGCTGCTTAATATATAATTGTGTCTCTGAGTAATCCATTTCATTCTTTTAAGCCATGTAAGTATAGGAATTCAGAAAGGCAATGGGACTACATTTATGCCCTGTCTTGAGCATTATTGATTTTCTGTCCTAGTCTGGACTTTTAGTGTCCTCTGCTGAGTGCTTTGTTAATGCAGAACATGAGATAAATTAGTCCAGAAGATTAGATTTCATTCTTTTCCACCACTGAGGTACAAAGTATCTGTAAAACCTTGGTTTTTAACATAAAGCTTGAGACTTCATATAGTACTCCAAGTGAGTGCTGAGTTAAATTTTGATTAAGGTTTGATTTAGGGTTCTGGGAATAAAACTGAGTATTCACACTCATTGTAATACATTAAAAAATAAATTGTGATTCATCTGAAAGCACATTTTTTGATTCAGTGTATGTTCACTGAGGATGAGTTAATGTTCCAGGGAGAGCTTTACATTTCACATTTTCAAAATAGTTTTGTTTATATTCCTTATGCCTATCTTTGATTCCTGTGCGTCTCTCCCACACCCTTGACATCTGGCAGCATCAAAAGGCAATACCCACACATCCAGGTGGAGGAGAATCCAGAAGAGATCCCATTTTCAATTTCTGCAGTGTAGCAGCAGTTTAGGGCATCCTTCTGTTTGATCTGCTAGCTGCCTGAGTCTGATGTTCCCTTTTCCATTAAACAATTAGTGAGCAGAAAGCAGAAAAGCAATTTTCAAGTGACTCAGCTTTTGGAGTTGTTAATGGCTCCCTCGGCAAGTGGTTGTTTTAGTTGCTCAGTGGTCCCCTAGAGCAGCTTTTGATACACTTCAGAGGATAATTAGTAAAATTATCTGCAGTGATGTACATGATCCTGATCCATGCTATCCTTCCACCATTTTTCAGACTTGGTATACCCACTATGCAAATAAATAGATGCACAGAAATCAAAGCACAGCTTCTGTGAGAAGAACTTACAGGCTTCTCTCTCTAATGCACAAGGACAATAGTAGATGTTCAGTAAATGTAAGAGAATGAAAATTATAATTGAAGGCCTGTGGGTAATGTAACATGTAAACATAACCTCCATTTTACCAACTCTTTCCTTTTGTGAGGAAGCATAGAGCAAAGCCCTGCCTATTCACAATTTAAGTAGGAATTACAGCTTCCTATGGTGCATCATGGCCCCACTAGGACTGAGGATGCCTTGAGCTGGCTTTAAGACATTTTGTGCCTTCATAAATAAAATAATGTGGTCTGGTGTGCAAGGAAAGAAAAGGCATATTGTACTGTTTTCTCAGCTGAGATGTGCTGCAGCTTATGTTGAATGTCAGGCAAAAAAAGTCAGCTGGTGGTAAGGTTTGTTTGCAAGTGACACCAAATTGTGACTGCAATTCATATTCAGAGCAGGATGCCCTGTGATTTGGTTATGCCCCAGGTACAATGCCAGTGGGGGAAATGGGGGTGCATATGAGTATTATGGTATACTAGCTGCTAATAGAAGTGTAGGCTAAATTCTTTGGACTGGACAGCTGCCACTGAAGACTAATTCCAAAGTAATGTTCATAGTGGCATCTGAATAAAAAGATTGGGGGTAGTCCTTTTATATTTGAACTGCTAGAATAATTCCTAAGACACAATGTAATCTATATAGTTCCTGTTAGTAATTCTTTTGTCCTCAGGTTGCAATAAGGTATTTAATGTATTACATCTGCTTTTGTGAGGAAAATGAGTGAATTAAAGACCTAGAAAAGATTTTGTCATTGAATATTCAAAACAGAGTATTTTGTCAGTTGCACTACATTTAACTGGTGTAGAATATTCTGTATTCATCATAATAACCCTAAAATGACATTTGAGGATTCAAACTGGGGCTAAATAGGACTCCAGTTTTAGGGTTATAAGCCAAATAGTCAAGGTAGTTTTCTTTTTATAGCACTGTAGTAAGAATTCATCAGTGGAATGTGGAAGGTGGGATAAATGGTTTGTGTTTTAAGTGAAATAAATTCTAAGTAAAGTAGATTGTAACTGCCCATAATTTCCTAAATGTTAGATATAGAATTCATATAGTTTTTAAAATCCCTGAAACAACTGTTCACTGACGCTGGATGAAGATAATAATTATTATCATTCATTGTAAATTGTAGTTTCATATTGTGTTCACTTTGATTTTACCTTGTTTTATTTTTTAGCAAAACCCACTAAAATGTATGACTTTGAATGAACGCTACAAACAGCTTCTTCCTGTATTTTTAAAGGCTGACAACATTTTGAAATATTTTACTTCCTGAATTTACAGGGATATCATTTAACACCCTATTTTATAACAAACACCTTGAGCTTTCATGTGAAAAAGCTTTTGCTCAAAGTGTCTGCTATGGAATTATGTCTATCAAATCAGTTTTTCTGAGTGTTTATGGTCTTACAGTCCTAAATGGCCATCCAAAGGCAGTCTGGGGAAGCTGATGGCATTTGCAGACCATCACAATTGTCTGCTCTGCCAGAACAGGACTGGCTTTTGCTTTATGCAGGCTAGGAGGCAACCACTCATCACCTCACTGCTCCACAGTCAGACACAGGCAGGGACTCTGTGGGTTGTTTGAGGTTTTGCTTCCTCTCCTTTTCTGTTGGCAGAGCAGTAGATTATATGTATTTAATACTTCACAGCACTGTGATGCTTTACTGACAGTAATGTATTAATGATCACAAAAGCTTTTGATCTGTATCTCAGTATCCTCCAATCCTTGTTCCTCAGTAAAAATGATGTTCTAAGGACTATCCACAGCTGCTTCCTGGCAAAAATATTCCCTGTGTTACTGTCTTGTAATGAAGAGGGTGGATGTTCTGTTGACTGTCCTCTTTCTTTTGACTGTAGAAAACAGGATGTCCTGTGTTCCTTTCATTTTTCTCTAGACTGTGACATTTGATAACTGCCTGCAAACAAGGCTCCTGGAGGCTGTGCTAGCCTGGGCTTTCTCTGAATATATCACTTTCATGCAGTTCCTCTGAAGGGAAATGGAAGCCACCTTTGTTTAAAGGGGAAAATTGTCCATGAGAGACTGACTTTTTGCAGTACAGAGATTTAGAACTCTCAAAGAGGCCAGAATGGACTTTGGGAAAGAGTTTGCCCTGAAAAAGGATATAATGGAATTGATGGTTCCACCACCATTCCTCAAAACATGAACAATTAAGGAGAAGGTCGGAATGACAAGACACATAGACCATGATGTACTAGAGAGACAGTTTGCCAACTGTCCTAGCTAGTACTTCTCAAATTCCCACTCCATCTGCTATTGAATTTATGATAGACTTATACGATAAAGATCAGTGTGCCTATTATGAGTGATATTGCCTGTTCATACAAATCAGGGACTTTGGACTGAACTATGAGATAGTCCCTGCCTAAAAGGAAACCTCAAATAAAACACAGGATTCCATGTGTCGTGAGCACATTGGAGATTCTTTTTGTTGTTCCTTTCGAAATTTCTTAGTTTTCTTTGACACAGGCTAAACAGAGATCTTCTGTCGTAATTTCATTCAAAATCAAATTTCAATTTCCTATGTTGAAATTGCTTTTAAAAGTTGTAATTGCATGATTCTGCATTTCCCATAATAATCTACTTCAGCTTATATGGTGTATACTTATAGTTTCAATTATTGCTAGCTGATAAAATGGTGTTCTAAAATAATGATACTTAAAACAATCTTAGTCTAATCATGACACTAATGAAATTTAAAATATTTTATACATTGTAGTATGTCTAAATAATCTTGAGAGTAGAGACATTTTGATTTTTTGCATCATGATTAATTAATGTTAGTTATTTTAATTACAAAATTAGTATTTATGTTGATCTCCTCTCCATCATTTTTTAAAGTATTTGAATATTTCATGGCTTATATCTTATATCTTTAGAATTTAGGCTATGGAAACTTCCTATGCTTGTAATGTTCTGAATTTGTCACTGACTCCAAGTAGTTCAGAGCTTCAATTCCAATGAGGTCAATGAGCACAGCAGAGATTTATTAACACCCTGTGTGAATTAGGCCATACTTTCAGGTTGTTATTTCAACAACCTAATTATATCTGGGTTTGATATTCCAATTTACTAACTGTTACTGACTCCTGTAATGGATAGTATGCAGACAAACTGCTGCTTCTGACAGCACCATTGAGAGCAACCAGCCTGGTAGCTTAGACATCCGTGAAAGCAGGATCACTGACGAATAAAGGACAAGAAAAAGAGCGGCTGGGAGCGGGGGGAAAGGAAAAAAAAAGAAATGAAGAGAAAGTTACTTTTACAAGAAAAAATGCCAAGATGCCTTACCATGGTGTTTTCTACTGTTCTAAAAACAGCACTGTTCTGTATCAGGTCTCACCATCTTCAGTCTTCAGGTTAGTGCTTTTTATATGCTTACACAGTCTGAACTATTCTCAGTAAATGTGACTGTGCTGTGCTATTCTTTTTGATTAGAAAATAACAAAACTCTCTAATACATAAGAGTTATAATCAGTTTAGAGTGTGTTTTTCAATTTTCTAGCTTATTTGAAAAGTTAATGTTGAACAATTTAACTTTAGAGATGAGTGGTAATTTTTCAATGTTGTTTATCAGAAGATAGCAGCTTAGTGCCAACCTTCTTTATAGGAAGAGATGACTTGTGATTAATGTCTCAATACCAAAAGAACCCCATTTTTTTAGTTTGAGATTGTTAAGGTTATATTTGACATTTTCAAAACAAAGAACCCAGGCTTAAGTTGAAATATGTTTAACTTTGAAGAGCCACATAGATTATAATAAAGATTGACAATTGTAGATATTTTGGTATGATTGGCAAAAAAATGTTTCTTTACCCAATTTTTAAAAATTTCTTTTTGCATGAACCTTTGCAATTTTAAAAATTTTCATCCCAGTTTGGGACAGAAGCATTCTTGGCCATCATTTCTGCACTGTAAAATTATTAATGAGGTTTTCCTAGTGTTATCTGTATCTAACATGCCTATAATCTTCTGTTTTCTCTACTCCTGTGACTGCTTTTTTACTGTGTCCTTTGGAGGTCAGCTCCTTGCTCAGTGCCATTGGGATGCTACAGAGTTCTGTACCTCATATCAACCTCTCTGGGCAATTTGTGCACACTCATTAAAGTCTTTTAGTTCTCTGATACCTATTTTTAGCTGGCTGCATTAAACTTCTCTAAACTTCCACTATGACTTATTTCAAATACTATGGAGACCTAGGATGCAAGTAGTTGAGCAGTGCATGCCACATGTGAGCACATGGGAGTGTCTGCCTAACACTGGGTGCTTTGTTTGGGGCTGGATACTGGGACATCTGGAAGGAAGAATCTGTGAGAGACTCAGCTTTTTTGTGGTTTGAACTCAGAGGTAGCTCACACAAAAGTGAGGTGCTTAGAGGGAAATAACTCAAGACAACTGAGCTCATCCAGTAGTTTGCTACCTTGTTCTGTCTGTGGCCTTGGGTACTTGGTCCTGCCTCCATCCTTGCACTGCACCTGTCACTGGTCTGATCCCTTGCTGAGCTGACATAGCTCACCAAGCGAGCAGAAAAACAACCTAGATGAGAGGAAGGAAAGGGTGGTAGAAGTGTTAGGTTGTCTCAGCCAGCTCATGGGGCATCTTCCTCAGCTATGCAGTAGGAGTCAGGGATGGACTCTCTGTAGCCTCCTTGGGACATATCACCTTATGACTCCTGCTGAGTTCTCTGAGCAGTCTTAACTTCAGCAGAGAATGCTTAGCACATTATCTTTAAAAGCCTGCTAGAAGCTCATCTGTCATAGCAATCAAGTTACTTTTCTTCTCTTTTTGTGTCTTGAGCATCCTATCCTCAACTTATCTAACCTGCCTTGCAGTGTCAAGATTCTTGGTTCTGCTTAGCCTGTGGTATGGACCATCTTTAAAACTCTTACTAAATACTTGCCTGACAACAGTTATATTTCGTTTATGCTGCTGTTTATGCTTGGACAGGATGTGAACTTCTGCAGAATTAATGTGTTAACCTCCTTCAAATCTCTCCTTAAAACTGTTTCTCAAAATACTTGTGTGATTAATGGAATGCTGGAATGAGGTCATCTCAAGAGCTTGCACAGGAGTATACATAGCATGAGAAATAAACAGGAGAAATCAGAGGGTTTGTGGTTGCCCAAAGAGGTGTAGTGAAAATCTTCATCCCAAAGTAAAAATCCACAGGATAAGGTGTGAAGAAACCCAAGCTAACTGCAAATTTGGCCCTGATTTTAGATGGGTGTTGGACTTATATTATTTTTAGAGGCTTCTTCAAAAAAAAAAAAAAAATCACTTTAAATATTTCAATGATGGGGTGCAGCAGCTGACATCTGGGGAAAGTGATAGAAAACAAACAAACAAATAAATTACAAAGAGTTTGTAACCAAAGTTACCTCTGTAACACTTTCTGGAGAAGGCTTTAAAAGGTATCAGTTGTTACTATCCAGCAGCTTCAACACAGCAGTAACAGTTGTATTTCCTGTATTTCCTAAGGTTGTATTTCCTTAGCTATGTATTCTTTTAACTTGGCCTGGAAAGTAGTCCAGGGCACTGTGCAGTTTGAGCACAGTGACCTGTCCACGTGAACAGCACATGGGGTGTACCCCACAGGAGTGTACTGTAGACCTACATGTCGTGATATAGACCTACATGTAGTGATGCACAGGAATGCATCACTACGCCTATGTCTTCTGTTGCCTGGGACATGGCTGAGTAATTTCTGAGAAAAGGACAAAAGAAAAAGGAACTGAAAACTATGGCGGAGGCTTTCTAAAGAAAGGCTCTGGGGCCTGGGCTAGAGGTTGCAACCTGTGGAAAATAAGGCAGCAGCAAGACAAAATGGGAAGGACTTCAAAATATGTGGAGTAGCATGATTCCCATAAGCAGCTCGATCTATTTTGTGTGAGCTCGTCATAATGACAGTAACACAGAGGTGCATGATGATGCTGTGTTCTGGCTCTGTTGCAACTTTTGTGCTGCTCAGAAAATCTACAGCTTGATATCTAGTGTCTTGTGGACACCAGACTTAAGCACATGCTAATCATAATCTTTCTTTTTACTTTCTACTCTCTCATGTTGTTATTACAAAATGTTGCAGTATTCTTTGTGAGTTCTCTGAAGTCTTAGGAGTGAAACCTTGAATTGAGGTAATACCAAAATAGGAAGTGAAATGAATGCTTAAAACTGCATAATGTGTGTAGGAGTAAGTGATTGTTATTTTACATCTGGTCCAGTAAATGGCATGTGCTGCAGTAAATGACTAAAATTTGGTAGATAGCATTGAGGATATGTTTTACCATGGATTGTCAAGGTTCTGCTGTACAAAAGAATAAAAGAGAGTTGAAGTATGGTTTTGATAAAATATATCTTGAAACCTAACCATTAAATGATTTTTCTTTTTAGCATGACAATTTTTTTTAACCTTGTAGTTATGCAATGCTCTCTAAATTATTCCTTCCTGGTTTCTACAATATGACCTTTTTGTCTCCCAGTTTTTCTCAAAACATATCCTGATTGGTACACACTCTCCAGACCCCATTGTCTGTGGCAGCAAGTTGATACTCGCTATCATTCTTTCAGCTGCTCCTTCCTCTTGGAGGCTTCCTCTCTGTTTGCCTTGTATCATGTTAATTCGTTTTTCTCTCTCTTTTCTCTGGGGAAGCCTATAAAGATATAGTAAGAGTATATGATAAATTTCTTCAAGTAGGTAATTTAAAATGAATATCTGGCTTGGTAAGTAGGACAAAGGAAAAAGAAGTAAGTTTTGATATATCAGAATGCATCTGGTAAAATCTTAATGCAACAAGAAAAAACATCCACCTGTACTTCTGGGAGCAATGGTCAGCCTTCAGCTCCCTCACCAATAAATCTGGCTTCAGTTAACTGAATTTCCTGTTCCACCACTGTATTTTATTGTTCCCTTAGGTTAACTAAAACCATTGCTTTAGCTGCTGCTGCAGTTGATGTTATAGAACTTTATACTTCAATCTGAGCCAAAAGACTGTGGTTAACTATAGGTGATGATTATGAAGACAATTCAAACCCTTTGTGTCTATGATTTAATCTCACCTTGAATTACCTGTATGTCACCAGAAACACAGCTTATTTATGTGATTCCCAAATTGTCTTTCAAATACACAATCATCTTGAGGTTTCTGAAGTATTTTTTGTAAAAATTTGTTAAAAAATAATGATTTTTTTTGCAGCCCTGCTACAGTATTCTTTTAATGGACAAAAAAGAGGAAAACAACCCACATGGTTCAATCAAGTGTCTTCAACACTAATGTGTGCTGACAAATGTGCTGCCATATATGATACCTAAATAAATAAATAGAAGATAATCAGCAGCACTAATCCTAGAAAATCCTTCTTTTTGTTTGTATATAATCTTTTTCTAATACCTCAGCTTCTAACACTTCCCAAAATTTCTAATGCTTTGGAAGAAATGCTTTGTTTTCATGGATTTATGGTTTCCATCATTGCAGGTAAAGTAGCAAACAGGTTTGCTGAGACAGTTTGACAGAATTCTCTCAGTTTGCAAGGGACTGATTGCTAAAGAGGACAGCGCATCTCAGACCTGCTGCAGTCACTTGTCACAGAGGCAGGAGGCATGGGTTATCCTCCCCAAAATAAGCTGGTCGATTTGAAAGCTGTAATGAACCTGACCATCAGTAGGCTTGCTGCCTTACACTGACAAGAGATGCTTGATAGGAATTGAGAAAGATCTGTTTTGGGGAAAAGGAATCAAGAGTAAAAAGTTTCTACCAGCATCTTTGCTACTCTAAAGAAGAACAGATGAAGAAAGGGACTCTCAGGGTGTCTGCCCCTGCCAGGGACCAGGGAAGAGCTTTGTTGCTGCAGAGCAGGGTGGGTGCTGACTGATCAGCAGCCAGTGTGGGCTGAAGATGCTCTTCCTGTTAAGTTAAAAAGTTCAATCTGTGCTTGATTTTCAACACACAGAACCAATTTACAGGTGGTACGAGGAGAATTCATTGACTTCTATGAACTGGCCTACATTTATGCTGGTGATGAATTAGGTGAAATATATTCATTCCAGCTTGATCACAGAGCCTTGGATTAAGTTGTGGTTTTCTCTGTTTTCTCATGGAGGGCTACATCTGGTCATGTAGAAATAGATTCTAACAACATTGAAATATAAATTATTTGATGAACTACTTAGGACTATTCACTTAATGCCTGATAATCCTGTGAACATGTTAATGAGCAGCAATTCTCTAATGATTGAACTGCTTTGAAATGTCTTTTGCTTATATGTTATTAGAATGAACTTAGCACTTCTAAAACATCCATAATTCATCAGGTTCCAGTGTTGCATCTATGTATCACTTTAATTTCACTCACTTAACAAAACAATCTATTCATTGCAATGGTTCGAAGCATGTTTTCTCCATCAGAAAGCCCTAGTTAAATATACAATGTTACTTATCTTTACAAGTATCACAGAGCAAAAAGTAGCATCCCAAACTGGAATTGCACACTTGGGGCGTTTGAATATTCTAACTAAAACTAAATGGAAGTTTTAAGAAGAACCTTTGTTGAAGTCAATGATTTTGTTAGCCGGAGGAGCGGGACTGGCAAAACAACTTGCCGAAAGCACAAAGTTGACTTTTCCTTTTAAAACATTTTGGCAAACATTTTGTCAGTAATCCCTTTTCACATGCATTTATTGTCCTGATCACTTAAGAAGCAGAGTCAGAGAATTTTTAGTGCAAATATGAATACTTATAAATGTGTATATATATATATATATATATATATTTAATGGGTTTTCCTGATTCTCCCATGTATTTTTTTCATTTTACAAGTCCTGGATCTTCCACACATTGTGAACCCCATTAAATCCTACATTAGCTTTGCTCCTTTTTGAATCTGTGTGTGGTGGCTGCTTCAGAAGTGGTTTTTCCCAGGAAGCCCAAGAGAGCTGTCTTGGAAAGTGTCAGACTGCTGTGACTCCATGTTTGAAGATTTTACTCATGTCCTGCATGGGCTTTGCTCCTTTAAGCAAAATACAGCTTTTGCCAGAGGAGTTAGATAGAATATCAGCTAAATGGACCACTTGAAGTAGTATCAACAGAAATGTGTTTTCTTTTCAGTGTAGCTAAATGAATTTCCAGTTGGATTAGCAAAACTCTGGTAAATAACTGAGGAGATGGGCTAATAACCTCCAAACAGGCCGGAAGACTTTATTCTCAGAGTGCATGAGAGTATTGTAAAATGCACAAATATGTGGTGACAAAACTTTCAATCTTTAGATTTTGAAAACCACTGCAGTCTCTTAATTTTGCTTCAAAAATGCCTCTTGGCCTGGCTGGGAAAATAATCAGTAGTCACTTATGCTGGGCTTACTTCTCATAGTTTTTTGATCAACCATGTCTTTAACATATTTTATTTTGGTCTATTGCTGAAGTAATATTTTTGGGTAGATTTGGGAGGTTTATGAATGCTTTCCTAGCAGACAGTAGAGTTAGGGAGTCCCCGTTGGTTGTATTAAGGCTTTCAGAAACTTTTGGTAAAATTGAAGTCAATATATTAATAATTAGCATACAAAATTGTTAAAATAATGTGAATAAAATATATGTTAAAGAAATGGAAAAAATGTGTGATAAGAGGAAGACATTGAAAAAGGTGGACTTTGAAATATTTAAGTAAGCATTGATCTCCCTGTGCTTGGCTAAGGATGTTGATGGAATCAGTCTAAACTGAGAAACAACCATAGGTTCATTTTTAAGGGTTAGTTTGCAATGAGTTAAGAATTAATTGCAGTGAATTTCTACTGAAGCTTTTAAAAACTATTAATATAACTTTTTTCCCATCAGTCTTTCCTTAAAAATGTCAGTTTATGGGACATATATGTAATGCTTCATCTATGACAATATCAAAATTGAGTTAGTGGTGTCTCAAGCTTCCATACACCTTTCTATGGTTAGACTTCTAATGGTAACTTAAACTTTTCCTTCCAACTAACCTTGACAGTGTTTGTGGATATATTGCTATAGCTTTGGCTACATTTGGCTACATAAATGGCTACATTTATGTGTAATTCAACCTATGAAAAGCCTTATGTTTTCTATGGAAACAATTCTGAACTGTTTTATATGGAGGAATTGTTACTAACAATGCAAATGATCTCCAGTTTCTACAAAATGCTAGAACAAGGACTGTTTTTAAATCTTAATTAAGGTGTCTATATTTCTTTAATGCAGCCCCTGTTCTCCCTGGGGCGTATCAGCAAAGCCAGACTCAAGGATATGGATACATGCACCAGACCAGTATGTCATCCATGAGGTCCATGCATTCACAGCCTCATTCAGCAAGTCTGGTGAGTATTGGATTTAAATGAGAATTTTAGTTGGTAAGCAACATCATCAGAAATTGAGAAATCTCTTAAATATGAGTGAATTGATCCCCTTGAGTGCTACAGTTGAACTATTTGACTGTCGTAGTCGTAAATGTAAGTGACAGTCCTCACGTATGAAAAAGGTTTGAGTGACTATGGGCAGGGGTAAAAACTTTTACATGAGACTAGATTAAAAAACCCCCCACATTTATGGTAACCAGAAAACAGAGAAATAACTGAATCTTTTACCTATTTAAAACAAATAGTAAATGCTCGGACACTATTTCGCAGGCTGAACTTTGATGTTATGCTCTGTGATGCGTTCATGCTTCTAGCACTGGATAAAAACCACTGATCTCTTAAGATCACCCTGTTGGTTTAAATTAGTTTCAAATTTTTTTGACTTGCTGATTTTGTACTAGCAGGCTTTGTGCCTATCCGCATTACTTATTTCTGCTTGTATAAAGCTGGCTCAGACTCCACCTTGGTGTGCCCTTTCTAATTCAACAGAACAGTCATGCACTGACTTGTGTCTGATCCAAATTAAGTCATCCTGGTGGGCAACTGAGAAGAAACTTTACCATGAAACCATGGCCACATCATGAAGCCCTTAATTGTGGTGGATGGGAGTGTAAAGCTGGAGTGAATATTTCATTTTAGAAGTAGCTGGTCATGGTAGGAGAACTGAATGGGTATTCAGCTGGGATTTTTAGGAAACTGAGCTTCTTTTTTCCTTTTGAACTCTTTATATATAAAATTAAGCTTTAATGGTTATTATCATATTTTTAAAATCATATTGCTGCCTAGAGATTTCATAGTTCAGATCCAGTCACCTTTTACCTTAAAAATATTGATTTGTAACTTTGAATTTTAAACTGTTCTGAGTGGATGTATATTTGCTACATCTGTCATGTTTTTAGAGATGAATAAATATTTAATTATGGACCACACTTAGAGCTTTCTGAGCTGAAAAAACTTGTTTTCAAGATTACTGAAACTTGTATTTTTTTAAGAGTGAAACTCTGTGACATTTTATATTGTAAGGATCATGATGTTCTCTGAGGTGTAAGTGCTTTCAGGCTTGCCACATTCTTAGTTGCCTGGGGCTGATGGGGCTACCTTGCTGGAAAATCTGGGATTTAGATATCTGCATCTTTGAGTGAATCATTAATCTGAGAAACTCTTTGGACACCTGTATGACAGCTGTGAGACAGCTGATACTGAAATCAACCATTAATTTCTAAGGATATCACAAGGCCCTTGGGGAGCTGTCTGTTTTCCAAAAGGGCCAGAGTACAAAAAGTAGGAGACCTGGAAGCCTGGACTTTGCCAGCAGATTTCTAGTCATTGGGGTGTAAAGCAAACTGTTTCAAATCCATCAGATAGAAAATGCAGAGACCTGTAAATCTTGCAATGCTTTTACCAGCCTTTGCAGCCATGTGGGTGTTTAGATTACTACTATTTCCCTGATTTCTCTATGTCCCAGTGACTTACCTGGCAGTCACTGTTGAAACAATGAGATCTTGAGAATCATTATTTGCCTCTCCTTCCAGAACGGGAAATGTGAAGGTAATAGGAAAAGGAAGGGAGTGACATTAAAGGATTGACTTCTTTCGACAGGATTTCTTATCCCTTTGGTGAAACTGTTGTCACTTGACATCCTTTTAAGTGATAATAGCTATTTATCATGGGGAAACAGCAAACATCATGATCTGAACAGATCTTGCTGCACTTAAAAACTGAATGGATTTCCTCGTAGACAATAAACCCCAAACATTTCCAGAAATCAAGGACTGCTGGGCTGGTGCTGACTGTTAATTTCCCAGTCTGATGAGGAAGATGTGAGGATGATCTTATCCCCCCAGGGTGATAAGCCTTCCAAAAGAGGCATCTCAAATGCAGCTTAGGAACTTGCTGTGCTCACTTGTTTTTTTCAGCCTCACGCTAGTAGACTGTATTTTCATTAGCCTGTGCAGCTTATCCAGCTGTGCTGAACACATTACACTCAACTATTGGAATGATACAGAGGGTTCTTTGCATGTGCACAGGGATATGTTTAAATGGAGTAATTTGCACAGATTGAATAAAGGTGACAGTCTTGAAGTGCTTTTCAAATGTGTTATTGACATGCTGTAGGAGATCTGACAGACTTACACAATGTTTAGGTTCACTGCTTTCAGCTGCATGTTCAGTTCTGGGCTTGAAGCAGTACTACTAGAGATGCAGTGTTGTCTGGCTAGTAACAGAGGGAAGAAAGAAGTAAGGGAAGAAAGAAACAGCAGGAGGAGACTGAAGGAAAGAAATCCTAGACTGAATAGTGACCTCAAAGCCCAAGCATTTTTTGAGACTTAACTGAAAGCAGTGAAGCTGATAAAGTCACTCATCAGTGCTCGAGTTTGGCCAGGACATCTCTAGGGCAAGAGTCATTAAGATCCCGTGGGTTATATCAGGGTGGAGATAATTGGAGAGTTAGCTACTGTAGTAAACCTACTCCTTTGTTGTATTGTTATCAAATCAGTGTCCCCAAAAGATATCAGTTCATTTTATATCATGTCCACCAGTCTCCTGTGTTGACAAACAGAAATTTTCTAATTTCTAAATTTTCAAAATTTCGTTTATTTATTTTTGAGCTGTGTTTTGTATGAGGCATGATCCTAACACAATCTTTGGGTAGACTTATTTTTTTTTTTCCAGATAAATTGCATTATTTTCTGTTTCTTAACTTTTGCTTACTTTCTGTAAGCAGTTCTGCATAATGGGCTGAATTGTTGCTCAGAATACAAAGTGTTTTATATTAGACTCTTTCAGGTTTGCCTCTTTGGAAAATAACTGGGAGTGTTCACACACCTTTAGATATCTAAAATTGCTAGGAAAACAAAACCCTTGTTGTGCGCTGGCTTTCCTTGATAGCTGTTGTATGTGAAGGATGCTGCAACAGGTGTTGCTTCTTGCAAGGAGTCATCCATAGAATAAGTATAAACTAGTGTATGCAGTGGAAATACGCATCTGTCAGCTCTGATCTAACTGGGGAGCTGAGAATATAATAGCTGGGCTTCAGGTCTTCATATGCAAAGTTCTGCCTAAGCAGTAGTTGTGAGATAGATCTTTGAGGAGGTGAGAGATAAGCGAGTATTTGACTGTTTTACAAAACTCCAAACTTTTTTTACACCCTCTTGTACTCAGTACCTGCTAAACTCACTACTGACAGAGGAATAATTCACTCAAATGCATTTTAGAAATCCCTGCTTTGAGTCCTTTAGGCATTGTAATTCTCAATTATATAGCCCAGACTACACTCTGCAGTGATAATTAGGCATTAAATGCTAACAGGATTATTATGGAGATTTCTCCTGACAGCCATTTAGCACCTAATTAGGTATTAAGGCCATAAATTTAGGTTTCTCAGCAGCATTTAGGGCCCTAATAAATTCTTTTGAAGTTTGAAATTACCAGCTTGTCTTCACAACTGTGCCACCACAGTGATGTAATCAAGCTCTTGCCTTTAAGGAGACAGCAGTAGTATGTCCTTTGCTATGATGCTCTAAGGATAAGTGAAGATCATTCCAAGTGAGCAAGAGCTCTCTATTTTTTCAACTTTATGTTAGTGTAATAAAACATTTAAGCTCTTCCCCCAGTCTTTGCCCATTTAAGGGAGACATAGAAGCATGGCTCAGAGCAAAATCCAGTTGCTGTCTTATGCCAGATATAGACTTCTTACATTTTTCTTTAATGGATCCTCTCTAAATAAAGGGCTAACTGCTTCTGAGCTTGTTGTAATAGCATGTTTTTCACTGCTTTTTCAGAGTTATTTAGAGAGATCAGTTGAAATAGTCAGAAAAAATAGGATTCTCGAAGGCAGAGGTTCTTCTGACTGCTAGTTCTCTAGTTTATGGATCTTTAAGGAATTTTTGGTGATAGAACCCACCCAATTAGTTGCTGTGATGGAGTGAATAAACAATGATGCTTTTTTTTTCATCAATTTCCACAAACACTTGGAAGACATTAAGGAATCACTAAGAAACCACATACCTCTGGTTGCAAATCTCCATTGTTGAATCAGGAGTTGCTTTCTCCATACTGTTTAATCTGCACTACCAATTATAAAGGCAGAATCAGGACAAAAATTGTATTTCTAGTTGGAAACAGTAATGATAAATTGCATTGCAGTCTTTGGATTAAATAATCCCTCATTTCCAAGAGGTAACAAATGCCCTGCTAACTCTTGTGTGGAGCAGTCTCCACCTTTTCAGAAAATAGTTTTATTAAAAACCCTCAAAACCCCATATATGATGAACTAAAACTAGTCCAGAGCTGCTTTCCTTTTCTGGAAAGCAGAACGAAGTTTGCTGTCTCTTAAAAGGTTCAGACAGAAGTTGACTGGTTTTACCTTTTTTAATCTTTAAATCATTCTACCAGGAAAATTCAGCTAGTTATGGTAACAGAGCAAAAATTACCACAAGAGAAATCGGATATTATCAGTGATGCTTGAACTGCTCTTGACTTCTGTCAAGAGACGGTAAGGAAAAGAAAGTACTCCTAGGAATTTTAAAATGAGCTATTTTTTTTTTTTTCCTTCTGTTGTGATACAAGGGAAGACTGTTCCTCATGAGTTTGAAGACCCACTTTGAATTCCAGTAAATGATAGCATTTTATTGGTTATGAGTGAAAACAAATGCTCTATTTAGAAAAATAGAGAAAAAAAAATTGGTGTGTTGGCTTACAGTGGGCAGGGTTGTAGAGAAATTTGGCTTAGCTAATGATGGGACTTTATGTGCTAAACAGAACATTTTACCTGAATATGGAAAAGTGAGTATTCATAAAAATTATTTTTACAGACCTTTTGAAATCTTGTCTTGTTTTTTTTTCTTTAGATGTTAATATAATTGTAATTCTTAATTCAGGGTAAAATCCTAATGAAATGAAAGACATTTGGTGAGATGGCAAAGTTAATGACCTGGATGTTTCTTTTTGTAATGAGGTCATAGGAGAAGCTATTTGGGAATCATGCAAATAGGGATCAGAAACATCCATGCTGGGTGTAATGAACTGTCACTAGTGAATAAATGAAACAACAATTAGAATATTTCAAGATGCAGTGAATGGCTTGAAATTTGTTTGTGTGAGGCCTTTGGACAATGTAATTTAACAAAAATAATTATTATGCTACTCAGTATTCACTGTATTTTTGACAGGGTGGAGAGAGTATCGTTCCTTTTCAACAGGTAACTTCTGATTTTGTTCTCTGCCTTGCTCCCTCTATCCTTTTTTCCTTCTCTTTTCATCTGCTTTGTGCAAAGAGAAGGAATCTACCTCTCTTCAGACGTGAGACTTGACAACCTTGTTTTCTTTCCTTCAACAGAGAACATATAGAGCTATGTATGACTACAGCGCGCAAGATGAAGACGAAGTTTCCTTCAGGGATGGTGATTATATCATCAATGTGCAACCAATTGATGATGGCTGGATGTATGGTACTGTTCAGAGAACTGGGAAAACAGGAATGCTTCCAGCAAATTATATTGAGTTTGTTAACTAGTTTTTGCCTCTAGTCCTTGAGCTTTATTATGATTTACTCAAAATCTAACCTTTTAGAAAAATGTCAGAAGAATCTTTTAAGAGTACATGATCATTATGTTATCACTGCTATAACAGTTTGCATTCTCACTCAAAATCCAGTTTAGAATTCTTTAAAGTAAAGATAATCCACAGGAAGCTCAGAGCTTTGAAAACAGCATTGCTTATAATCATGCTCTCTCAAAATGAAAAACATATATGGAAGCCTGGTGCTGCCAGTCCTATAAAGATTTTGGTCAATTAGCTGAAAAGGGGAAATACTTTTCCCTACACCTCAAAGAGGTTCTTTCTCTTTATAAAAACAACCATAAAATTGATTTGCTTCTTCTGGCACTCTGAAATCACAGGAGGTTAACGCACTGAATGTGAACACATCTTCAAATTATTAGGGAGGTGGTTAATGTTTTAGCAGTTAGCATCCTAATAAAAAATAAAACGTTGAGTAGATAATTCAATCATTTGAAATAATGACAAGTAATATGCCAGTAAAAAACCCAATAAAATCACCTACTGCCCAGAAGCCTTACAGTAAACAGATCTATTTTAACAGCAAAAATTTCCTGAGTATTGCATACCCACATTTATTTCTGGATTTGTAATTCTTTTTAATTATTTCCAAGTGACTTATCAGCTTTGCTTACATCCCAATCCATCAGTTAGATCCATGTCTAGATTCATGATTCTTCCATTTCTTTTCCACAGAAGATTTTTTGCAAAGACTATCCAAAGTATAAAACCTGTCAACTTTTCTGTTTCCTTCTAATGATAATTAGCATTTAAATAGGAGCTTTCATTAGGGCAACGTACAACCAATACTTCATGGTAGCTCCTTTATCTTCACATGTACTGCTGTAAATAAATATCCCATGTGAGGCCCCGGTGCTGTGCAGTCACACAAAGCCTGCAGTCATATCCCTCCTTCTTACCTACCATAGGTAACTTGCTTAATGGCTGCTTTGCTGATGAGCTAATGTACCTACCCCTGCTTCAGAAATACTTATGCCTCCATCAAGGAGTGGAGGAGAGCTCTGGTTATTGTAGTGCATTTCAGATTAATGGCCTATTGCTTCAGTTGACTCCAAAAATCTTGGTGATCCAACAGTGGGTTGTACGCTTGCCAAATGTTTAATGATGGGGAAATATGTTTTCTTTTACTGACTTGATCTTTCTCATAACTGACACCGAAGGGAAAGCTAACTAAACAGAAGTCCAACATACTCTATGCCATTATGCTTCAGTTTAGCCATCTGTAGAAAACAGCAAAAATATTCTGCTGACAAACCTTCACATATGCTATTTGGTGTCTGTTAACTTATGGTCAGAACTGAGAGATCCAGGTCTCAGTCTGTGAGGCTGAGGAGAGGATCAAACAACTGGTGGCATAGTGGACCTGTAAGAGGGACTATGTCAGCAGGCTTGGGTCACGGGGAACTTGCTTTTGCTTTGACTGGGTGCTGCATTCCCTCCCAGGGAGAAATTCTTAGAGGAAGGAAAAAAGAGTTAAAGATTCATGTGGGAACTTATGTGGATGCAGATGAAGAAAATGTTTTTGCTGACAACATAATTTGTGGAGTTCAGCCATGTGCTAGAGAAGTTAACTTTGTAGCAACCCTCAGAGTGTTGAGTCTGCACTGGCTTTCTTCCACTTCTGAAATTTTTAAAGTTGAATTAAATATAGAGCTTATAGACAATTTTGTATTTCTCATTTCACAAAGTAGGCAACCCTGCAATACCTATTTAAAGACTAAAAAAAGGAAGGCAGTATGGATTTGTTATGTCAACTGGAAGTTGTCAATGCAAATACCTGCAAGTTCTATTTTTGCATACAATTAAGAATTGGAAAGCTTATGCATTTTTACTTTAGGTTTTGCTAAAATAGGGCTGATTCCAGCTGCCAAGCAGAATGGAATGACTGCATTAGGAAAAAAAAAATAAATTAAAAAATGTCCATGACTGTGGAATTGCCTGTGCTTTCTTGTCAGCAGCCTAATAATTTCAAGGCTAAAGTTGTCCAGGAGCATCTAACTTCAAAAATGGTTGAAAACCAGAGATTTGCTACTGTAAATATGCAATCTCTGTGGGTGACTGCTGTCCTTTAAAATTCTTGAAAGTTTTGCATAAGGAGCTGCTGCTGCTGCAGACCCCTATGCATTACTGATGACATCCGTGTGAAATTTGCAAACTTTGCAAGTCAAATGGCTTTTTCAAAAGGCTGATGTGGTATGCTGAGTTAGAAGCTTTGAAACAAGCTGTCTGCTTCTGTGTTGGTTTTCATCACCAGCCATCAACAGCAAGGAGAGGAATTCCATCTTATGCTGGCTAGCAAATTTTTCAGATGATGCCTGAGGCACAATTGGCTGTCACTTGCTGCTGTGCTGTGCAAGTATATAGAGAATAGTTATGTTGCATCAAGTTGCAGTTTTTAGTGACTTTTATAAAAAAGGGAATTTCCACCTATAAATACATGATCATTCTTCCTAAGTGAGGAAACGACTTGCAGTGTTGAACACTATGTATAGAAGTAAATGAGAAAATGAGCATTGGTGGCATTGGAGAACTATGTTATGCTAAGCGATCAAAATACAATTTCCTTTGTGAATTTTGAATATTCATTAGCCTGACAGAGCAGCTAAAGCAAATCGCAAAAAAAAAAAAAAAGTCAAGAAAACAAAACCGTGTGTGAATTGTGTTTCTCTTGAGAATGGTATGTCAGCAAAATTACTAAGATCTGGTTTAAGTTACTCATTCATGTAATCAAGTTTTTTATGTCATATATGCTTAGAAATTCATGTTTATATGGAGTGGTTCCTGCTTTTTGATATAAACCAAACTTTAGCGTCATTATGCAGCTTTGTTCTAAGCAATGCAATCAAAAGCCCAAAATTATCAGAGTGCAATTTTAAAAATGTTTTTTTAAGATCTAAAATTTGTAAGGTAGGGAAAGTAAATCATAAACTAAATTGTGCCAGCACAGGTTTTAAAAGGCATATGTTGAAGCCTGTTACATGCAGTGTGATAAAGGGGTGAAAAGATGTTATTTGCTGTCTTGTCACCTTTAAAGTATATATCCCTTTTCAGCACAGCATGTTCTTTCTTCCCGTAGTCAGCATTTTTCTGGGGAAATGAAAGGGCTTTTAAGGAGCTGAATTTCCAAAGCTGTTCCAAAGTTCAAGTTGAAAGTTCACGTTCCCATTTTAGAAATAAAGAATTCTGTAGAGAATGCTTTAGTTCTTGCTAACACAAGTATAAATGTAGAAAACAACATAGAGCATTTTCATACATATGTACAAGAACAAATGGGTGCCTTGCTTTTCATTACTCTTTCTTGCCTGGCTAATCTTCATTTTCTAAACAAAGCTACGTACAGATACTGCAGCTGTAATTTTTCATTATGGAACATTAGCATTTAATCTTGATGAAACAGGGTTTTCTTGATTACATTTGACATATAATAAACTACTTCAGCAGATTGGGATTTGATGGAGAATCACCTCCCATGGATTATGTTTTTGACAAATGTGTCCCTCCCGAGTGTTCCTCAGGGATATGGAAGGTCTCCAATACTTGGGAAGGTAACAATTCTAGTTTTCATTGTGCAGTGACTGCATGCCATCTCGTACAATGAAAAAGAAATGACAAATACAGAAGTCTTTGGCAGAAGGTGGTACAGGGTATAAAATTTTAGATTTTAATTAAGTTGATTAATACTCCATTTAAACTGTAGAATATGCTTTAGTTAGTAAATGTTTAAAAGATATACTGAAACAGACAAAAGATGCTGTTGAAAGAAGTTCTCCAAACTGATGTGCTGGCAAATGCAAAGTACTGGTGAGCTGTAGAAGAATAAACCATTTTGCAATGCTTTAGTGATTTTCTCCAGCTTTATGCCATAGGAACCCCATCTCTCCTTTGGAAAGAAAACCTGAAAGCTCTATTTCCTAAACTGCCTGCACTACAACAGTATATTCAAAGGAATTTCATATGCTTCTTGTGTCTGATAAATAGAATTTGCATATTGTACTTAAGTTGTAATCCAGTTGTTGTTGACATTTGTTTAATTATTATTATTTTAGGGGGGGGAATAAGCTATACTGTAGCATTTCAATTGTGTATTTAATATTACTATTAGAAATTGCTAGACCATTGGAAGACAGCAATGACTGTATTGACATTGATTAGCATGATGTGGAAACTCTCTCAGCTGTTGGTTTTTGCAGTGTCATATAAAAAGCAAAAATGAACCGCTGTGCAGTTTGGCTTATGTTTGCTTTAAAGTGTGTAAAGTTTTAGTTATTTTGCAAAACTGTACTGTATTTGGGGGTATACAGTTATGAAGGTAACAATTGTTTTTCAAAGGACAGATAAACTTACTCTTGGATCATATGATGTATCATCTTAATTTGGCTTTTGTTATGCAGAAAGTTAACACCAGCTATTAAAATATATTTTAGTAGAAATGCTTTAATTCCTGTTTCTTCCTCTACACTGTGAATATTTAAGCTTTGGTGGACTAGAGCAACATCATGCTGCCCAAAGTACTAACCTATGCAAACTAGTTCACATTTTAGTTGATGTCACAGTGGATGTAACATAGCAATTTATTTTGCATAACATTAAACGTCATTCAAATAAAATATTAAACCCAGCATTATGTATGTATTATATTCATAAACAATACTCTGTAAAGCTACCATACCCATTAATATAAGCTATCAAAGATGTGTATTCTTTGAACTAAGGAAGCTTTGAGTTTTCAAACTGAAGTAGAATATTTAGCACTATTATTTTTCAAGCTTGATCTCAGAAAATAGGTTCCTAAAACACTGTTTTATTTCAGACATGCCCTCTCCTTAGAGGGTTAACTTGCTTTTTCAGTCTGTATTTGTAACCCTTCAACAGAACATCAAGTTACATTCCATGTCCCTTGGTTTGTTTAAATAAGCAGAGATAGTAAGGGAAGGAGATCTGCTGATTTAATTGATCCTACTTTGCTGGACTTTGAATGGGCCTTTGGTTAAGGGTGCTATCAGTGCAACAGTAATGAAAAGAAATTGATTTGCTGGCTTCTTTAAGATGATTTTATATACAAATGTCGTTCTTGGGTTATCTTTATTCATTTACACAAGTAAATTATTTTTACTGCATTGTAAGAAAGTTTACGTTAAAATAAAATCCAGAAGTATTTTGGAACTTCTCTGCCTGTAGTTGAAGAAGATTATTATGCTTAGGGACATGTTTTATTTATTTGAGTGTTAAGTGCACAGTACAGTGGACTGCATTAGAATATTTTTATTTTTATCAAGTGTTAGTTCAAAGAAGTCTGTTAACAATGAATGAGGACAAATGGCAGCTACAGATGGAGCTGGTTAGTGCCTCCTAGGTAAGTGACATACAGTTGCTACCACACATTTCTCCTTAGGAAATACACGTTAGCATTCCCTATGAAGTTTCATTAATTACAGAGAGTTGATTTCATGTTCTGTGGTGTTTTTATATATTGAAATGCTGCCAGTATAGCAAAATTCAGTCTTTACATATACTGTAGCAAACAGCAGTTTTCAATAAGAAAAAGACTTAAGAGTTGCCAAAATGTACCTCAAGCACTCAGAATGTGTTTTATTTGAAAATCTCTCCATAATCTGCTAGAGCTACTGAAGTATTTGATTTTTGTTTCTATCCTAAATCTAGGAAGGTCCTTCTGACAGCCACTGATGTGAATTTGGTAGGTGGCATGTGCTCAGTGGCTGAGGGATTATGTCCTTATTTGATAGCAGTGTCAAATCTAACAAATGGCTGAAATGAAGAAGGCTCTCCTGTCTTTGCTGACCCCATGGAACATAATTATGAAAAGGGATCTATGTGCTGGCACTTGAAAGTCCTATGGAAATAGTCCATATTGTGTTGAGATAGGCTGAGAGTTTCTAGCTATCACTGTTTTTAGGATGCCCTTATTTCTGCTCTATCACAGAACTGGGCCTTTGATTTTCTCTGTTGTATTAATAGACAAGAATAAGCCAATATACCAGAGAGTTCTCTGTACAGAGGGAACAGTTGCCCAGTGCATTGGCTGTGACAAGTACTGTCTCCCCTCCCTTCTCCCTCTCACACCACCAAGCCTAACCATGTTTCCAGTCCTGTCCTGCAGGGACTACCTCTCTCATCTTTCTGTGAGGCTATCTGTGGGACACACTAAAAAGGTATCACTAAATGGTCCAGATTTGGGTTTTTTCCCTTCCGAATGATTTCTTTTATCAACATGTCACATCTTTCAGTGATTCTATTATTCCACAAACTCAAACCCAGTAATGTTGGTATAAGGAAAGAGGTAGCATGATATGGGTGGGAAGGCATGGGAAGGCTAAATTGAAAAGCCACAGATTTCTTACTCAGTACTGTGTGGATGTGCTTGACCTGTCAGTGTGTGGATATCTGTGCTGTAGTGTCAGAATTGATCTGGGATAGTGTGCAGGTACCTCCAGCTTAAGAGCAATTAGCTGGAATTCCAAAACTAGGCCACCCACTTGCATATGGCATTCATAAAGGCAAATTTATGAAGAAACTGAGATCTCAGTACAGAGGAAACAAAATATCACTAAGTTTAAAGTGCATGTCTTGTGCCCTGTGGGAAGGAATCCTTTGTGTACAGTCAGAAGACTGAGCTCTGTGGCACCACAGCAAGCTCCTACCTCTGAACTGTGTTTAGTGCCAGAATGAGATGATGTACCACAGAGATCAGCTACTCCACAAACTTCATACTTACTACATGATATGCTGTGCATGGGGCAAGTGTTTAACAATGACAGCAGAAACTAGAGCTTCATATTTATGCACTATGTCCTAAACAGAGTCTAAACAGTCACTGATTTTGTATCTTTTAGCTTTGCTTTCTTTCCCACCTGCTTACTGTTGATAAAATCTACATATGGAGAGGCCTGTTCTCATGCAGAAGACTACTGGCTCGTGGCCTTGACCACTTGTGTCTACAAAGAGAGATCTCCAGGTATTAACAGCTGGCTCTTAAAATATTGCTTGTCATATAAATATTCATTTTCAATGATTTCACAAACAACTTTCAGCTTTTGCGATTGTTCTTTGATTCAAGCTATGTTTTTTTCTGTGTTTTTCCTCCTCCACCTTTTTTCTCTTGACATACTTATAGGCTGTGTTGATTGGACTGCAGCTTTTCCGGGACTCAAAGAAGCTTCTCAAGGCATTGAGAAGAATTTAAATTGCTTGAAAAATGGTAGTGTTGTCTCCTCATTAAGCTCTCACTCCCCTAGCAGTTGTTCACTGGCTTCACTGTACAAGGAGGACCCTTTGCCTCCTTTCTGTCAAGTTCTGAGATCTCTGCCTGTGTACCTGTGGGCTGGGGACCCCTCCCGTCAGGCCTTCAGACCGCGCTCTGGCCTCCATAGTTTCTACATTCAGGTTTGGAACTTTAGAGTGACTCACCTATCTGTTCTCCTGACAAGATCTTTTAGCAGAACTCAAATAATATTAGATGTGCCCATTCACCCCAAGGAGGATTACAATTCTGTTGTGTCAGCTCTGAACAATTCTCTGTGAAGAGTCCTCTTGACTGTGCTTTCCCTGGACTTCCTTGCCTCTGGGTACTTCTGGCAGCTTCTGAGCTCAGCTGCTGATTTCAGAAAAGAGGCAAATCACAATTTTTGCTGTCTCATCAGTACCTAAATCACTTCTTGTTCATTCTCTTCTTCAGAAGATTAGCATCTTTATTGTGTTATCCCTCATGTTGGCCTGAACTCAGGAGTCATACTCTCTCCATCAGTGTTAGAGGGAAGGGCTTATGCCATGTAGATGCAGTCTGTTGCTCACTGTGGGAGCTGTCTTGATAGGCACTATCCCATCTACTGGAACCTCTCAGTTCCTAGCACTACTTGTTCTGTATTCATCAGATAGGATCTCTGTGAAACATGATTACCTGTACCAAACCCCAGCCTTTCTATAAATAAATGTGTCATTATAAAGTAAACACTTTTTCCTGACTTAGAGTTCCTCTGACTCAAGATGACATTGACATCCTCCAATTTCATAGCTTGTAGTGACATCAGGAAGCCTGCATCTGAAATGTGTTAGATGAATTGTGCTCTAAGGTGCTGTTTAGGCAGACCTTGATGACTGCAGCTATTTTATGGTGTGGATATATCAAGTTAAATGGGATAAATGGCATATCAGGTCTTCCTGGCAAGCGGTTCAATTGAGAACTGAGTTTAGGTAGTTATTTGAGTGACCCAGCTATTCAAGAGAGTGACATTTTCATTTCTACTCCAGCAGTTCAAAACAAATACAAAAATTAGGTGACAATTATTCTTAATCAACTAGTTAGCTATGCAGCTTAAACAATTCCTCCATCAATATGGAAATGAATAAAATCGATCGTAGTTTTGGCAAACCACGTGCTGAGTGTATCTAGGCATTTGAATTGACATTCAATGTGCTTGCACTTCCAACCTTTATCTTTCCTTCTTCTAACTTTACTAAAAATAATGAGAAAGGTCTGCTCCTCACAGAATGACTTAGTGTGCTGTTAGAGAAATTAATCTTCAGTGGAAGAATAGATTCAAGGGTCTTGTAAGACAGTATTTTACAGTTATGCTTTCAAATCTTAAAGTTACTTAAACTTTTACTTTGGTCCTTGCATTTTCATTTGACCCCTAAGCCCCACTAAAATGGTTTTGCTGTGCTCTATGTTCAACATTTTGTTCTCTGTGGGAGTTACCTTTGTGAGAAGGGAGAAAGACCACAGACATTGGAGTACTTCAAGTAACTTTCTCTTCCTACAATTTTTCATTGCTATGCTAAATAATACCTGTGAAATAGTCTTCATTCCAAGGTTCTTTATTCCACTCTCATGAAACATATCACAGAAGTACCATACTCCCTGTTCAAATGCCACTGGCCACTGTTGCACAGCTGTGATTGCTATGAAAGGGAGGATGTGTTACAATGGCAACAGCTACAATCTTGACATTAGAGCGAGCACCTAGCAAGGACTCCTGTGAGAGCTTTCTCAGCTTGTCACTCCTTTGGAAATAGTAGCCATCACTGCAGTACCAGTGTTCTGTGAGATTAGTGAAGTTGTAACTTTGCAACTTGGTTTATTTTCCAGATGCTATAAAGTCAACACAGCTGCAGCTGCGTTTGAGCAGATTGATTTTAGATGCTGTTTTGACTAGTTGCTGCTTATGCTTTTGTTGCTATTTTACTGCTTTCTATTTTAACTTCTCATGGTATGGTGGCTAAGCCAGAAGAATACGTCAGATCCGCTCATTTGAAGGCCTTGTAACAAGTCTAGACACATGTGTTTCCTTATTTTAAGCCTTTCTTCTTTTTCCTGGCACTGCCAAACTGTTTCTCAAAGATCAAGGATATGAACAGGACTGTACTCACCCTCCTACAGGAAGGCCAGAACTGTGATTTGAACTGGTACAAAATGTCCCAAAACAAGGGCATAGTCACTGGTCACAATCAATATTATTTGTCCTCCATCCATGAAGCACACACACTCCTGTGCCCCCCAGAATTTTCCTTCTCTAAATGCTGCTGGTCTAGTGACTGTTTATTTTAAGGTTATTTGAATCCTGTCCAAGAAACACACTCTTTTAGGGGTAAAATAGCAACAGGCTTTTCATGTATTATTGCAACATGCTTTAACCCTGATCACCATCATGAAGAACCTACAACTGGACCAGAACTTCACAGCTAAATAAGGTAGGTGGAACAAGCTTCTCTAGTGTGTGCTTTAGATTATTTAAAAAAAAGTTTTTTCTCTTTTGAATTCTGTACAGATATACAGTGAAGGGTTCTATACAGGATTGAACAGCTGTATCTAGTTTTAGAAAGCAGTGTTGTGAAACCATGGATCATATTAGAGTAAATGGACCTTGTTAGTCCAGACTAAGATTTCTTAATCTGTTGTATTTCTTGTCTGTATTATGCTCTGTGTTCAGCTGAGGCAAAACCAAAGAGGCAGATTTTATAATATATTTAGATTTATAACCAAGAAGATGAAAGACAGGTGGGTTTTTCAAATCACATCTGAAATCTGAATGTGTTTACAGAGTGATGTTGAAAATTTCACTCAACATTTTAACACTCCAGTGTGCTTTAAGAAACTAGTCATCATACTTTAATTAATTGAATATAGCGAATTTTTCTTTGAATTAGGGATCATAAAATTTTTTTACCCAAGTATCTAACAACTGTGCTAGAGCTGTGCTGACTTTTTTTTTCCAGCTCTTTAGTCTAAGGAGTGTTTAATTAGGCTATATGAAATGCGACATGGTCAGTGAAATGTGTATCAATTCTGAGCTCTCTGTCATTTGGCCATCAATGATTCTTGGACAAAATACTTGTTCAAAACCCTTTTGGTGGTGAGAAGAGCAAAGAATCCTGGATGGGGATTTGAGCTATTGGATGAAAATAGTTAAATCAGTCATGCTTTGTAGGACCATCTCTTTTTCATTTTTTATAATAGGGCTGAGATACGTGTTCAGGAAAGTGTTCAGGGCTGTGAAACATGAGTGGGCATGGCTGAATGTCTGTGCCATCCCAGGTGAGGTGCTTCACCTTGGAGATGTTTCAGATTTGGTTTTGGCCTCAGCATTTCCCACAGGCTATGAAGAAAATATGAAGGGGCGACATGTAGCGCAAAGCTGACTTGGTATATCCTGTGTCATGTGGAATGGGTGGGAGAATGCTCATGTTGGTGTTCAACAGATAGGAAACCCTCAAGCAGAAATGGGACACCTGGAAAAACTGAGGGCCAAATCCTAATTTTATGTTCTAGCCTTGTTAAGGGTGTGGGTGCTCCTCACAAAACTCTGAGGAAGTGGCAGATTTTGCTGCTGATAAGCTGGTGATGCCTTGCCTCTACTTGTGGCAGCAGGTCCTGAGTGCAAACCCTCTCAGGGCAAGTCATTCCGGGTTGGTGGCCTTGAGGGTACCTTCTGACAAAAGCTCAGTTCTACTGTTCAGCATGGGCTCAGTACCCACAGATTTCTGAGCTCTTCTTTCAAATTTTTTTTTGTGTAATGTAAATTGCTCTTTCTACTCTGTTGTGTATTTTTATCTCAGGCAGCAAAGCAGTAGCTGTGGCAGGAGGGACACAGGCATATGTTACCTGGAAGTGGGAGTGCAGCAATGGAGGCGGTGGACCCAGTGTGGCAGGAGGGAATACAGACTCAGGGGAGGCAGGAGGAGCTATCAAGCCAGAGGTACCCCAGTGGGCTGTGATGGACTCTGTTACCCAGGAGCTGAGTTCCACCACTTGCTCCTGCATTATGACAGGATGGAAAGGGTAGTGGATGTTCAAGCACCAGTTCTCCTAAGTGGATATGTGAGCACTTGTGATGAATATTTTTCACAGTTTCCAGTCCAGCTACAAAGCCTGGGGGAACGGAAGGAGCATTGCTGGAACAAAATTTAATTTCTTTGCTTCACATGAAATTACACTTGAAAGCATTCAATGCTTCCCTTGGCTGACTGTTCCAAGTATAGTAAGTTTTACTGTGAAAACCAGCCTTCATAGTTTACTTACTGTCTTGTTGTAGTGCAGAGCAAGCTTCTCTTGTTTCTTCTTTTACCTGGCCTGTGATGCGAGCAAAGGTCTCTTCACCTGGTACAGTGAAGACATTAAGAAACTGCCACTGGCCCCAGTCATTTGCTGTAATCCTCCTTCTATTTATGCCATCGATAGCTATGTACCTATCCCCATTTTTCTAAAGCTCTCTCCTTTTTCAGAAAAAAAAGTCCAGCAACTGAGATGGAGACATACAACAATATATATATCTTTTCTCCTTCTCTGTTGTACACCAAAAGAGAAGATGAGGAGCAAAATACCTGCATGCAGGCTTTTAATACAGCCTGTCAGGGCAGGGCGAGCCTAGTTCATTAGTCCCCTTAGGAGTGAAAAAGGCATTCATGTAAAACTGGCACAAGGGGGCAGGTGTGCACCACTGAAAATTCTTCATAGTTTGTGTTTATGAATTATCATAATTAGCTGCAAGACACAGACTGGTAACTGCCTTGTTACATGCATAAATGGTATGTTAATTGTATTTTAAGAAAAATTTTGCTGTATATTTAATTAGAATGAAAACTCACATTTCTACATAAGATCAAAAGCATTTAACAATACAGATTGTTTACAAAATTTGATTTCCAGTACAGATCAACAGCAGGGATAACTAGGGAGTAAAGATATGTTTCTTTAATATTTCTTACTCGATCAGATAAGATGAGCCATTCAACTACTGTAATTCAGCACTTAAAATATAAGTATATTGGCACCATATTGCTGTCACAAATAAAGATGTCTTAGTACTTAAAAATGTATATATGCTCCCTGAACAGTGATAATTACATAGAAACCTGTGGTGGTGCATATGGTGGGGTCAGGAGCTTGTAGAGTTAAATGTGTGTACGAAGTGCTATGTATGACTGCAAGAAGAAAGCCAGTGCAATGAGGCATGGTCAAAGAAGAGCTGCAGCAAGAGATACTACAGAGATTTTGTTATGCTCTTAAGTTAATCTGCTGTAGAGAATATCTACTCATGCAGTGACAGCATTCTTCCCCAAAACTCTTCTTACTGTGACACACACTGCATCTTCATTACCTGATCTCTTCACATTTCATCCAAAGCAAATTAATACATTTTATACTTTTTTATATTGAAAACTCAAATGCTGTAGATAAAAGCAGCATTTTTTTTTCATGTGATTCTATTAAAAATTAATGTCTGGACTTAACAGAGGCTTTGTTGTTCAAGCAGTGCCAACTTGACTTCTGCTCCTCTTGAGCCTCTGTAGGAAATTGCTATTTGTATTGCTCTGTGTTGATGATCAGAGTACTTGGGATGAAAGTGTATTCAAACTCAGGCCAATGTGGAAGTCTAGATGTGGCTGTGTGGCTTCACCTCTCTCAGTAGAACCAAAGACTGACTCCAGCCCCTGGGCATAGGCCTCTGGGAAGCTGTCCATTGGAGACTTCCTTCTCCATGCTCTCTGTGTGGCACCATACAGGCTCCTCTCCTTTATTTTAGAGTGCAATGAATGGTTGCTGAGTGGTTAGTTGCCATGAATGCCCTTCTCTGAGCTTTGAGGGTAGATGCTAGTTACTTACAAGGAATCTCTACAGCCTTGAATTTTCAAAAGTAATTGCTTGTGTTTCATTACATTCCTTAGTTATGTCCCTAGCTCCTTAGCCTGCATACTGCTGGGATGCATTTTTTAACATTTTTCTGTGCATTCTCTTTTCCAGTCATAGTAACTATCTACTTCTATATAATTTTACTAGTAAGAGTTCCAAAGCTGCTTTAAGCTTGTATTTTTGTTGTTTTGTTTTGTTACTTTTTTCCCTCTACAGACAACAATTTACCTAATTAATTCTGACTATAGAGCTGCTGGATTCTTTCTCTGTGTTTTGTGAATTTAATAAAGAACAGAGCAGAAGATGTGAGAGCTTAAGTTTAATTCCAGATTTTTTATTTTGTTTATAGCTAGGTCATTGCCAAGATGTTACAGAGACACTTTGATTAAAATAAAAAAAAATACATTACTGAAAGCTGGAAAGCCGGGTACCTAAATAAAGCTATTTAGCATGTCATAGTCTTTTAAATGTCAGATACCTGCTGTGTGAACCTGGCTAAAAGTGGTTTCTTTGCAATGTGATCCAATTCCACAGGTAATGTGCTAACATTACAAAAGTAATTTTAAATTATGTACTGTATTTACACAATGTGCTCAAGACCATATCCAACTACTTTGAGGAATATTTAATTTATGGTCTGTGAAGAGGAAGTGTCTGTTACTGAAACAATTTCTCTGCTTCATCTTTAAACCCTAGTTGGTTTTCTTTCTCAAGTTTTAGCTGTTGGTGTTTAGTACCCTACATTTGACAAGACAGCTAGTTTTAGCCAGGTTGATCATCTTTGTCTTGGCATATTGTACAAGTTATTTCTGACCTCAGTCCTCAGAAGACTTGGAAAAATACTATTTTTTAAGTTTTAGTGGAAGACTTCGGATAAACATTACTGTATTTACTGAGTGTTTGCAAAACACCAAGTTATGTTCCACTAATGACTGTTTAATGCTGAAGTTCAGCATATCTCACAGCTGAGTATTAGCTAACGAACACAAGATGGTCTAAATGTAATAGCTGTTTGTCCTCTCCAGAAAAAAAACCCAACAACCAAACAAGTTTTATTCCGGAAAGCCTGGGTGAAGCTTTTAAACCAGACAGTTTTACAGACATGTTGTCATTCCTCAAAGGAAGAATATTTCTTCAGTGTCTGTCCATGCTCTAGGAGCTATGAATGGTGACTCAGTAAAGGAATGCCTTCTATGGATAGTTTGTTCAAAGGCCATGACACAGAGCGATACTCTGCCATGCATAAAATCAAGTAATTGAAGTCTTGTATGTGCTCTTAAAGTGCATTTCAGAAGAGGGGTACTGTTCCTTGTGTCCTGACCCAGTTTGTGTTTCTGCCATTATTTCCCAATTTCAGAATTCTAATGATTTTCTATTTTTGTAACAATTTATTACTTTCAGTGGAAATGACACTGATTTTGTTGGTATACAATTTTGGAATACTAGGTAGGGTCCAGGCTGCTGCACTGATCGCCTTTTTCTGGTACAGAGTTCGGCCGTGAGGTCATTATTACACTGGAATTGCTAATGCTTCCCAAGATGGCTTGTTGGTGTATTTTATAAACAACAAGTAATTAATAGAAGATTTTTTATGACTTTTGCTTAAATACTTATCTCTGATAGTATTATGACTTAGAATTTATGCTATGAGAAGCCTGTATGCGATGAGTAGGGAATAAGTCTGACTGAAACAATACTGGATTTTCCAGTGAAAATTTGAACATTTGTTTCCTGAAGATTTTAGTGACTATTTCTCCCAGTTTTATAACTGTGCTTTTAAAAGTTCTTCCTGAGCAGACAGACAAGTGATCTGCTCAGTCAGCCCCAGCTTTAAGCTCCGAGAGAAGTGACAGGTGGAAGGAGAGAAAACAGGACAACAGAACATGTATCTGTCTTGCACAGTTGAGAAGTGGTTCTGATGTTTTTTCCCTTTTTTGCCAGATCTTCAAATATCACCTGTCAAATAATTTATGGGAATTCATTCTGTACCTCTTGTTGACTTTGTGTGGCAGAATTCAATGAGGATGTGACAGGTGTTTTGAAGTTGCAGCACAAAGCTCGTGATTCACCTCTTGCTTTCCTGACTGAAAACATCATCACTGCCTGTTGTGCTTTAGGAACAACACTGTGCAATTTAGTGCCACCCCCCGACCAAAATTCCCCCAAACCAGACACCACTTTCTTGGTTTCCCCCTTCCCATCCCCCTTCCCACTGCAGGGATGGGGTTGAGAATTGGAGGCACCGAAAAAGGTGAAAACTACAGGTTGGGATGTGAAAAATTTAGTGTAATCAGCAATGAGATAAGAAAATGAACAGTAACAGCAACAATATTAATAACCAAAGTATACAAAAAGAAGGTGATATACATGCAAAAAATGCTCACCCACTGACACAATGTGGCACAACCCTGAGACAATGAACAGTGGCAGATGGACCCTCCGTGCCCAGGCTTTTTCCCAACTGCAAGCCATGGCCACCTTCTTGAAGTGGGAATCCCTTACTTCTGCCCTCCAGCAGTCATGGAAGGTGGTGTAGAATAACAACCTAGACACACTGGCATGGCTCCAGGCTCCTCCCTCTCACAGGTACTCTGAAAAAATTAACTCTGTGCTGGCCAAAAACCAGGATACTGCCAAACAACTCTCAGAGGCTCAGAACTGAAAAGTATGTTACGGCCTGTAGATATCTCTTCCAGTTATTGATTCCAAATATTCAGTGCTTCTTTTTGCTGAAATGAATCATATGTACAACGGCATAAAAAGAGAGCCTTATGTATATATTGAGGTTCATGAATCTATAATGTCTTTCCTACATATAAAAAAGATCTATGCTGTCCTAAAGAACACCTGAAGTAATGCCAAAAAGTAAAAGGTAATGCCAAAACATGCTTGGTTACCTAAGATCAGGAGTGTCTTAATATATCTTAAAAGTGACTTATGTCAACTCCCTCCTTGAAGAAATACTGAAAATTGGAAGAAGCGTCACAATTTATTAATAGCTTATTGTTGACTGAGTAGCTTTTCTTGGCAGTACATGTCATGGATGGAAAACAAATTCCTCAGTGACTAATGTTTTCTAGCTCTCTTTTAAAATTATTAAGTGGTTATTACAGGATTGTCTGTTGGAAGAACATTATGGGGTGAAGTTTGACCCTTTTCTTATTGTTTCTATCAAGACTTTGTATACAAGTTGGACTAGTTGTATACAGTTGCTTACTTTTGTATAAACCAGTTGAAGTTGGCACTTGACAATTTCACCTTTAAATAAGCCTTATGGTAAACAGTCCGCTTTATTTGCTATTTAGAAGCACTCTCTCAGCTTGTGTATTCCAGTATATGTATGTGTATATTTATACCAACCTCTCCCCATTACAACAGATAAATGAAAAACTAACCGGGACTTTGCTCTTTAGAATTCAGTTTTGGATTTGTAAGAGTAAGTAGAAAGCAGAGATAACTGCAGTTCTGTGTGTTGTTTTACCTGACATCATCTATGTTAGTGAGAAAAGGAACCAGCTCATTTGTTCCCCACCATACCCTCCTTACTATTACGCTAGCAGAAGTGTCTGTACAGCCATACAATGAACCAATGGAGCAACTGAGCGTGACCACAGGTAACCCAGAGACAAAATAAGTTAGTTCTAACCTTGATCAATTCCCCATCCCAGGTCCTGCTATAGCTGATGAATGCAAGCTGATACTCAGTAGTAGAAGTTAGCCAAGAAAAAGAATAACACCTGTCAGAACTTAACAGAAGATAAATATCTGGGTAGAGAATCTTTTTTTTCTGTGAGATTATAGCATTGTTTTCACTGCTGTTTTCCCTTTTTGTTTTTTATAAAAGGTTTTTTCCCCATCTCTTAGGGTATTTATAAGTAAGAGCCATGATGTTTCAGTCTTGGTAAAGAACTATACTAGAAACAGTAGCAACAGCTAGACATCCTACCTTGCAAACACCGGTTTAATTCCATTGGATGTAGGCATAGAGCATAAGCTCTAGTGTGGTGTTTCACTGCAAATTGTCATGTTGCTGCCATGGTACCTTTGTCCAGTGTACATGAGGTTTGAGACAAAGCACAGTTGCTGTTTCACATGATATGATATCAATAAGAATATTAAAGTAAAATTTTGTGTGAAAATAGAAACATAACCATTAGAATTTAAATTCTTCTGGCAATGTTTTGAGCTCATTCCTGCTCTATAAGCCAAGGAGGTCCTATTTGAAGGAAGTTTGCTAGGATTCTTAAGCTAAAAATGGGAGGTTTTGCTGTGTAGTTTGGGTAAATGTATATGATGTATGTTAGGCTAGCTAGCCTTCAGCAGAAAAATGTTCTGTATCATCCATAAATATCTGCATCTTGTTTTCTATCATCCATACAATATTAATGAGATAACATTAGAGATATATTTTAAAATAACTAAAGTATCATTTCATGGTAGTGTTCTTTGCTTTCAAGGTCTATATTTAGAAACAAGCAAGTACACCTCTTCTGTTTGGGCCAGCATAGATGAGAACACAAGAAAATTTTAAATGTTGGGTTGCATGTGTCCTGTTTTCCCACACAGACATGATAATGTAAATTATAGAGCCAACTCTGGCTATAGGCATTGAAAAACAGGTACAGAATTTCCTGTCTCTCAGATGACAATTCTCTCCTTTTCCCTAATCTGTGGGCATAAACTCATTAGCAATAATAGAGTTGTTACCTTCAGTATTTTATTTTTCTCCACAGGAATCTAAATATATTCTCTTCACCAAACATCATGAATGAGAATGACTACTTTATAAAACAAGAAATTATAAAAGGAAAGGAAATGGTGTTTGAATGCCTAAGCTTTCTGCAGGCAAACCCAATTAGCAATAAAGGAGCTTTGACTTTATGGGAAAACTATGATGGTAACTCTATTAGAATGAAAACCAGACTATTTTCAGACTTTATCCCTTTAAAAAATCTTATGTCAATTTGCATGTTTTTTTACTATTGAATTTCCAACCTATTCATTAAGAGACAGACACTTTACACATTAAATTATGCTTTTGTGTTTGTATATTCAATAGGTCTTTTCACTCCTGTAAATCCACTATTAGTCCTATTACAATGTTTGCTTATGTCTTTTCTGTGTCAGGAAGCTTCTTTCTATTCAAGTCTGCGTGAAGTAACAACATTTCCTAATTTCATACAGTCCTAGTATATCAGAGCAACCCACTGAGCAGTTGTTCAGCTGAATTAGCTGTATGAATTCGTTGGTCCTGTGCCCATTGTACGTGCTTGGGCACTCAGTGCAGGAGAAGTTCCAACTTTCCCATCACAGCATTGCTGTTAGGTGCTCCCCTCCCCCTTCTGTTCAGCAAATGAGCACATACTTAAAATGTCTTTGGTGATGATGAAGGCTTGCTGTCTTAATTTTAAACCTGACATACCCTGTATATGGGGTAATTCTTTGTCTATCACACATCTTGTGTCCTGGCATACAGGAGGACAAGCCTTTTTAAAGCACTGAGTGGTTCTTCCTCTTCCCTCTGTCATCTCAGCAAGTAAGTGCCTCATGAATAATTTATGGATTTTTTGTTTGTTTGGTTGGTTTTTTGCAGTTAAGCAATACTGTAGCCACAAGAGCTTGGAAATGCATACATTTAAATATATTTCAAGAATTTTAAAATTAACATAACATATACAAAGTCCCTTGAGAGTTCTGAGTGAGGTTCCCTCTCTGAGATTGCAGTTTAATGGAAGCACCAGAACTCCATAATAGATTTTATGTCTGAAATATAAAGTTCCAAACTTACAGTCTGTCCCCAGAATGACCATATGTCATCATTAAATCTAGGCAGATAATGAGAAATTATTTGTAAACATGACTTAATTGGATGCACACTACTGAGTCATTCTTTTGTTTTAAAGCTTTGGTGAGAAGCAGGCAACATAAAAAAGACTGAATGAGCTTTGAAGACTTAATTTTGTCAGCCAGGCTTTTTCAAATGGAGAAAAAAAAGGAATGAACAGCCTATGCCTTTGCAAACTCAAAACATGTTGTTTTCCTCCAATTCATCACTTTGATATTCACTTTATATAGAGAGAGGGAGTCTGGCCAAAGTTAGCATCCCTTGTCCCACTATCAGTAGCAGCATTTTTGGTTGTATCAGAGGACGTTTGTACAACATAATGCTTTGCTGGCCTTGGAGATCGGGCAGGGGCTGAACACTATTAGGGACAGCGTTAAATTTTACAGATTGCTCTAAAAGCACAGCCTTGAACCCTGTGCAGTGTGGAAAGCTGACATGAGGCTTAGTATCTGAATCACAAATACCTCTAAACCCTTCTGCAGCAGAATGCAGCTTTTGAGAGATGTTGTATAAAGCGGGAGGGAAACACTGCCCTGAATTTAAATTTTGTGAAGTCAAAGTAACTTTCAGTAGCTCTATAAGGACAGCATGCTTTAGTAAGATATTGGAACTGTTATAATAGAAATGCATTTTTAGAGACAGCAGTAGGTAATAGAGTCTGTAGGGTAAACAAGGATAGGCGATAGCACAGCATTCTGAAATTTCATGCTGCCAATCACTCCAGAGAAACAGAATTTATCTAAGTTCCAAGAACTTCAGAAATAGGCACAATCTAATGTAGGGAGCATTAAAAAAGAATAAACTCCAAATTCTGTTCCTGATTTATTTATTCTGCTAGCCAGCACTTTCATCTTATGGCTAAACCATTAATATTCCAGGAACAGAAGAAGAGGCCTTTTCTTGACAGCTGTTTCCATAGCTCCTGCCTCATTGTGTCCTCTTTTGATAGTTAATAGAGATGGCTTTTAAAAGTGTCAGAACTGCCACACTAGCTTAAACATGATAAAATAATAATAATGAATTTATTTTCAGACAATTGGATAATTTAAGCAGTACTGTATGATGGTCAGGTATAATAATAATAGCATTTTTATAAGTTCTTTGTACTTTATAGCTATAGTCAGTAAAACATCCTTATGAGATAAATTGGTAGACTGCAGTGCTCTTCTTTTACAATAAATAAAATAATTCTATCCAAGGCCATGCCACGAGAAAGTTGCAAAATTGGGATTAAAACTGTGGGAAATTTATGAACATTTATTTCATTGGTGATACTTGTTCTGCATATATGGCCAACGAACCAAGAGGAATGCAAAGTTCTCTGTTGACAGAGAGATGAAGTGTAGGTTTGTTTGTTTTTTTTTTTTAAGAGCAGAGTATTTTCAGTGGAACTGTAAGTGCTTTATTTAAATACTTTTTTTAAAGCTGCTCTCTAGACTGTTACCTTTGGCAGCTCAATGTAAAACAAAACAGACACAGAAGGAATAGTACCTTGAACATGAACCAAAGTAAGCATGTTATTAAAAAAATCATCAAGGACCTTTAAGTATCTGAATCTACAGAGTGAATTTTTGTCAGCTCCCCTATATGGTGTATCTTTGAGATGATGTTGAATATGTATTTTTATTGACAAGATCAAAGCATTCTTGACATTGTGACTTCTTCATCCTCTCCCTTTCAGTGAAAAGAATATGGAGATGATAACAAAGCAGAGTACTTGCTAAATAATCAGTCATACAGGTTTTGATTAACCAGCTAATCTGTAGTTGTAAGGTGCTGTGTATCTCTACATTTTTATCCTGCTGGAATAAGGCATATCTGACTACTAGAGCACTTCATAAATGAATGGAAAGACAAAAGCCATGTGAGTAAAGGTATCCATTTGTTATAAAGTATATTAATATAGTAATTCTAATAAATGAATGTTTTTTGGTTTTTTTTTTTCAGATTAGCCCCACAGAGTGCTTATGTGTTGTCTAAAGTGTTTCTAGGATCTGAATAAACTCATTTACAGCTCTTTCAGGAGTCTGCCATGGAAATGAGACATCTTGATCTTTTGGGTCAGATTCTTATATTGAAAATTAAATATGCCAGTTGGAAGAGGGAGGTAATATTTTTCAAAGGAACTCCTGGTAGAAAAGCAACTAGTCTGTGTTCCAGGCAATGGCTTCAAGCATCTATTGAATTCAGAGCACACTGCAAGTCAGGAAATAGGAGTTGATGCATAGATATCTCTCCTATATGCGCTGTTTTTCCTGCTTTGTCTTGACCAGTCCTGCTGTTATGATCTGTAGTGAAAACATACCATTACTTTTCCTCACTGAAAATATTTTAGTTAGATAACTTTGAAAATGTCACCTTAATTGCTTTACTGCATAGAAAGTGCATGCCACGGAACCTGTACTTTAAAAAAAGTACAAACAGCAACAGCTATAAAATGATTCGAAGCAGCAATCCTGTCATTTTGCACCATGATCTGATAAGTCCTTGTGAGGGCAGGAACTGGAGAGGTAAACATCTAGGTCCTGCATGCAAAATTTGTATGGGGCATTCCCTGAGATTTAGGGAGGAAATGTTGTTACTACTCTATTGTTACTATTACATAGATAGGTCTATGGAGCAGGATGGGATCCACCCAAAGGTACTGAGTGAGATAGTGGAAGTGCTCACTGAGCCCCTTTCCATCATTTACCAGCTAACTGTGAAGGTCCCAGTTGACTGGAGATTAGAAAATGTGATACCCATCTACAAGAAGGGCTGGAAGGATGATTTAGGGAACCACAGGCCTGTCAGCCTGACCTTGGTGCCAGGAAAGGTCATGGAGCAGATATTTTCAGTGCTGTCATGCAGCACATACAGAACAACCCAGCCAGCTTGGGTTTGTGAAAGGAAGGTCATGTTTGACTAACCTGATGTGTGACAAGGTAACCTGCTTGGTGGATGAGGGAAAGGCTGTGGATGTGTCTACCTGGATTTCAGTAAAACCTTTGACACCATTTCCCACAGCATTCTCCTGGAATGTTGTTTCCTGAAGAAACTGGCTGGTCATGGCAGATTGGATTTTAGGAAAAATTTCTTCACCAAAAGGGTTATCCAGCATCGGAACAGACAGTCCAGGGAAGTGGTTGAATCACCATCCCTGGGGTTTTTTAAAAGACATGTAGATATGGTGCTTAGGGACATGGTTAATGGTGGGCTTGTCAGCCCTATGTTAATGGTCAGACTTGATGATCTTAATGGTCTTTTCCAACCTAAATCATTTTATGATTCTGTTCCATGAGTTGCTGCAAAACAGAGTGGTAAATTGGACCTTGAGCTCTGGTCTCTGTCCTTTCACAGAAGGAAAGAAAAAATAAAGTTTGTTCTACTTCAGTTTAGTACTTGATTCAGGTGCTTCACAGAGCTCACATGGCCTGGGGTTTCCCACGTGACCTCCAGCTGCCAGTACAGTGGGGCACAAATGTCTCTTAAACCCTCTGTCTTATCTGTAGCCCTAAATAAATAAACTCTGCCCTAAGAATTGGCCATGTAATTGTTGGCTTCAGCTGAGCTGATCACCATAAGGCTCTCTTTTTAGTCAATGTAAAGAGCAGGGTTGTGTTGTGAAATTTGCCTGACCTATTTCAAATGTCTACCTTAGGATGAGAAGAACTGCATCCTGGAGTCTAGTGAGCATTAGCCCCTTCTCCATTGACTGGAGCAGGCTGGGAATGTCAGCTCTGGTGTGTTTACACTAGAGACGTGTGCTGTTAATCATATGGATCTTATTGAGTGTGACTGAGCACAGAGCAGCCTGGAGCAGTTTGGGGCAGCAGATCTATCACTTTGTTATTGGTTTCTTGGGATGACACTTTGCATTGTGTTGAACTAAATTGCAGAATTCCTTCTGTGTGCAAGCCAGAGTGCAAGGAGGAGGCTTGCCACAAGATTCCCCAGGTGCAGCAGATTCAGAAGCTCTGCAGGAAATTTTAATTCCTTTTTTGCTATTGTAGAGCCAGAGAAAATTTAAGCATAGAATTCAGCATTCTGGTAGTTCTCCTGCATAAACTTGGCAAGACCTTATAATCAGTTCAGTTGCTGTTTTCAGGCAGAAATTATCCATCTATACCACTGATTAATATGGCTGCTGACTTAACCAATATTAGCAGGCCTTGCTGAAGAGATATTATTACATTAGAAGTGATTAAAGATACATTCCAAGCAGCGATGATTCTCGGAACTATACTTGTTATTGAAATGTTGACAACATTGATATCAGGATTTTAATATCCTGCTTGATAATTAAACTTCTGCCTGGCACAGATTTCCTCTGAGTCTGCTCTGTGGGATCCAGATATTACTTCTGAGTTACTGAGGAGAATTATACTCATGTAATGGTCAGTGAAAAATTGCCATTAGTGCTTTTGTCTTGGTAATGTTTCACAAAGATGAGCCTAAAGTTACAAAAAGCAGCTGCCAGCTGAGGAGAATTCAGGTTCTCTATCTTTGAATCTTCCATCTTGTCTTCAGTTTCAGGGTAAGATGCTTTAGGGTACTCTGTGCTGTCAAATGTTCATTTGACATTGCAGGGGGAGGGGAGGTAGTTAGGCTAAGGAAAAGAAAGAAGCTTTATAAAGGAAAACAACATCAAAGGATGATGAACCCCTTGTAGATGTCAGTGTAGTATGGCACATTTTACATGAATTATTGGTGTTGTCAACTCTTCTTCTGGAGTGTAGGGAAGAAAGGGCTCTGCTTCAGTTCAGTGCTTAATTCTTAATTTCCTTTAAAATAAATGAAACAAAATACAGCTTATTAAAGGAAAGTCATTGTTTGTATGTTTGGAGGCTGCCATAGAATGATAACTTCTATTTTACTGGTTTTTTTTTAATATTTGTTATTTTTTTCAGACTTTTTAATTAAAATATCTTTAGTGTGGCTTTCTAGGGGAAGAAGGGTTGTAGCAACACACTGCATGTCTTTGCATAGCTTTCCAAATCCTCTTCTGGATGAGTTTCTTGACTAATACCAATCCAATGAAACAAAACGGGCAAGTGGTCTGAAGAAACATAATTTTTAAGAAAGTATACAGCCAAGCTGAAAGGAAAACTCTGTGATATCCTAATTGAGAAAAAACTTCAGAGAGAATTCAGACACCAGGTAATCCATAAGCAACAGAGAAAGTAGTGGCTATCCTGTTTTCTGAGAACGCATAATTTTTTGATCACACTTCATTAGGTACCAGAGATGGAATTTATATAAGATAACATTAAACATTTACAATGTTTTGTAAAGCTATACTTGAACTTATACTTCAAGCTATACTTGAACTGTTCACCCTGGAGTTCCTTTACAATCAGTGGAGAATCATGACTGTTCAATATACTTTTTTTAGGATAAGAAGAGTGATTTTTAATAGGGGTATCTTAAGAGTTTCTAGGAAGCCGATGCCCTCAACAGTCAAACTGAAAGAACACAAGTACAGGCATTGTCATATCTGCCAGGGATATCTCATATATTCTACAGCAAGTCACATGGAACTAAATGCCTATGCTTGAGCATCTAAGATGTGCCCTACCAGCCCTGAACTCTGTTAGTGCCTCCTGGGATTATATGCATCCTTTTACAACCAGTTTACCCGTGGTATGACTGAGTACAAAATGCTTCCCCTTAACTGCTTTACTTCATGTGCTTCTCGGTGCTACCCAAAGTATTGTGCCTGAGTATTTCCCCTGCTCCCTTGCCAAGGTACAACCCTTCTTTTGGTAGCAGCAAAGGCCAAACTCAGTTATATAAAAATTTTAAAACATACTAACTCATGTTCTATCCAGAATCCTTTTGAGACACAATGAGTGAGGTAGTGAATAACTGTCTGTCACAAACAGAACTTTATTGGAGAATGGAGAAGAGGAAAAAAAAATCAACTATAATTATGGGAATCTGAATGGCTGATAACAGGTAAGATTGCCAGAGTTTTGGCCCTTTTCCCTCACTGTACAGGACAGCTGTGCTGTTTAGTGTGCTCATCGTGAACTGGGTTCACCCTTAGTTGTGCCACCTAATGTTCCTCACCAGCTTCTCCTTTCTTGCTCACTGTTCTGTTCTGCCTCTGAATGTTCTGTTCTTTCTCAAACATCAGTCCACACCCAGAAATGAGTCAAGATACCTAGTTCCCATTGATTTCCAATTGATTTCATTGCAAGCTGGACACCCAGACAGAAATTAGATTCCCAAGTACCTTCAATGAATATGGATCTTCCTGTTCTCAAAAGAGAAGTTGAGGAGAATGGAAAATGGAAAAGAATAATAAGGCTTTTTTTTTTTTTTTTTTTTTTTTTTTTTTTTTTTTTTTTTTTTTTTTTTAACAAGAACTTATTTCTTTAGCTGTTTTCCAGGTTATTTTGAAATGTATTTTGAGGCATTTCAGCCTCTGCATAAGAAAATGTCATTCTAAGTGGCTAGTGCAAATTGTATTATTCCAGTCACAGATGGGAGAGGCAGTACAGAAAAAAACTATGCCTCTTGTTTAAATCTTAATGCCAGGTTTCTAGGGTTCTAGGAGTGTCTGTATTTAATCTTGAAATGGGACGTTCTAATGTTCTGTATATAAATGTTATAGGTAATTTATGAGGATACATATTTTTAATTGATTGCTAGATTGGGGTTTTATAGAACAGTTTTGCCATTATTGTTTAGAGTGACATTGCATAATTATGTAATTTTGAATTCAGAAGGACAGAGTCGTCTTTTTCTTTTGAAAACAGCATAGTTAACAGGTGTATTGTAGACTAATAATTCTTCCACAAAAAATGCCTTATAGCTTTATCTAATAGTTTTTGTGTCAAGCTGAAAATTAATGGCTAAAATTTGAAAGGGGTGAAGGAGAATGTTCATAATTATGCAAATACAACTTTGCAATGAAAAGAGGAGACTGCTCTCTAGTGGGATATGACAAGAGTTTATGTAGCAGAGGTTTGGGAGATTGTGTAGGTAAATGATGTTATACACCCTTCTATATTGAAGTCTGCAGCTCATCCATTTTAAAAGGACTCTTTGGATAGAGGACTCTTTTCAAACATTTGTTTAGAGTTCAGAAAGCTGAACATCTGGTTGAGCCAAGATGTCCCACTGATCTACAGAAAGGCCAGTTTTCTGTGGCTGACAGCACACAGGAACCAGCACGGCTATCACCACATCCAGCTGCCTTTGATGCCTCAGGCATTATTTATAGCTTCACAGAGCAGGACTTCATCACAAGTCTGATAAGAGGTCTGAACTCCTGCTTCTTGATCTGTAATAAACAGTTAAATTGCATTGTCACAATATTTTCTTGCTTTGGGCTTAGTATGTAAATATATACATATTAAGTGTGTGCAAAATTATCAGTGTATACACTGATAATTTTATGTATCATGATGTAGGAAGCCTGGAAGGTTTTGGTTTTTCGTGTCATCTTAAAATTAAAAATTTTTGCAGTCAATGAGGACAGATTTTAATGTTTAAGTTGTGGATATATATGAATGTATATTATTGCAAAAAGTTCAATATCTACTCACACAGAGGGCACATCCAGTCTTTTGAGGGAGGCAGAAATGGTGTATCTAGGGAAGAGTTAGTGAGCTCAGTTTAAAGCTGTCAACATATAAGATCCTCCCAGTGGACTTTATTAAATATTTTGACAGGATTCAAAGTCGGGGTTAACACTTCCACTTTCTTGCAAAAAGAACGCCTTGGCAGCTTTGCACTGTGTCAGCAACACAAAGCAATAACAAAGCTTGTTTAACTGGCCTGTTAAACCTAGTTTACAGCTGCTTCACATCTCTGGAGTGGTACAAAGCAGCCGGTACCCACTGGTGAATCTGGCTCTATATGCTTGGTAGTCTGCTGCTGGTGCTGGTAGCAGCAAGACAGCTGTGAATGACCCCAGTGTTAAATGCATGAGTGATAGTTGGTAATGGTAGGGTTGGAATGCAGGCATGGAAAAGTTGCTAAATTTTATCCTCTAATGAGTAGATGTCTAAGAGCCCTTTCTGAATGCCCATTTTTCATTTGTTTCTCTTTGAAGCAAAGAAAGGTATCAAAAAGCAGAGAAAAGCTTTTCAGGTGCTAGAGCTAAACTTACTTGCAATGAAACTTAAAGAAATTCTTTCTCCTAATGTTTTTTGTGTCCTGTCCAGTGTTTCTCTGCTTCACAGAGTCCTTTTCTAGGAACCCATTGGACCAAATTTTGCTCGACACAGGATTTTTCTGTAAAAGGAGAACACCTTTGTCTCTAGTGCCTCTGCCTTCCTTTCTTGGCTTCACCGGTCTTAAGTGGCAGACACAGCATCACTGTGTGCATCAGCCTTTACCAAAGTGCTGTTTTGTTCTTTTGTGACATTTTCTCGACCTGAAATCACATGCATGCCAAAGCTGTGTGTGACCTGGGGGCAAACCCATGGGTTTGACTTGTGACAAGGGCAAGTAACCTTGTAGCCAAGTAGCCTCCCTTGGAGATTTTCTGGAAATATTTGCTTCCTAATATAAACCTATGTGGTCTCTGTTAATTTTTGTGCAGTGCACATGTCCTTCTTACAGGCAGAGTTGTAGGCAAAACACTGAAGTTCATGGTGCTGAATGTCTTTAATGCACTTTTTAAATTGCACTGTTAAATGTAACATTCTTAAATAATGGCTTCAATGGGCTTCCTCTAGTGGAGGATGCTGGCAGTTGGAGGCTGTACCCTAGGCTGGAGGTTGGTAACACCTTTGAAAATCTCTTGCAGGAATCTCCTGTCCAAGAATGTGCACTGGTTGTTTACAGACTGCATGAATTGCAAAAATTCAACATCCACAAATGCTGTCAACCTTCAGCTATTTGCATGCTCGGTAATGAGGCAGCTGAAAAGTTACTTTGAGAAGAAAGTAGGTCTCTAAGCTCCAAGAACTCATCTTTTGGCTGAGCAGCGACTATTTCAATTAAACTGAACTAAAATGGAGAGAGAAGGCACTGGAAAACTACCCAGGACCTTGTTTCTCATTGTCTGAAACTCCCATTCATCAAAGTGCATAGCAGCTTGCTGGCCTTCTTTCTAAGCTGGGGCAACCAGGAAATAACAGTCTTTAAAATTGCCTTTTCTCATCTCCAGCTTCTCAAGAAACAGCACTTCTTTTTGAGTAGAGAGCTATCCACAGCAAATACTGAATGAGCACATTCGTCACAGTGAGCCATTTGTCAGCTCCAGTTGGGATTACTGTATAATGCTCTTCCTGCTGGTACACAATATGGCTCAGGCTACCACATACTCCAGTTCCCATAGTGATTGCTGGACTCCTGGTGACTGTTAGTGCCCTGGTTCACTCTTCAGAGCTATCAGTGCAGCAAACCTCAGTTATTTTAAAGGGTCTTTTCCAGTTTGATTTTTTTTAACTGTCATAACTGTCATGACCTAGAAATAAGGACAAGGTTTACAAGTACCAGGATCAAAATTTTCTCTTCTGAAAAAAAAGTAGTTATCTATTCAACTGAATTTTAGAGCAGAATAGATGAATCAAGCATCCTACTGTTCTCTAGAGGTGGCTGCATAATGTTCCTCTTTCTAACATGCTCTCTCTAATGATGCTCTCAACCTCTCAGCATTGGCAGCTCTTTTTATTGCAAATCCACTCAAACTATAGAAAATATGGCAAGTAAAAAAATGCCAACACGAAAAACAACACACAAGGATAGTCTTAACAGCATTTTGACAATGGAAATAGAAAAAATGTTGAGTAGTGCACAAAGTCTTCTAGGTATCAGACATAGATACCGAGTGCAAGATAATTCTACACAGTGATGATGGGTAGTGGACAGCACAATGGGTTGGTAATTCTCGTCTCTCTTTTGTAACTTACATGTAATACTCTCCCCTGACTGTTAGGTAGGATGTTTTTGTGGTTGTATACATGTGTAAGAAAGAGAACAGAGTAAAGTTAGTGACCAAATCTCTCACATTAAAACAAGTTTGCTGACAAGGCAAAGAAATGTGTGAAAAGCCCTTCAGCAAACATTCAGTATGCTCTGTTTTTCACCAGAGGACAGCTGGTACACAGATGGCCTGGGATCAGAGGAGTACAAAGCTGTATTAAGCCACGCATTCTTCCCCTTGTGAGTCGGCATGTACCCATCATAGCTGTAAGCAAAGTTTTCTCCTGCCATCCCCGCCCAAAGACGTGGGACATAGCAGATTGTGAGGAAAGGATTGGATTGTTGCCTAACAGTCTTTTTGACCCTTTTGGTTAATTATATCCGGTTTTGGAGTACAGTACCATTTTGAAAAGTTGGCTTGGGCTATCATCATTTCAGAAGAGCTTTGTCTTCTGCATGCAGTGTTTCTCAAGTAGGTTGGAAAGCAAATGATTTTGGTTACTGTGTATTTTTTCTAAAAAATCCAAAATGCATATTTCAGATGAAGGGACCTAGCTGAATAAAGCTGGTACCAGTCCAATTTTTCAAAGATTCTTCAAAAAGAAAAGGACTTTGCTTATTTCCCTTGTCCATAAGTCTTGCAGAGAAGTCTTTGTGTATTGAGATTCTCTGTAGAGACCACTAATCCTGAGAGCCTTCAATGAGGGGGAGCAGATTTCCACATCCTACATATCTGCCAAAGATGGATAAGGCAAAACAGTTTTCTCTGTGTTAGGTTTTTCTGTGGGGACATAGTCACCTGACATACAGTAAAATCTGTAGGGCAGTGTCTTCTGTTCTGTTCTAACCTTACCTGAGAATGAATGGTCTGCCTGGTTCTTTGTGCTTTCTTGAATATTTGGGGAATTCATCTTCTTCTAATGATTAGAGGCAGCAGAGGATGGAAGGATGTATTGTAAGTAGTCAAAAGGGTGTCTCTGAGCAGGAAACATTGACTTGGTGTGCTAACAGGCTTTCACATGATGAATTAAAAGGCTTGTAAGTTTTACAGTGGATAGGAATGGCCAGTGATGCAATCCAGATTTCCATCATCAAATGCCATGGTCTGTGTTTCTGGTTTTGTTTCATCTATTGCTTTCTACTGGCTTCTCTGTTCAGAGAAATATATACAGGCAATCTTGGCTCTACATATAAAATAGCTGAAGTGTCATTTTCCATGTACTTAAAAAATATGGATGCAATGGCACTTCCTATGGGTAACTGCTGATTTTTATAAAATAATCTTGTATTTATGAACAGTGTGTTGGTAGCATATACAAGGAACTCTAAAAAACCTACAACCTTCATCTGAAATTCATATTTTTTCCAAAATGCTGCTATGAAAAACAGATTATCTAGGATATGTTTAACAGAGTTATTACCAAAGTCAGAAAAGAATATTTTTTTCACATTGTTGTTTGTTTATTTGTTTATTTCTCACAAAGATTTGTGATTTGTGCAACCAAATGAGAGGAAAGAGTCTCTTTGATCTTAATTGTTTGTTTATAGTGAGTTAAGCACCAACCTGGGGAGTCACAATTATTTCCATGGAAAATTTTTGCAGAATGCATATCAGTTGTGGAATTAATTCAGTACATCTTTCCCAATTAACGAAAATATTAATGATCTCATAATTATGTTCCTGTCTTTCTTTTTAAAGCATTCAAGAATTTTCCCATATTAATTCTAGCAATCAAAGTGTACTGGAATGACAATTCACTTCACAAGTGTCACTAAGTGAGTGAACTGGAGCAGACTTTGCAGTGATTCATATCAACTGATTTGTGCTTTGGATCAGCCTTTTTGGTTCATGTCTCTATAGGGTATCTCTAGGGTCATAAACTGCTTGATATTTAAACAGTTAAGGATATATTTGCATGTATTTTTATTACAATTCTGACTGAAATTATGGTAAATATATTTGCCAATGGAGGCGGAAGTAATATTTCATACAAATAGAGCCCTAGTCATACATGAAGTAATGCAGCTGTGTAATATTATTTTGAATAATGTATCTCTATCACATGTCCAGTTTTAGCACTTTATAGTATAACAGGAGTCTCTCAGCTGGTTGGAGTAGCTGCAGTAATTGATACATAAAGAAGTGAAAATGGAGCACTATGCTTCTTACCTTGAAAAGAATTTAACCCAAAAGAAAATAATCTGTCAGACTTCAGATTGAGAAGCTGTGGCTATATATTACCAAAATCACAACAAGCTTTGTTTCCCTGCTGCCTGGAATAAATTTGTAAATGGAGGTAGTTTATAACTTTATTTTTGTGCCCCTAGAATTTTAAAAGAGTCTGCAGTTACTAATTTATAGTTCACCTTCCCTTACTGAAGACAGCAGCCTTTCTCTTACTTTTGCTCTCTGCTTCTAAAACTATAAATTCATTTATGGATACAAGCTATTAGAAATGTTTCTATCACTGAATAATTTAGTCATTTTCAGCTAAAATTTTGCCAGTAAAAGTAAGGATGTGGGTATAAGGTTACTTTAAAGCAACATTGGGGAAACAAGTGTTAAACTTGAATTGTAGAAAGTGAATGTTCCAAGTGGAATTGCTTTTGTCTAAGTTTAGATGTCGATAGTAGAAATGTATGTTTGGTCCTAGTGGTCAGTGGAGAGCAACAACAATTTCTGCGGTATGTTTCAAATGATCTGTTTTTGATTTCTTAGGGTCTTAGATCTTCCCTTGTGATGAATTTCAGTCCAAAAGTTGTTCCCTACTGACATGAAAAGGAGTCTGACCTGCAGGTTTGGAAGTGAATGCCAGACATTTGCATTGAACACATTTACATTTAGGGGCAGAAGTCCTACTCTGCCTCACACATTTTTCTTCTACTTTGAATTCCCATCCTGTTACATGCTTCTGTGTTATATTGCACAAACTCTAACTTTTATCTTTAATCAAGCTAGGTAATGGGAATACTCATCATGTTTTAAGTAAGGGTGAACATGAAACTAAAATACCAGGGTTGGTTGTCCAGAGGGGCATACAGCATTTTTAAAGATACTGTGTTTGAAAAGATATTTTCTCAAAGAGATTTCCTCAGAAAGATAGCTATATGTGTAAAATTGGCATTTAAACATTTTGGAAGCAAAATATAAGGCTTTGGTGGTTTATACCGATGGGTTATTAACCTTAGAATCAATAAAACTCATTTCTCACAGGGCCTGCAAAACAAACTCATGGCAGCAATTTCCAAATAAGTGTGCATTAAAAATCACCTTAGCCTGTATGCTACAACATAATAACTGACTTGCAAAGAGTGGTTGATATGGGCAATTTTGTACAGAATATTCCCTTTACTGTGACATCATTTGAGAGATTCATATTAGCTTCATTAAGCTCAGCAGACACTGTTTAAACTGCATTTAAATTGCAATAGTTTAATGAACCAATGAGTATTTAATTGTCTACTGTCAAAGCATGTGTGATGAAGTCCACAAAAATTAATGGCCATATACAATCTCTGAATCAGTGCAGCAGAAATTATCTTTGATAAGCAGAATATTAAAGATTAATATCAAAGCATTGGTAAGGGAAAATACGGCAAAACCTGACTTCATTTTAGATGGGTCTGAAAGTGAAATTCCTTATGCATTCCCTCTCTCATAAACAATGCATTCTTTTAATCCCTCTGCCACATTTCAAAATGAAATGTTCAGGAAAAAAGTTATGTAGATGCATCACTGAATGTTTTCAGAATCTGATAACATTGAATCCTATGGAAACTATTCCTACATTGTTAGAATGTGTCTGATATGTAAAAGCATTGAGCTGTCTTTTGTCAAGAAGCATATTATTCCTGCAGAGTGATCCTTAAAGTTTTGCTTTCACAAGAAAATGACAAAAGTTCTGTGCTGCTAATTAGAAGAGCTATTTACTTTTTTATACCTTCCTACTTGTAGTACATAGAGTTTCCTCAGCATGTAAAAAGATGGATGTGCTGGATAAGTATGGCAAATGAAGTGCTTATGGAATAAAAAGCAGAAAGGCATTTTTTAACATTCTAAATGTTAGAAAATCTGTATAGAAAACAGAAAGACAAAATAGATATTTCATCAAATATGAGAAAACAAGTAACAAATGTGAACAAACTGGAAAAAACTGTTAAGTGAAAAGATATATGACATGCAAATTTATTGACCAAGCTAAAGAAGTCAGAGATGACATGAGAAAGAAGTTCACAATGTCTGAGCCACAGGTATACAATGCTAACCAGTCCACAGATTTCTTGTTCATATCCTTCAATGTGAAACCCATGTTCAATTTCATGTTAAATTATTCCATGTTGTTTCATTAATTGAGGCATTGCTCTGATAATGCTTCCATCATTATAACTTCAACTTGAATATATAGATTTCTCTGGAATGGTAATTTATTTCAGTAAATTGCAGATAATACCAGAAAAAAGGCTATTAAGTAACTATTTATTAAATGATAGCCTGAGCTGACAAGAATAAATCTAATTGTGCATGTTTTTCTTAAACCTGAGTGTCAGTATTTTCTGTCACTAATGAATACTGATTTTGAAACACAGGTACTGCTTTTTATATTGGGCAATAAATAATGATTGGTAAATCCTCTTATAAGGAGAAGCCAATTTACCCTCTTGATTTTAATTCAATGATAGGATTTAATTGATAGAAGAATTTGGATTAATGTAAAAAATTCAGAAAATGCAGGATATGGATTACAACAGAGAAGTGGGCTTCTGTAACACATTTATGTTGTCCAAATGTAATCAAGTCTTATGGATCTTTTTTTTTTTTTCCCAGTGCCTGTATAGAAAATACCATAGAATAACAGAACAATCTCTGTTGTAAGAATCCTCCCATGGACTTGAAGTCCAATCATCTCTCAAAGGAGAGTTAACTTTAAATCTAGATCACGATGCTCAGAGCCAATCCAGGAGAGGTTTGAAATCTCCAGGGATGGCAGTTCCACCTTTTGTCTGAGCATTCCATTCCAGAGGCTTAGCCACTCACATGTTAAAGAATATTTTCCTATGTGTAATCAGAATTTCCCTTGTTAGAGCTTCTAACCATTGCCTCTTGTCCTTTGCCTGTGCATCACAGTGGAACTCTATGTGTCTTCTCTGTAGCACTCTTTAATGTTGTATGTCACTACAGCTAGATTTTTCTCTTTTAGCCTTCTCTTCACAAGGCTTAACAAAACCTGATTTCATAAAACATTCCAGATATTTTTGTCTAACGTTTAGATACAAGACCAGGATTCAATACAGGACATTAAATGAACTTCAGTTTTATATAAAGTACCTTCAAAAATATCTGTGCAGCAACCTTCTGAGTCCGGGGGAGACATGAAGTAGACATTCTCTTTTGTCCCCCAGCCCTGTTCATCTGCATTTGTCCCATGGCACAGGTTGTGCCCAGTTGCCTCGTTCCAGGATTCAGGTAATTCACCAAGTGCTCTTGTGAAGCAGGATTTCTAGGGTATGTGTCTGTGTGTGATGCAGTATCTTTGATTGGAGAGACTGTTAAAGGACTCCTGTCTAAGCACACATACTTATTGGGTAGTAACTGTGAGAAAATGTAGCTGTATCATAACATCACAGAGTAGTAATTTAGGTCATAAGGGACCTCTGGAGCCATCTGGTCCAGCGTCTGGCACAACACAGGCCATACTATCCTGTTAAAACTAGGCTTGGCAAAGGCCTGTTATCTTTGTGCAACAGCCTTCGGACTAGGGCACTCTGGAGAGTCCAGGTCTTTCACCTTCTGCATCCAGGGTGCCTCTGACCCATAAATCTTCCCGTGGAGAGATCTACAATGACCAGGTTATAGGCTACAGAGGCAGAGGGGAACCCTCTTGTGTGGAAACTATGCTACTGGCAAAAAGGAATCAAGCTGCATATTTTGCATGAATGGATTAAACAGCTGTGGGAAACACTGCCATGTGTTGGAAAGTCCTCTGGACAACTGTGTGGCTTTGACCTCCTGTTTCTGCGAATAGTTCTCCCGTATGATTTGGGAGCTAGTGCAGGCCTGCAACTTTTCCAACTGTCAGTTTGCATGTGGCCACCTCATTTTGGAAGTTACAAAAGTTTAGAGACATCGATGTGGCTTGTTCTCGGCCACATGACCTCATGGCCAGGCAATGGTCATGAAAACATGTAGTTTACTATTGTCTTAGAGAAAGATGGTGTGAGTGAGAAGCATGGTTCAGACCTGGGGCTCACTGTCAAGATTGCCCTGGACTTGTCTCTCTCTCTCTTTCCTGAGTGGTTCCTTCATTTTACATTAGATGTTTCCTTGCTAAACTCTAGCAGTAGAAGCTGTGACCACATAAACAGATATACTAGGCCAGGCTAAATGCCATAAACTCTGGGTTACAAAGTCAAATCCTTACTTGCATTGCCATTCCTTTCCTTTTCCGCTGATCCTGTAAAGTTTCATTTTTAGTTCATACCCAATAGGGTCTATGTTCCTATTCATAAACATTTAGAATTGACAGTTTGAGTACTTTCCAGAGAAGTAGTGATTGCCTTCTCTCCTGAGGCAGAGGAGCTTATTGAACCCCTACTTCCCACTGCTGAGGTCAGCACAGGAGCAAATAGGAGCTCATATGAAAGCAACAAATGTGTATCCTTCTCTATGGCATTCTGAAGGAAAATAGAGGGCACTCCACTTTGTGGAGGAGGTGTGTGCTCAAAATACCAGCTAGATCACTTAAATAGGGACAGGACTGTCACCTGAATCAAACAGATGTAGAGAATAAAGTTAGCTGCTGCTGCTCAGCCTTACAGGCTTGCTGGTCCACACGAAGTTACAAGTCCAGGTTGATGGCTGGGGGTCTATTTCATTAGCTGAATGTGGGTTTTGGGGTTACAGTTTGGGCACAAGCACTTATGCATGCATGTCTCTGGCTCTCTGTTCTTAAGTATTTTCACAACCTACTCCTGCTAAAGAAAGAGCAGTAGCCCACATGTGTACCTTCTGTGTCTAGGATGGCATGATGCCTCATACATGACACAGCCTACAGTGTCTGATGATGTGGCTGGAAGACTGTAAGCCATGAAGCTAGCTAGGATTTGAAACACTAGGTCCTTAAAAAGTACTAGGTCCTTAAAAAGTAAGGTGGCAGTATCTACATATGTATCTAATAACCAACAGAATCCATTTGATTTTAAAGCATTTGCTTAGACCTTTGCAAATGGAAATGATTGCCTAACTCTTTTTAGGATTTTACCTTTTAAAATCTTGGCTAGAGTCCCAAGTACATATGAAAGAACAAACTGAGCCTTCTAAACATGGCAATCAGCCATTGCCAGTTGCTGAGAGCCCATGTGACAAAAGTGGTGCCAAGACCTGAGCTGTGAAACAGTTCAGCCCAGTAGCAGTCATCACCTGCAGCTGCTTGTCAACTTGTTGAATCTAATGTGATAATGAGAAAGGCATTGGTCTTGACATTAAATACTTGTGCAGGCATCCAGAGAAAGAATGTTTAGAAAGTTTTGGGCTGAGAAAACAGAGATGAGGGATGGAAGCTTGTGTTCTTTGTGCTCATGACAAACTTCAGTGCAATGTAAGGAAGTGATAATGTAATGATTGGATAACAGATGATAATGAGTCTATGTGGTATTACTGAGCTGTACAGGCTAAGAAAATTAACATTTTCTTTTGAGAGAGGGATGCGGCTTCAAAAGACTGTTGAAAAGTATCACTCTTTGGCATGCAGACCAAGTTGTCCTGTTGAAACAGAAGGTTTTGTATTACAGATCTAGCCCCCTACCTCTAGGAAAATGTCAAGTGTGAGGGTACCTGTTTGAGTCCTTTTGACTTAAAGCACCATCCAATCAACTATGATGAAACAATAAAACAGTGTTGATGCAAGATATCAAATTTAGGATTTTTTTCTCCAATAGAACATTTTTTCAGAATTTTGCATTTCAAGAAGTCATGCTGAAGTCATGCCACTGTGTAGATAAGTTTTCTTTGTGAATGAATAAAGTAATTTTAGCAAATTCTGTGTAGGGTGGTCACAACTAAAATAATGCTTTTGCTAAGAAATCTCTGATTTATTATGGAATGATTAAAGTGTAGCATCAAATCGCCACATATAAACACATGTATTAACACTTTTGCATTTAGCTTGAAAGAATATGGGAAATACAGTATTTTTCCAAGTTTAATTTTTAATGTTTTTACAGTCAAGCAAAACCAGCTGGTACTGCACTGTTTCTGCTCTTCAGGACAGTGAAAATCTTTGAAAATGTTTGTTGTGAGATTTGCAAAAATCATTCCACAGAGAGCGACAAATCTTACAAGATTTACTGAAGTGGTATCAAGCATAGATATTGTGGACTGGATTCACTTATCCACAGAAAATTGCACACATGACTAGAATTAACACACACTTGTCTCTGAACACATCCCTGTGTAGCTGATACCTCCTTCTGACAAAATTTCAAGCAGCAAGATTTTTGACATTGACATTCTTAAACTTTTCATAATACTGTCTCTCTAGTCACCCATATACACATCCTTTTAGTATTTTTATTGTGCACCAAGTAGCTTTATTTTTCAAATCTTCTAACTATTTCTTTTTCCAAAAGCCACAGCTGTAGCTTGTTAACAACATCTTGGAATGACATGGTTACTAGACACTATTTAGTCTGTCTAGTCTACCCTCATTTTATTGAATTTAATTGCTTTGGGTTTATATTAAGTAATTAAGCAAGAATTAAAATGATTTATAATATTGTGTATTTTAGGGATGTTCTATGAACTCACAAAACTATTATAGATATTGCACATACTGTAAATACTAAATTTTAGATGTTGTATAGCTGGATTATTAGTGCCAATAACATAATTATTACTATATTGTTTCTGGAGGTGTTCATAATATACTGTTATTTTGCAAGCAGGATAGGAAATGCAGCAATTCTAGCTATAGCCCTTGAAAATAAATCTCTTGGGCTCAGGATGTTGCTAACAAGGTACAATCCTAACTGGCTGAAGGAAAAAAAAGCATAATTGATATTTGGTGTGAGAGAGAGAATCCAAAGCTAACAGGAAATTTATTGGCTTCTGTTCATGTAGGTCCATACTCTGGCAATTCTGAATTGCTTGGGATTTAAACAAATCTCCACATGCAAACTAAAATTCCATTGGATCCACAGGGTTGTTTTTAAAATGTGCTTTCAAGTCTTTGCAGCTTTTGATCTTCATTCAAGTGAAATTTGAGCCAACTTTGACATGTGGCTTCTAAATCTTGGGTGGATGTGAGCTTACATTGTGGAACCTGATACTAGAGCTGCAGCACTGTGAAAAGTGACTTAGGACTGTTTCACAGTATGTAAAGTTAAGCATGGCTTGAGAGTAAGGTATGTTGCACTTGATTTCATCAACAAATTCTTCTAATTTTTTTCTATTTTTTAAAATTTTTCTGTTTAGAGGAGAGCACTAAAACATTGGACTAAATAGGGTGTCTCAAAAATGTGCTGGTTTAAAGGTAAACCAGCAGGAGAAATGGACCCACCACGAGAGATAATAGGTCAGAGTTACAATTTAATGAAAGATATTACAATAAACACACTGACACAAAAAGAGACTGCTTTCAACTCACCAAAACCCAGCAGTAAAACCCAGTGTCCTGGGGCACAAGCCCAAAGGGGTTTGTTAGCCCTTGTGCTGAGACCTGTGTGGTTCCCCTGAGTCCAAAGCAAAAGGAAGTGAAGAACCTG
>JAWWTY010000077.1:18400706-18491448 GCA_035222235.1 Margarornis squamiger
CCATTGTTCTTGGGAAATGAATAGAGGGGGGTAGAATACATAGCTTTGATCACCCCCACACAGTGATAACTGGTCCCCCACGCTGAACTAGGACAAAAAAATAACCAAACTTATCAATTGCCTGACACAGGGGTTGAAGAGTCAGTGTTTGATCTACTCCAGGCTGGGACTGGAAAATGCTCCTGTTCATAAGCACTGCTTGCTACCAATAGGCAAGGAAGTTAAAAATGACATCACAGGAAAATAAAGAGGAGATTTAAAGAAAGTGTGAAGGAAAGCAGTTTCTTAACTGTATTGTAGCTATTCAGTCTACCTTGAAGCCCTGTTAATTCATCATAAATCAAGCACTAAACATATGGTATGCACAGATGGCTCATGCAGGTGTTCAGGACTGGAATCCAGGTGGGTGCTTCTCTGAAGTTTTATCGTATTTTATTTCAAAATTGTGTTCCAATTTTTAATCAGGAAGTTTATGAGAATACAGTAATAAAAGATGTCTCAGGTTAAGAAGGCTGGGCAATAGACAGTATCCTCATTTGGGGCTAGCATGCATCATTTTTTGGTGTCAGGCCTTTGACCTGAAATAGGAACCCTCAGGGCACTTCTCTTGATGGGTATTTCAGCATATTGTTCAGGCCCTTACACTTTTGCTTAATACATACATGGGTGTTGAGATTCCTGTACTAGCTCACCACCACACACAGTTTAGACACACCACACTAGATTTGTTTCCCTAGAAGAGAAGATACCATTGGTGACGGACTCACAGCAGAGCAGGTAGTCAGTGGGAGTTCATTGAATCAGATAAAAGTTATTTAGAGATTTTGTAAATGCTAAGTGTTCATCCCAAGACTAAATGATGTTTCTGAGTAGTGTTTTGTCCCTTTGTAGAGCAACAGACTGGATCAATTATGTCCTATGAAACACATGATCATACTAGGTCATCTTGTCCTTTCTCTGATGATGGCTTTGTTCTATTCTCAGCCAGTAAATTACTTGATATAAATGGTGGGTGTTAGGAGACTTTTGTTCTGATACTTCTTGCATCATCACCCTATCTTGATTCTTGCCTTCTCTGCAGGGCTGTCTTTCACATTTAGAAGTGCATCTGAAGGAGATCTGTAATTGTTCTCTCTCTAGATCCTTGTATCGTTCTCGTTACATTGGTATTGCCTATTTTGTTACCCTTATTTGGGTTACGGGAAAGAGTCACTGGTGCCGATCAGTCTCGCAGAGCTGGACTCAAGCTGCTCTGCTTACAGTGGGCTGCAGCCTGAGGGATGCTGCATTCCAGTTCACTGAGGCCCTGTGCTCTTAAAGTGGTGGCTTGCTAATGGCTTCAGGAGCATAATTAGATTAAATATAATGTCTGATACTATCATTATTGAAATAAAGTTGCAGCTTTTACTGTGATTATGTTTTGTTCAGATATTGCTCTTAAGATTAAAAAAATGATGTCCAAATATTGCAGTCCTTGGGATCTCATTGAGAAGCTGCCTAATTCTAGCAAGCAGAGATGATCTCATAATTTGGTGATGTAAAAGGGTCATTCTGCTTCTTCTCCCCTTACCTGCTCTGTGTGCATCCTTGCAACCTGCACCTTGCACCAGTTCTGGATTTTGTCAGAGCATTGATTCATTTCACTGAATTTGACAGAAAACTAACTGAGCAATAAAACAAGTATTTTAGTGATTTCAGCTGATCACTGAGGGACCAGATAATTGTCAGAACTGAAAGAAGAAAGAGGAGAAAAGCAAGGGGAGTAAGGTTGGGGTTATCATTCACAGGAGCAGTTGGTAAGTAAATCTGAAGTTAGCTCAGCCACCTCATTAACCTCATCCTATGGAGCTGATGCCTCAGAGATGGATGGCACCAAAGACCTGTGCCTTAGTAAAGTGTTTCTCTGTTAGCCAACTTGGATTACTTCATACTTTGTTTTTGAGAATTTAATTCTGAGGTGCTTTTCTCCCTCTGTTCACTGATTATATGTAAGAATTTTATCATATAAGTTAATGTTAAGTCATGTGTTGTAGTTCTCCACTCCATCCCAGATCTGTGCCTACATGCCTCTGTGGGGGTGGACATTGAAATCTTCTTTGGTCTTCTTTGAGGCAAAATCCATGTAGACTAAAATTTAATTCATGCTTTTTCTGAATCTGCAGGGGAGTAGTAGAAAAAGACCAAATGAAACAGAGAGAGGAGATTGCTTGGTATAAATAAAAAAGAATTTAGTGAAAAGCAATGAAGTTATCCATCAGCTGAAGATCTTGCCTGTTTTATTTCATTTTTGGCTCAAATCATTCAGATTGGGATTTTTGTTTACCTGTATTTAAATAGGCTTATCTAGACTGCAATTTTAAACATTTTTTGGATTGAAAACTAAAGGAGGACACCAAGATCCAGGCTTTGGTTAATTTAATTTAAGTCCTTTTAGATGAAATCATTTGTAGCTGAAACTGCTTCAAAATATGGTTCCTCTTAGCTCTTCAGTAAAATTTAATTAAGTGGCTCAACCTAAAATACGGGATTTATTTATCTCAGAATAAACATTTTGATTATCCCCTTCAAAATAAAACACTTCTCTAAGGAAAAAAATTAAAAGATAGCTGTAGGACTGCAGCATAATAATAACTGAGGAGATTCCTAGACTCTTTGTCAGTCATGGCATTTTCCTGCCTGGATGGTTTCGTATAAATACATTGTTGTTGCTGTAACAGAAACCCTTCCCAGTCTAACCTAGTCCATCAGGAGCCGGGGGAATATGTGTTACAGGAAATCTTCCAAACCTGGAGTTGTTAGTTGTGAAAGAAGTGAAAGATTAAGGGAGGCACTTTAGGTGAAATGTTTTGATGCAGAATAATAGAATGCAGATTCAGTTGAGCATATAAGACTGCAGATCATAAGTGGCCCTGTTAAATTAGAAAATAGGTTTGTTGTCTGTTTTTACAGGAATATTGTAATGTGCCTTGGTGCAATATTGGTCACAAAATTTTACCTCAAATAAATATTGTCGTTATTGGTTTACTTCTATTTACACCACTCTTTATTTCTTTTTAAGTTGAATTGACAGTATTTTAGGAATTTGTCTATGAAAATATGGCTCAGGCTAGGAATATGTAGTGTGTAACAGGCATTAGGGGTGTGTATGTACATTAGGGGTGTGTATGGGCATTTATATGCCCATGATGAGATGAAAGGATACTAAAGTTATGTAGAATCTCATAGCTCAAGATTTATTTTTTATTCTTGCTTGCTCGATTTCTAATTCAATTTTAGGATTATTAAAGAGGCAGCTTTCAGCCTGAGATTCATATACACTTGTTGATCCTGAGGTTAGCTCAGTTGGTTAGACCATGGTGCTAATAACATGAAGGTTTTGGGTTCAATCTTCATATGGGCCATTCACTTAAGATTTGGATTTGATGATCCTTATGGGTCCCTTCCAACTCAGAATACGCTGTGAATTTTCTCTGTGAAATTTAATGTCTAATATGGCATCTGAGATACATTCAGATTTTCATCTGCTCTGTACAGATCTGAGAAGAAAAACCCATAAGAGTTCAAAGGATCATAAGTACATTCATGTGATAGTGCTTTACGCGTGTGTTGATGAAGCACCTATGCATACTGAGTTTCAGGACAAAATATCTCAAAAAATATCAATACTGAACATGAAATAAAAGCTTTCATCTCAAAACTAAATTCAATTCTTTTTGAATCTTTGCTTGGCTGACTTCTCCTCATTATATTTGTCTTTCTATATATCTGCTTTTGGACTATTTCCAAACAACTGGAAATGTAAAATAGAATACCTTCTCTCCTGAGATTTTCAGCCCAACTTTGCTCACTTCAGAGTATAAGAGGGCTCTGACTTGATTTTGAAGATGAGTAATAGTTTAGATGAGAAGAAAATATTTTTGTGTGCTTATACAAACCAAATTTTAGCTTAGTTTAGGACTCTAAACACATTTATTCATCCAAGGTGTGGGCAGAATATAAAGTAGTGATTGTACAAAAGCCTCAGGAATCAGTGATTCTAGGCACACCAGTAGATTTAGCCTAGCTTTTTAATCTCTTAGCTCTAATTTAAAAATAAAACACAAACTTTCTTTATGCTTTCTTTCTATGTTGTAGAAGTTAATGGTGGCTCCAAAGCACTATGCAAAGCTGCAGACCTTTTGGATTTACTCCCCAGAAATCAGTTATTGAGCTGAGGTGGCAGTGAATGGCTCAGCATTTTATTTGTTATGGTCAGTGAATGAAGTCTGATGAAACTTGCAAATAGGAGTACATGACAAGAGGGTGCAGAGGGGCTATCAGCACTAGCCCCAAAGCTTGGATGCTGTCATAGACTCACATAAAAGCAACACTTGTAAGTGCTGCTGTTGGCTACAAAGAAATTTCTAATCCCATCCGAAGTTCATCCAGAACCTTGCAGTAGAATAACAAGGTAACCTCCTAGCAAAACAGCTAATCACCTTTGGGACAATGAAATGTAAACAAAGAAATGATCTTAAAAATTATGATTGAAGCCCATAGGCTTTAAGGATTTGGCAGCTAGCACAGTATTGCTTTACAAAAAAACAGAAACTCATACCGATGTGTCTCTGGGGCTGGGAATTAAGTTTATAATGACTCAAATCAACTCCTTTGCTTTTAATACAAATCTCAAGACTGCATAATAAGGTATACTTAGAATCATAAAGTCGTTTAGGTTGGAAAAGACCTCTTAGGTCATGGAATCCAAGCCAGCACTGCCAAGTCCACCACTGAATCATATCCCTAAGTGCCGGGTTAGTGACTCAACCACTTCCCTGGCAGCCTGTTCCAATCCTTGGCAGGCCTTTCCATGAAGAAAATTTTCCTAATATCCAATCTATCTCAAGCTGCATTGCAGCTGCGGTGAAGCAAGTTGCTTTCTGTAGAGTTAATGAGCAGGCAGGATATCCTCAATGCAGATAACCATTATGTTTTCTATCTCACTACCTACTTCAGATCCTTTGATGGCTGAAACAGTATTAGGAAATGAGTAGAGGCTTATTAAACAGGGGGCACACTGGAGTGAAGGATAATACTGGTGAATTCCCTATTTCTGCCATGAGAGAGACAAAAACTGGACAGTTCTATAAAATTTGAGGTTGCCTGCTATAAAGTACACATGAACAAATAAGATTACATTTAGACTATCATGCACGTGCCTGTTGATTTCCCCAGTGGAATTAATTTTAACTCCTGTGACGGCGATGAGGGAAGAGAGAGAGAATTCCAGCTGAATGCCGGAGGAAGATCCCTGCCATCAAATGCCAAATTCCTCATGCTGACTTTGAACCAGACATGCCTTGCACCAAGACAGGAGCTGTAGCATCATAGATCTCTAAGGACAGTAGAGTTTAGGAAAGGACATTGGGGTAAGAGGGAAGGGAAAACACAAAAAAGCTATATTAGCTTGTGTATTAAAGGAGAAGAAAATAATTCTCTGGAGAGATGTCCTGTGACAAATTTGTGTAGCATTGAATCTGAATGAACAAACAGTGATTTCCAGAAACCTAATAGAGACCTTAAGAAATTACACAAAATACTTCACTGAATGGTTTCTCTCTTCTACAGTCTTGCAAGCCTTTCATAAAATTCCTCAACGGCAACATCAGACCAAGACCTATCAAGGTAACAGGGTGTGCTTATTTCTGACCATGTGCAAAGGAATAATCTAGCATGGTGTCTGGTCACCTTTGATTCCTTAGCTCAGCAAGCCACTGCACACTTACAACTTTCTTTCCTGGAGACACCCTTAAGGAGGAGTTTAGAACAGGACCTAGACCTTTGCTGAGACTTTGAGCATTCCACTCTACCAGTTACTTGATTTTTGAACATAGTAAAATTATACAGAAATGCATGGATTACAAAGATGCATATATGTATGCATATATAATCGTAACATGATGACAAACACAGAGTTGATCCTTCCCCCCCAAAATTCTAGAGGGTGTGTCTGTAAAAGGATAGCTAGTTCACATTTGCTGTCATGGTGGGCTTCAGAAAGCAGAAAAACCAATGGAGGATGCATTGCATACAGTACTGAGGCTCTGCTGCATGGATAGACTAAGCATAGCATGAGTAATTAGTTATTATTAGACTACTGTCCAGGCTAATGATCAGGTTTGGAATAGAAAAATACATGGCAGGAAACTGCTGCTTTTGGGAGGGAAAAAGGCAATAGAGCAGCACACAGCCTTCGTTTTTCAGAATGCTTTAGGGATCAATGCTAGAACAGTGTTCTGTGTAAGTGACTTTGGAAAAATTGCTTTTAAAGTCAAGTCACAAACATTTTTAATGTGTGAAATAAGATGGAAATCTGTGACCTACTTTCTGAAGTGGCTTAGATGTAATTTATACTAAGGAAAAGCAAGTTACATGCAAAATTGTAGGATTTTAGGTTTATATCATAAAGTGGGTAAACCTCCTTAGGGAGAAATTTTCATCATTAGAGAGGTATGAGTGTGACCACTTTCATATGAGCATGGTTGTATTTCTGGGTGGGAGGTGTAGGGATGCTGATATAATTATGATGATATAGATAAAGGAGAACAAAATTTTAATGTAGGTGTGAGAACCTATCTTCACCCAATGGATGAATGCAAACACACTTAAAAAGCTGAACTATGACACCATATTTTCAAAAAGTAATTTACCTCTTAGATGAGCCAAAACATCTAGATGTTCCCATGATGTCCATATGTGCTAGATGTCTAACAGAGCCACTACAGGTAAATGCCTAAACCAACATGGATTATATCCAGACCCTCTTCACAATAAGGTCCAGCTGGAGCATTTCTGTGTACGTTTGCTAACAGTTTGGGTAACTTTACTCATTAATTAGTTCCTGCTTATCACGGATCACCCTACCAGAATATAGAAAGACACATATAAATATTTGACTTCTATTACACTCATCTTGCTACAATCCTCAGTGATTCTTTCATTCAAGGATTGCTACAAAAAGTGAATTTTTAGAAACTGACTTGCATTAAAAGGAAATCTAGATCTCAGACATTTGCTATGTCCTCAGTAGTTACACATTGTGGAACTCAAAGCCCAACTCTGCCTGTCTCACCTGTTTGCACATGAAGCAGTTGTGCATTATGTGGGACAAATCCTCTGTGCTTAGAGTTGAGGAAGCATTTTGTTTCACGTTATTTAAGCTAGTGATCTCATAAAGCTTTTGGCCTCATGAAAATGATTGACAGATTTATAGTCTTTTATTTTTAATAAAGCCATTGTTTAAGAAAGTCAGTTTAATCTAGAATCACATCCATGTGGACTAGGTAAACTGGAATAGTTTAGGCAAGGAAGGAGAATACATTATTCTGTTAAACTACACTATGTCAATCAATTTCCCTAAGCTGACGTGTTCTAATGACCTGATTCTATGAGACTGGAAATGTATCTTGCAAATCTTATTTGCAGCAGTTCTTATGACTACATTTTTTAAAATTGCTGTTACAATTATTTACTTCATTCCTTGCCAGATGATAGACCTTTCTGGACATGGACAGTAATATTCTGTGCCTGTACTTCTATTTTATGTAGTCAGCTCTCAAAGTCAAATTTTCAAGATAATAAAATACTGCAGTAAAATTACTCTATCTGGACCTAAATTTTTTAAGCTGAATTCAGTTTTGTTAAGTTATAAAGATTTCTAGATGTGACATCATAATGGAGTAGGAAGCATACTCTTAAAATAGAAAAATTTTGGTGCCAGTTGTGTTGAGACTGACTCATGGATCCCTTTGGAATGGCATAAAAAGTGTTTATATATGTGTTATAGATGAGTGTGTGTCTATTTTTTTCTGATTATTTCTGTAATTTTTCCATTAAGAAGGAAAAGAAGCATCTGCCTCAAAAGGTCTTATTAACTACAAGACCAGATATCATGTTGGTGGGATGGCAGCCGTGCCCTCAGATATATTGGACCTGCTACTTTCCTCTTGGTACCTCCTGCGTCCTCTCCTGCCTGCATCAGCAGTCTACACAAGGTGCTTTTGGCCCTGAGGGAAAGCAGGTACTAAATGCTAAACTTTACAAGGACATAAAAAATTCAGCCACAAAATTTTTTTCCTTGTGGTTTTCCTTAAAATTAATTACTGTCACTGTGAATATTCCTTTTGTTCACATTCTTGTTCTGCCTGTCTCTGAATCTTGGCTAATAAACTGTTGGTTTCTCAGCAAAAATCTTAAACCTCTCTGAGATGGATTTTCACACTGTTTCTCATCTCTGGAGAGTCTGCTCAGCCTCCATGAAAAAATAATTATAGTAAAGTTAATTGGGTTACTATAGATTTATATGCTGGTATAGAAAACACAGTTACCTTTTATTTTCCAGGTTTCACTTTTTTATAATCTGGTGGGGGATGAACCTTAGTCACTGATCCAGAGCACATTCATTCTGTCTCTGGCCTTTCTTGTGTTAGGTACTTTTTCTTAAAAGAAATGTTATTTTGCTATCAGAACAGTCAATTCAGTGAAAAGCAGAAGCAAGATATGAAAAAAGTCAGAATCAGTAAAAAAATAAAATACTTCAAGTGACATTGGAGTCACTAGTAGAACCTTTGTTTGTTATTGTATTTGCCAAGGCACCTCTGCAAGTGGTTGTGATACCCTAACTCCTGAATATTTATGTCTAACTCCTGGTAGCTGGGTGGTTTGCAGAAAGAAGCTGTTTGGGATTATAATGACAATACGTTTGTTCGGGGTTTTGTGTGTGTATGTTTTTGTTTATTTGTGGGTTTTTTTTATTATTTTTTGTTGTTGTTTTGGGGTTTTTTTTTGTTGTTGTTTGTTTTGTTCCCCCCCCCCCGCCTTTGTATTAGTCAGCTCTGCAGGGCTCTATTCTCTGCTCAGGAATTTGAGGGTTTTTTCCAGAACACCTGAGTCTGCAATGTATAGGACATCTTCAGTTTTCTATAGTCTGATGGGAACTGAAGGCCTCTTCAGGCCAGCAGCTATACCATAGGTTTATATCCCATATTTCCTTTTTCCCTCACCTGACAGCAGTGAAGAAATCATCCAAAGTGCCTGCATGTTTGGTGCTGTAGGCAATACAATGTCTCTAGAAGATTGTGAAAGCACAGGAGTAAACATGATAGCTTCTGGGCATGTTCCAAGACCGAAAAAAATCCCCTTCTGCATCTCCTCAATCTCCTTCTGTTTGTAGACATGAACACTGTCAACAGCATTTGCTTCACTCAGGGGAGCATATGCATCTCAATATGGCCTTTAATTACTCAGTCATAAACTATTCCTCAAGTAATATGGAGTTGTATCCATATTGGTCTGCAACCTCAGATCACTGTTTGCTGCTCTGCATGAGCCCCTTGTGTAAGAAGCATGTAGAATTGCATAGTAATATAAATATTTACACATTTTAATGCTGTCTATAGACAACATTAACTTTCAGTTAAAAAAAGCTTAGTATTGCAATGCTGCTCTTTGCAGTGTATTTTTCTGTTCACAAACTCAGCACAGCGTTGGTGTGTGTTGGCCTTGGAGGACAGATCCTCACTGAGGTCTCAAAAGGTGCAACAGGTGTTGTGTGACCTGCGAAAGGTTCTGGGGAGCAGTCATGAATACGAATACATTTTTCAGTTGTGATCAACACATGGCCCATTGTGGATTTATGTTGAAAAACTGCAAACGTTAGCTTAAATTTGACTTCTGGAATTCCCAATGACTGAAATCTCTATTAGTCTGTTGATTTTAGTGATACTGTTTGAAACACAGGCCTTAATTCTTTCATCTAGACATGCTTGCACAGACCTACTTATGTAGAATTCTGCAGGGCTTAAATCTTACACTGCAATAGGCTGTGGTTTGTGTTTGTGGTTGGTTTTTTAAGTTAAGAATGGACACATTTAAAATGTTTGAGAATCAAATGCATGACCTCACATTTACTATGCAGAGAGGCAAGACATTGTGAAGTATAATTTTAGGGATGAAGTGGGTAGTGGTAAAAGGAAATGCTGATGTATCCAAAACTCTGCAGTCCCAAAGGATGCCACTGCAACGTAATTGCTAGAGATTAAAGCAGGAGGGAAGGGGTCTTCACTGCCTGTCATACTGCACTGACAACAAACACAGCACATTTTAAAATGATTAATGGTGGGAGGATAAAAAACCTATTAATTTTAACAGATGTTAATAAACAGTGTTTAATAGGAAGTAGGCTGTACAGGATGTCTGATATTTATTTATGTCTAGTCAGGAGTACAAAAAAAGAAGAGTATAAATTATTCCTGACATCTCGATTCTCAACAGAGTTCTGTTGCATGTGGAAAGGCTATGCAATATCTTTAGTTTATTATAAGCTATGTGACCTGTGTGTGTGGTTATGAAATGAAGTGACAAATGTTTTCCTCTAAGCAAAAACCAGTTCTGTCAGCCTGGAAATGTGAAATTACTGTGCTTCAGCTAGCACTAACTCTTAGGCTCTGTTCTATCATTTTGAGGTGTTGGCTGTAATGAAAAAATGCAAGTTTAAAGAAAGATCTTTTTATCAAACTTGAGAATAGGTCACTGGAAATTGTGTGCATGGCTGAGGATAAAGAAAAGGGGTAAGAAAGGAAGGGAGGGAATGGTTAACACTGTTTTTCCCTCAGAACTTTTGGGCTGGTATGGAAAAGGAGTAGTGTCCCAAGAAAAAAAATCCAAACAGTTAAACTGAAAAACTAAAAATATCAAGACTGTTATACATGGACACAAGGAGAAAAACTACAAATGAATTGTGGTGTGTAAAAGGAGGATACATCAGATCCTTAGTGGTATAAGTCAACACAGCCCTGTGTGAATCGATGAATAAATTCTGAAGGAACAGAGGGAGGAAAGTGCCTGCTTGCTGAGCGTACACCGAGAATTGTGGGGCAGGGAGGATGCTGCATGCACTGAGGATGTGGTATGGAAAGAAGGGACAGGAACAAAGAAAAGCAGGCAACATAATAAAATCCCCTCTTTCCCCTGCCCCGTGTGTACAAGATGCTGCTAGACTTACGAGCAGACCTGGCTACAGAGCTGTGGGCTGGAGTCCAGCCTGTTGACTGCACAGAGCTATGTACTACTCAGTGGGAATCTGGTGTTAAATAGTTCATATTTAGATGCTTCACTCTTGCCACCGTCAATAGTTATTATAGAAGGAAGCTTTGCTTTTCTTGGCTCAAGTATCTCTCGTCAATTGACTTCTTTATGAATTTAATGTATTTGCAATAAATCTCCCACTTGCAATAAATATGCAATCCTTGTCTGAGAACTGCCATGCTCTGTGTAAAGACATGACACTTATATTAATGAAATGAAGAGAATTGCACATTCCGCTGTATTATTAACACCTGAACTTGCTGTGAGTAGTAAAATACATTGAATAGCAAAAGCAGGAAGACACTGAGATGAGGACCAAGAGACTACTGGACAGGTGTCCTAAGGAGGAGAAGTTCTGTATAATATCAGAGGGCCTATTGAAAGTTCCTAGAAGGGATATTTCCATACTACAGAACAGGTTTCAGGGAGGAAGCACCTAAGGAATAAGATGCTGTATGCTATTTCCCACTATTTTGATTATAAACCTTCTGCAATTCCAAATGCAAACAAAGCTCCAAGTTGTCATCCTTGCTGTCTCAAAAATTAAGTCTAACTTCCACTACATTCTCAACACCACAATTCTTATACAAGCTGCTCTCAAACTTTCATTACTCTTTTCTCTCCAGAAATATGTTCTTTTCCTCAATAATCTGTTTCAGAGAACCTTATCTCCTCCTGATTTTTCCTGGTTCTCCATGGTGCTCCCACTGTCCCCGAACATCCTCCTACTGAAACCCTCCAGGTACTCTATCACTACATATTCTCTTAACTGTGCCTATTGTGGTGGCTCACATGTCCTGCTGCTGTGCCTGTAGCTGATACTGTGAGGCTTTTCTGGGGGATAAAGAAATAAGAAAGGACTTAAACTCCTCTGCTTACTCCAACCCAGAAGCAGCCAGCAATTATTAAAACAATAAAAATCATATAGTAGAGACCTCAGGGATATATCTAGGCAAGAGTAGACATACTGTAATCCCAGATGCAGCTGTGAAGTCTGAAGGACTTGCCACAGTGCACTGAAGCCCCACAGCAAAACAGCTCTTTGAGAGAGGAGGATGATAGGAGGAGGGTAACTCATGTGAGAACCACATTCTTACCCACTTCTCTCACTGTTAGCAGCTAAGCTTGCTAGAGCGAATTACTGTCCTGTTATTTAATTGTTAAGATATTTGTCTTGCTTAATTTTTAATTTTTCAGGAAGGAGAAATCTCAAAGACTCTGCACGGTCCAGCACTCATCCAAAGGAACACCACATAACACTTCACTGTTGCAGTCTCATAATATTAATTCGAGTCCCACAAGAAACCTTTTTTTTTCTTCTTTCTCTTCTTTTTTCTCTTCTTTTTCTTTTTTTTCTTAATTTTTTTTGTCTTCTCCTCTATCACAGGGCCAAACTCTGGGAGCATATATAATGCAGCTGATCTATCAAGTGACATAATCAACCTCAATTCCTTAGTGGTCTCTCAGTTGTCCATGGGAAGGAAAACAGCTGCAGCCACCCAAAGTAGATAGAAGGTCAGCTCATCCTGGTATGTTGTAAGTCAGCCTCAGGGCAGACATAAAAGAAATTCATCAATATTTACATTTAGGTTTTATTTCCTGTGGTTTAGGTCTTCAGTTCTTGGTATTGCCTCAGACATTTCAGTTTGCAGACTGGCTGGGTCTCTGTTGTCCCAGCACTAATAGGGCCTGGAGAGGATGACTATTTTTTTCAAATCTAGGAGCAGCCTTGTCTTTTGTTGCACACACTTCCAAAGCCTTTTTTTCATGCAGATTTGAAAGCCTCTGTGCAAATTCCCTAGTACAGGTGCTTCTGAGCAATGCTCTAAGCTGAGCTCTGGGACAAGGCATGTCCCATTAGTCCTGAGCAACATTTGCATAGCACAGCATTCTAAAATTCTCTTCGAATAGCAAGGAACAGGCAATCACTACTAGCCTGGAGTCAGAGAAAAACTTCCTCTCAAGGCTATGTCATTCTATGTTTGTCTTGCGTTTTCCTCCGAAGCAGGTGGTGAAGGGTTGTTAGAGCAGGATATCAGATTTGACAGCCCCAGGGCAATGTGTGCTCCTTTGTTCTCCTTTCTGTCTCTGAGGCAGCTGGAGGTGGAGTACCTGTTTTTCATTCTCTCTGAGTCCAGGAAAGATCTGTAGCACATTGGAAATATTGCTTTTCCCTGTAGTAGGGTTCCTTATTTCTGTTGCACACCAACGGTCTTGAATTCTTTAGTGAAAAGTGGTGTAAGAGTTTGTATTGCAAGGTGACCACCTAAACAGGGAGATTTTAAAGCTATGTGACATTGTGCTTCTCAATGCGAGTGCTTTGCAAAAGGCAGGAAGAGCAAGCACACACACACAACACAAAAACAGCTGAGATATGGAACATTTGGGGAAGGGGGGAAGCAGTTTTAATAGGAAGAGGATAAACACTGTGGTCTCCCAGGTGGGCAGGGTAGGCAGCAGGAAGGGACCGTGCTTCTGCACAAAGTTTGACTTTCAGGCTTTCATCTTCATGCATGTCTGAGCATGTGGATGGTCTTCCACCTGAATACATGAACTTCCCTCCTGCCAGAACTTGGGTGGCCATCCTGGAAGAGGCCAGTGCTGGGGTGCTGCATGCTCCATCACCAGGGTCCTGTACAGAACAAGGCCATCAGACCTGAGGCCAGACACAGGTTATGTCCAGAATTCCCTCCAGAGTGCAAACCTGCATTACTGAGACTTAATTCTATTTTGACTTATCATCTCCAGCTGTTTCAGCCTGCAGTACTAGTTCTTTTATTAGTAACAGCTGCACCAAATTTCAGAGGCAATGCTCTTGTTAATTTTGCCTGAAGCAGATTCTGAGTGGCTTTAAATATCTCTAATCTAATTGTGCATTTAATATTTCTGTTACTATTCAACAGCAAAAGTGAAGACCAGAATTATTCTCAAATACAGAGAAAGAAGAAAATAGTAAGTAAGTAGTCTACCTTTGGCTTGTTATCTTTCTGCTACTGTATTTGTTTTGGGGTTTATGAACATAATAAATTTCAGGGACTAAGTGGAGTCTATTCAGTCTATTAAGGCTCATTTTCTTTTAATACTCTAATCCCCTCAGGATACCATTTGCCCTAATTGTTTCTTGAATGATCTTCCAGTGTTTAAGCTTCAGCCTCTGACTCATAAGCTATTCTGCATACACTTGTGGCTCTGTGCAAAGAAAAATAGGACACATAACATCTGTTTCAAATTTCTCTTTCTTTGCTTTGCAATTATGCCCCTTGTCCTCTTATTTGTCACCCAGGAAAAAAAAATGGTAAGTTCATCTGACATTAACTATACTGTTTAAGATTTTATATACCAAAATTAAATCTCCTCAGACTGCATTTTTATAGTCTATAAATTCAGATTTTATGGTCTCTTTTCATACTTCTTTGTCCTCAGATCAATAGGGCTGCCCTCCTTTTTTACAAACACTTCAAACACTAAGCAGGTCCATGAAGTTGTGCTGGACAGAAGGATAGATTGCATCTAAGGGACAGTGCAGCACGAATGTTTTCTCCACTCACAACTGGTTTGACTTGTGACTTAAATTTGACATATACTTTCATTTTCTTTTTTCCCCCCTTTTTTTAATTTTAAAATTCCTTTGCATTGCTTGGATTGATCTCGTTCACAAGGAAATAGTTATTATTAACTGGTCAATATTTTTAGACCAATATCTGTTATTCTCAACATTACAATTTGATTTCCATAGAAGTCTTATTGAAAAGTGACAAAAGATCTTTTAAAAAAAAAAAAATAAATCTCATCTATGATCCTGGTAAAGCAGCTTATTTCTTTGCATTTTCTAAGTGTTTTGCCCAGTGTGATTTGAGGCATCTCCAAGTTCTCTGATTCTGTTAGGAAACTATCTCAGTCTTAGAGAACTTAACCTCAGGAAGGATATTTATCTGACATTAAGTCTGAATTTCCCCTTCTTAAATTCATGTAATTGCCGATGTGTATATTCATGTATTGTACTAAAGGATGCCTTACACTCTTTCCCAAGGGAAGAGCCTCTTCCCTTGCCCTTTAATACTATGCTTAGCCAAGCTACACATACTCAGTTCTTTTCATTTCCGTATATTTAGTCCTACTGTGGTCTGACCATTCCTGTTTCTGCTTTCTGAGCTTCCCCCAGGTCCCCCTGGAGGTGACTGAGCACGCCCAACTGAGTGCAGACCTGCAGGGCAATAACATCAGAACCTGTCCTGCAGCAGTGCCAGCTGCCAGCAGGGAAAAAAGCCAATGGAGCCATCACAATTTACATCAACTATAGATGTGCTTCCATGCCTAATCTTGTTCATCCCTGATATTGTATTGTAATACAATACCTTCATTTAGGCAGCCTAAAACTCCTCAGGTATTTTCTGTAGTTATATCTCCTTGCAAATGTGTCTTAAAAACAGCACTGTATCTCTTAACATTGATACTTCCCACATTTCTCACTGATATTATTTCATATATGAGATTAATGTCCTCTCAGCAGCCATACAAGAGCAGGTGTTTATTTCAAGGTATCCACTTATGGGATTTTTTAAACATATTTCTATGATTTCCAGATCTCTTCTTTGTTATTTCTTTACCACAATCAGTTTTTGATGCACTTTCCAGACTACTAAACTCAAATTTTATATTATGCAATTCTATGCTGTACCTGTATCTTATTTATACTTTTCATTTCTATTTGATATTATGTCTCAACCTTTAAATTTCGTTACATTTCATTCCTATTCTAAGTGATAGATAAGTAACTTCACCTGGTTGAAATTGTTGTTTTTATCTCTGATTTGCATTTTTGGTGCAAAAATTTTAGATTCCAGTAGTTTTGTTTTTCTCCAAGCTCCTGATTTTCATCTAGATAAGCCTTAGTCAAGCACAGTATTTACTGTAAGAAAATACAGAACTCAAACTATACAATCTAATCAGTAACTTTTCTAAAATGATACACAAATTCCTTTGCTCTGGTTCTATGCTCAGGTTTTTCCACAGAAAGAAAGGAAAGCTTTAAGTGGCAAGTGATAGAAGAAAGTCTTTCTGTCATCAATTTATGTCTTCTTACTCAGGAGAGACGGAAAAATAGGAAAAAGGCAGAGAATTTGGAAAACATCTATATTCTATTTTTTCTTCCTTTCCTCATTAAGAAGTGAGGAAAATAATGAGGAGAAAATGAGAAAAAGTCAATTTTTCTATTTTTTTTTAAAGTGCTTCCAATTTTTCTTATTAAAATAGCTAGATTTAAAAATGGAGTTCATTCTTACTGATGATGTTTTGAAGACGGTATTGAAAATACTGATGAATTTTCAGTAGCTCCTACTGAAACCTTATGTCAAAGGCTACTTAAGATCTGGGAGTGTTTATGTAAAGTGTATCTGTATGGCTGGAGTGTCCCTTTCTCAGCCTCTCTTTTACTCCCCTCCCTCTTTTCCTAAAATGTCAGTGTGACTGCTGATGCCTGCAATCCTTCATTGACATAGTTCCCAAGAAATGGGAAGGTGCTGTGCCTGCTTGTGCAGTGAGGGATGGTCAAACGCAGTTTGTCAGACGGCAAACAGTGCAACAGCCATGGCTGTAGCATCAATAAAATACGCAACAGAGAGCAAGTGGAGTGGAAAATATGGGGATAGGTTCTGGGGCATTGCTTTTGCAGGCACACTCTTTAGTACCTTAGTCTTTAATCGTTCTGTTTGCTGACTCTATAGGGAAGATTCCAGCTTCAGGATGTATAATTTTCTCCCTGCTGCTCTTAGTTGACAAATGTCTCTGGTGGCATGTGTATGAAACCTGATAGATTGATTGGTCTTAATGGCAATGCCCTGCTGCCTAGACACTGCTCTGGGGCTTTCCAGCAACTGCAGCAGCATGCTTCAGCTGAGCACCATGCTTGGCTCTGTGTGCCTCACTCTGCTAAAGTGGAGCATTCAACCAGAGCATATGTCTCAGCATCCCTGAGACTTTTTCTTTATTATACCAGAAAAAATCAATTGTAGTAGCACAAAAATGTGGGTCATGATTGTGTGTCCTCTTTCCTTCTCCTTGAAATGACAAATTTAGATGATTAATCTCTATACAATCTATTTCCAGCCTTGGGATTCCAAACAGAGAATGTCAGAGAAAGTGGTACATATATTCTTTACACTAAGTGACGTGAGGCAGAAGACAAATAAATATCTTCTATGTTCAGAACTCTAAGTAACAAAAACGGTATTAGAATGAGAGGTACATGACATCGCATGGATTAAACCATAGTGAGTAAATACAGAGCAACTGCTGTGAAAGCTTTGTGAATAATGGGGAGAACTTGTCTAGGTGTATGTACAATGTGAATAGCAGCCCACTGGGAAGTGTAGGATACCCTTGTTATGGAGGGCTGTGAGGGAACACAGGTCAAGAAAGTAAGACTACACCTAAGTGACAGGGAAAGGGCATTTGCAGGCACTATGCTGAAAGCGAGCTAGTGAAAGAAGACCAGAGAGCTGAAAAAAACCTTTCTCTCATCATAAGGTAGTGATCAAGGAAGAAAAACAGCTGGTAAGAGGAAAGAAGAACAGTATCACTAGTGATCATATGTCTTTACAAAAGGGAGGTCAACCATCACATAGAGGCGGTTTTTAGTACAAGAAGGAAGGACAGCTGGTGAGTGAAAGCACCTCATAGATAATCCAACATTTTATCCCAGCTGAAATAAAGCTTAAAAACATCAAAATCCTTTGCCTGTTGTTGTTCAGTTATGCAGGAAACTTGAAACTCAAGTTCACTCAGGAATTTTCAGACTACTCCTTAGAAATTCAATGAGAGCATAAAAGTTTCTTTTCAGAAGTAGCATTTTGAAGACACTAATGGGATTAAATGCTCAACTCCTATTGACTCTTAACGTAAGTTAGGCATCTGACTTCCCTTTATGCCTTTAAAAAAGTCCCTGTTAAACTTCACAGTTTACAATTTGCCCTCTGAGACTGCTCTCTCTTAAAATAAATAGATGCTAATCCTCCTGAGAGTTTGAAGGGCTGTACATATTGCAAAATCCCCACAGGAATGCAGTATATGTGATGAGGGAGAATTCTTGTTCATTATTTTGCTCAGAATATCTTAGGCAATTTCATGCATAAATAAGAGAGCCTGACCGTCCACCAGTTCAACTAATAAATGAAAGTAAAGATGCAGAGCAACGTATCTCAGGCCTGTGGTCCACTGTGAAAAGCACAAAGCTAAATCACTGTGGTAGTATATGATACATGATTTAAAAATTCTGATGTTATTTAACGGTAGTACCCAGACAGAAAACCTCCACCACATCCCACAAACTGAACACTTGTGCCTCTTCCTTAAAGAGAAGCTAAGCAAAGAGATGCCCTGGCCCAAAGATCACATATTATGAAGAACCAATTCCATTGCCTCTTTCCAGACTTATAAAGCCACAAAGGCCTCTATAGTTTTGAAATAAGCTGCACTTCTTGAGCTAATGACCGCATTTGCAAATATCTTTGCTGCTTCAAGAATGCATGTGGTTTTTTGTTCTCCAATGCATATTACTCATGATTTGATTAATGGCCTTATCACATCCTGAACTAGCGTTATCCTTCACTAAACCATAAACAGGTGTGTGTTCTCCACAGTTAGTAGAGACTTCTCTGTTCACATGACACATAAGAAAGAGCAAGAGCAGGCTAGAGAGGCAGTTTATGGAAGCAGAATGAAGAACATGGAAGCAGCAGTCAGGAAAAGAGCTGAAAAAGCAAATGTATAATACCTGTGTCAAACAAATACCAGATGAACCAAAGGTAATTCATACTTCTAAACTTAATGATCTCTGAAGCCAATGAAGCAAGCTTGGATAGATAATCTCTGTGAAGTCTGAGTGATGACAAAAATCAGTGAAGTCACAAACATTCCAGATTCAAAGAGATTCACTGTGACTGTCCTCAGGTTTGGCAAACCTGAACACAGATGGACCAACTTGGAGATGAGATTAATGGTGCCACTTTACAAAACATAATGAAACTGGTAACTGAACAGAATAAGCAGGTCCAGCTTGGAGGAAAAGAGCAATGTCTCTTCCCAAAGACAGCAGACACTCAGATTCTGAGCAAGAAATGAATTCAAGTCCTTACCTTTTATTTAAAATCAAACACTTATGTTTCTCTCTTTCTGAATTTAGAAGCAGAAAATATTTTACAGAGAATGAGACTGCATCAGTCACTTAGATTCTTGCAGACTTTGTGAGGGAAGGTAACTTTAGAGACAGTCTTCTTGCTGGTAGGCCAGAACTGTCATTCTCCTATAGCCTGAAGCACTTGTTGGCACCTAAGAAGCAAGTGATTCAGTGGAAGCCAAATTTACATTTGTAACTTGCTTGGATTTCAGTGGAAATCTGAACAGAACTGATTTTTCACAATTTTGCATAAAAACTTAGCAAGATTACTTAGCTGTGATTATTCTTCTAGATGTCATAACAAGGAAAATAACTTCACAAACACTGGCCATTTTATATAATTATTTCTATTTCTGAGTGTCCAGGATGAAAGTGAGGTTCTCTTTTCATAATTCTGAAATTATCAATCTGTCTGAGCAATCAGTGCTGTTTCATTTTCTAGTGTGCAACTAAGTCCCTGGGGTGATAGTTTCTGACTTGTGTATCTGCCAACCTAACAACAAAAGTAATTGTTTTCAGAAGAAGACCCTGCATATTTAGCTAGCTATATTTAGCACAGCTGCAACATTTGCAAGCCTTTCCATTATTTATTACTTATTCATGTGTCACTACTCATATATTAATGTATGTTTTTGGAAAAACAAATTAAAAAAATATAGCAATATGGAGAATAGTTTAGAAGCACAGCAATAAAGAAAAAATAGCATAGCTAATTTTATGAGTAGTGAAGACTCTTATGAAGTATATGTACATCTGCTGATCTATTTCATGGTAAATCAGAACAAACAATTACAGCAATGATTATACTTTTGCTCTGATGGCAGAAAATATTGATAAATTTAATTCCAGAACACCTGAAAAGTCAAGCAGATACTTGTCTGGAATTAAAAGATTAAAACCATGTGTAGATGTTTAACACTGCTGATTTGTAGTTATCTCTTTTCATTTGATAGACTGTGCATAGTGCAACACTGTGCCAATTTTGGCTTTAATTGTTGCTAGGAAGTGTTAAGGGCTTCTCAGACTGCCCACAGTTGCACTTAGAGCAGAGATTTAAAGTTTTTATGGCCAAAGAAGAGAAGGATCTTTCTTTTGCTTTCTGAAATATATGCTTAGTGTATGAACACTAGCTTACTGCAATTTATGTTTCATTTAACAGCTGAATCCAGATAATGTACTCTCTGCCAATAGCTCTTTCCATAAGGCCCAGAGCTGGGGTTCACATCACTACAGAGGTTTTATTGTGTCTTTCCATTTGCACACTCACACCCTCATTTAACTCCTTAGTGAGGAAGACTTTGTTTTGAATTAGGGTCCCCTGTGACATCTTAGAATAGGGTAAGGATGACTGAATCCTTAAATTTATCTTTGGCTAGAAATTCATCTTCAGCATTAGAATGATTTTACATCCCTCTTGCACCTTGTCCTAGTTACAGCAGCCAGGACCAGTTTATCACTATGTGGGTGTAACCAAAACTGTGTATTCTACATCCCCTATGTAATTTCTGATGAACTGTTAATAATGGATCATTTGCAGCAGCTGCCCAGGGCACACCTGGCATCTCAGGCTACAAGATGGGTGTTAAAGAACTTTCCCACGCACAGGAAAGTTTCTGTCTTCACGTGAGTGACTCAGCTGTGACAACTCCCCTCTGGGGAGTTATTAGCACCTTCACACCAAGCCTGAGGTATCTGCTAATGGGCTATTAGGGAGTGGCACAATAGGCAGCTCCAATGACCTAGACCATCAAAAATTCCAAAAAAATATTCTATGACTCACAGAGCTAAATCACCCATTGTGAAACTCTCAGTCCTGGGGTAGGTACTGGGCATTGTCACCTGAACCTAAGCAGATAATCTTCAGGTTTTGGGACTTTGGGTACCACTCCTTGGAGGACCAGAACCTCAACAAGACTGTGACTACCACTCTTGACCAGACGTGACCATCATCCTCACCAACAGGTTTTCCTTTGCTTTTGCTTTGCACTCAGGGGGACCATGTGGTGCTCAGGACAGGGGCTAATGAACTCCATTTCTGGTTCTGGGTTATACATCTGGGTTTTTTTGTGGGTTAAACCCAATTTTTCTCTGTATCATTGTAATCTTTTTTAGTAAATTGTAACTATAACTTGTAATCTCTCTTGAGTAGGGTTCATTTCTCCCACCGGTTTACCTTAAAACCAGCAGACATCTGTATTGCAGACTTCAAGCCTCAAGCTTCTGGCTCTAGGTTATGCAAAAAACCATAAAATAATACTGATAGGGAGTGTGAATATACTGAAATTATCAAACATCCATTACTACGCAATTTACATAAAATATATTTTACCAAAATGAAATGCTTTTCTCATTAAAACTGTTCTCCTTAAATGGGGCATATCTTTTATGGCTTTCTTGCAAACTTTTAAGAAAATGCCTTTATTCTATTAGCCTCAGCCTAGGTACTTTGTTAACTTCTGTATTTTATTCTGTACTAGTAGAACCAGTGAGGACGATTGCATGTGTGTTTAAGAACATGCAGAGTAAAAAGATTAACTACATTTTCATCAGAGAACATATAAGATTTTCCAAAAATACCAGAAAATATTAGAAAACATAGTGTGGAGTATTATAACTGCACTGACTGTAAGTAGTTTCCATCAATGTGATGTTGGTTTTTTTGTTTTTGTGGGGGTCTTTTTTTTTTTTTTGTTTTTTTTTTTTTTTTTTTTTGTTTTTTTTTTTTTTTTGTTTTTTTGTTTGTTTTTTTTTTTTGGTTTTTTTTTTTTTGGGGTTTTTTTGTTCAATTAATCTACTGGCATATAAAGTTCCAGTATTTTCTGTAAATTGCTAATAGCAGGACTGGCAATAGAAAATAGGACTCTTAAAACAAAGATTGCCTGATGTAACTCAGAACTCAGCCTTTAATGGCTATTCATGAACTGTAGGTAACATATCACTAGTTTCCATCATAATTTCAGTTTCAAGGCTGGTAGTCCAGTGACAGATGTTTCCCTCTACTAAATACAAAGAATCTTCTCTACTGGTGGGCACTTTCAGAGAGCATCAGGGCTGAAATTCTCATCATTCCCTGCAGCCAATCTACATTTTCATCTAAAATTTTCAGATCTTTTCATATTTGTCTCAGGAACACTCAACTCCAGCATTCTGTCAGAAGAAGCAGATGAACAAGGGGTCAGTTCTTTGACCTCCTGTGACAGTAATGTATAAGGCGATGGGGTAATTAAGCAGGAAGTTTAACAAGCTGATAACACTGATGTATCTGTGGCTTTCAATAAGACTGGCTCATAGAAAAATATATAACCCTAAGACAAAACTACTGCAACTCTTCAATCAAGATACTATTTCCCCTTCAACATATGGATGTGAAAGTTGGAAATATCAAAGGTATAAACACATGTCTAAATGGATTGAAAATGAACATCTTAGGCAAGAACTAAATAGCAAATGGAAAGAATCTAAAACAAATGCTCAGATTCATTAGAAATTTCAAAAATCCTGTAAGACCACCTGGAAAAGAAAGTGGAAATATTTAGAATATATTAAGGGTGAAACCAAAGACTCTCATTAGGCATCTGTGAAACAGGAAAAATTCAATGCAAAGAATCTGCTGAAAGTCCTCAGGAAGGAAAAACTTTCAAGAAGATAAGAAGAGAGAAGCAGAGAGTACATAATGATGGGACAGTGGGGACTTGGAATGGGAAAACGACTTGCTCAGGGATATGATAGAAAGAGGAGAGCATAACACAGTCTCCAAAGTAGAGCAGAAGTTTCTCAGCTCTGAATTAAAGCAGTTTGAATAAGGGGGAAAAGTGACTTGTGTTTGTTATTTATATACTTATATAAACCTTCTTTAGAAAATTCAGACAAATATTTTGAATTTTCTTTACCCTGGAGCATATGGAAGAATGAGGTCTAAGGAAATTATTTTATCTTGGTTTAAATCTGTGGCTGGGGGGAGGTTTCCAAAGTGCTATTCATGAGGGATTTGTGTCTGTGTGTCAGTACAGATGGTCTTGTTAAACTATGCCTAGTAATTCATACTCAATCAACACAAAGAGTTTCAGGGCTCTGCAGGTAGGTTTGGGTTGGTTGGTTGGTTGTTTTTTTGTTTTGTTTGTTTTTTAAAATTTAATTATTTTTCTTCTTTTTTTTTTTTTTTTAATGAATAAACTCCTTGAAGAAATTGTATCTTGACCTCTTCTTTGAATGCCTTACATCAACATAATTTTTCACTTCTCATAAAATCTTAACTCCTAAAAGGATACTTTTTAAAGCTTTGGGTTTATGTCAGTGATGATCTTATATTCCAGTGTAGCTGTGTCTGGTGGTCTTAGGTGCCTTTTGAGAAAATGGAGTAATAGCAGCTTGTGTGAAGCTGCATCCCTAAAGGCAGGAGCAGAAGAGAGAGGTTTTAGAGGAATAATTTTTTCCCTTCCCTAACTATGACTGTGCATGGACTGTGAAGCCAAGCCATGAGCTTGTTTTCTGTTTCGTTCCCAAGTTCACCTTTTCCTCCCTCTCTCCCTCTCTCCCTCTTTCTCTCTCCCCTCAGCAGGAGTTTGACATCTCTCTGGATTGGGGACTTGAGTTACAGACCACGTTTTCTCTACTGAATTGCTGTGCCCTGAAGGAATATTCTGAACTACTGCCTACTAGATTTCTACTAATCTTTTCAATGTATCACATTCCATGTATTTTGAGTTTTTAATTGAAAAAAACCTTTATTGCACTCTGTTATTTTTCATATGTAGACTTCTCCCTCCCACAGATGAGTCTGATATGCAGTTCCTCCCCTATGGTTGCCTCAGTAAGCCTTAGGTCCTTGTGTGTGCTTTTGACCCTTGTGGCTTTCACAGCAGTAACCAAAACCTAGCAGTCAGCATGAGGTGAAACAGAAGGAGGATGTTCCAGCTCAGCAGCATCTGACTCTGAAGCTGTCCTACACCTGAGCTCAGCAGGCTTTGGAAGTCACTCTGACTCTTTGGCAATGCCCAAAATCTCGAATTAAGTCTATATTAGTATTGTAGTTTTATCTGAAATTAGTTGCCCGTTGAGCCTTCTAAGGGTCTCTCTGAAGCTTAGCTTCCCATAGGCAATGAGATGGTGCAGCTGAGAGCATGTTGGCCCAATTTGTTCTGAGAGGATTGAAGACTTGATGATGATGATTTGTCCCCTTCTGGGTATTGTGGTGTCTGTAGACTCAGAATTTTCACAGAAGGACACACACTGAGCTCCAGCAGACATTTTTAATGGAGTCTTTATCCCTTGAAGGCTGGTATGTGTCTGCCTTAAGGCAAACAAGTGAGTAAACAGACTACCACTGAAAAGGCAAATATCCTTCTCTATGATTTTGCACTTTGAGTGCTGGCAGTGACACATAGCCTTTTTAAAGCAAAGTATTGCTTAGTGAGAACCAAAAACTGACTGAGAAATCATATGACAAGCCACTAATCTATCTATATGTTTTCTGCCTCCTTCCAAGTCTCACTTTTTTGTAGTTCAGAGGAAAACTGTTCCTCCCCACTCTCTACTTTTGGCAGCCCTTGCTCCATTTTATTTTAACATCCCTTTTGAGTGCTCTTTTGAGTATTTTTAATGCCTTTTTGTAAGATTGTCCCTAGAGATTTGAAATGGGATAGGACTCTTAAAGATGAGTTTTAGCTATCATCTTTCAGGTTTTATGCTGATTATTTATGTGTGAAAGTGTTGCATTATCTTCTTTTTTTACTCTTTTTGAAGCTGTCACAAACAATACTAAGGCATATAGGAAATATTCCACTATAAATAATAGCTGAAGAGAATCTTTACTGAATAGGAAGTAGTCCTATCTGCTACAGCATTATCATATGAAATATGAATTAAACAACTGAAAAAGGAAAAATAACAGATGTATAATGTTCACCTATGCTATTCAATTTTTAGCTTCTTTATTTAAAGATGTTGGATTCTCATTCCACAGACAGTTTGAAATGTGGATTTAATTAGTTGGTTTACAGTAATTGTAGCATGATAGTAACAGAATTTTTGTTGAATATGATACAAAATAAAGCAATGACAGCTGGGCACTGCACAGGATGTGCAGTATTCTGTTATTAGGATTGTTTGTTATTCTTAGCAGTATTTCCTGAGTTGATTGTACATAGTCTCTGTAGCATAAAACATTCTTTGAGCTGGTCTTCTTTTGTTTTTGTTTTAATTGAAAAGTTTTTTATTTAGACATACTTTGAGGCCAAGGTTCTGCGACTTAATGCTGAAGGTGAGACACCTGTTTCCTCATATTATGTTCCCAGAATGGGTGCATTTTACACAGTTTTCTCATGGTGATTATACAGGCTTGAGTCATCCCTGGGTCCATGTAGCAGGCACATGCCAGGCAGAGACTTCCTCTTCTCCAAGATTTTATTAAAAACGCATTTAGGAAACTGAAAACAAAGCAATAAGGAGCTATCCCTTTGAAATGACATTCTCTAGATGAGATAACTCAGAAAAAATGGAAGTACTCCCAGAATATACAGACCTTATCCACCCCAAACCTGCTTTCTGGAGACTAAAGTTGTTGAGCTATATTTAGTGAGTCAGTGAGAATCCTGAAATCTTTGCTGTGTAGCATGTTTTAACACTTCAACCTCTATGTAAAGCCCTGATATTTTGTTATTATCTTGACATTTGGAGGTCTCAGTTCTATTCCTTAAACATAGGCGTCTCTAACATGTCCTTGTGATGCCCCAAGGACCTGAAATCTCAGTTTGTGATGAGGTGGTACCATGCCTTTGGATGACTTTCAGTGCCTATATCTGGGCAACAGTCCAGAGTGACTCTTTTTAGGCTATCTGGTCTCAGTGTAGCACAAGCAGAGTATTTTCAGAACAGCACAAACCAGACGAGGTAGAACTGTGCAAGAAATCTGAACTGAACCAAATAGAAGAGGCTATTTCAGTTGGAGGGGACCTACAATGACGATCTAGTCCAACTGGCTGACCAATTTAGGGCTGACCAAAAGTTAAAGCACATTGTTAAGGGCGTTGTCCAAATGTCTTGTACACCCTGACAGGCTGGGGGCATCAATCAACTTTCTGGGAAGCCTGTTCCAGTTTTTGACCACCCTTTCATCAAGAAATGTTTCCTAATGTCCAGTAGAAACCTTCACTCATTCAGCTTTGAATCATTCACATGTGTCCTCTCACCAGATACCAAGGAGAAGAGATCAGCACCTCCCTCTCCGCATCCCCTCCTTGGGAAACTGTAGAGGACAATGAGGTTGTCCCTCAGCCTCCTTTGCTCCAAACTAGACAAGCCCAAAGTCCTTCCTGCTCCTCACAGGACATTCCTTCACCAGCTTTGCTGCCCTTCTCTGGACATGTTCAAGTACCTTCACATCCTCCTTAAATTGTGGGGCCCAGAACTGTGCACAGTGCTCAAGGTGAGGCTGCACCATCACTGAATACCATGGGACAATCACCTCTTTAGACCAGGTGTTTATCTCTGATGCACTCTAGGATGTGATTTGTCCTCTTGGCTGCCAGGGCATGGCAGTATAAGCAAATTTAATAATAAAGGAATAATAAATCACTTCCAAACAACTTCTTTCCTTAAATTCTTAACCTTAGAACAGAAGCAGGCCAGAACTAGCGCCAATGGCATAAGGATAATGTACATCTATTGCACATTTAAACTCCTGTATCAGCATTGCGCTCTCTTACTTTTTCCTTTCATTCAAGGAAGTGTATCTTGTCTAGAAGTGCAGCTTGTCTAGAAGAGTTTGGCTCCATTCATATCACAAAGAACAGGGAATAAATCACAGAAAAAAGACATATGATAAGAAACTTTACATATCTATAGATTCTGGAGCATAATGCTATGTGTTTATAAATTAAACAGCAGCAGATAATAACCTGGAGCACCAGGATCCTGCTGTCTATACTCATAAGCTGTTAGAGTGGTCTCATGTATGGTTGTGGTGGACGCGCATCTGTGAGATGGAGACTTTACCTATATCTCCAAAGCGATTTTGTTTTGTCTAGTCTTGGTGCCAGATAAAAATTCCAGCTGTGTGTAATTTGCTAACGTAGACATAGCCTAAGATGTGCCAAAACCACCAAGTTCCAGACAATTTTCTTGTTATTATCTATTTGACAAACAAGATCATCCCATGTTAAGTGGTAAGATTATTTATAGAGTTTAATAAAGCCTGTAACCTTAAAAACATCAACAACCACCTCCCTTACCTCCAGGAAAAAAATAGTCTAGTAGATTTTAACCCTGGAACTTTGTTAAATCCCCATTTTTTAAAAAAATGACTGGTTTTGCAGTTGCATTTTTAATACAGAGAAAAACAAAAAGAGTGGTCATCTTAATTTTTAATACAAAACTCAGCTGCAAAAAAAAAAAAAAATTAACCTCTATCAGCACTTTTGGAGTGTGAGAAATAAAATGAATGACAGGTTCTGTGGTATCATCTTGTGGAAAACTTTCAAAGCTTGTTTTTAATATAATTTTCCTTTCAAATCCTTAATTATAGAGTCATCAATATGGTTCATCAAATATCTATAATATTCCTGATCTGACAATACACTTGGGATGTAATATTTCATTGGCTTACATTTGCAAAGCATTACATTACACATCGTTACAACATCATCTATACTTAACTTGTGTACACATGTGCAAACGCATACACATTTTGTTTGGTTAAAATAGTTTGTCTCATGAAATATAATTCATAATTATCAAAATAATTTTACTTTCTAGTTAGTAAAAAGATACTCTGATTTTACCAAATTAATGCCTCATAGCAACATGAAAACCTAATTAATTAATAAAAAGACACACTTCATTTCAATGGTAAATTTTGCTTCCCTCCATTCACTAATAGCTTATGGTTCATTAGGCCACTGCATTTTTAAACCCCTGTCCTTTCCTTATCAGTTTCAACAAAGCCACTAAAATTAATCTTTATATGAGTGCCACAGCTCTCTCCTTTGAGATCAGTAGTGTAATTATGAATAGTCACTACCTGTTTATTTCCATTATCTGGTTAAATTTCATTACACAAAATCTTTGCATTTCATTAGTTGTCTAAGCTGGAAATTTAGAAATGTCTGCTTCTAAAATTCAAGGATAACTGCTTCAAGCAAAACTTAGTAGTCTTACTTTTAAAATCAGAAACAGAGAAATATTTGTTTGACTGGTTATATTTGGTTTAGAGAGAAAACAAACAAAAAGAAAGTGGCCTTAACTGCAGCCATGGTAGAATGTTACAACGCTAGCACCCACACAAGTGAAGGTGTTACAAGTAAAAGTGAGCATGATTGTTGTTGGTGTCTGCAAAAATTTGCATATACTTTTGTTGAGCTTAGACATGTGGGTATTGGGTTTTGCACCTTTAACTCAAGCATCTCAACAATCCTACTGAAATCGATGGAAAATCTTCAACATATGTATTCAGATTGAAAAAGGTTAAAAAAGGCAAGTCAACATGTATGCAAGCAAAAGCAAGTTTTGTGCACTCTCACTTTGATATTTTCATTGGTTGTGTTCTTCCAAAATTAAGTCATTTCATGTCAGGTAAGAAACTTTCCCAACTTTCATCTAGATTATCATCTCAAGAGAAACAGTCTTTGTAGTGGAAGTGCTGACAAAAGCTTAGCAGTATTATTATAAAGCCTTTGCATACATGTTGTAGATAATTATTAAAGCTCTCTGATTTTATTCCAACAGGAATTCCTATATGTGTCTGGTGCTGGTTTCTTGTTTTGTCAAAGTACTAAATGATTTGCTGTGGTCCTGACAGGTATACTGTGTCCTAGGCTGATGGATTTCTGCCTGAGATTTTATAAAGGAGACAGAAATCAAAGAGGTAACCACTTCCCATAAACACCTCAAAATATCATGAACACTAGGGACTGCCTGCAAGTGTGCTTGGAGTAGAGAGTGGACTTCAGTGGGAATTTTGACACGGGCTCAATTCTGGCTTGGAGAAGTGGCAAAACCAATGTTTAACTGTCTATTATAAAAACCACCTAGAACCTTATTGTGAAGAAATAGGAAAGGTACAAGTTTCTGTAAAGTCCAGGCTTTAGGGAAACATTTGAAAATTGCGTTTACTTACAGTGATGTGGTGTACTAGCAGCTATTGTTGTAGCATAGCTTCAAGCAAATGCAGGGACATGTGCACATGATGCACCGTTAATGAGCTCCAGGCAGCATACGTGTCCCTCAGTCAGAATCCCTTCACTTCTTCTTGAGTGTTTTCTCCCTACATGCTATCTCAAATAAAGCTCTTTGCAATGGTTGGAGAAGAGTGAATACTGAAAACAAGGGTTATGTGGTGTCAAAAAAATGCGTTTCTGTTACTAAAGAGGATGTGTTGGTCTGATGTCCATGACATACACAGAAATTGAGCCGTTTTATGTACTAGGCCTCTGACAGACAAAAGTTGTACTATCACTGGGCAGAAATCATTCTTGTGCATGCTAAATGGTGGGAAAGGTGTAAGAGAGGGCACATTAAAAGCCCAATTTATTACTACCCTGTGGTAGTATCAAGCTTGCAGTCATGCTGCAAGTAGCTTTACTCTCTGGTTGTAAGGGAAAAGTTTGGTTTGCAGTAACTAGCAAAAGGTATTGAGACATGTATGATAGGCACCATTTCCCTTAGTCACCAAATCTTGGGAATAAACATATCTTTATCATAATGTATTACAAACTATGGAGTGTATTCACTTCTTCATTAATGATTTGGAGTGACATACCTGGTGATAAGACCTTTTTTTCCACATTTATGCTCAGCTGAGTGTGTCTGTGTGTTACTGCTAGTATTCCTCTCAGCTTTTTTCCCTCTGATCAAGTCATGGGTGTGCAGAGCTGCTTCCTTTAAAGGCTTGGTCTTCTCTGGGACACCATTTCCAATTTAAAAAAACAGTCTCAGTCAGGAGGGAACTTTAATATGAATTTCTTTAACTAGGGAAGTACTGGCCTACCTGCTAAGTGCAAATGGGCCAGTAATCAAAATCTTTGGGATTCCTGGTGAGAGAAGTACATTTCATCATGATGTTTCTACAATACTCTATCTTTCCTATGAAAAAGACAGGAAAAAAGACAAATCACCTCTTATATTCATATCTGCTTATATTGTACTTCATATCTAGCTTCAGAGCACATTTTTCAGTAAAATAAAATGAACACATTGAGAAAGAAAGTAAAAATCACCTTTGTTTTTAGTCAAAGCTCATATTTGATTTATTCTGTTCCCTTTTTCATTCATTTATTTAGAAAAAGAATTAACAGAATTATGGCTCTAATTCTCATTTTCATTATGGGTAGCTTGTAGGCACTGCCTCACCCCAGCCTAGAGCTGTGACCGCCAGGCTAGGCTGGGCCAGCTAACTGGAGTATGCAGATGATTTTGTTCTGTTCTCCTTTTGTCCTCCCCCTGCCTTACTAGGGAGGACAACAGGTACATGATAGGCACAGTTTGACCAGGTGGCACAGGCAGACTTGGGATGTACACGGTCATGTTTCTTAGACAGAGGAGCATTTGGGTTCTGTGCCACAGAGACACAGCATGATCCGAAGAACACCAGAGAACATGTAGGAATGGTGCCTACTCAGGCCTCATTCTAAAAGGCAGAGAGAATATGACAGGACTTGTGGTCAAGGACAAGAATGTCAGTATGCCACAGTTCAACCACAACTCATATTTTTTATATACTTAAGTGCTATTTCCACTGCTAAAGAGCAATTACTGTACAGGTTATCTGGTTCTTCGGCTGTAGACTCATTTTGTCACCTAAGAGTATCAAGCTGCCATTGTTCACATCTGGAGAAGACTCTATGATGTGGGCAGAAATAGCTTCAAGTGAGGGAATGAAGAAATAATCCAGAGAAGTGGGATTATTGGCACTAGGGAGAACGAGCTCAACTTTAAGAGTTGGTCCCACTGAACTCAGGTTCTGGTGTTCCTGTTAGAGCAGGACTTCCAAAGTGCATCAGGCAGTGCACACACAAACATGCAATGCCAGATGATCCAGACTTACCTGTCTATCCAGTTCATGTTACTTGAAGGAGTACATCTAGCATGGTGAATCCTGTTTTATTCCTTATGCAGTGTAAAATGGTTCTATTTTTGTCAGCAAGTCTAACATTTTGAACTGAAGTGTTGGCTTAGGCAAAAACTCTGTCCAGTGTGCCTAAAACCCTAAAAATGGCTCTAGATGGAATAAATTCCAGCTGTTTCACATCAAGAGAAAACCAAAAGATTGGACAGTCCATGTCCACCAAGCTCCTGGGACATCAAGGAATGCTATTTCCTGCAACACCTGGGAGTGCTGATTTCCTGGATAAAGGTGTAGGGCTCCCAGCCCTGTGCTAATCTGGCAGAGGAGAGGTGGTCAGCTTGTTTTCCAGACACAACAGGGATTGGTGACCAACCAGAGAAGTGAAAGGGTAATTCTGAAGTGTACTGTCATCTTGTGCTGACCTTACCCTTCTTACATTACATAAAACCTGTGAGTAAGGTTAAGCCTATGGAGTTGTGGGTGTGGGGTTTTTTTGATTGTTCTTTGTGTGGGATTTTTTTTTTTTTTTTTTTAGCAACTAAAGTACAAGTAACTTGAAAAAGTGTGAGCCTGTGTTTTGTAAGCTAGAAAATGTTCAGAAACTTGGTGACAAGAAAATGCAAAAAGAAACGGCTTAGGAAAATAAAGAAGTGGTGAAAGACTACTTCTTATTCAAATAGAATAAAAATAGTAATAGTGGAAAGGGCCCATAAAAGCATGGAAGAGTTTCAATTTAATGAGAATGATAAGAATAAGAAACACAAGTTCAGGATGAGCAGTGCTATTTTTATACATGTGTTTTCAGAGACAGTAGTAAGTGAAAATCTTTCCCTGAATTCTAGTGGGAAAATGGCATTTATGTCATGAAGAGATTCAATTTTTCTGCAGACACCGGGTGAATTTCACTATGAAGGTTTAGCAAAAACCTTACAGGTGAAAGATTGGTTTTATTTAGCAAGAGAACTAAGAGAAAAGTGAGACATTCTAGCCATCTTTAACAAATCCCAAGAACTCCTTTCCCTGTTGAATTGATTTTTGTGGAAAAAGTGAGAAAATGTTTTGCTTAATCATACACGAGAGCCTGAGGGCAGAGAGCTGGTCAACCAAGGAACAAGGTGCACTATTTTATTCAAAAAAAAAGCCCACCCTTCACATTTAAGAAAAAGGTGTTTTCACCTATATACCTTTCAGTATGTAAGAAGAGAGACTGTCTGTAAGTATAGAAGAGATAACAATTTAAAAATTGTGAAAGGTAAAGGTTTCCTTCATTTCGGGACTTTGTGTTTATATGTTCCTTAATAAGTGTCAGTCCAAAAATGGTATCAAAAGGGCCTGCTGAATACAGTAATGCTGAGAAAAAAGAATACTCCTTTAAACATGGAGATTAGAGCACTTATTTCACTTTAAGGGAAACTTTCTCCATCTGAGACAGAAATGAGAGTTGTATAGACTGTACCTTATATTTAAAGACTGTTTCTTAAAATATTATATTCTCATTATCATATTAAGTGGCAAAAGAGATTCTTTACTATGGTTACATGAATTTTAATATGTTAAGTTCCTGGTTGGGTTAGAGGGAATATTCTGTACTTTGAAAAGAAACAATAATTTTTTTTTTTTTTGACAATATACTGACCATAGTGAATTGCCTGTATTTACAGAGATATCATGACCATACTTGAATAAATTATTTAGGACCCACCAAACAGGTTAGAGCCTGTTTCTTTTCACTTGTGACTGCCTAATTGAGTTTGGGGTGGCCAAACACAATCCACAGGTACTTCAGCTGCTGAAGTGAGACACAGTCTTTTGTGGTCTGTGGGTTACCTGAAGGAATTGTTTCAGCTAAAGGTCCTCAGTCTCTTCCTGAAGAGTTTCATATACTCCTAAGAAGGAATTCAGTAAAGCACACTCCTTCTATTGCTTATTAGCTAAGAGTATCAGGTAGGGTATCAGAATGCTTTTGCAGACATTTTCAAAAGGCCCTAGGGAAAAAAAACCCTCAATAGTTTTCCACACAGAAAATTCCAGCAAAGATATTTTTCAAATGTCAGATATGAATTAGGTTTGATTTATTGGATTGTCTTTCAGCCAAACACCTAGGAAAACAGTGGAGTAGATATATTTTTAAAGCCAGAGTATGTATGCCTTGACTAAGGAGTCAGTTCAGGGAATGATATTTTGTGGGGGGTTTTACAGTCTGTGTCGTCCGTAGCAGGATTAAATTGGCAGGTAATGAAGAAATGGGATGACCCTTCACTTCAACACAGAAACTTCTAGAAAGGGAACAGACTTGCCAGTACTGAGGAAGTTTTTAGAAAGGGAAAAATGACATATATGTATTGCCACAGAGACACGAAGAAAAATATTCACATTTGGATTTGGAGGACAGTGAAGATACTTCTGGTCCAGACATCTATGATCATAATGAAATATAATTCTTTATAAGTCCAATTATACAAATATTTAGAAAATTTAATTGAACATACTACATACTACAGTGCTATTCTAGTGTAATTATGCAAAGTATATGTAATTCATATATACGTAGTGGGTAAATACAGTAGACATGAAACATAAAACTGCAGTGGTTTTAATTTTCTTACATGTTGTCACTGTTGCAAAAGAAGCCACTCTGTGAAGAAACTCTGTCACAATGGGCACTACAGGAGAAACACCCTGCTGCCTCCAAGGGCCTGACATTTGTACTTTCTTACCTGGCTGCTCCATTTAGTCTAGAATGAATATTATCATGACTTATGGCATATGAAATTCCCTCTGTATGTGAACTGTCACCAGTCCCACTGGCAATCTTAGAAGTCAACCAGTCATTGCTTTACTCATGAGAACTTTCAGAACCTATAAAATGACTTTGCTTTGGGAAGTAGCAGAGTTTTCATTCTTCATTAAGGACCAGTCACAAAGGAAACCAGAGGTATCAGTATGTTGTCTCCAATGTTAAAAAGTGCTGAGCAGGCAACATTTGACATTTAAATTAAAATAAAAAAAAAAAAAAAAGCCATATCTTAAACTGAAAGACTTAAATGTCATCCTTTTGTTTTTTACCTTGAAGTATTAGGAATTATATCTTCCAAAGACAAACCCAAGTTTGCAGATGGCAAATGAGTGAGGTAGAGTGCAATTATTATTAGCCACACCTCACATTTTCTGTAGCTTCTTTTATCCACTGAAGATCATTGCTATTACTGAACATGTTTTTTTTTTAAAATTCTATTGTCGTGAAGCTTGCTTGAATGTTAACCCATGACAGACATAAATCACATGTAATAATTATGCTACACGAGCATTTAAGTCTGTCATACAAGTGTCTAAGAAGCATTTTAAAGCACTATATTAATTTATTCTAAAATGTGATAATGTCTTACATTAGGTTAAATATATTGTATTGAGTGACCTGTAAGATTTACTAAACCAAGGGAAAAAGGGTTTTAAAATGATGAGAGTTAGAAATAAAAGAAAATTATAGCTTTGCACACCAGATTCTTGTGTGTAAGACCCTCTGTAAGATAAGAACACCAAATCATTTGATGCACCCAGTTGAAGAAAATGAGCAGTGTGATCAAATTAAAATATGAAAAAGTAAATACGAATATTTATGAGATATCTGAAAGTAAGAAATAGCCTTGTGATAAAAAATATTGCTACTTGATACTTCAGTAGAGTAGGTTTTGTAGGTTGCCATTACTTTGGTGGGTACCTACTTGTTGAGTGCATAGGACAGACCCTCCCTGGCACAAGAACAGGAGGATTTGATGCTTTTGCAGAGACATTTCTTACAGATGAACTCTGCAAAACCCACACCATCATGCTTCGATGGTCACAACTCCCAGAAGTGGAGATAATTTGCAGATCAACAGATGGGACTCGGGAGTAGAAAGAAATGTTTTATTTCTCATATGACATCAATATTGTATCAAAAAAGTAAGTAAAAAACATAGATAAAGAATTATTTCTATAAATAGTTCATCCTTAACAGAGTTAACTATAGCCCGAGAGGATTTTTGTCCTTGTAACATCATAGAAATCACTGGTGTGGAACTGGAGTCCTGCCTGCAAACAGATCCCGGATTTGTTCTCTGAGATAGCATTTCTCTAAGCATTACTATGAAGAACAATGTGTCTTGAAAGACTCTTGAAGGAGTGGGTTTTACCAAAATTTTCATGTGTCCAATCTCTCTTTCAGCCTTTCACACAAGAGGCACAACCTGGCACAGCAACAGTGTGACATGGTGGTGATAAGACTGATTCTAAGCAAACAACTACTTTTTTCCCCCCTATATTTAGGCATATTATTTTGGTTTTAACAGGCATGATAAAGGTTTTCATTTAAGTCTATCAGTGTATTAAACCAGGGTCTGAGTTGTCAAAAACGCTGATTGCTAGTACTGAAATATCATAGAATTATCTTGAATTAGGGAAACAAGTCTTGAGCAGCAAGGTACTCCGAAAAAATAATGTTTACACTTAGGTAGGTCTTCGATCAGAGATTCCCTCTCAAAGTTTGCAAGTTCTCCTTAGAGCTCTATGTAAGGTATTAGCTTTTGAAATCTACTGGGGGATATCTGATGCTGATAGAACCCTGAAGCTGATAATTTAGAGTAGAAAAGAGAAGGGCTCCACAGTGTTAACTGTGTTTATGATCTACTCCTAGCCTAATCTCAGGCCTTTCTCACCAGCTATTGCCCCACACTAATGACCCTTTGTTCTCATAGAGGTGATAATTTGCTGTCAACATTGTCTCTCCTAAGAAACCTAACTCCAAAATTTCTCTGTATTTCTGTGTTTTATGGCTTTATAAAGGTTAATTGGATCCTTGCTCTAATAATAAGAAAATTTCTTGACTGAAAAATTTTGTCTATAATGCCATTCGTGTTCCATTGTTATAGCTGGGAGTTCAAGTCAATGCCACAAAGTAAAAAACTGAAGTTGAACATTGTTTAAATATCCTCTGGCTATTTACATAGGTAATACTAGTAAAGGGTGATAGCACTTTATTAGCAACACAAACAGAAAACTTTAGAGGATAATAGAGAATTTCTGGATAAACAAATTGTGGCAGCATGTTTAATGCTTCACTGATAAAAAAACCTCATAGTGCCCTTTATGGATAGAATCATTATAGGAATCCACATGGTTTAGTGATAGGACTGAACTTGGTGTTAAGAAACTCCACTGGAGACCAGACTTTATTTCAGTCTGTATTTTTGTGTTAAATTAGGGTTCCAGCTTGCACTTTCATCCCCATGTTTGATTGTCTACATTGCCTGTTTATTGATTTATACTCCAACTAATATCTGGAGCAAACCAGCCAATTTACCAGGTGGAGAAACATAGTCACAGAAAATTGAATTTTGCCTATTTAGGCTGGGGCAACTCCAATCTCTCAAGCCACAGGGCATAAATCATGGGTTTTTCTTTGTAATTATTAACTAAGTACAGATTAGAACAGCACAGCAAATCCCCCTGCAAATCCCCACCAAGTGAGTTTGGTATTGTGTTTTCTCCTGGGATGATATCTGAACAATACTCCTCTTCTCTTTTCATTTTTTCTCTCTCCACACCAATGCTTCTGATTTTTACCAAGACAGCAGAGACAGAACAGAAAAGAAATGAGGCTGAAATGTTGCCTTGCTTAACTTTAGAATACTCAGAATTATGCAGGAGACAAAAAAAAAGCAACCCTCAAGAATTTTAAAATCAGTGTTGATTTCTTTCCAGACATTTCTAAGATTGTAACATTTGATTCTGAACAGTCTGAGGTCAGTAGTGTTTTTTTTCATTTCAGCTAATTTCCTGTATTCCAGTAATTTTACTTCTTATTCCAGTTAATGCCAGAAAATACAATTGCACAATCTGCAAACATGAATTTAACCATACTTTTTCTAGCCCTATAATAGAGTTTGTCCATCAAGTACATGAATATTTTGTCACATGGGTTGATGGGTCTTCCAGACAATTTTTTCTGTCTCACAGAAAACGTTACCTTTTTTTTCCCATCTCCAAAAGTTAAAACACCTAATCTTGTGATTATTTTTAAGACTAGAGTTGAAAGAGCACCTAACGGTCTTTTGAATTATACCTGCTTAAAAAGTGTAGGAGTTAAAAACCCTTCTATGTTCTTTGTAGTGAAATTTGAAGTCTGTAATCTAAACTGAAGGAATTAAGCTGAGTTCAAAGTATCAAAATTGCAAAAGTGTTAAGGATAAGTAAAGCTAAATTTTTCAGCAAGCAACCAAAAAGCATATCAGATCAGGAGAGAAGTGATAGGAGGAGGAATAAACTAAAAAAATATTTTTCTCTATCAAGAAAAGAATGCCTAGGCGTTTTTGTGTTTGTTTGCTTTGTTTCTTTTTCCCTGAAAAAAAGACTTTCAAAGGCTCTTACAGTCTGAAAAACTAACTTTTTGGCATTCTCAGTTGTCAGTAGGTATTGAATTTCATGTGTCCCATCCATCCAAGCTGCTGGAGTGCAAGCTGCAGGGTGCTGGGTTCCAGTGCAGCAGGAAGGTCACACTGGTTCATAGAGGCAGTGCTGATGTTGCCCTTGGGACATGCCTGTATTTTCTTTGGGTGTTAAGATGCCTAAGGATTTTAGTGTGTATTTTGTAGATTTTCATAGAGTTTTCAAGTAAGTTGAATAAGTTTTTCTAAGCTTCTCACATTTTAGGGGATATTGAGCACTTTCTTACACATTCCTGAACTTCTGTTAGGCACACATTATCAAGTACACATTCTTTTGAAGAACACCTGCAAGAACTCCAGCTGAAACAATAAGGTAGCTTGGTAGTCAAAACAGGAGAGTCAGCCCAGAGCCCTTGGAGAGGCTCCAAGGGGCAGTTCTGAGGAGTTCTGAGGGTGGGCACTGGGGGAAGCGGTACCATGGGTTGGCTATAGATATCACATATGTTAATTACTGAAAGTTATAAAAACTGTCACATCTGGCTAAGGTGCATGCACGTACTTTTGGTGTGCACCTTGGAAACTTTCAATAATGGGGCTACTCTCTGTCTCTTTCTCTCTCTTTTGGACTTTCCTTCTGTTTAACTCATGCCCTGTTAGGTAAAAGTACATGCCAAGATCAGTTCTTGGCTCGAGGTGGAATGACCAAAAAATTATCTTCATTGTTTAGGTAATCCTCTGTCTACCAGACTGCAATGATAGCTCTGATCATGTTGCAGCTGGCAATATTAGTTTCTCAATTTTTTGTATAATAACCTCAAGAAGGCTTCCATGGAAGTAGCCTAGACCCTGAGGTGTGAGCTGGGGCAGAGAAGAGGACCATAGCACCTGGCCTCTTGCCATGCAAGCCTGTCATCCTGCAGCAAACACTTGGCACCAGAAGGCAAGGGAAGCAGACCTGTTCTGCAGACTGAGCTGTGGCCCTCACACCAAGCCTTTTATGACTGTCACAGTTTGCTTGGCCACCCCAGTTGTATCATCTCAATGCTTAGGTCAGGTGAAATGTGCAAGAGATATAGTAGAAGTAATGCTGTCTCCTGAGCCAGCCCTGGGTTGGGTTTCTAAGCTCCCAAGAGAAGTCTTAGCTCCCAAAAGAATATCCTGCTGTTAAGTGCAATGGGTTTTGGGCATCCCTTTTGTAGTACCTGCTTTTCTCTGGGAATCTATAGAAACATCAGTTCCTGGTTTTGGGTTCTTGCCTCCTATGTGTGTGTGTGTGTGTATATATATACACATATATATGTGTATAAATTGAAAAAAAAATACACAGTCTAGAGGCCAGACCGAGGGCTTGACAAACTTCTCAGCTTTGAACCCAGGATACCTTGACTCAGTACTCAAACAAACATTTAACATGGTGTGGCTAAACTGTTAGATGGTTACACAAGAAATATAATATTACTGTGAACTACTATGTGTGTTAAATCATAATGAAAGAATCCATTTATTTAAAAAAAAGGATTGATGAAAGAGATAAAAGGAAACTGCTGATTTGATTAATATTCTTGTGGGGAGGGAGGAGAATCACTGCTATATCAGCACTAGGGAAGTCTATCGAGACAGCTTGATTAATAGAAAAATTTTACCTGAATGTACAAATGCAGAAATAAGATGGATTTTTATATTTCTGAGGTTCTATAACATGCCAGCTAGAAGATTAGAAAGACATGGTGTTAGTTTCTTTCAAAAAAATTGTATAGAAGAATCTTCTATAGGAAGATTCACGGTAAGGTCAGTTCTGAGTAAGATGACAGTAAAATTGACATACATTTCTTACCATGCATACAACATCTTAAATAGTACATAAGTTTGTACACAATTCAGTAGGAATTACTGATAAATTATCTTCTTTGATAAAATTTATCTTCTGTGACTAAGATAAATTCTTATTTTTGACTCATTGCTTCCTGCTTAGAGAGACCTCATTAAATAGCAAAAAATATAGAAACATAGCATATCAGAAACTTTTCTCATACCTTTACAGGGCAAAACCTTTCTACTGGATTTCCTGGTATATCTGGTTTTTTTTTTTTTTTGTTTGTTTGTGTTTTTTTTTGTGTGTGTGTTGAAGAATACAAAAAAATTCATTAGCTAAACTTAGGGGATTATGGGACTCATCTGAATTTATTTATATGAACAAATGGAGAAGTTGGAAATTAAATAACTCACAGTTTTGAAGTGGATAATTTCTGTTCTGGGTGTAAAAAAATCTTATGATGTAACAATTATTTTTGCCTACAATTAAATAAAGAAAATATGGGTAGCCATTGACTACTTTAAATAGTGCCGTATTCATAAAGCTCTGTAATCTCAGTTGATCTTCAGATAATGAATCATGACATGATCCTGAGTTCTTAGCTCCCACATCTGTTTGCTGGTACCATGAATTGCACACCATCTGCATACTTAGTGATTTCCAGCTCCTAAACTTAGTTTTGGTATGAGATGAGGCACAAATAGACACATGTGCACTGTCAGTAGCAAATGAGACAGATGGGAAAGCTGCACATCAAATACTGTAAAAAGCACGGATAATTTGGTGTGATTGTAACAGTTTGGGGGAAAATGAATAAATTTATTAACTCTTTTGAGAAGCTCATCAATAAGCTGGTCAATGCACCTGGAGAAGACTAATTGGCTAGCACCTGCTCCTGCTGCTGATTATCTTGAAATTATTCTTTTTATAGGAATTCTAAACCTATTAAAACTTTACCTGTCATGGGTCTGGCTTGACTCTTACAGCTATTACTGCAGATCTTGCTTAACTGTCCCACAGCCACCGAGACTTCCAGGCACATGCCTGGTGTGACCAGAGGCTGCCTCTCTCTTTCTTTTATGGTATGTCTGTAAGTCTGCTATGGTTTGGCATTTAGCGTCAAGAGCCCAGCCATAACCCCCTGCCAGACACACATGGTCTGTGCTTATAAGTCCTTTGCATCCACTTTGCTATGATAGTACAAGCTCTTAAGAAAGACCAATAACTATTTAAATTTGGGTTTAGAAATTTAAGTTGTACATACCAAGATTAACTGGCTGGATACTTTATGATACACCCTGTGTAGCCAATACTTTTATTCACTTGGCACCCTGTGTGTTTTTTTTCTGGGTTGTTTTGGCACAGGACAGACTGAAAGGTTTAATCACCTTGAAAATTTCATCTAGGGTGTTCAAGAATTTTAGGGTAATATGTTTGCAAAATTAGTGTCCTGAGTGGAAAGATTTTTTTCTCTTTTTATTTAGGCTTTCATACTCTGGTTAAAATCAGGAAATATTTATTTACTGGAATGTTTACAAAAAATACTTTCATTTATAAAAACATCTGAGCTCTCTTTAGAAAAATTGAATGTCTAAATTTGTAGAAATCTCTGTTCAAGAGTCCAAATCTCACAAACCAAACCAGTCACAATTAATTGCAAGAAGAATTTAATGACCTTCAATCACTTTCATCTGCTTTGTGGCCCCTGAGTAGGTGTTTTTTACCACAACCATAACTTGATTTTGACATAGCTGTGAGAGGCATGGCAGGTATTTCAGAAGTAAGTTGCATTTTTTAATATATATAAAACAGTTCTTTTTTATCTTCCTCTGATTTTTCAGGACTGGTGGTGGTGGTGTGTATGATAGAGGGCTTAGTAGTGATAAACAGCCTGTGAATGCAGTCTGTGAGCGATGCTCAGACTTAAGCCAACAAGAGCTCCCTGGTGAAGAAAAACATGGCTGGAAAGCAAGTAAGAAACACAAAACATTTGCAACCTCTCACTCTTTTGGGAACAGCGTGTGTGTCTGAAACCTCAGCTTGGTCTGTTTGAAAAGGTTGCTTGGGGTTAAATTCTGCCATAAGAGTTTGGCATCTGGCTCTGATTGGAGTCAATGGGATGCATCTGAGGGCACAGTATGACCCTTCCTGCTTGTTTTCACTCACTATATATTTATGCTATGGCACTTCTGAGAAGGGCCAATTTCAACTGCTTATTCATTTTAAAGGCCATCTGTAAGGAAAGCTATTCTTGTGTTTCCTTTCATTCTCTGAGCAGTCTTTCATGACTTCCTTTCTTGTTGATTTATTAAACTACTAATGCTCAGATCACAGTCTATAAAAATTAAAACTTCAATCTGAAAGAAAAAAATAACAAAGCAGATAACGTAAGTACAGGATAATAGCACAAACAGCTATGGGCAGACATAGCATATTTCATTTTCAAACATCTTCTCAAAGATAAAGAGCAGTTCAATCAAATTAAAAATGTGGAGAGATTTTCCTTCAAGCCACATTGAGCAATCAAGTCTAAAAAGCAGCCATACTGTGCTCCTGAAGCAGATAATACTATCAGTGATGAGGTATTACTATTAGGAGTAAATGGCTCCTGTAAAATAATGAACCGATTTAATGGGCCAAATGATGATAAGGTAATTTTCATGGATATGCTAGAGGCAGAAATATTTTCATCAGCATTGGAGACCTAACTTAACATTCCTACTGCAAAGCTCCAGAAGGCTTGAGACTGATGGCAGTGTTATGATTACCATAATGGAGACTGAAGTGGGACCCTGAAAACTGAATTCTCCGCAGCCTGTTTAAGTATTTTTTGAGATGGGTGACACTTTTTGAGATGGGTGGCCTTTTGTTCTGTGTTGAAGTTTGTGTGATTGCAGGATCTCTGTGCTTACAACTGAAACTATTGCTGAGCAAAGCTCCTTTTGGCAAAAGTGTTACAGACTTTGCATATTTATGAAGATGACTCATGAAATATTTTTAAATAAATTATATTAATATTTTAAATAAATTAAATTATTAAAAATCTTGCTTTTTTGTTTGGAGTTCATTGCCTTTTCCCTGTAGATGTAAAAAACACAAGATTATCTTTCCTCACTTTCTTCCACATAGCTGATTTTATTTTCTGGAGCCTGATTTGAAGGTATCTTCATCTCATATTTTCTCTCAAGCCCTTGTTTTCTGTTGTGTTGCCCGAATTTGTTGTTGCACATTTAAAGCTGTATGAAGGGTCCCAGTTTCAGGAGTAATAGACACTCAAAACCTAGATTGTAGGTCACTTGATAATATTAGTGGTACGATAGCTAAATGTGCTGTCATATAATTGAAAGGGGGTTTGTTTGTTGTTATTGTTTGAGGTTTTTTTTTTTATTTTTTTTAATTTTCAGGAAATAGACAGAAAAGTGTAATCTTTGCACTGGGTTTTTTATTATTACATTTTGCTATTATCTGTACCATACTACTGAGCAGAATTCAGTTTTATTTCCTCTCTCTCTTTGGAAATATTTATGTGTGACAGGTAGAAGTTCATGTCAAGAGCCTGAAGGAAATTTGGGAGTTTTCTAATTGACTGGTGTCACTTTTTTTTTTTTTCTTTTTTTTTTTTCCCCTAATGGGTGAAAGAAAGAAACTGTCACAGTAGAAAACTCTGACAATGGTATTTTAAAGGAAATTTTCTTCCAGGACACAGTGTTCAGATCTCAGATGACACTGATGGCACCTTCTGTTTGCTGGGTCCCCAATGTCCATGAAACATGAAGCTGACATTGGTTCAAATATTACATGGTGAGTTTTTCCTTTGCTTGGGATTCCCAGTAGCTGATGACTTGAATATAATATTGATTCTAAGTAAAAATGTCATGTCAAAACAATTCTGATCATATTATAAAAAAAAAGAAATAAAGTATTAAATAAGTATACAGACTTATGGAGCCCGTTCTGCAAATTAGATTTTTTTGATCTTTTTTGCTTTGCTTCTATTTTCAATTGTAGAAAAACTGTAAGACTATTTCTAGAGCCTTGACTAATATAGAGAAAGACTTATGAATATTTTTCTTTGGAGGAAATGCAAATATTTTCATTTCAAAATGTTTGGTTTATGCAGAGATATCACCAAGTTCAGCAATAACTCAAATAAAATGTTATAGGTTCCTCAGAAGTTTTATTGTGGGAATGCAAGCTTCTTCTGAAACTTTTTTAATGTCCTCATACATCTTTCTTGCCATAAAAGTAATGTATACGCAGAAATAAAAAAAAGAGATGAAAAAATACTGTTGAAGGAGTTTGGAGAGTTCAAAATAGGTATAATGGATAAACCTGCCTTCCATGTATTAATAAGACAGAGAGAAAGACAAAATTATTTATTCCCAGTTTCAAAAACATGAGATCCAAAGCATAAAATTGCAAAGAACTTAAGGAAGTATCACCCCACCTTTTAATCTTCAATTTTATTTTCTTAACATGATATTTTGCAACTAAAAATTGCTAATGAGATAGGCAAAAAGCAGTTTCTGACACTTATTCTAGCAATTTATTTTCTCATGGAGGACTTACTATGCATTTGCTATTAAGTTGTCTTCCTCAGGGTGAGGGTTTTCTCTCTCTGTGTTTAGACCTATTCACATGAACTAATTTCCCCAGTTTTCTGTTTTGTATTTAAAAAAAACTTGTCTGCCATTTCTGGCTTTTTGTTTAGAGAAACATATGACAAAGCTCTGAATATTCCCACAAGAATATGAAAAATATTGACTGAAAAAAAGCCATTCTGTGAGTATTATGTCATCTGTGAATACATGATCATTGCCTTTTTGGGTTCACGTTTCTGTTATGCTTCCATTATGATTTCCTGAATGTTTATGCAGGATTGTGCATTTTCTATAAAACTGGCCATGCACAATATATTTTCCTTGTAAATCACCTTCAAAAAACTTATCACTGCTCAGCACTTTTGTTATGGGCTCAGTTATGTCTCACTGACATTGTTAAGTGCATTTATAACATAATATTATCAGTAAAAGCTATCTATTTAGGCAAAGGCTCTGGGGAACCATCAAGAACCATATTCTAACAAACAGATACCAGTCAAAATGGCTCATATGCCAACAGGGGAACATTGCATGGAGGCCTAAAGTACAGGAGGAGAATACAGCCTCTGCTTGGTTAATCATTTCTTGGAGGAAGAGAGACTTCTTTTCTTTGGAGATTGCAGTGTCTGAAGGTTGTATTAATTGTTTAATCTGTTTTGACAAAAACCTGATTAAGTAATGGAACAAGAGAGAAAATGAGAAAATGTACACTTGGGGAATTTTTATTAAGATGAGTATGGTTTACTGTATCTCTAGTCTAGTAAAAACCCACTATCTGCTTTTCTCTGCAGAGAAAATTTGTAATTTTTGAGCAGTAATTGTGTTGAGCTTTCAGTTCAGAGGCCTACAGGGCTTCTAGGAGAAAGCAGAAATGTAGCAAGTCTCACTGGTGCAGAGAAATGCATTCTACCTTTGAGGTTAATACTTTGGAAGAGTCCTTGGATTCAGCATGTTCGTATGTGGTTGGTGGTAATTTTTTTCTGTCTATATGTTTGAGGTCTTCCAGGTGATTGATGAAGATAGTTGATCCATTATGTGCTTTCACCAGATAATTTCTGAATTTCTATAACTGATTCTCTGCCCCAGATTACCTGACAAGGAAAAAATAAAGCCATCCTAATAATCTGTTTTCTGTAGACCCACTGCCAGCATTGCTACAAGATCAAGTGTATATTTTAGTGCTGTAAATGCTTTTCCATTGATCACCACATCTGACAGCATAACAATGCTTCCTTTTCATGTTTGCATTTTTTCTTGTTCCACTAGCACTGATAATAGTTATCTCTGCATACATTAATGGAATTCCATACCTAGTATTGTTCATACAAATGGTATATATATTTCTGACTTTTAGAATTACCCAAATGAAAAAAGATATTTATTGTTCAAAAGCTACTCAGACATCTTTCTGTGATTTTTCCCCCCCCATTGATTCATCTCCACTGGATATTTTGAATGATAGAACTTGAAAGCTTATATTTGAAAAGCATATGTTAAGGAAAATTCCCAGTCTGGTAATTCAGAAACTCTCTGTCAGTACTGTGATGTCTGTAGGAAACTTCTAAAATCTATAAATGGAAATAGCATTATTTTCAGATGACAATGCAATGCAGTCAATCGGGATTTTTGACACAGTTGATGGTTCTTTTACACTTCCCCCCCTCCATGATTTTACAGTTAGAAAGTGTGCAAATATTTCGTTAAGCGAGTCAGAAAAGAATACATATTACTATTTTTGAAAACTAGTTCTTAAATCTTAGCATCTATTTGTAGATCTGAATAAAAAAAAGATGCAGTCTTATACAAGAGTTTCATCCCAGCATAGTGAAATTAGTGGGAACTCTTTCATGAGTGGAAATGGAAGCAGCAGCAAGGTCATACAACACTCTCTGCATACAAATTACCTAACTTTTTGAAAAAAAGATAAAGACAGGAAATTGTCAGAATCAGGAGTGGAAGAAAGGAACAAAATTTTTTGTATTTATAGAATTTCCGTCTATGTTTTTTGGATTTGGACATGGGAATGAAGGTTTCCCTGCTTTCTGCTGCATTTATGGCAGAGGTGGGAGTACTGCTTTAACTGACATTGCCCAATTCCCTTTTATGAGACAGTTAACAAATGCTTAGAAATTTTGCCAAAACATTACTCAATTAGGTTGATATATCCCATGTCAGATGTCTCCCTGAGCCAAAACACCTCAGTGTCAAGCAGCAGGGCTGAGGAAGTACTTTGTTTTGTCACATTGTCTATGAATTACTCTAGCTGCATATCCAAAACTGAACAAGATTTTAAATTAATTCTTTGTGATTACCTCCATATCTTTATAAGAGAATTGAGAAGAGGACTATATTTCTGCTATAGCTTATCCAAGGAAAATCAATCCTTTCCTCTACAGCCCCCACCTAATGCAGTTTAGGTTCACTGTGATTTTGATTTTATTGATATAAATACTGGATTTCTGTGCTTCAGCCAGTAACCTGGTAATATGGTCCTGCACTTTGTAGAAATATGAATTCCTCCAGGACAGGAAAAAGGCTTTTTTTTTGTTTTTGTTTTTTGTTTTTTTTTTTTTTTTTTTGTTTTGTTTGTTTTGTTTTGTTTTCCCCTGATCATTGATCTGTCACTTTGTAAAAGTAAAGAAATGAAAATAAACCACAACAATGAAAAGCCATTCTGGGCTAAATGAACCACCTGTTGAAGGGATCCTGCAATTGAAAGGTGGAGAATTTTTTGTCTAGGTGAAGACTTTTTTTGTCTGATGGTTGAAACAGATGAAACTCTTGTCACCAAGTTACCTTGGTGAGACTGTGTGGGGAGGTTTCATCTCTGAAAAGATAAAGAAGAGGCAGGATGACAGGACCCTTATTTACACAGTCCAGGGACTTTTGCTCAGTAGATTGCCCGAGATCTCAGACGGGGTGTTGTAGGAAGTATCCAACAATCTTATAAAAAAATCTGTCCAAACTGTTTGGTTCAGCCTCCCCCCAGCCTGTTTCCCACCTCCACCCAAAGTACTCTGTTTTCAAAAAAAGAGCAAATTCTAAAGGGAAATGTTTTGTTGGGGTTTTTTCCCCAACTACCTCTAGAATGTGAAGTTATAATATGAAGGTCAGATTCAAGATGATGCAGTAAGGAGGAATATTAATTTATTTTTAAGGGGAAAGAATAAAATCTGAAATATTGAAAAAATTTTAAGACAGTGTTGATGCTCTTCTAGTATGCAGAACCTAGTTAGCGCTGACCAGAAAGTTATCTACCGATTCGGACTCTTTAGATCCACAAACATGAATGAATTGGTGCCATTTTTGCTGAACAGCTTTTACAAAATTAATATGAAGAAAAATGTATTGCTTTCAGTATGATCGATGTTGTGGCAGGAAGAAAGGATAAGAAATGTATGGAGCAATTTGCTTTCACTTGCAGAAAAAAACAGCTGCATTGAAAATCTATCAGGAGAAAATTAAAGAAAGGCTGGAATAAGCAGCCGTGTTAGTCTTCTTCAGTAGCAATGCAGAAACTGAAAAAGTAAAGACTTTGAAAATTTGAAATGCTAATGAGTAACAGGAATGAATAGCCAGTTTAATTTAATTTTGATACCATATACAAAATGATGTTCTATCTTAATATAATAGACCATGTGACACAATTTTTCTTTCTATTTGTAACACAAGATTGCTCCTTCCATTTTACAAGAGTGTTGTTTTGTTACACCTTAGTAACAATCCCTACTGAGATATAACCATTGATCTCTATTCTGTTTCATATATACTTTAGTGAATTTCATAGGTTTTTGAATTCAGGTCTTAATTACTTTCATATAAAATATATAAAATACAAGAGGGGGGGAAATCTGAATGTATTGCCTCAGTGATTCTACTGCATAAATCTGCTACCATGGGAGATCTAAATAGGCTGCATTTTTAATTTACAATGAACTAAAGATGAAAATTAAGTACGAAAATGATTTTTCTGTATTTGGAGACTGATATTAAGAAAATAGAGGCCTTAATTTCTCATGAAAAGGCAGTGGTGGCTGTTTTCAGTAGGAAAATGAATAGCAAACTGTTCTTCCATCAGTTTATTTTAATGATTTTTATTTAAAATTATATAAATTAACAGGCTCTATCAAGCACATGGCAGTCTGCCTGTTTCCATGCTAGAGAAAATGGATATTTAAATATGAAAGCACAGGGCTGAATTTCTGAAAGAAACAGGGACCAGATCCAGTAAACCACTTGAACTGGATCTGCAGAGACTGGAGTGTGAGAAGGCTGAGGCTGCTCAACCCACTTTTTAGGCAACAGCGCTGTAAGTGAAAACTGAGTGCCGCTCCAAGGCTCCCCTTTACAACAGTTAAGAAACCAGTCATACCCCAGAATATGATGCAAACCCACCACCCTATTTGGACTGGAAGCTGCTGAAATCTGTTCAGAGGTGGTTCAAGCCAGACAAAAATGGAAACACTGAGCATGTTTCTGCAACATCACCCTCTTCCACAATGTGAATGCCTCTGTCCCCTTCAAACCCAAAGGCCAGATGTCCATGTGAAGACAGGGATCTCTAATCTTTTTTCCAAAGAGGAAGTTCTCCCTCCGTACAGGAAAGAAAGTTGGCTATTTCTATAGCTGCATATTTCTTCTACCATGGAGATTCAAACTCACGGTTTGCCCTCCTAGATTCTTTTGGCAGGTGAGGACAGTTCAACATGCCTTAGGAGAGGGAAAGAGAGAAGGAGAAATTAATACAGACTTGTAGACATATGCTTATCATGATCATCTTGGAGAATAGCGTTCAGGTTTTTAGACTGTTTTGTGACATTAATCACTCCCTGTAAGAAAAATTCTGGGTTTAAATGCTGTCAAGTGTTAGGATATTTGCAGGACAGAAGTACATTTGGGTCTTCACAGGCAAAACAAGGAACCACCCAGTTCCTCCATGAGTGCCATGAGTGTCATAGCTGCACAAAAGAACAAGTTACAAGTTGTAGGCAACCACCCCTTAGAATATCAGACATGGCCAGTTTGAGTTCAGAAAATAACATTTTGAGCCTAAAAGTCCCTATTTTTCATGCTTCTTTTCATTACAGGAAAACCAGCAAGCTTTGAGATGGGGCCATGGAAGTTCTGGTACAAATTGTAGATAACACTATAGGAATTTTATCAATAAAATGTTATCATGCAAAATCTGATTACAAAAAAGGATCAGATTAGGCCATAAAGTGGACATGTATAGAATTGGTGTTGTGTCGTTTCTACAAATTATCTGTCTATTGCTATACATGTCTGTATGAACACACAAGCTGGCTTACTTAATTCACTGTATAAACAGTCTTATAGAAGTTTCTGGATGTACTGACAATATAAAAGTTAAAGAAAAATAAAGAAAAAACTGTACAAAAGTGTATTTCAAATCAAGTTTGCGACAAACAGTACTGCAGTTTTGATCTCTCCTTCTTCATATTACAAATGCTCCAAATAATTATGCTCAGAATTAGCTTTGCATGACTGTGTTTTCCCATTGAGAACAGCTGTGGTGGGGAATCGGCTTCTCTACCTCCCCAGCCTCCCGGGGTCTGGAGGGGATTGCGAAATCCCCACGCGATCAGGAGTGAATAGACCTAGCAGCCCGAGATTGAGCGGTCATAGAAAAGCTTTTAATTACCTGTGCCCAGGGTATTTAAACCCTTCGGGCGGGGTTTGGGAGGTAGGATGTGATTGGGTAAGGGTTCGGGGGGAGTGGTGTGGTTTGGGGGGCATAGGGGCTAATAAGGGAGCAGGAGGGCCAAAAGCCAGTGGGAACCCAGGACTAGGGAATGACAGGTGATACATCCAATAAGATTGGGAGGGGGGTGGTGCTGGATACCCGGGAAAAAGGTATACTCTTTTCACATGTGTGCAGGGGGTTCTAGGGATTACAATCTAAACAGGGGAAAACCTGTACATAAAAGATGCAGGTAATGTTGAATTATAAAGTCTCTGGTCCTCTGGAAGTTGTCACAGCACTGGTCCTGTATCCCGGGGTTTCTTTTTCGACGATGTATACTCTGGATAATCCTTTGTCTCTGTTTCACATGTACTGTGGCAGAAGTCTTTCCCAACACATTGACATTAATCAGACAGCTGATGCACATAAAATGAACACAGGTATGAATATATGCAGAATCAGTGCTCTATATAGTTGCTTTTGGTCACTTGGTAATATTGATGAAGTCACATACTCAGGTAGAGCACAGCAGTGAAGCTGCAGAACAAGTCTCTCTCTAAGTCTCTTTTTCATGGTTGTTGTGGCATTTACTTTCAAAGCCACTTTTGTACCATATGATAGTAACCTATCCAGACTTCTCCAAACTGACCAGCTGCAAGTTTCCTCACTAACTTAATTGATTCCCGTGGAATTTCCCATGCATCTTTATCCCATGGTTTTTGAGGCTTGGGACTAATACAAGCTTTTTCCAACTTTCTGCATAAACCATCTGATTGCTTTTGATAATGTTTGATCATATTATTGATATTGAGAAAAGTTATTCTTTCTTAACTGGAAATTTGTATGTGGTCTGAATTGTTCTACTATTTCATATTCTCTGGTTTTCTAGCCTTATAATAATGTAAATTGTATTGATGGGTTTCCTTTATTCTGCCTTTTGTGGTTGTTGTTTTTGTTGTATGAACTGAACGCCTTGTGCTTTCAGTGCCTAAAGTGGTACAGCATATATTTTGGAAAAGGCACAAAAAACTCTTAGAAAAAAATTAAATAATAGAATTTGCAGTAACAAAATAATACAAGTTCTTGTACCCTGTTCATCATATTAAAACAGATCAGACTTTACAGCAAAACTTACCTGGATCCAAGAGAATGGCATTAAGCTGTGTCAGGGGAGGTTTAGGTTGGACATTAGGAAAAGATTCTTCACCCAGAGGGTGGTTGGGCACTGGACAGGCTCCCCAGGGAAGTGATCAAAGCACCAAGCCTGACAGAGTTCAAGAAGTGTTTGAACAATGCTCTCAGGCACATGGTGTGACTCTCAGGGCCATCCTGTGCAGGGCCAGGAGCTGGATTTCAATGATCTTTGTGTGTTCACTCCAACTCAGGATATTCTATGACTCTATGAATAAGCACTTTTTCCTATTTATGTTGTAGGCAGTGACTGCTCAGCTTTTGAAATTGTTGATCTAGACCTGTAGTGCCAATTGGTGAAGACCTGAGTTTATAAATAGAAAGAAAAACAATTCTACCTCTTGAAGGAGACTTGAAAAACTTTCTCAAAAATATCACGTGTCAGAAAAAATTCAAGTGTGTCTTCAACTCAAGGCATCTCACCAGGAGAGAGGTGAGAGGTGGCTTTCATGACTTCTTGTATCTGTGCTACTTTGTGAGTTGAGTAAGTAATTTGTTTATGAGAGTCAGGGAAATTTCAGCAATGGGCATACCAAAGATTTTATGTGAATCAAATGAAGTTTGGACAATCATCCAAATGACAGAGACCATTTTGTCCCAAAGGCTAACTAATATGGCACAGAGCACATCTATAGGGCTAAATTATTTCACCCTTAACTCACCTACTTTTGTATTAACTTGGAGTTTGTGTTTAGGAGGTTTTTTGAGAGATGCTAATTGGTAGGACCTGAAAGTATAACAGGGACTATGGTGAGGATGATGGTAGGATGGTGGCTATACATTTTCTTTGACACATTTTTGTTTGCTGTAGAACACAAAAGGTACTGCAGAGAAATATAAAGCTTCAGTTGAACACTACCCCGTGGGCAAGTTTCTTTGTTCTCTTGTCTAAATAGTAATCTGATCCATGGTATATGTCAGGGGAGTAGGTAAACAGGTTGTGTGGGTCGGCCAACTTATATAATTATTTACCACTCCTTTACTGCTCAGCAAGAATTTTCTAACCAGCTTGTGCAGTGAATTCTCTTGTAGTTGAGCAGATCCTGTGTAAGCATACTTGACTGGCATTTAATGGTTTGGAGGACTGTCCCCTAAATGCTGAATCCTGAAATAACTGTTCTTTAATGCCTGGAGCTCTGAAATGTCACTCTCATTCTAGCTCAAATGCTATATCTACCCCTGACCGTTTCCTGTCTTACCCTCCAATAAACATCTGATACCACTGCAAACACAGTCAGTCCTATTAACTCACCACATCTTGCAGAATTTAGCAATATACTGAAATCCACATCCATTTCTGTCCATAGCATTACACTAATCCTAGTCATATCTTTTTTCTGATTAGTATTCATACCATTGTGTTAAATTTCCCAGTCCAAATCAGTTAATCAGCCTGTCTGAGAGCTCATTATGAAGCCCTGTAGACCTTGCTGTTGGAAGGAGTATAAGGAAATTTCTATCTGGATTCAAGAAATATGTTATGCCAGAGGTGAATGTCATATATTAAGTTAGGCAAGGGTCACAGTGATGGTGTAATGCTTAAGTCTAAAGGTAGCTTAATCTTACGGTGTGGGGAAAAAGTAACTAGAACTTGGTTTACTGACATGACTTTAATGCTTGTTTAATCTGGGAAGACTGTTGATCAGTCAGGATAGCTGGGTAAAAGATGAGAGGCACAGGAGGGGTTTGGAGGAGAAAGACTGTAGAACTTTTTAATTCCTAAATTCTTCAAATCTGGTGACATCAGGAAAAAGACTGTGGTTGCCAGAAGCTTAAGATCTCCTTGTACTTAAAAGATCGGAAAATCCTACATAACTGAAATGCAATGCTTACAGAAATCCATGAACAGAACTATTCTGTTTAACTCAGATAATGTATAATGTTTTTGTAATGATTAAGACCAGGTTCAGCATAGGCAAGAGAGTTAATATTCAGAAAAACAGAATCTGAGGAACTGACTTGTTGCTCTTTCTGCAGAGGTCACCAAGCTGAGGTAAGTGTGGTAGAGACAGAGGCCAGAGTGGTCCAGTGAACAAGGTGATGCATTGTCATCATACTCAAACTTCAGGTTGATCATGAAAATATGAGCATGGGGAGTTTTTTCTTTCCAGTTCAAAGACTCCACCCCTTGTGAAGTTGTCTTTGTCCTGACTGCATTTTAGCAGAGGAGACCTGTCACTCAAAGTCCTTTTCAGGCTCCTGCTCTTTGTAAACTCTTCCAAGAGACAATACTTCCATGCAAAGATTTGCTGTTTAAAAGTTAACTGTATCTTAACATTCATTGGTCATGAAATTTACTCCTAAGGTGAAAAGAGGCAAATAACAGTAGTGTAAGTTGTCCTGTTGTAAGATCGCCTTCCACTTCAGTGGGAGCCGGAGGCACTCAGTGTCTTGCAGGATCAGTAGTTTAATATCTGCAAATGGGGTAGATAGCGAGCCAAGTAAATGTATCCTGTTCATCAGGGGAATTCAGCAACACTGAGCATTCCTCGAATGAGAACAGTGTTTCTACAGGAGAAGGAAGTCAGTCCCTTGCTGATCAATTTTACACAAGCCTGGGAAAGACCTTCCTGAGAGCAAGAATCTTGCAAGGAAGGAAATGGAAAATGTTTCTTACCTTTTCCCTGCCTCCCAGAGAATGAAATACTGTCTGCTCTGTAAATGACATGTCAGTGGCATTAGTGTATGAAAGCTGTAAAAGAAGAAAAGTACAGAAATGAAATTTAGCAAAGTTCTTTTGCCTGATCCTGCTGTATAAAAGAGGGATTCCCAGAGTAGTATGAGCTTATGTCTTTTGACTGAAAACTCCACAGATGCATAGGTTGCTCACACGGATTTACTATTAGACTGCTCATTTAAATGGTTTTGTTTATAAGTCAATCACTGATAACACATTTATAAAGAGATTAATAATTTGTTAATAAATGATTTGATATATTTAATTTTTTTAAAAAATCCTATTTCGCATGAGGTCCTGAATGTATGAAATGGGAGTTACACCATCACCAGGTTTGTGATCTTTCAAGCTGCATAATTCTGAAGTGTGAAAAGGCTAATCTGATATGCATTCCAGTTATTTTTAATGCATAAGTCTTTTGATATTGGAGCATTACAAATCTCTCAGAGGGCAGTCATTATACAATATTTATGCAAAGCTATGTGAATACTCTGTTATCCCCCTGCAAGCTTTGCTTCCTCTTGGTGGACATTATGCAGTGACAATAACCAGGCAGCACTCACTTGTGGAATTTACAGAGAGATTACGTAGTCCCTAAATTGAGTGGATTACAGGCAGGGCTTGGATGCTGCTAGGGAAATAAAGAGAAAAAGGGCTTTCTCTTTTATTCCCTCAGTAGTTGTTTAATATCAAATGCATTACTTTTGGTATTTAAATAAATTAACTGACAGCTGTAAGAGATCAGTTTTGTAACATTCAGCAAGGTATTTGATATTTGCAAACATAAAGGTCTTAGTAAAATATGCATTAAAAACCTGGAAAAAAATGAATGTGGTACTTCAAAATCCTGGTTAAGCAATGTTCATGGGGAGATGTAAAACCTTTTAGTAGACCTACTGATATAATTAGAAAAAACAGACAATTTTAAAGGCATGACAAACTTTCAATGCTTTTGAGATATGAGATAACCTTCAAAACTAAGTACTAGTGAAGAATAATTGCTCAGAATTCAAGTAGAAACTGAGGAAAAGGTAGTTAGTAGCAGGAGAGCTCCAACTCTAGCATCTCAAAAGATTCTCCAACTGAATGTCATAGTAAGGGGACAGCCCAGGTGGTGCTGAGATGGGGAGAAGAAGGAAATAATTTTTGATGATAACTCTGATTAGTTAGAAGTTTAAAGGGGAAAAAAAATAAATCACAGACTGACAAAAAAGTGGAATCTTTTTGTCTTTTTGAGTTTTAATTTTCAGGGCAGGTACAAATTTGAGCTTCTGTGTAGTATAACTGCATTATAATACAGGTTACCCTTTTTGTATTTTCCTGTACAACAGTGTATATAGCTAAAGAGGTATTTTTCATCAGAAAAAGCTATAATCTTTGATATAGTTAGCAAAACAAGCTAAGCATATGTCATGTTATATATTCCCAGAGGCTATGGCCTTTTGGCATAGGTATTTCTACAGCCTAGAAGAATCAATGACACAAAGGATCACAGGGTTAAAAAAATATTTGCCCACCAATTTTATTAAAGAGCTGTGCACTGGATGTGTGCCAAAGAGACTGTGGCTTTCCCTAGAGTCACTGGAGAAAATTTTTTGCTAACTGTGGATACTGTATAAAGGAGCTGGAGACTCTTGGAAAGATTTTTTTTTTTTCCTCTGCATAACTCATCAATGATCCAGTCCATCAGATCATCAGATTTTGCGTGTGCAAGAAATAATAATCCTATAAATAATAAAGCCAAAAGTTGTCTCTGTTTCCACCCAGAAGAATTTTTAGCTGAACTGAACATTGGAACTGTTCTTTGTGACACTGAGTAAAGAAAGCAATAGCTCAGAATGCTAGGTTAAAAAGATACTAGATGGAGTTTATTTCTTTTATTTTGTGTATTTACTGTTGTGTAGGCAAAAGAAAGAGATTTTTACTGGCCATCCCCTCCCCAGTTTATTTTTCCCAAATCTACAAATTAAACAAATGTTAGCTCATGTGTATATGTCACTGCCTGTTGTTGTACCACAACGTTGTTTGGTATCTGTGCGTGCATGTAAGAAAAGGATGAAAATGTTATTTCATGTGGGAGTGTAAGAACATTCAGCAGAAAGCTGTGTGTTTAAGGGAAGAAAGAATCAGTCCTAAGGGATTGGCTCAGGAAGAAAGTATTTAAGCCTTAATCATGTCTACATTCTCCTACTATAGAGATAATATTTTGTCTGATGTATTGAATTTAGAGTTTTTAGGAGAAAGAAGCAATAGCTGAGAACTGCCTAAATTCTCAGCTCAGGCTGAATAATTCCCTCCAAATGTCTAGCAATGAAATGCTAAGCACAGATGGAGTGGTGATATACTGGGTTGGGGGAGCTGTTCAGGCTGTTTGTTGTTCCAAGTGTTTGATTTTGTGAATAGCAATACAGCCTTTTTCATTGACCTCTGAAGGATTAATTTCTTAATTTAGCACTCAGTGGCAAAGAAAAAAAAATTCGATATGCATATAATGAATTGCAGTGTTTATAGTTTGTATAAGGCACAAACCCCATAATCTGCTGATTGCAGTTGAATTTGAGAAGTGCTAATTCATGGGCTTTGACATTCCAATTATTTTGTTATTAATACATTCTGCATCCACCTGTGCTGCTGTCTTAACATCATTTCAATAGCCCTGCTAAACATCACTAAATACAAACAATGGGAAAATCTGTATAACTGCTTTTTTCTGAAGGAGAGTGTGGGAAATTTAATGAGACTTTTATTTGATTTAAGGTTGCTGCTTTTTAAAGCAAAAATACAGGGTCTTGTTAAATTGTGCTGACAAAGGAAGGTAGAAAGTGAGCAAAAATTCAATTCCATTGAAATTTTAGACTTGTTCAGCCAATAATTTTTGTGCTTGGCATATTTGTTGGTGCCCTGATGCAAATGGCTTAATATTTCTTAAATGTGTTGCATTCATTTTCAGTTATAAATTATTCTTTTTCTTATCCTCTCTGCTGGATGGATTTAACCACAAAAATAATTATTCAAGTCACATTGCTCTATGATTAAAGGATGTAAGAAGGAAAACAAATGCAATGGAATACAAACAATTACCTGAAAGTGCTTTGTGAGGAGTAAATTCTTCCTGATTACAGTGGAATTATTAGAGAAATAAAACAGTGGTATGACTTTAATGCTGTGACATGCAAACTATGTAATATGATCATTCCAAACCACCCTTCTTGAAGCCAAGGCATTTAAAACCAGACAGGCTTTAAGACCACACAACTGCCTGGGTTTGCATATGGTGGGGCTGTTGAAGAGAATACATAAATTCTCTTACATGAAACTAAAAGCCCTTCTGGTGATGTGATTTGGCCAATCTGCCTGTGTCATGCTGGAGACCTGATGCTCCCAGGTCCTGGGATGCTGCTCTGTGACATCACAGTGTATCAGGAGCAGGACTGCAACACATGGCCCTCTTCTAACAGGCCTGAAACTCCCTTGGGCAGGATTTATTTCAATTCTGAATATGGTCTCATTAAATATAGGTATTGTTTTTTCTGCTAGACAAACCTGAGAAGGAGAGAAATTATTTTAAACTATTCTTAGCTCACTCTGTTTCATGACCTGGCACAAGAAAAAGTGGGAAAGCATTATATATATAATGATAGCAACACTGGAGGTTATGGATATCCAATCTTTTCCGTTTGGCCAGAAATAGGTAAGATATGAAAGTTCAGCAATGAATGATATGACTTTTAGTATTGCTAATAATTTCCCTTGGTGGTATTAAAAGCCCCATTCATGGAAATTTCTAGTCTGAACACATCAGAGTACATCTCTTCAAGATAAGTACACTAACTAATCAAGTGATAGTAAGCTAGGGCCTGTACTTGTGGTCTCTTAATAATATTTTTAAGCAATTTGGTGACTTATTTTTGAGTTGTTATAAGTAATGAAATCAGGTCCCTACTTTATTTCCAGGACCTTTTTCTAGTGCATATAATGGTTATGCAATTTTCCTGGGATTACTTCTCAAGGAATATATTTGACTTTTCTTCCATAGTCCATGTAATATAAAGATGATTCCTTTCTAATGATGAAAGAACGTTCATATGGACAAATATTTTCATTAACAGGGGCTAAAAAATAGAGTTTTTGAAGACCATTGTAATGTGAATAGTGACTTCAGCAATTCTTTGGGTTTTATTTTTGTTTTGCTGAAAAAAACCCCTCCTTTTTGGAGAACTTTGCTAGTTATTTTTTAGTGCAAAGACTGATGACTCCTTTTAGTGGAAGGAAAGAACTTTTTGTCTCTAGGCATAATAATGTAGTAGGAATTCAGTCATTAATATCAACATTCGTGCATTTATTACTGGTCTATCCTTCCTGTGAGTGACTGTAATAACCTCTTTTCTGACATTTATGTGCATATTATATCAGACCACACTTTAGAATTCATTTGACTTCTTCATGAGCTGAAGATGGGGAAAGCAATTTTCATAGCTCTCTGAAAAACAACCTTTGTCTGCAGCTGCTCAGCTCAGGAATACTTCTCAAGTTAACAACAATTTTAGCCCTAGTCTAAAACAGCTCAGAGCCTACAATTAGCAAGAACTAATGCTTAATAAAATAACAGAGTAAAAAAATGTCATTTACAGATATTTTCTAGTGACCAAAAGATATAATTTTCTTGAAATACTTGTAATTATTAGTTGTGAGCTTCTATGACATTTTAAAATAAGCAGAATGATGGATATTTCCTGATTATATTGAAATTAACTATTAAATACAAGGAATTAATAATTGTCTGATCTCAATTTATGAAAACTACAATACTAAGTATTCTCGATTTTGTACCGATTTGGCTAAGTGCCATCCAAAATTAAAAAAAAAAAGGAATTGATCATTCTCCACAGCACTTGCAATCAATAGCAGAAGACAAATTGATACAGATTATGATAAATCAATAGTAAGGAGGTGCTTGTGCATTGATGATACACTTTAGAAAATTATTGACTGCCTTATGGTTTAGCCAGCCCAGTTATACAGTGCTCTCTATTAGCAACCTAAGTATCCCATGTTCCCTATGAGCTGCAAAGCACTCAGCAGGAGCGCTTCTGGCTGTGTAGCCTGACACATCACACTGCGCTGGGGATGGTGTACTCACAGGGGGCAAAGCACGGCAGGGAGTTGGCACCGGTGTTTCCCCAGCACATGAAACTGAAGGTGGTTAACAGGGACAGGTGTTTCTTGGGTGGGGATGTAGCTTCCTCTCTGCTCTCCTGCTTCCATTCTGAAACCAGCACCTGAGCAAAATGAGATAGCAGGATTTCTTCTAGAGTTCCAGAGGACAGCATCCTAGTTAAGTTTGGCACATTTTTGACACAGTAAAGTTAGGAGTGCAATAATTTTAAACTCTTGTTATAAATAATTACAGGAAGTATATATGTCTCTGATGGCAATTTTCCCCTTTGGGTGCTGAATTGTCAACTGAATAGAAGAGCTTGACTCCAGAAAGACAGATAAAGTATTGAGTTGGATTTTTTTCTGACCTTCCATCTCTCTTAAGTGGTATGCCTGGAGATAGACCAATTAGGATAGAACAGTTTCTGTTTCCTGTTGCGTGGCTCTAATTTATAAATTTATATGGGTTTTTTTATTTGCAAGCAAAGTGCATGTTCCTCTCTTGATCCAGAGGGCTAGCAAATCCTGCCAGGAGCAAGGCCAAGATCACATCAGGTAACAGTAATGTGGCCTTGGGTTGGAGCACTTGCCTGAGTTCAGACCAATGCTAGGCATGGGAGAACCTTCCCTGTTCATGTGGAAAGGCCTGCTGGTCCCCACTTGTCCTGGTTGCCTAGAGGAAGTCAGGCAATGCTGCTACTTATGGAAAAAAAGAAGAGACCAGGGGTTTGTGGGCAGTGCTCATGGAAAGGATTTACCTCTTCTAAGTCTGAGCTGCACTTGAAGCTGAAAGTGCAGAGAAACTGAGCAGCACAATGAAAGGTGCACAATAAACTTGGGATAGTTTTGATGCTATCACATGTGGCTTTATCAGCCATTCCAAATCAAAGGAGAAAGCTAGATCCGATGATTATATTGACGTTATGGCACTGAGACCATGCTGTCCATATGGAACAGTCCTAGCTTCATGACAGAATAGGGGTAGAGGATCAACCAGACATTATTGTCCATTCTGGACCCAACTGTAAACTCATAATTAAAAATCTTAAGCATTTCTCAACAGACTGCAAGGAGCTTAAATGACTCTATATATGGAACTAGAAATGATAAAGATTTAGCCTGGAGCATTGAGAAAATAGAAAAGAAGAAATGTGCTTCAATAATGGGAGAAATAGTAATCATAGGAAAAGACTCCAAAAACACGACCGGACCGCAAGAACTTTTTTTGAAAGAGAAGTTGAATAAACACTAAATTACACATGGTAAAGTAGGTGAGTTTCAAATCTCCACTTATGGGTGAAGAAGAAACTTAACTGAAGACTAGCACTGGAAGAAAAATGCTTTAACTGAGGAGCAATTAAGGAAAACTTTTAATTAATTCTATTAGTTCTCAAGCCTGTTAAATGCAGCTTAGAAGAGTAAATAAAATGCTCTCTGTTAATGTTCAAATGAAAGCATGGAATTTGTTAAAAGAGACACTTGCAAAGCATTAGTCACCGTAGAAAAGATAATAATGTTTTATATATTTAAAAAAAAAAAAAAGAGTAAAATATATTGCCCAGATCCCTTTCAGCCTAACTCTTAGCTGGACCAAAATGTGGTGTATATATTTTTTCATCATTAAAATTAGAGAATATAGTTTTGTAGAAATGAAATTAGTTTTAAAAATTGGATATACATTTGTATAAAATAATTTTCCTCTGTGGGTTGTGTTGTTAATTATGGATCTGAATCTCAAAGCAGCTAGATATGAAAGTTACTTTACAAACTGTGGATTAACTATACACTTGGCAAATAACAGGCCTACAATCATCAAAAGGTAAAGATATTTTCTGAGAAAACTTTGCATTTGTTGGGTAGATTGAGACACGCAGCCTTGAACACATGAGCTTGGCTGATGTTCCCTGGATCCCAGTTTATCAAACAGGTTTGCCCTGTAGGAAATTCCCCTGATGTCTGCAAGTCTCCTCACAGGGTAAAAGCTGTGCTTCAGCCTAGAGATATTCAGGACAAAGTCCCAGTTTTCTGAAAGTCAGTGGCAAAGCTTCTACCAGCCATTGTGTGGCTTGGATTTCACCCAAGTTTCATTAATAGATCCCATTTTCTTTATAAAGCATCACCACCAAATATGTACGAAGAGTGGGAATTGTAGTAGAAAAGAAAGAATGGGAAATTGTGTCTCTGGGAGGATGAAAGGCAAAGCCACCTGCAAATTTAATATGATTGGACACAAAACCAGAAGGTATTTCAAGCCTTAGTAAGTCTGAAATTTTCTGTCTATCTTGTTCTTTGGTGATGTGGTGGGATGGGCAGTTGGATCTTTACTTCTGATTTAATAGATTTAACATCTTCACATTTGTGGGTATTCTGTTTTTTAATAGAGAACCGATGAGAGGCCCACAAGATTCCTGTTGAGCTCTTCACAGTAGAAATGCAACTTCCTTGTTTGTTAACTTATGGAAGAAGGTCTCTAGTACATAAAGGTTAGGCAGGAAAAAACCTAGAAACATGAAGAAATTAAGAAACCATACATAAGAGAGCAGTTGCACTTAGGTCACTGAACTGACAGATTTCTGTCCAATACGTTGCAGTTCTCTACAAACAGGAATTTTTCCTTTTGGAAATGTAGTCCAGAGGTGGCTACTGTGAATATGCCAGTAACAATGGGAGTTTGAGGTACCAAGCTTTTCTGTGACTTGAGATTTATTTGGAGTGAACTTTTGCACAAAAAGCCTTTCATTATGTACCATGCTGTCTTTTACTGAGGCTCACTGACTGAGATAAATAAGGAAAGGGAGATTGACAGCCTTTGCTACCAGCAGACTTGAGACAACTTCTAGTGTCTGGAATAGAAAATCAATCTGAAGATTGGGAAGAGAAAATGAAACAATTAATGGGTAAATTGATTCCAACTGATCTACTTGGAAAAGTGGCCATCTCTTCTCACACCCGGGAAGAGCTTTGTTGTTTCTGCTCACTATTTACATTATATGATGTATTTATTTACTATATTTACAGGTAAAGAAAGTATGTGAATCTGGTATGAAAGAAACAGAAAAAAAATACATTTTATTTTAGTTAAGTTTTATTTATTGCATTTTTTTAAATGATAGGTCCAAGAAATTCCGACTCCTACTGGTGCAAAAATCTCTATGCACTTGCCTTCAAAAGAGACTTACTATGTTTTTATTCTGCACTGAAGCCAAAACTCACGGAAACAGCATATGATCAGTTTGATAAAGAACAACTCAAAATCATGTGTTTTTTAGAAAGGCCTATTTTGACTATTTGGGATCTAATTTCAGAGGTATTTAATCTTTGTATCTCTCTAATAGCAAGTGTTTATTTTATGTACTAAACTGTTGTTTCACTAAAATAAATAAGCCTGATGATTTCCTGCAACTCCTCTTCCATAGAATTAAAAATGTTTTTATAGAAACCTACAATGGGTCTCAACTGAAAATTCCTCAGAAAAAAAAGGAATTTCTTGACAGCTTATGCTGATTTTTGAATGTCCATCTTGAGATCCCAATCAGGTCCAAACTGTCTGGAGCTCATAATTAAGTCCATCAGACATAGTCTGATGAAACTTCAACAGCACTTGATTGTCCCCCAAAGCTTGTATGAGTTATGGTACCGCTGACCATACATGTTCACAAAAAAAGACCCTACTTTATCTGTAGGAAAAAATTAACGAGAAATCTTTATGATTGAAAGTAAATTCTTTAATCTTCTGTGACGTAATCTTACTCGCTATATATAAAAATCTGCTGCATTTGGCAATGGTAGTTTTAGAATGAAAGCGTAGAAATCATGGCTGTAATGATCATATATTTCATATCATGATTAGCTCTGAGTTTTCAGTGAGGGGCAGGGATATCTTCATGGAGCCTGCTTAAAGCAGAAAAACCTTTGAAAAACATGTTACAAAGGGTGTGTTGATTGTGGGCTTTTTTCCTGTGGTTTTTTTTTTTCTTTTTTTTTTTAAATTTTTTTTTTTTTTTAAATTGGGATACAGAAGATCATTGTCTGGACATCTTTAATGCTGTGGGAATGACTGCCTGTTATGTATTCTCATAGTAGTCCTGCAGTAACTGCTAGACCCACTGGGAAAGGCAGTTATGTACATCCATACATCTTTTTTTTCCTCCCTTTTTATTTTCTCATGGTTCAGGAATAATGGTCATTCCAGCTGTTGTGTCCTTAATTTAGTACTGAATTCCTCATGAGGGCATAGGAAAATTGTTCTAACTAATCCTGTGAGATTATGGGTTGAGTTTGGTGCAGATAAGAAGTGGTGTAAATTGCAGGAATGCTCGATTATAAGAAGGTAAGAGCCTGTCATGTCCCTGGGTGTCCATGTTCATGTGATAAATAGATGTACATGGCTGCTGGTGCAGCATCCTAAGCATGTGCAGTGTGGATATAGGTGATGCTCCAGACTGTGGTGCCCATACTGGAATGATCTAACAAAGCAATGCAGCGGTGTGCAACCTTTTGTGAAAAGGCCCTACATAAAAATAAAAGGATCTGGGATGTGACACAGCTTGGAGAAGTCATGCTGTATACAGTGAAGATATATCTAATGAGAAAATTGTTTTATGGTGGAGGGTCACATTTTATTATGCCTTTCCAAGGCTAGAAAATTAGAAACGGGAGGAACTTGTAAGTGATGCCTTTTTTATTCTGGGTATTACTTTTAACCAAGATAGTTAAGTGAGCTTCTTTACTATCTGACCTCCACAAACTCCTCTGTTTGCCCATCTGTGAGGGTGCAAAAGGAGATGAGCAAAAATAAATGAAAAAGAGTGGAAAAAGGAAAAATGCCTTAAGAGCTTCTTAAGGCAGATTTGCCACCAAAGGTAATATGTAATGAAAATAATCTTAAATTTCTGTAAGTTAAAAACTAAAAGAGTTCTGATGGTGAATAATTTACATTTGTAAACTGGGCTTGATTGATAAGCAGAATTATTTTCTTCTGTTGTTGATAGGTCCAGAATATGGTGTTCTTGACTGAAACGAGAGTCAAGTACTTAGAATGAAAGTTTATTATACCCAGAGATGCATAACATCATCCTAGTTTGCAAGGTGCTGAGAGACTGCTATAGGAAGCTGTTTTAATTAATTTTCTCATTTGTATTACCACATTGTCTTTCATCCAGCAAAAGGGACCCGTTCTAGTTTTAAGCAGGTGGTGGAGGGTGCAGGATTGGAGTGTCTCAACTCACTTAACAAGCTATTCGCCTGGTTTAGGGAATACCTAAGGCTGAGAGTTGTCTGCTTAAAGTTCAAATAGTAACAAAGACATTTTCACAAGGGAAAATATATCCAGATTTAATTTTGAAAGGGCAACAATTGTGGCAGATCAAGAAAATGAGCTGACACTACATATGCTGACAATTACCCTTTTCAAAACTGATCTGTTGGAATAGGCCAGGTATCTTGTGATGCTGAACTCAAGCCCATGTGCCTTGAGGATTAAGGTGAGAAGGAGTGAAACCCACAGCCATCCACATACCCATCTTGTTTGCAGATGAAGAAAGGGTTTAGGTGTCTGGCTCCCATCAGGCCTGCTCCATACACACTGCAGAGCATGATGACCAGGGTGAGGAGGACCTTTCCTTCAGCATAAAAGTGGTAAGTCAGACATCGCACAAAGATGAACTCACTGTCTAGCCACTGTACAGCTCTTGTGCACACATTTCAGTCTCAGAAATCCAAGACAGAAATATGAGCCTCCCAGGACCTGTAATTCACCATTTTCTCACTGAATCCTAAGGCTGATGAGGCTGACGTTGGCTTCAAGCCTGTACAAGGACAGTGGAGATGTTTGGGTGGTGGAAAGACTGAAGGTTTTAAACAAATCTCTGAAGTCTTCAGGTTGAGGAGATTTCAGGTGTGGAAAAGGGCATGACCAAAGGCAGTTGAACACATAATAGGTTTTTATATTTTCAAATAATTTTTGTATTTGTATTTCTTTGAAACATTTGCCAGATCTCAGCATGGAGTTTAATTTTTGAACTGTTAGTGTTGCTAGGTAGGCAATCCCTTTCCCACCTCCTTTTAGCTTGGTAAATCAGGAGACATCTTTTTATTTCATCTGCAAATCTCAAGTCTTTTTTATTAAGTTCTTTCTCAAGCAGAAAAATTCCCATCTCCACATTGGCATTTTTCCAAATGCTGTGCCTTTCAGCCTACATAAAAGAATAATCCAACAATTTCTTTCCATCTCAAGTACTTTACTCAAAGTGCTTAGTGCATTCTTGTACTGACTAAAGATGAATGAAAGTGGTTTGGGTTGGTCTGTTTCATCTGCTGTAAAACAGCTGGACTGCCAACAATTTGTTTTTCTAAAAATCATCTTTCTTTTTTCCCTTGTGAGAGTGTATTTTTCATTTTAAGGAAATAATTTTTGCACACTATTCAGAAGCATCAGAACTGAATACAAAACTGTAAGTCTACTTCCAGGAATGGCAGGAAAATATATGTTGTAAAGAATTTTATCTTTCGTGCTTCTCAGAGAAAGAGTTCATACCATTTAAAGGGGACCAAAGAAAAGAACCATACCTGGAATTTCACTAGAAGTTTTGTTCCACACAGAAACAATGTGGGGAAAAAACAATCAAGTTCAATACCCAGGATGCTCTCCCTTCCACCACAGCATCACTCATTGCCTCTGCCTGTGTATGCTGTTTACTTAATGATTATTATCATTGTATGAGTTCTGCTTCAAAACTGCTGTGCATGAATAGAGCTGAGTGCTATCATGGAAGGGAATAATAGTGGGAATTATTAACGAGCTTCAAAGTTATGAATTCAAAACCAGTGCTTCAGTGATGTCTTTTGCTCTACCCAAATAGCCTCTGCTGCCCCACAGCTGAGGAAACCTGCATGGGAGTCCACCCTACCAGAAAATGGTAAGGTAAGGAAAAACAATAAGTGAAGTTTTTCATCTAAGCAAATTTGAGTAAGTTTCCTGTGATGAGATCCTATAGCTTTTTGCCTTCTGTCTGTTTATGCTTTAGAAGCATACTTAAAGCATCTTAGCACTCGCAAATCAAAGATGAACTTTTATTGGAATAGTTATATTTTCTGATTAAAGTTGTGTACTCTCAAAGAAGGGATCTTCCCTGGTACTGAAGAACCAGGTACTCAGGCTGATGCAGATCAACCGTACTTAACCACTGGTAGTCAGGACTTGGATGCCTTCCCACAGAACAAAGACTGACAGGATGGGACATATAGAAAGGGAAGAGGAGCCCGAGCCATCAAACAGGCTATGCTACCCCACAGTCATAAAATCAGTTGGCTGTGATTTCCAGCCACTTACCTTAATCATGCTATGAGACTTTGGTTTTATTATGTGTAACAGGCTGGCAGAGAAATTTGCTTAGTAATTTAAACCAGATGTGTAACTAAGGCTTAAAGCTATGGGGCAAGAGAATTTGCCTTTGTGGTGTTTATAAAGTGTAACAACCAAATATAGAGCAAGTTTTACAAGGATATTTTTCTTGTTCCTGGTGTGCAGATCTAGTCATTGTGCCTTCTACATGTTGTGTGACACCCTCCAGAGTTACTGGGGCAAGAGGTTTCGAATTAGATGATCTTCAAGGTCCCCTCCCAACCCAAACCATTCTATGATTCTATGATGCTTGTTCTGTCTTTAGTTATGATTCACAGTCTCACTTGCAAGATTTTGTTTTAAGTTTCAGTTATGCTTCTGTATGTCTATGCCCAGTGATATATCACAGAGTCAGGTTTTCATTGTTGTCTGAAAGCTTATTCAGAACCAACCCAAGCATTTTAGAAAAAATAAAAAAAAAGGATAGGCGGAAAATATTGCTTGTTTGTAGTAAAGTTGTTTAAATGAGAGGCATTTATTTCTGTCCTTCAAGGCAGAAACTGGAAGAGCTGTTTGTGACTGTTTCTGTTGCCAGGTGGAACTGCTTAAATGTGCAAAACCTGAATATTTGAATTTAAAATCTTCAGTAGAAACATTTGCTACTGTGAGAAAAGAAGATCGATGTGTCTCAACCAGAAAGCTAGTCATTAAATGACTGCAACTCTTCTTTTATGATATGTATGCCTCCCTCCACTGAAGCAAGAAAAATAGAAACAGTGCCAGGAGGTAGTAAAAACAAGTATGCCTCTACGTGTTGTCCGTCATTCTACTCGGTATCCATTTTTGGAGTCTATGTTAAATTCCTGTAGAAAATATAGAGCAAGTCACAGTGCTACTTTCCCACCTCATTTTGTGTATATAATTTTCCATTAATATTGCATACACAGATGAATCCTGTTCCTCTTTCCACCCCCTCAACTTAAAATCGGTATAATTCTAAATATTTTACCTGCCAGATTAGATGCATTGTATTACTCACAAGGCATATTAAAGCAGTTAAGCTTTTTTTTATTGTTCTTTACATATATCTTAACATAATAGTGAATTTAATAACATTAGGCGTGGGCAGGAAGGACTAAGTAACAGGAAATAATCTATATTTCATAGCTCCAAGTGTCAAACAAATAATAAATATGACTAAATTTCCCAATTGCAGGTATGACTTTTTATTAGGAATAAGAAATTAGAAAATTAAAAATGTCCTCTTCTCTCATTTTAATATGTTTTACTGATATGAAATTTCATCACTTTGAATCAGTCTTTAGGAATGGAAAAAGAAAGATAAGAAGCTATACTTTGGAAACAAGCAGGAAGAGCAAGTAAGCTATTCGACATAGTCACACTTTGTCTCTTTAATGGATTTCTGCTGACTGTACAACTTCATTTGGAGAACATTAATGAAATAGCAAGGTGATATATATGTCTGGTGAGACTCAGGCAATGTAACAAATGACTTTGTAGGTGACATTTTATGCCTTTTAAAGAGTATTTTTTGTTTGTTATTGCCTTAAGCTTGTTCAGTGTGCTCAATTTACATTTGCCTTTTTTTCTCACGTCTTCTATGATACGGTTTATTTCAAATAGAAAATAGTGAAGATGCCAAAACTTGTAATAAAGGAGGGTTTAGAAGCAAAATTTTAATCCAAGGCAGACAGATTAAGATCCTCCCTTTTTCCAACACTGAATATCAAAAGGTTCCTGCTGATTTCAAGGTGTAAGAATAACAGTGAGTTGTTCTTTTGCCACAGGGTAATCACAGTTTTGTGCTATACCTGTCCTGGCTCTCTGTACCTAAGGTGGTGCACTGGGAGGACAGCTGGACCACAGGAATTTCCAGACCACTTTTCTGGTGGGTGGCATCACTGTGACAGGACTGGGCAACTGGCCAGTACTAAGCACCGGATGTTTGCAAACAGCCTTACTTCTGAATGCATTTATTTTTGGTGTTACTCCTTAAAATCAGGTCTGTTCACTCAATTTCCATTGCTTCTCAATCCTTCTTCTGTCCATGTAATGGTGTACCCTGCAGGATGAGGCAAAGTCCAGTAAGATATGCAGAGCTGGTACCTACCATGTCTTCATCAGGCTCAGCACAGGGCTCCCACCTTGCTCTGTGGGAACTCAGAGAGAGTGATGAAAAGGGGGTAAGTTTCTAGCAGCACTTCTCCCCAGCAAGACCATGCCAGAAACGTATATGTAATCCCTAATGTGAGAGAGGGGTTATTCTCATTCATAAAACTTTTTCCAGCTTTGTTCCAGGAAGCATCACATAGTACAGCACTAAACAGAGTTCATTTTAGCAGCCTGTAATATATTTGCACTTAAACATATTGCCTGTACCCTTACAGCTCTGTTCCACTGAGCACATTTCCTTCAGCAGAAAGACCTGTGGAACTTTGTTTTCACTTTGTCAGTGGGAAAATTGCATGACAGTCAAGCATTCCTCACTTCTTGGTTTGAATTACACTGTTACCCTGCTGTCTGCTGTGAAGAGCTTTTAAGTTAAGTGTTTACCATTAGAACCTCTCCATGTAAATTATTTACTATTGATAGTGGTAGCTAGTAGGGAACATTTCTGTGGGATATGGATTTATAATTACACTGTTAGTTTAAGGTTTAAAGCTTTTTTGATGGCTTAGAGAGAGGTTGTTTTTGGTTTTGAAACTGTAGGAGATGTACGAGAAATCTGACCTATCGTGTTGTCTCTGGCTCAGGAGAGGGAATCTGGAATGAATAATAATAAAAATAAGGCAAAGAATTATTTTCTCTAAAAGCATTTTAATCTGATTCCACGGACAGATGGCCAAAGCAGAAACTGTTGTTTGGTTTTGAAAGGTTTGTGTGGCTGCCTGGAAGCTATTGTCCCTGCAACAGGACAGGCAAGCAGGGTGAACTGAGCAAATTCTCCTGGTGAGCTTCTCTGAGAAGTCAGCCAGATTCAATCAGGAGCCAAAGCAAAATAACTTAAAAGCACGGCAAAAGTACTGACAGCATGAACATTTCCTTGCCACCCTGGCTTTACTGTGTATGTAATGTACGGCATGTCTGCCCAGACTCTGGACCAGGAGTTAAAGGACAGCTGCTGTGCCAAGGGCGCAGCTCGGCTGGGTCCATGTGCAGTGTGCCTGTGGGACCTGCCCCAGAGTGAAGGGAGCTGCTGGAGTGGAGCTTTGGCTAGTGAGCTGCTGCTGTGATACTGTGCTCTGCCTTTTCACCTGGAGTCTTTTCTTTGTGTTCAGCTGGCCCTGGCTATGATCAGAGATGCATTTGCCTGGAGTGCATGTCCATATGTGTAAAACCCACATTAAATTTTATAAAAAGCTTGGACTGTAGCCTTGGGTGTTAGTATCCAGATGAAGACTGGGAATAAGGAAGGTCTTATTAAGTGACCATAGGAGGTAGATTTAAAATATATGATACTTTTAGGTCCTCCTAAATTTATTCCCTCTGTTGAGTGTAATTCTTTTAAAGTATAATTTTTTAATATTCATTTGTTACCTTATGACAATATGACAAAGTTCAAAATAACCTTAGAAGGACAGCTTAATGCTGTCCAGCATAATGTGGATACACATATTGAAACAGCCAGTATGAAAATTATTGACTCCTGAAAGGGGGAAAAATCAGCTGCTCCCTGAATCAAAGTGCAAATCTTAATTAATTTCTAGTTTATTTCCTAACTGAAATACCAATGGGTAGTGAGTACAAATGTAATTTTGGAATTAGACAATTGCAATTTTCTTTACTTTTGGCAGTGCAACTATCAAAAAAAGAGTTTCAGAACATCGCAATCCAGAAAATGTGAAATTACCTCAGGAGGAAGTCACTGTGCCAGAAATACATTACATTAATTTACAAACAAGTTGCTAGCAATTGTAATGAAAACCATTGACTGTCTCTAGTCATGTTAGAAGTGGGTTTAATGCAGCCACTGATGACACAGCCTGGCAGTGATGGGACATTGCTGTGAGAGAAGCACCACTCATGGCTCAGGTGATGTACCTGCTGGAACAGCTGCCATATGCTGATCGCTAACCCATAGCTAACCTGGCTGTTAACTTTTCCAGTCTGTAATAATTTTCCCAGCTATGGTAAAATTATTCTGATGAGTGCCAGACTGAAATCTCCGAACAATTCTACTTTTCTGCAAACATTACTCTTCAAAGCAACATAAAATAATGAAATACCTCTGTCTTTGTATAAATGACTAAAGTGTGTGTCATCAAACTATTGAGTAGATTTTAAGTACATCCATTTTTAATATTGTTTTTATTTTACAATGGCTTTCACAGTGAGTTGGGTGAAAAACATAAATGAAATGTGTGTTTTTGTTTAACTATTCAGATAAATCAAAAAGCCATTTTTGTAGGATGTTGTCTCAAGACAGAAAGAAATGTGGCAACTGAATTATAAAGCCTTGACAGTAATGCACAGTAAAAATGTTGATACAGCAGGAACTCTAAAGATGTGACTGATTTTGTTACAATAAAAAGATTCTATTTTATCTTTTTATTTTTGTGCTTTGTTTTGGTTTGTTTTTTTCTGTCCAACAGCTGGTTTTAAACTTTAATTAGTGCATTTGAATTAAGCCACCTCTTGCTCTTCCATGAAGAGATTTTCACAGGCACAATGAAAACTTGCTAATCAAAATAAAGTTGTGAATTGAGAAAATAAGATTGTCACAAACATTGCTTAACTCTGTTCTGGTAAGTTTACAGATGATTTACTGGATATTCACAGCATGTTCTGCACTTACAAACAGTTTACTTAGTAAAAATAATGCCCCAAAAGATATCAGAGCAAACAAAATGATAAGCAAGTTTGTGTTTATAGTAGGCCATGAAGGAGAAAAGCAGAGTGGGTGCTGTTTGGTGGGTGAACACTCAATATGCTATATAGATATTGTATGTACATATTATTTGACAGCAGCAGATTAGAGTGATCCCAGGATCCTGGGTTGCTTTTTACATGTGACTAAATCTACTAAGAAACTTGATTAAATTTTCTGTGGTTCAGGGGAAAATTTCATTTAGTTGTTGTTGATCTAATTTTGAAGTCTCTGGTACTCCTTTGACAGCAAACTTACAGAGTGGAAAAAGAAAAATTCAGATTGCCTCGATGTAGAAAGTCATTGAAGTTCCTGCAACTGATCTCAACCCCCCTGTAATCTAATATTCCAGGCTGAAAACCACTGCACACAGGGTGGACAGCAATTTCTCAAAGGATGAGATGATGCCAATATTGAGATAAAATGATGGAGAAAATTATGGCTGTGCTGATCAAATTTGGAATACCACATTTCATACAAACTCTGCAGAGCAGGAATCACTGAGCGGCTCACCAAGACACTGACTATTCTACAGCTACTGGGGAAGCAAAGACAGTAGAAAGTGCTCAGGCCCTCATGACCACAGTATTAATCGGTGAAAATGATGAGCGCAGAGAAACTTCGTCTTTGCATATAATTAGCTCGCATTCAAGTCACTGCTTCTCTGGGATTAGTTTTAGACTCCACTGAGGCAGCTGAGCTGGGCATGGTAATTCAGCACAGTTGCATGTGCAGATAGTAGTTCTCAGATGCTTGCTGCAGCCCTGAAAGCAGTACAACAGTGTTGGCTATAAACAATACAGCAGGGAATATGCAGGCAATGCTGTTTTCAATACTCATGTTAATCTATTACAAGTTTGTTTTGGTATCTCTCCCTGACACAGCTTTATGCTGCTTAGACTTACCCTCCATGTGCAAGCAGACAAGCTCATGGGTTTTTCTGTGCTCAGGCAACATGTAACTCTACAGTCACAGCTGTATCTGTGAGGGGAAAGAACAGATGGGCTGGAAGTGAGCATGCCATGTTCAAAATTACAATTAAAATTTTATACTGCTTCTTGAGGAATAAAAATCCAAAGGAGAAAAATCCTTTTTTTCTTTTTTTTTTTGTCTTTTTCAGATGATCATATGAGAACAAAGACTGGGGCATGAGACTCTGGAAGGAGAGTGCTGGCAATGGAAAATAGAGAGGTACAGAGAACTTTGAAATACTGTGAATACTTTTTGTCCTGATAGAATTGAAGAAAGAAGGTCCAGTCTTGAGGCTACAGGCACACTGTGTTCATTCAGACATGTGCCCATGAGAAGGAGGAACCTTGGCTGTGCTTGGACACATGAACTCCAGTGGTGGGTGAGATGTGAGTGACGGAACACAGGGCTAGCGAACACTTACATTGTGCTCCTTGTACTTGCCACAGTAATAAAACATTGTTACTGTTCTCAGATTTCTGATAAATTACAAACAGGAAGGTCATAGTGATGTCAACAGGGAACATTTTTGTATATCTTAAATTATATATAAATTATATATTTTTTTTTATTGTCTGTTTTATGTTATTGTTGGGCCTGATTTGCAGAACTCAAAGTGAGGGAAGTCACGGGTAAGTGTATGAACATCCATGTGCCCACATATGTTGAAGTCATTCCTTACAGCTGGTCAGAAATCCTCTGATTTCTATGAAATGTATTATGATATAATGTAGCGATACTAAAAAGAAGTTGGCCTGATTTTATATGCAGTGCAAGAAGAGATAAAGGTGAAAACACTCATGTATGAGGAAGGATAAATCTTCAATGAATAATACAAATTTGTTAGATCAGTCATATCTATTTCCCTAAAATTTTCAATTTTTTTTTCCCGTTCTCAACCACGTGTTAAAAATCACCAATTTCTACTTGGAAACCTCTTTACAGTCAATAACATCTTGTGGGAACTGGTGTACTGTCAGAGAAGTTTGACACTTGAAGAAAAGGGAAGGCAGAAGTAGTTATGTCTGTGGGTTTCCAGGCTGCCTACAAGCTTTGCTGGTAGCTGGGGAAATGCGCCACAGATTGCAGGAAATCACAGGGTTGTGTCCTAAGGCTACAGGGTCAGTGACTCTGTGTACGCCTCTTTCTTAATACATACACATAAAAAGCTTTTCCTTTTTCATATTAATGTTTTTGAAAGTGCTTCAGATCTGTATTTGCATATGGATGCAAGCTGAACTGAGCACAAAAGCATGCTCAAATGAAGCGGGGAAATATGGCTGTGTCAAAGCCACAGATATTACATATGCAAAATTTACCTAGCAAGTTGTTGGAAAGGAACCATCTCTTGATTATTGCAGCAATAGGATTATCACTTAAGTAAACCAGCAAAATTTTTCACTGACAAACACTAGATAAGAAAGTAATAGGACAGATCCTTAAAAGGACCTAATATCTAGCACTGTGAATCAGTTATGTAATAGATTTTGTCAAAAATCAAGTTATGATTATCATCTGATAGATCTATTTAGGAAAAAAAAAAGCTTGAACATGTAATTTACATTGCTTCTCAGGCCACCTGAGGCTTAAAGATTAGGAGTATGTTAGGCATGTTTTCTGATGATAATATAATACACATGTGTATTGAGTTTGTGTGGCCAGGTTTTGGTGGTGGGGGTGCTACAGGGGTGGTTTCTGTGAGATGGTGCCAGAGGCCTCCCCCATGTCCTGCAGAGCCAATGCCAGCTGGCTCCAGGATGGACCCGCCGCTGGCCAAGGCTGAGCCCATCGGGAGTGATAGCAACACCTCTGGGATAACATATTTAAGACGGAAAAAAAATAAATAAATTATTGGGCAGATAAGTGTTGCAGCCAGAGGAGAGCAGAGTGAGAACATGGGAACAACTCTGCAGACACCAAGGTCAGTGCAGAAGAAGGGGCAGGAGATGGTCTAGGCCAGGTTCTCCTGCAGCAGGTGGTGCAGACCGTGATGAAGCAGCTGTGCCCCTGCAGCCCATGGAGGGCCATCAGGGTGCAGAGATCCACCTGTAGCCCATGGAGGAGACCCACAATGGAGCAGGTGGATGCCCAAAAAGGGCTGTGACCCTGTGGGAGGCCCATGCTGGAACGAGGTCCTGGCAGGGACTTGCTGACCTGTGGAGAGAGGAGGGCACGCTGGACCAGGTTTCCTGGTAGGACTTGTAGCCCTTGGGGGGACCCATGCTGGAGCAACCTGTGCCTGAAGGACTGCACCCTGTGGAAGAGTGACCTGTGTTGCAGCAGTTCATGGAGAACTGTTGCCTGTGGGTTGAGCTTACACTGGAGAAATTCATAAAGGACTGTCTCCCGCTGGAGGGATCCCATGCTGGAACAGGGAAAGGACTCTTCTCTCTGAGCAGCAGCAGAAACAACCTGTATTGAGCTGACCATGACTCCCATTCCCCATCTCCCTGCACCACTGTGGGGGAGAAGGTAGAACTTGGGAAGGGGAGAGTGGTGGGGTTTTTAAGATTTATTTTACTTCTCAGCATCCTGCTCTGATTCTGTAAGTAATATATTTAATTAATATCCTCACTTTGAGTCTGTTTTGCCCTTGATGCTAACCATTGAGTGGTCTTTCCCTGTCCTTACCTCAGCTCATCAACCCTTCATTGTATTTTCTCTCCTCTGTCCAGCTGCAGGGAGGAGTGGTAGACAGGCTTTGTTGGGTACCTGGTGTTCAGCCAGGGTCAACCCACTGTAACGTGATGTGCCACATTTTACTCTGTTGTATCTGGCCGGGCTTAAAGAGCTATTTCTAAAGTGTGTGTTATCATTTTCAGTACACAGCATTGCTTTAAGCATTGGTGTGTGCTGACCGAGATTATGGTGTGCTACAAATAGGATTTCCATTATTACAGCCACCAAAAGACTTATCTTAAAAGTCTCTGTTTCCTGACTCTGTAAGGCTTTCTTTAATAACTACAATAATAGATACACAGTTTTTGTCTTCTTCACAGAGAGAAATGAGAGTACAAGGGGACTCTCTATTTTCAAAGGAAAAGTTTGACATTTTCTCTATCTTTGATGTTTCATTCTGGGAACTCTTGTTTTAGCAAGATCTAGCTTGACTGTCTTCACAACTTGAATAATAGAGACAGCAAGTTCTTTTTTCCTTATGAGGGACAAAACTTCTGTTTTAAATATTAGTGAAATTACAGGATGTCAGCAAAATATATGGAGTTGGATTACATCACAGATCTTGGCTCTGCAAGTGTACTGGTCTTGTTTTCAATGCCTCTGTTCCAAATTCAGAACAGAAGACATCAGGACATGGAAAAAGTCAAGCAGACTTAATTTTCATATGTTCTTCCACTCACAACTCCATGGATAGTCCCCCATGGGCTGCAGGGGCACAGGTTCTTCACCATGGTCTGCACCACGGGCTGCAGGGGAACCTGGCCTGGTAAGTACAATTTCTTGCACCATGAAGTTTGCATTGGACTTTATTCTTTCCTTTAGCCTGAGTCTTTACCTTTTCTGTGTGGGATATTTTACTTGGTAAATGTATGATTACTGGAGCTAAAATATATTTAAATTCCTACAAAGTTGTAAGAGAATGACACTTTCTACTGAGTAACTTTTTCAGCCTTACGTAACAACCATATGAAAGTCGAAGTTGTGTCTTTTCTCAAGGACATAGTTTCAAAGTTGTCACCTGTAATTGTTATGCAAGGAAAGTAACTAATCAGATAGATAGTGTTCATAATTTGATTTCATACTTGTTCTACAAGCTTTAAGACAGGAAACGTATGAGAGATTTATTTCACTGCTTATTCATATCTTTACTGCACAGCATAAAGAGGAACGTCTACAAAGAGGTCTTTGAATCCTTTCTTTTAATTTCCTGCAAGAAAGGATACTGGAGAGGTCTGTAGCACTCCATGTACTTCATTTCTATTTATACCCAAAGGTGACTTCTGATCAAGGATGTATTTTAACAAGGCTAGTGAAGATCCTTTAAATAAATGCAAACTTCCTTGCCCAAAGGCTGGAGAGGAGCAGGAGTAAGTCTACAAAGAGGGAACTGGACAGGATGATTAGTAGAAGTGCACTGCAGAGATAAAAAATATTTCCCAAATGTTTCCTCAATGGAAAAGGGTTTTGTTTTAATAATCCAGTGCAAAATTTAGTAAAGCTTAGGGAAATATCTCCATTTTTAGATATTACTGTGACAAGCATCCCCAGCTGGCATGGTTAGCTGAAGTTTGTTCCGGTTTTCAGCACACTGGTGTTTGCAAACTTTCCACTGTGTTATTTTTTAAGGAAACATCAGAGTCTGGGAAGTGGAAGCTCATTCCGAGATCGTGAATTAACCTGACATGCTGAATGGTTGTCTGATTTCATAATTGGTATGTGTATATAGTGCTCATATAATAAGGTTATTTTCAAATTCAGTGTCATTACTATCCCCTTTCCTTCATGAGAAGCCACTTGGCACGAGGTGGCCTGGTATGAGATAATAAGAACACATATTGTGACATACCTTGGTACACTAGTATCTTTCCTTTAATAATAGAGCCATTCTCCTTGGTAATAATTGTTCTTGCTTTATTTTCTTGTAGTTTAACTAGTATAGATACATATCTTACAGTCTCTATTTATTATCAGAAATTGTATGTGAATGGATTTAATTTCCATACTTTTAAATAGTCTTGATTCATAGAAGTGCTATCATTCAGCACTTAAGACAGCTGTAAAATCTAAGATATCCCAGAAGGACAGATATAACGCACATCTAGATTCCACTTGAAAACCAAAACATTGCATCAGTACTTTCTTCAAATACTATTTTCATTGAAAATTTATGTGAACATGGCCTTTGGCATTGACATTTCATTATTCAAATGAGTATTGAAGCAAAATGTATTAAAAGTTGCAGCTAAGACCACAGCCTTGAGTTTTGCTCCTCTTTGCTTCATATACAAGCCAGTGTTTTACTCCTTAGAGTTCAGAATTCACTAGCTGATCTCCCTGGAGTGACTTTAGGCACTGCCAGATAGAATAATGAACCTAGAAGCAGATTTCTTGGTTGTCTATATAAACACGATGTCACTCCTGGAGTCTATTCCGGAGTCAACCAGCCAGCCAGCTTCCTCCAGAGCAACACCCAGGATGGCTGCAGGGACCCCTTCTTCTGTGGGGGGGGTGAGTGCAACTGCACAAAGCTGGGTTCACAGGTACCCTGTGGAGCTGCCCAGTGCTAGGACAGGCAACTTTCCACCTTTGCCTATGTGTCTTCACGTGTCAGGACTCAAAAAGATCTTTAATATTTTACTATAGAACCATCATTTCTCCCTTGCAATATCATCCAGGAAACGTCAGAGACTGCATCTCATCACTAACGGAATCTTCCCATGGGTTTGAAGAACAGAGAACATTATTCTCCATATACACTAAAATTCCCTCCAAATAGGAATGTTTTGCCTCAGTTTGGACCAGACGCCATCCAGTGCTTCTGAGCTGATAGAGAGCTTGCTGTGAATGCTCACCCTGGCATTTCTAGTGTCTTCCAAAATTAAAAAAAAAAATAAATACACCTCCTACTTCTTTAAAATTAAGTGAAAAAACCAAAATTCCGTCTGTTAGAATGACACAGAACAAACCCTTGTGTTTGCCACTAGGGAAACTGATAGGAGAAATAACGTTAGCCTTCATGCCACTTGATCTGTAGAAGGAAGGTAAAGAAATATTTTACTCTTGGATTATTCTGGATTTTTACTAGAAAGAGAAGACATGAACCCTGGAAATGGTGAATCCAGTGGCAGGTTCTGAAGAAAAGTATGCTGCCACCATCTGTTTCCTTCACCTTTTTCTGCCTTGCTCTTCCAAATTACCTCATTAACTGCTTTTCCTCTCTGCTATCTTATCAACATAGTTTTGATGTTTGTTTACCTTTCTTTCTATTCCTTTTACTACAATTATTTTTAGCTTTTTTTCCCCTCCTATTCTTTTCCTACAGTCTTTCAAGTCTTGATTTTTTCACTCTTACTATTTGCACTGGAGCTGGAACAATAGCTCTTGAAAAGACATGAGGAAGAATTAGGGAAGTGTGGATAGGGAAAAGAGGCAGGGAAGGCATGAAGGTTTCTAGGAGCTGAGGGAAGAAGGTATGACATGGCTTCAGAGTAAGGGTAAAAATCCTGTAGATCAGCTCTTGCTTCCAGGAGGGCAGAGAGATGGGGATGGAAGGGAAAAAGACTAAAAAGCAGCAGCTGCAGAAAACTGTGCAAGGGGAATCCCTAGTTTGTATGTTTGCTGCTGTAACAGGTGAAATCTCTCTTTTGTGTAGGCAGTGAGCAGCCTGCAGCCTTAGCAGTCAGTCTTTGACTCCAGGCAAGCTTTCCATTGTCTAAAGCCATTTGTGCCACTTATGGTCATATTTTCTCCCCTTTCCCTCCCTCCCCCAATATGCTCTCTTCATAATATTTCACCTTAATGGAAATATTGAAGAATTTAAGATGTAGGACATAGCTCTCTAGGACTCCATTAATCTCCTTTTGGTAGAAGACAAAATTCAAACTATTCTTTTGTCAACCTTCTGTACAGCAGTTTTCTATAGAATATATTTATCTAGTTTGATTAAGAGGCTGTCTGGTTGGTCTGTGCCAAAAACCACAATAAAGAAAAGGTATTTTCAAGCTTCTGACTCATATCCACTTAGCCAATAATTTTATCAAATTGTATTGAGCACAATTTGTTTTTGAAAATACATGTTAAATGATTCTTATTACCATCTTGTGTTATCCAGCTGATAGATTACTTTTTAATTTATTCCACTATTCTTTGGGGTACAGAAGTTAGGTTGAATAGTCACTAATTTCTTAGATCAACCTTTTTCCTCTTTGAGAACGATTTTCTTTTTACCCTTTTCCGGTCCTTTGGGATCTCAGTGTCTTCTAAGCATATTCAGAAATCAGTGCTAATAGTTCTGGGACTGCTCTGGCTACTGCTGTGAGTACTCACAGAGGGACATTTTGTCAGACCCTGTTGAGTTTGTTATCTCTAACACTTAAATAATCTTCCATGCTTCTAGTTTATCTTCCTTCTTCTTGTTACTAATTGCACAATAATTTTGGTACTGAGTGCTTGCACCAGTAGATACTTTGGTTTGAAACTGCTGCAGTTCACTGAGTGACTCCCTATAAGGCCCAAATGTTCACCAGAGATCCACATGTATGTTAGTGACTGGGAGCTCTAGGTTAGATCCATGTAGTGCTCTCTTTGGCTGTCCTGGTAAGAGATGTGTCAAACTCCTCCGTGACATCCACAGGTGTCTGAGGCTTCAGGAGCACTGAGCTCAGCAAAATACCTGCTTCAAATCTAAATGTCTGACCTCTCAGAAGACTGATGAAAGCTTTGGTTTTCCTTTAAAGCAAAATTAATCCAATAGCTGAGCTGGAACCCAGAGGTGAAGTCTCAGTGCCCGCTCTCTTCCTGGTCCTGCAGGCCCTGTCACTCCTTTTTGAGAACCAGTGTCATGTCAGGGACACACTGAGAGTGCACAGGAAGGAGGAAGAAAGGAATGGCCAGGACAAGAAGGAGTGAGCCTTTTGGTACTCTAATGGTGTGCAGGAAAAGAAAAGGTTAAGCCGTCGTCTCTGCTCCCAGGGTTATTCTTCTCTTCTTTGAACACAGAGCTGTTAAAGTTTAGAAAAGTTCCTTGAGGTAGAAAGCATCCGCAAATTTTATGAAAAACTCATTTTGCAAAGAAGTGTTACGTTGTAAAATAATGTTTTAAATACAATTATTTTGTTATCCAGTAGCATGTAAATACTCATTGTGTCATATTTGTCATGCCTTCTGGCATAACAAATTTAGCATTTGCTGCAAGACACATGGTCTGCTGTCAGAGGAGGTAGCAAAATTGATTTAAAAGAGGGACAGCATATGGCAAAAATATCACTTTGGAAAAGGACATAATGTTACAATTAATAATAAAAGAAGAAAGTGATGTTTTTGTAAAGAGAAATCTAATACATTTTAAGTGCATCCCCAGAGCAGTTTGCTGTTTCCAAGCCTAGGTGAATTCTCCTAGGTGCAGTAATCTTTCAGTGTAATTTATTTTGTCAGGACTCTGCCAAGCAGCAACACATAACAGATATAAGATAAAATACATAACAAGCTAAAACCTCCCCCTCCCACTGAAATCTTTTGGCCTGATGAACTTTTGTACAAAAATACTTTATTCCTTGAAAAAAAGAAAAAGCAATATATATACTTGAGTTGGAATATCAGACTTCTTTCTTGCTGCTGCATCACAGTAAAATATTTTTTTATTTTCAGTATTGGACTGAGTTTGATGGCATATATTGACATCTCTGAATTCTTGCTTGCCTAGAAGTAGAATTAAAGTGGGGTTATCTCCAAAAAAATTATGACTTTTTGACCAGGAAAGGGGAGAAAAATCCAATGTACATATGAAAAACTGTCTAAACCTTATCTCTCTGGAAGGCTAGGTGGCTGTTGCAAGTCTACATAGACAGTTATTCTAAAAATTATAGCACATGAAAATACAAAGCAAAGACTCCTGAAGAGTTGTGTATTCCCCGTTTTTCTAGAAGATAAAGAAAGGTTATTTCAGCTCAGGATGAGAAGGAAGTTGACCTGAGAGATCCCTGCAATTTTCAAGGACTTTTACTTGCTAGAGAACAAGGAATGTGGGATAGAATAGGAGTGGGTGTTTCACATTCTAAAGCTCTGAAGAGTGGGTTTGACATATTGCAAACATGTGAGTAGTACATCCCTGAAGTAGTTTGGTGGGGGGCAAGAGAGTTCTTTCAGGCAGTGAATAGAGTTAATTAAAGTGAGCGGCTCAGATAACTAATCTGTGCGGTTTTCTATGGACAGGTTGCAATGAGTCCTTCAGAGAGCTTCAGATCATGTTGTGCAAGGCTATGTCATGCACGTGACATCAGCTACAGGTGCACAGAACAAAAAAGTCATACAGACTGAGGTGCACATAAAAGGTCATACGTAAAAACTATATAAGTCCTCTTTATGTAGTTCTTCAGATGCACACCAGGGATCCCCCTGGAGTTTGCTCATGGAGCAAGGAATGGAAGGTGATTTAAAAAAGAACACACTGAATCAAAAAGCAACACAACCTCTCTCTTTGAGACATTAACAACATGATAAACTTATTTAAAAGGATGGTTCTGTCTAGAGTATGTGGCATTTTGCTGGTATTGTCAGACTGCCTGTGGGTTTTCTCCTAAAAACCTGTGGAAATGAGGTGCACAGACCTGGAGACAATTTATCTCTTTCTGGCATAAGTCTCCTTTTCGTTTTCCAAGGACTTAGTTTTTCAACAATTTCTCTGAAATACTGATAAGCTTTTTAAGAAGAGATTGGGTGAGTGAAGAATGATAACTGTATGAAAATGCATTTTCTTTCTGCTTCCTAGAAAACAGGATAAAGGAATGTAAAAGAGAATTCTTGTTTCTTAGACTGTAATAATATGAATCTAGTCTTCCAGTTTATGATTAGTGATGTTTTGTCCACCCTGATAAGTAGACATTTGCACTTTATTCTTGGTACTGAGACAAAATAAAATTTCATTTATTCTCCTTTATAACATTCATATGAAAGATTATATTCTGAGGTTTGAAAAACTGCTGAATTTTTAAGACATCTTATTTAAAGAGCATTGATTTGCTTGTTTTCTACTTTGTAATAACAAAAAGAATAGTGACTTCATCTGACACACAATATATTTTTTTAACCTAGTCCCTTTTGTGAACAAAGATAATTCAAAGCTTTTTGAAATAACCTATAAGGCATTACAAACTCAAGAGAGCTGTCTATTTCTAACAGTCCAAGACTACACCTTCAAAGCAAAATCCTCTGCTCTGCATAGCAAACAGTCAGACTCTCAGGAATACCCTCTAGCCAATACACAGGAGCAAAGAGAAGGACCCAGTAAAATGGGAATGAAGGGACTTTCATACATGTCTGCTGAGACATCCATATTGGTTTGTACCAATCACATCTCATTGGCATCTAAAAGCACAAAATGGCAACAAAGAATAGAATTAAGTTTGTAAAGACTTGGTATTGCTTGCTTTTCAAGAGAGAGATGCAACACGGAGCTGAACGCAGAAGAAAGAATTACTAATCTCTTTTGTATGTATTCTCCTTAAATATTTGCTAGTGGCATAAGAGGAATCTGGATGAACTCACATCAGAATAAAGACATCAAATTAAGGCAGGCAGCCTTAATAATAGCATGTTTTTCTCATTATTAATAATTAATAATATATTTTTTTACCTCCACAGAATCAAAAGTGCAGAATGAGAGACCACTAATTTTTTTAAAAGCATTTCTCAGAGGACCATTTCTGTGCCAGTCAGACAATGGAGTCTTTTCAAGGGTGCTGTACCCAGAGGCATGACATTGTTACAGCTGAAGGTTACTGGGATTGTCTGTATTTTGTTCCATGACTTCCCACTGCTACAAACTGCCAGAGCATACAGGGCAAAGAGAAGATTGTTGAAGAGTTACCCTGGCCATGTAGGAATATAGCTGAACAGAGCAGTGTGAGAACGATCTGTGGTTTGATTCACAAACACTGCTCTTTCAGGATGTAATTTGGGGGGATGTAAATAATGCAAAAGTTTGGATGAAATGTTCCTGCCATGTGTTCAGTCCAGTGATAGCTTGAAAGCATTCTGAATATTTGGCTAGGTACAACTGTATTTTGTGTCTTAAATTATGGATCACATTATATGGGCCATTTACTAAACTCACTAAGTACTGACAAAAGGACAGCCAAATTTGGCTTTCAGTTGTGCTAGTGTAAATCTGTAGTAGCTTTGAAAACTACAGAACATTCAGTATGAGAAGAAACTCTTTATTTTCAATATTCCCAGAAGACATGAAAATCAAAAAATTGCTTTAAGACTACTGAGAACGGGATATAATTTCAGATAAAAGTTTTAGAAACCCAGAGATTTTGTGGAAAATAAACATGTCTTCTAAATTTACGTGTTTCAGTAAAGGTCATCATAGTAAAATAGTGACAAATGTTTTGATTAACAAATCTTAAACCTGAAGAGGCCACAAAAGGCAATAAAAGATTGTTTTGGATGTGTTCTGATATCAGTTTTTGTGGATATATTGATACTTCCTAGTTCCTGTGCTCAGAACTGAGAGGAAGGCTCTGGTTCATTTTTTAGCTGTGTTGCGTCCTGTTAGAAGAAAAAAATCCTGACCTCACCTTGGAGGATGCTGTAGCTGATTCTTCAGACTATTTGAAATCCCCATTCTGAGTAAGTATTTCTTCTTGCTTTCCCGTAGCAATAGGCCTGGTTGCTGCTCTTTAATTAATGGGGATCTGATTTTAATACTGCTACTTGGCAGTTGTAGATGGGGAGACTAAGAATAACTAAAATGAGATGGACAAGAAGGTGGTATTGTTCTATGTAAACAGGAAAGAAAAGGAAAGGAAAAGAAAAGAAAAGAGAAAAGAAAGAAAAGAGAAAAAGAAAGGAAAAAAGAAAAGAGCAAAGAAAAAATGACCTCTCTAATCCTTGTCTCATAATTCTGAGATGCCAGAATTATGGCAGGTTTTGTGCCCTGTCAGCAGGGCAGGAGTGCATAGCTCTGTCTAGTGTTTCTCCAGGCACAGGTGTAGAGCTAACATAATCTGGTATTTTAGGAATTGCATTTTAGGCTTGACAGAGGTTTCTTCATGAATGTCTGTACATGTGGATCTTGAAGGACTTTGTGCATGGAAACACATAGGGTCAGAGGAGCAATCTGGAATGTCTCCTTGTTTGAATGCACCAGGCACACAGCTGATAAAACACCAGTGGGACAGAAAAGGAGCTGTGATTGGATACCAAATGTATCAGATGTTACCTTGATGTAAAACAAGTCTGTGCAGTATGAAGGGTTTGTAGAGCTTTTGGGATGAATGCAGAACATGAATCTCTAAACACCCTTCAAATGTGGATTAGTGTTCCTGTTGCCTAATTCATAGGCATTGCCTGCATAAAGCTTCAGGTACGTCTTTGCTAAGAGGTCTGCAAGGTCTGCTCTAGTACTGAGCAGTTTTGAGTGAAGAGGGAACCACACTATTCTGATTCGATACATCTTCTAAGCTTATGCACAAACTTCCTTTGGTGTGTGAATATGAGAGGCACAGCCTTCATTTTGCTGTATGGATCAGAGAAGGATGAAGCTGTCAAAATCCATGTGCAAGCAGCAAAGCTGCTCTACTTCAGTAGATACTTGGCTCCAGAGCAGAGGAGAAGTAGAGAGGCATTTGATTTATGCCTACTGCTAATCTGTATTAACAAAAAATCACTGGAAGCTATTTTCATTATCCTTTGCTTGCTTTTTACTAATCCTTCACTAGTCAGAAAAAAAGCAGCAGTATTTTGAAGGCTTAAATTAATTTGCATCTGTGCTGCAGATTGGCAAGTAGTGAAGAACATGTGCTAGGAATACCATCAGTCCAGGTGTTGCCTAGATTCATATATAAAAGACCACTTTATCACCTGAATGTACTTCTATTAACTAGAGTTGGTTAAACTGTTACCTCTTTTTCCTCTCCTGCCACTAGATTATGTGGAAAAAGAACAATTTCTCAGGCAGTCAGTCAGTCAGAACTTTTTATATTGGAATTGAACAGCAATGCAGCCTCTCACTTGTTGCCAAATTCCTTGTGTGAACTGACAGCAATAATAAAAAAAAAAGATACTCAGCATTTACATCCCCATGAAACTTGTCTTCTACAGAGCCCAAATCACCTGTCATCTCCAGTTTGTTCAGCTGCAAATATAAGATTAATGATTTGCTTAAACCAACATGAATAATCATACGGTTCCCCCCCTGCATTTTCAGCATTACAATTAATCATCTGACATACTGCCTTTTTCAGATGACTCCAGGAGTCTATTCAACTTGATTCTAGTGTAGTGATACAAAGTAATATTGGGCCAAAATTTTCAAGTTCAAAACAAAAGCCCCAAACTTTCAGAGATGTCTACATTGTGTATCCTGACTGTAAATAACCGGAACATCCCAGATGTTTTGGATCATTTGTGGGTAGCAAACTGAGCAGGCACATTCAAATGAAAAACTGAAAGATTTTATGAAGCTAAAACTGTACATGAGATTTAGAAAACTTGTATCAGATCTCTACATTTCATCAAAATATTTTGACCCTGCAAAATTTGAATTATGTTGGCTGTACTCTCAGAGCTTCATAAAAAAATCCATATTGCCATATCCTTTAAATATCTGACACAAATATCTGAATTTATAAGTGTTTATTAAATCATTATCAGAAAAAACATTCTTACTGAATCACATGGTGACAGTTATTTGCAGCAGAAAAGGAAAATGAGTTGAAACACAGACAAAGGGGAACCAAAAAAGGGAATGGAGGAATGAAATAATAGAATAACAGGTGACTGTGACACAGATGGATTATGACTTTGACTGGTCTTATAAGGTTTAAGGAAATATCCTTTCTCCCCAGCTTTTTTCTGTTCAAGCTGATTCATCACACTATTTCTATTTTTCTGGCCTCACATACATTTCCTCTAAAGACTCCTTCAAAACATTTGAAGGAATCCCCTCTGGTAAGGTCTTGAATCATGGTGTGTTTTCTTTTTTTTCCCCCTTCCCCTGGAATAGGCTATTCTGCCCTGTTGGCAGGCCTGACTTCTTTCCTCAGGCTCCATTTGTCTGATACAAGAACTTGTTTGTTAGAAATTATCAAGTTTCTCCAATGTCTAGGATAGCCTGACCTGCTTTTAGCTGCCAAGAAAGCCTTTTCCTCCATGAGCTAATGCACGTCCATGCCAAAGGGATAGGCAATAGATTACAACATCTCTGTATTTTGTACACTCTCTAAGAGCATCAAACTCTCATGTGAGTTTGTTCTAGTGTAACATATTTTTCATCTTTCTAATTAATTGAATCCTACTGCCATTATATTCTAGGTAATAATTGTCCTAGCTTCTCATATATGTATTTTGAATTGAGAGTACTAGTTTGTTAAGCTGTTATTGGTGATTCTCTTCTTTTTCCTGCTGCTTTCCAATTAGGTAATTTTTTCAATCTGCTTTGAACTTCCACTTCCATGATCTGCACTTCACTTTGATTAATCACATCACTCCATTCACATGTGATTTTTTTCAACCTCCTTTGCCAAAGGGTTACATGATGCCTCCCATTCCCATTTTATTTTCCAGAAGTCAGTCATGCTTAGTTCATTTGTCACTGTAGTCTTCTCATCTTTCTGCCTGACACTTTGAAAAATTTCCTCCGGTCATCTCCACTTCACAGGTAATGGTGTTATTTGTGTGTGTATTCCTTTAGTTCTCCTGTCTGTATTAATAAGTTTTCCTTTAACTCCACTTCAACTTCTGCAATGTTATGATATGAGATTAAAGGTGGTTTTTTTCCCTTGTAATTGCATTAGTATTGATCTACTTTTCAATTTCTCCTTTTTCATGTCACCCCAAGTAAGCTGCTGTCATTACAATGTTCCTGTAGTCACAGGATACAGGGTGGATATGAAACGAAGCCTTGCCTATAAATGAGTATGTGTAATTTTATACACTGAAAAGCTTTGAAAATGTAACCTGTGCAGTGTCGTGCCTATTTAGATCTTCTTCTTATTATGGTTATGTCTTTTAAAGTAACACTGTACTATAGGAATTCTTCATGATTCTTTAGCAGTTCCCTCAGGAATTGTCATCTCCTCCACCAGGTGAAATGCCTATTTCATAAATGTACGTAGAATGCTATATTTCATGCTAAGTGAGCTATAAGCTACAAAACCTTATAGTTCTATTTCTCTCTCTTGTTATTCTAGTGGATGGAACAGGAAAGAAACATGGCAAAATTCCTATGGCTTTCCATTCACAGATTTGGTGTCAGCTAGAAGCTGAGGTTTTTCAGAGTGAACATTGTCATCCTGTCTGAAGAAAGTTTTAGAATTTGAAGAATAAATAATGTATTATATGGATTTTCCTTCTGGGTATCAGAAAAATTTTTTTACTTTGAAAAAAATCAGTATTTTTATTGTGGGTTTTTTTTCTGAATTAGGTAAAGAATTTAGAGCCTGTAATAGTGAGTTACTGACCGTGTGGTTTAGGTCAGGAAGCAGTTACTAAATGTATTAATTTCTGGTAAATTTGTCAGAGACAGAACTGTGTGGTGGTTTGTTTTTTTTTTAAGATTGTGAGTTTCTATGATTTTTGATAAATATTACCCCTATCTACATGATACTAAAGGATCTATTTTTCTTTTAAGTTGTCATTCACAACTCACTGTAAGTAAAATGTATTTTCTGAGACCTGAGCCCTGATAAAAAGATTTCTCTCTGGGAAAATAAAGTAGTTGCCTTGCATACAGCATAGGGATACTAATTTAAATTTTAAATCTGCTTACTGGAGAGAGGAATGTGTTTTGAAGCTAAAATCTCATAATTTGGAACTAGCTAGAGCATCTCTTCTTTTGCAGATAAAGGGCAAATCTAGTCTGAATCAAAATTACATCAACCATTATTTTATCTCTGTGTTGTTGGTATCCTTGCACGTATACTCATCACTTCTGTCTAAACTTTTGAATATTGAAACTGACTTCATGAGAAATATTTTATTCCCACTTTAGGATTTAATTTATTTACCATTTTTTTTATATTCTTTCTTCCTCCCACTGACCTTTATCAGCTCCTTTGAACATGTATTTTGTGAAATGCATAATTAGTTAAAAGTAATTCTACAAAGTACAACACTTCAGAAGAAAATGCGATTAGCACACACTTATTTTCTCTTCTCCTGCATTGCTCCCTCCTTCTCTGCACTATCTCTGTGCATGAAGGTATTCAAAAATCATAGTGATCACTGTGTTTAAAACCTTCTACTTTATACAACCTAAGAAGCACTACATAGGAAAGCACAGTAGTGTCGGTACAAGCCTCTTCTATGAATTCTTGTCCATTAAAATCATGGACATTTTTCTTGTGTTCTCTCTAAACATCCTTTCTTTTAAGGTGGGGATCTTTCCTTTATAAATATAGTTTGGTTAGTGATGTCTAGACTAGATTTAATACTGCACAGCTGGTAGCAATGAAGAAAACTTTGACATCACACTTTTCATTCTTCTTAATAGGTTATCAGGATTTTTAATCACCATACTGTTGATTTCTAGGTAGATAAAATAATAGAAATTAACTAAATCTTTTATAGTCCCTGGATAATCCCACTGGTTTCAAAGCCCTAGTATGAATAGTTCCACACCTAAAATATCAAGCTGAATTATTAGAATTAGCCTTGGTTGTGCACCCAATTCTGAAATCTTCTAAGAAATGCCATTTTATCATCCACTTAGACTTTTGCAGCATAACTGCAAACAGCCAGAACTTTCTCTGGGTTGGTTCTTTCAGTGTAAAATGAGGTTTCTAGAGCTTCCTGATCATGTGTGTATATACATATAGACACAGACACAGAAGGGCATGTTCATCATTGTCCACAACCTTGTAAAGAGAACAGTAAAGCTCTTAAATATTTGACATCCATGAATAGAAGTGGGATTCATCTCACTCAGTGTTAGTCTTCTAACACTTTAAGCATCTAGGATCTCCCAATAACTGAGAGTGAAAGCCTCAGTCTTGCCTGCCCTGGACACCTGTCAGCAGACGGAATGAATCACTTCACTTAAGGTGCACATTTCCCCAGGGATAAGAGATGTTATGAGATTATACTATAATTCCTACTTTTAGAGGCTATATTGATTGAGGTTCACATTCCAAATGGAAATCTCTATTATGGCAATAAGCAGAAAATACTGGATTTTACCTTTGCATGAATCTAGCATCATCAGAGATGATGATGCACTAAGAAACATCCCTATCAGAAATTTCTAAATGCATAGATTTACTAAACTTGGACAGAAAAAAAAAATAATTGTCTTTAAAAACTGAAGCTAAAGGAAAGAAACACACTCAGTGAAATTCATAGTTTCTTCTGTTCTTGGTCTTTCTCTGATTTCGTGCTTTCTGGGTTGTGACAGCACACCAGAGAAGTCTTGCCAAATATTTTCCTGTGGACAGCATTTAAACTCATGGTGATGAAATGAGTACCCTGCAAATCTACCCTAAGTACCCTGCAAATCTAGAAGGGGAGGTGTGTCTGTTCTCCACACAATTTTACCACTTTTTCTTATTAAAGACTGAGGATCCTAAAGGGTTTCCAGTGTCAAAAACTCCCAAGATGTCTCCAGCAGCTGTGGTCAGCAAGTGCTGGTGATATCTGTGTGATGGAAAATGCTCAGATAGAGGTGCTTTAAGCATAAATGAACTCTTGTGCAGATTGGGTGTTGCCTTCTCCTTACTACCAGAGACACTTTTTTAGCTTTGATCTGCATTGTGTTTTATTTTCATCTCTACAGAATCAATAGGAAACCCTGACTGGGGCACTGTGAATCTGAAGTAGACATTAGTGAGTAGCTGTGGATGTAAAATGAGTCAGTCACGTTACAGCTCCTCTGTGCCGCAGAGAATATGGAGGAGCTGTGGCTCCCCACAGGATTACCACTCAAATGTTCAAGCATTCATTTATTCAGCAAAAGCATGGTTAAAATTTTGCAAACCAAATGTGGTGTGTAGACACTCATCTTCCACTGAGATTAGAACAGATCCACTGCATTACTAAGCAAGTGTCAGAGTTCGGCTTTTCTACCTGGAGCTATTAGACCAATGCTTAGGAGCATATTTTGACCAAGATATGCAAGAACAGAACTTCCTTTCCCCCCCACCTCCCCCCCTTCCTCCCCCGAATCTTGTGCTGAGGCTGCTCAGCACAGCCTCTGAACTTACTTGGAAATTTGAATAAAATACATGAACAACAGGTAAGGAAAAAGAAAAAGGGTATGTGACTAACTGAAATGATCCCAGCCTCTGTCTGCAGTAGTGGCACTGTTTGCCAGTTTAAATACTGATGGTTTTGTCACTTTACTTGAAAATGAATTTATAACTGCTTTTTTCCAGTCCTGTGTATTTTAAAGTCTTTGCTATGAAATAATTGAAAAATATTCTGCCCACATGTGCTGAGGTGTATTCTCTTTAGAAGTTTGCTTGCTTAAAGGTCATTCCCTGTTGCCTGCACTGGATAAATAATAGGATTTGAGGATCTATTTATCATAAGAAAAGGCATTGTAAGAGAGAACAGGGTGGTAACATTCCCTGTTCTGCAACACTGCATGAACACCATATTTATATGCATAGTATTAGTGGGAGATCTGAGAAAAGAAATTACAATGGTGAGAGATTAAGAGAGCCAAAGAGACTGACTTTCTAGAGAAGCTGAAGAGCCACACAGGTACAACGGTAGCTTGGACTGCTGGAACTATGGCAGAGATTTTCCAATATTTAGTGTATATGAAGACAAAGAAGCGACAGAACATTTTAGGACACCAGAAGTGAAAAAAAGCCTAAATCTTTTGGGATGGGAGAATGTTGGGTAAGAGTTATATTAAACCTATTGAAGTAATCACTATCAATGTAATATTTTCCTTGTTTTTATTTGTTTTTGCATGGCTGCTATAAATTTGCTTTAATAAC